>CM076604.1:4375000-5000000 GCA_038502835.1 Octonoba sinensis
ACTGCCATCGCGCATTCTATTTTCTAACTTGCGTGGAGAAACAATAGTTGTTTAAACTTTTCTTTCTTCTTCTTTTTGACATCAAGAAATAGGTATTCATTTTGTGCGCTATATTTGAAGAATTAGATGACAACGTTTTTGAAACTTCTTTTTATTTTTCAAGTTTATATTTTTCCACGGAAATTAGTACTGATGCGGAAACCTCGGGTATCAATCATATCCTCGCCATTCAGCTAAATGTCACTAAGTACGAAACTCCAGTTAGAGACCGTTCATAAATGATGTCACGCTTTTTTCCCCTTCATTTATCACAAAATGTCACACTTCAACGGACCCCTTCCCCTTTTGTCACATGTCATGTTACGTTACACAAGCAGGGATGTCACACGTTACCACTCCCTCTCCTTGTCACACTTTGTTACAATTTCACGAACCCCCCCCCCCTCGAAGAGTGACATCATTTATGAATGATCCCTTAGAGTTGAATTTCAATTTTTGGAATTGTGACAAAAAATTATAAAAGTCCTTTTATGCACCCCTAAACTTCTTTTCTCTCCTCCAACTTCCTGCCCTGTTAGCACTAGGCCTTAGGGATGCCCTCCCCGGTGAGCGAGGTACTGGGGGTCATGGGGTCCACAGATTTTACATGCACGTACCCCCAAGTGTACATGGGGGGGGGGGGGTCTTCAGCGGGTCAGGCATTGAACACTCGACCTTTCGATTGGAAGTCCGGGAGATCTTGAGCAGAGCAAGGAACAGGAGCAAAGAGCATTGGAGCAAACAATTTTTTTCATTCGGAGCAGGAGCACGGGATTGTGCCGTGATCCACTGCTACTTTTCAGCTTACATTCCCGTAAAAGTAAAAAAAAAAACATAATTAACCGGCATTGTAAAAATATCGTTAAAAATAAGAAAGTCAAAAATAAGTTAATTAAATAAGTATTGAAAAATAAAAAATTTGAAAATAGGGTTTTGAGATGAGGGAACATGTGTGTCTGTCGGTCTGCCTGTCCCCTTCCCCCTAATATTTTTTGAAGGAACTGTCCAATTCGAAATACTTTTTTTTTTTTGAGGACATTTCATTTCCATATTTTACTTTGCATATTTACATATTTCAATGTTAAAAAATTTTAACATTAGCGCGAATGGGAAAAAATGAAGCAAATTATGTAACGTAAGATCCAAGCTCCTATGAACAAGCGTATTGGAGGGAGCTCTCCGCGTGAAATATTTTTTGATGTGAACAATTTTTGTTCATTTTTAAACAGTTAAAAAGAAATGATAGCGCCTGCGGAAAATTTCAATCCTGTATAAATCCTGATCTAACAGACGGATTGGCTTGGAACAACCACTATCTGAGAGATGTTATGACGTAGAACATGTTCAGACAAGAAAATCCTTCTAGAAGTAAACGAGCCTATATTCCTCCGAAAGGTTTTGATCTGGATCTTTAAGGATATTTTTGAATGAGTGAGCGAAATTGTGAATAAATGAGTAAATGAATGGATGAATAAATAAACGAATGAACGAGTACATGAATTAGGGAATGAATGAATGAATGTGTATATACCGTTGAAAAAGAGGTATATTTGAAGGAATTAAGAACAAAAGCGAAATGTGAAAGAGAGAGAGCTAGATTATAATTTTAAAGATGGTGTATAGGCGAAAGTATGCTCGTGCAATTCTAGATGGAACTTCTTGTTTTAAGTAGAATTTCAATACTAATTCAAAAACGAAGTTCTTTTCCACATTAAAAATAGTTTGAGGTAAGCAAAATGAAAATCGTCTGCAAAGTAAATTATCAATAAATAACCTTTAACTTGCTATCACCAACATTTATAAAATTAAATAAATAAAATGATAGATATGATTCCTACTAAAATTATTCGGAACACCGATTGGAGCTGGAGCAATTATTTCGAAATCGGAGCGAAACAACTCAAAAATGATGTTGATATGTCATTTTTAAATTGTACACTTGGTTTATATCACGAAAGAACTAATTATAAATTCATTTCACTGGCAACAGTTTATCTATGTGCGTGCTTGTGTGTGTGTATTAAAACGCCGACGATACGACCACCGATGACCATGACTCATGTTCTTGAGAGTGTGTATCGAATCATTGCTCTCGGATTCCTGCGACGGCGCTAAATCAGCGAAGATGAGTTAGAAGGGGTGACGAAAAAAGAAGTATAATAACTGTCGCCGCAGCGTCACGACCGAAGTGGATGTGAAGGACTAACGATGTTGTTCCAGGGCCTCACCCCCGCCGGAGTTCGAGGGAAGGCCGGAATTAGAAGAACAAAGTATATCCCGCACTTGAACTAACATCCGCAAACGACCTTCAGCTGTTTTGCTTTTGCAGCGATGACGCAGGAGGGAAAGGATATTTATTAACCCTTTTCTATCCGTGTGATTTCAACTGGAGTCACTGTGAATCCGTTCGAGATAGAATCACGGTGGTCTTTGCCAGTGGATAAACTGTACAAATTTTTAGTGTTACTGAATACAATTTTTAGTGTTCAACTGGTGTAAAGTTAAACATTATTCTTTTTTTAAGTGTCTTGTTTAATTAAATTTTTTAAAGTGTCTGTCTAAAAAAATACAGACATTCAGTATGTATTTGTAAAACTTGGGGGCCCCTAAAGCGCAAAAACTAATTTGTTTCTCAAATGTCAAAAAGTCAGACCAACATTTGGGAGCCCCCAATGTGCAAAATGATTTTGTTTTTAAATTACAAAATGTTTGAATAAAATCCGGGGGCCCCCAAAAATGCAAAATCGATTTTGTTTTTCAAATTTCAAATTGTCAGACCAAAATTTGGGGGCCCCCAAAGTGAAAATTCCTTGTGGTTTTAAGATAATTTAATAATACAAATTTTCTGTGAAGCAACCGAGCAGTAACAGTTTGTTTTTGAAAGGTGCTATTTTGAAATATTTTTCTAAAAAATTTTAAATTACAAAATAAATAATAATAACCAAAATTAGGGGTCCTCCTCAAAGTGGGGGCCCTTGGCCCGGACCTCACGGGCCTAATGGTAAATAAGGCCCTGTTCGGGCAGTAGTTAACTGAAGTAGTTAACTGAAGTAGTTAACTACTGGTGGCAATTACTAGTTAACTACTAGTTGTAACTGCTTTTGTTCTGAACTAGTTAACCACTAGTTGTAACTACTTTTGTTTTGAAGTAGTTAACTATTAGTTAAACTTCTTTTTCCCAATTACTAGTTACAACTACTTTCGATTTTTTTTTAATCTATTGTTTGGAAAAAAAACCTATTTTTTAAACATTAAATTATTTAAATTTTTAGCTTATGAATATTACTCACTCAAATGTATTTTTTAATATTCTGTTACATAATGTAAAAGTACTCATGAAAAAATCATAATATTTATAAGTAGTATGTACGCAAATTAGGAAAAGCTTTGTAAATATAGTCAATAAATGGCGCCTGTACCAGCACATGCACGAATTTCAGTCCTATATAAATAGTGATCTAACTGACGGTTGTGCTTGGAACAAACTTTATGGAAAATATGTTATGACGTAGAGTATGTACAGATACAAAGTTCATCCAGAATTAACCGAGCCTATTTTCCTATGAAATTTTTTGATCGGGATTTTAAGGATATTTTTGAATGAATGAATGAATGATTAAATGAATGAAAGAGTGAATGAATGAATAAATCAGGGAATAAATACTTGAATGAGTAAGTGAATGAATGAAGGAATGAATGAATAAATGAGTGAATGAATGAATAAATCAGTGAATAAATACATGAGTAAGTAAATGAATAAATGAGTGAATGAATGAATAAATCAGTGAATATATACATGAGTAAAGTAAATGAATAAATGAGTGAATGAATGAATAAATACATAGTAAGGGAATGAGTGAATGAATTTATAAATAAGTGGATAAATAAATACATGAATGAGTAAGTGAATAAATACATGAATAAGTGAATGAATGCATGAATAAATGAATGAATGAGTGAGTGAATGAAATAACCTTTGAAAAAGATATATTTGAATAACTAAAGCTAAATGAGACGGGGAGAGAGGGATAACTAGATTAATAAATTTGAAGTTGGTGTACGTGGGAAAGTAAGCTCGTGTAGTTCTAGATGGAACTTCTTGTTTTTTCTTTCAATCTACACAGTAAACCTTTACTTTTACTAACAGAGTAATGATAGCAAAATTCTTTTGCTATTTATCTGTCAGTGCTAAATTTACTTGCACTGAAGCTTTCTTGTAAATTAGAAACAGGTTTATAAACCATCATTACAAATATGTTCCTTACTTTTATTGGTTATGTTAAAGTGTAGTATTATAATCTTTACTTTAACACAAGTAATTGTTTTTCAAAATAAATAGGCAGGTTCGTAAACAATTTATATGTACCGGTTTTGAAAGATATATTGTCTCTACTTAAATTCATGTCAAACGACGTCATACGAGTATTAGCTACTGATCCTTGATTGATTGATCACGTTCTTTTAACAATTACTTCCGAGTCGAAAATTATTCAGTGATTTTAGAAAAATTGAGAAGTTTATACCATTTTAAAAGGAAAGTGTAAGTAATTTGGTGTTTGTAGCTACTGTAAGAGTACATTAATACTCTATAGAACTTGTAATCATCTAGCAAAAGAACAAGATAAAGGTAACCGTAATCCTCGGGGAATGGAAACTCAGGACTTTGATGGAGGGGCGGTTCAATGGAGCAACGAGTTTCTGTTTCGCACACTAGTAGAGTCGGAGCACAGACATTTGTCGTGATCTTTTTAATTAAAATTTCCTTAAAAGTTGACCGTTTCTTCGCCACATTCAAATTAGTTTCGAGTGGCAAATGATAAAAACGAGAGTTTTCATCTGCAAAATTTTTTTTTTATAAATATCTATAGATCTAATTAACTATATTTAGCTATGTGATTCCTATTAAAATTATTTGGAGCACATAGAGAATCTGGAGTATAGTTAGAGCAAGTATTTGAAGTCGAAGCAGAGCTAGAGAGGAATGAATATTGTTTAAAAATATTGTTTCTAAAGTTCCCTGATTTGTATATCAACTATCTTTTTGCTCTTGACGTCTCTCCCAAAACCTCTTCGAAGACAAACGCAGACGGTATTAAACGCATTTGCATGGGAAGATTTGCAGAATACCTTCCATAAACACATCTGAAGTTCGTCCGTCGCAGACACCTTTTAACCGATTCCTTCTATCCGCAACCGCTGCAAAATTTCAGAGCTCCATCCTCGGGCGGGGAACGCTTCTTCCAAGACAGAACAGTTCTGCCCCGTCTTCCGTTTGTTGATGTTTGGGCTTTCGAACTTTTCACAAAGTGGCTGCTGCATCGGCCCCTTTCTAAAACAAACCGGGTTCCGTTTTTAGAAGCGATTTCGCAGTCCGTCATTCTTTTTTGGTGGGCTCGCATCGCAAAAATGTTCCATTCCAGCACAAAGAATTAATTGTGGGAGAGAAGATACATTTTAATGTTAGTTCCGCCGCTTTTTTTAACAAATAAAAAGGCATGGCGGGGAATTTCTTTTTTTCAGTTGGAACGTCAATGCGAATTTTCTGGTGGAAAATACAAGAAAGTGGGGTAGAAGAAAATGTTCGCTTAGTTTTCGTAATTTTAGTGGAAACAGAAAATATTTAACAATAGCAAGTGCTGTCAATGACTAAATTTGTTTCATTCATATTTATTAAACATAATTTTTTTATATTGTAATTTAAGATTTCTGGTTGCAATTCCCTTCCATAACAGTCCACCGTTAGAATGCTCAGTGGCACGTCTATACCTGATTCTGAGTTATACTACAGTAAAAGCCCTGTATAGTGGACACAAGCGGGACAAAAATATTTGTCCGTAATAGAGGGGAAGGTTGCCGGAAAAGTTTTTTTTTTTAATTGTGGGCTCATTGCTGGTGCCGATAGGGTGGCGCAGTGGTAAGGCACTGGCCTCGTATGCCCAAGTCCGCAAGATCAAACCTGGCCCAAGTCCGTGGATTTTCAAGATGCAGAAAATCGTCAGCGCACATGTCGTATGGTTAAGGGGTATACAAAATATCTCTTAAGTATTCCTTAGGCTTGGATACTCTCGGCTAAATTAAATTCCAAGTGCAGTTTCGCATCACTTGGAGCTCAGGTGTCGCATGCTAGCGGGAAACTGAACGTTGGAATTCTCGAAGTGATGGTGGCACCCGCCGATAGGGATGCCACTTGAAAGAATGGATGCCGATATCCGGGGAATGCACTAGGTCTGCAAAGGTTTGTGACCATATACAGCCCCATTAGAAAGAAAGAATAAAAAACTTTGCTGGCGAGAAATTTAAAACTGTCCACCAAAGAGACTAACTTCTTCTAACTGTCCGTTAGACTGCACCAACAAAGTCATTCAGCAAATTTCATTATCGAAAGCTTGATAATGGATCCTGTGACATACTAGTATGCTGGGCTAATAACGGTCTCGATAAATAATCTAACATTTATCTGTAACAGGTATTTTTTGAGTCGCTCCGTTCCGATTTCCAAACACTTGCTCCGATTTGAATAATTATTCTTTCTCTTTTTCTTACATAAGAGACCGTTCATAAATGATCACACTTGTTTTCAATATATTTGACCCTCCCCCCTTTTGTCACAAAATGTCACACCTCAACGAATCCCTACCCCCCCTTTGTCACATGTCACGCTATATTACAAAAGCGTATGTACATGCAGTTCAGAAACAAAGCACTATGTTATAAATCACGTTTTTAATTTTATTTTTGAAATTTTAATGACATGTGGGAGCATAATAATATTAATGATTAAATGTATGCTTAATTTGTATAAAATGAGGTTAAGGTTTAAAACACAAATGATAATGAGTATAGAACAGTAAAATATATTAATTGTTCGAATTCAGAAAAAAAAAAAAAAAAAAAAACCCCGCAATTGCATCTTAAAAGTGTGAATGCCTAAAAGACGATTTCCTTTTAAACTTTTAACTAGAAGTAAATTTAAACCTTAATCAGCGTACGTGTTTTTACGATTCAAAATGAACAATGGAAGTTTAAAACCAAATTATGAAAATTAAAAAAACTTTTAAAATAAATTTCATTCGCTAGTTTTAAATGTCTTTATAGAAATCAAAATGTCCAATGTCACATTTCTTGCTACCCCCTTCCCTTGGGACCGTTCACAAATGTCACGCTTTTCCCCACATATTTGACCCCCTCTCCCCCTTTGTCACATGTCACACTATGTTGCATAAGCAGGGATGTCACACTTCTTACCCCCTCCTCCCTCGAAGCGTGACATCATTTATGAATGATCTCCTTGTCACAATTTATCGAACCTGCCCTACTCGAAGGGTGACATTAATTATGAATGACCAATAAGGCAAAATTTAATCAAGCAACAAAAAAAAAAAAAGAAATTGGAGCAGTGGAGTAGAGCAAGGGAGCTTTGTTCCGGCTCTGCTCCGGATACTTGTTAGTAGTATTCGGCTGTAGTTAACTAGAAGTAGTTAACTACTAGTTAACTGGTAGTTAACTACTAGTTGTAACTACTTTTGTTTTGAACTAGTTAACTATTAGTTAACTACTAGTTGTAACTACTTTTGTTTTGAACTAGTTAACTATTAGTTAAACTACTTTTTTCCCAACTACTAGTTACAACTACTTTCAAAATTCAATTGACAAAAGTTTTGAAAAATTGATATTTCTTAAAAACATAAATTAGTAACTTTATCAAACAAATACATATATTAAAATGAAAGTTTAAATTTAGAGAAAAAGGTTTTGTCTTTATTCTTATTTAATTTGTATATTAATTGTTCATTGTTATTTGGAAATATTCAATCTTTGAATGTTTTACAGGAATTTCTTTAAAATTGTTTTAATGATTAAAAATAATACTGAATTGAATTATTAGGATTAAATATTTAAGAAAAAGCTTAAAAATGGAAATTCGAATGAATTATACTTAAAAGTAGTTAACTACTTTTGGAGAACAGTTAACTACTAGTTACAACTAGTCTCAGAAAAAAGTAGTTAACTACTAGTTGCAACTAGTTTTGTTTAAACTAGTTAGTAGTTGGCAGTTAACTACTTTTTGACGAGAAGTTGCCGAACACTACTTGTTAGCAATACATCTAATAATTAATTATATTTTGAAATCAAATGAATAACTGAATGATTGAATAAATGCCTCAAGTATTCTGATAATGAATATTGTTTAACCCCTTCCCTCTCGCTCCCATGAAATTTCCGAGCTGGTGTGTTTAAATTTTCAAGAGAAAATGAAATCAAAAATTAAAAATTAATATATATACAGTGGAACCCCGCTATTCGTACACAATTCGTTCCAGGAGCCAGTTCGAATGGCGAATGATTTTTTCACATAAGATACAATGTAAGTTGGATTGATCCGTTCCGAATCCACAGATGGTTGCTTATTTAAACCTACGAAAAGCAAATGTACAGTACTGTACATGAAATTATAGATTAATAAAATTTTAGCTGCACTTTGCTTGTACTGAGGGGAGCTGATGGCATAAGTGCAATGTTGAGAGGAGGAAGAGAAATGGCTGGAAGAGGAGTCCCCTTCAATAAAAACATCAGGTAACATCCCTCCAGGTGTTTTCTCCCTTTCTGTTGTTCTTTTTTCTGTCTTTTTGCACTAGAATAATCTCGGGTGGGCCGTGGTAGCCCAGTGGTTAGCACGTCGGACTTCTACCTGGAAGGTCGCGCGTTCGATACCCACTGAAGTCCACCATGTATACTTGGGGATATGTGCATGTAAAATCTGTAGATCCCACTGCCTCTCCCCGTGCGTAAGCAATCCTAAGGCATCGGCTAACAGGTAGGGGTGTGGTGGAGAAGAGAATAATCTTGGGTTTCTTTCTCTAAAAATCTGTCCAATGTTGTCTTTCTCTGACGGTTGTTCAGAATTTTTCGAAAATGGTCAATATTATTGTCGTTGAACAAGTTAATGCAGTGGACCACAGCAGTGTCGGGAGGCCGTTTTCCCACCCCTCTCTGTGTTTTCTCTCGCATGGGGTAACACAGCTTTTTAATTTGTACAAAGGAAATGCTTTCCTTACTACTTTCCTCCTCTGAAGAAGGAAGTTCTTCAACCACTTCTTCTTGCTGCCCCCTTATTGAAAGTTAAAATTGTCAGTAAAATCTCAAAAAGTATTAAAATTTTTTAAAAATTCGAAACGCCAAACAAATTATTTCCAGACTAGTTCAAAAATGAGCTTAATTTCTCGATTTTTTTCTTTAAAAAAGCCAAACTGGCAATCCAGCTGGCCCCTGGCGCCGTACGAATCGCGGGACAAGTACGAGGTGCGAGTTGAATTTTACTTGAACAAGTTGTACGAATAGCGAGGTGGATGAATGGCGGGGTTCGACTGTATATTGTTCATTCACATATTTTTATGTTATTTTCAGAGATAAAAAAATAGATACTTTTATGACCGTTTTCTTGAAAATTAACCGATCGTTAAGGTGTTAAGTTCGTTCATTTTTTCAGCAAAAATAGTGATTGATGAGAAATTTGGACACTTTGCAATTCATATCACATCATGTAATAAAAGTAATTTTTTTCCGTGTGCTACGTCTTTGTCAGATCCATTTCAAAAAAAAGTTTATGATTTTTCAAGAAGATTGCTTTTCTTTCATCTTTTCTTTTTTGAATGTTATTCTCAAAGAAAGTATTCAATATCAAGATGCTGTACGTCGGGGCGCAAAGCGTGAAACAATGATTCTTTAAAGAAAGCAATGGTTACGAAGAATGAAAAAAAAAAATAAAAAGGAGAAACGAAATAATAATAAATAGACGTTCTAAATTTACACGCAACACCCAAAAGAATCCCCCAGAGAAAGCGAATCCTGTTCGACTAAGTTGAAAAAAAAAAAAAAAAAGCTTAGAAATAATAGGGGGGAAATGAAGGTAAAAATCGGCGGGCAAGTGAAAAAAAAGTGACTGTTCATTTCAAAAGAGAATGGCAACAAGAAAAGCACATATTTTTTTCTTTCCGACTTTGGCATTGCGCCACCCCCAGTCAATGAACGCCCCTCGTGACTCAGCGCGCGAATATGAAAATGATATTCCCCAAAGTAATAACGATCTTGAACAAAGAATCATTAGCTACCGATTTCCGTTGCAGCAAAGGTATCAATAACTAGTGCTCGGGGGAGGAGGTCATAAGCCCCCCTCCCCGATGATGCAACACTGGTGAGTCATTTCCCCCTTTGTGGATTGTCCAGACTGGTTTTCGCAGTCATTACTTTGAAGGTTTCATTACGACCTCAAGATGCGAGAGAGGTGGTGGTTAAAAGTAGACGTGGGTGGACAAGTCTTGATACTTTGTACATTCCGAGGAGGTTTCGTTCAGCGTAGGACATAGAACAGGTTGCCCTATCCTCAGAATAACAATACTCCATTGTGCCGTTATATTTTCATCCGAAATTTTGACGCATATCTGTACGTCAGTCACAATATTCAGTTCGTAACGTCAGTCACATTATCACTACCTTATACGAGAACGTAAAAAATTGAACAGAATAACTTCGTTACCTAGCAACTAAGGATGTAACGAATAGTGATTTGGCCGAATACCGAATATTCGGCCATTTCTTCCAAGCCGAGGCCGAATATTCGGCTAGACCGAATACCGAATATTCGGCGGCCGAATAGTAAAATTTCTAGAAAATCGTTGTAATAGAAAGTATTTGTCAAATTTAAAAGTATTCACAAAGTCAAACACCAATTGCACACAATCTATGATGTATGATTTAATTCTGTTTGTTAAGAATTTAGAACTTTTTAAAATTAATCTATTTTCACTATTGTTTTGAATGTAATAAAACTAAGAATTTCACCCACAAGCAAAATAGAAATGACAGGTTTTAACGGTAGTAAGCATTAGCATTATTTTACTACTTATTGAATTGCAATGAAAGAAATACTAATGCTTAGTATTTCTTTCATTGTGCCTTGCTCAAAACTGTTTTATGAAGACATTTTAAAAGTTATAAAAGCTCATATTTTTATTTTATGGGGTTTTTTGCATACCTATTTTTAAAAGATCTATTAAAACTTAATGCACTTAACTGGAATATGTTTTTATTTTCAAAAACCCCAATAACTTATGCTATCTAAATATTTATGATATATTCTGGGCTTTTCACATTTCTCTCTAACCCAATAATCACAATAAATCAGTCTACTGTTCATTTTCGTTTAGCAGACCTATCAAGCTCGCGTGGTTCCACTTCAGAAAGGGGTGACAGGTTCGTGGATGGACACAAGCGTGCACTTCTTATCTCATAGTTGTTTTTTTTCTTTTCTTCCTCGATGTTACTTTAATTTACTAATTTTTTTTTCAATGAAAAAAAACATCCGCACAAACCCACGCCCGTTAGGCTGATTTAATATAGGGGGAAAAAGAAAAGGAAAAAACAAAACACTCGTCGTAATGTCTCATATCAACCTGTCACCCCTATTTTGATAAAATCGAAGCAGGCTTGACGCATGCGCAAATTCTTTCATGGCTCTACTTTAGCATTATGGATAGTACCTAAACAAAGTCTGGCTTCCACTTTGTTAATAATAACAAAATGAATTTATCATATTCTACTTTATAATTAACTATTGGCAGCTTTTGGGAGCAAATGTTAATTTTAAAATACAATATTACAACTTTAAAATGCGTTTTTGCTCAGTCAAGCCTAAAAGAAGATTTAAAAAAAAGTAGTTTATTCTAAATTATTTTTATTTATTAAAACTATAGTGGACTAATGTATTCTTTTGCAATAATTATAATACAATTTTAAATGATTAAAATCAACTAATTTCTTCATTTTTTTACTTTTTTACTGCAGCAGAACTATTCAGCCGAATAGTCCATCAATATTCGACCAGGCCGAATTTGACCTTACCCAGTATTCGGCAGGGCCTAATATTCGGCTGGGTGATGAAATGACTAGTCGGCCAGGCCGAATATTCGTCCAAAGGGCCGAATACCGAATAGTGGACGAATATTCGTTACATCCCTACTAGCAACAAAGCTATTATATGAATTGAGGCAATGGGATGTAAGTGACCAAAAAACGATTCCGAGAAAAACGTGTTCAAAGTTTGGATCTTATGGGACCTTTAATGTTATATTTTTTTTAACTCACGTTGTGGCGGAACACCTGTTAGCAGAGGCGTAGCTAGGTGGGGGCAAGGAGGGACAGTTCTCCTTGGGCGCAGCATCAAGGGGCACCAAATTAATGTTAATTTATTTTATTTTTAAATGCGAAAAGAAAATTATTTGAGCTGAAGAGGTGTGAGCATGTTCGACAAAAAGATAGGAGCACCGCAAACCATATCGGGGACGACTAATGTAGAATATGAGTGCGTGGGAAATCAGACAAATAATGTTACGAAGCCAGTGTCCCATTTTTCCCTTAGAAGTGAATGGTCGCTAATAAAAATGAAAGTTAAAAGGGCTGTTTTTTAGAGCTATTTATCATTTAGGAAGCACAAAAGTTTTTAAAATTCCCTTTAGGGTGCCCCTAAGCCTCCAGGGGCACAGGGGGCGCAAAATCTTCAGTTGTCCCCGGGAGCTGAAACCCCTAGCTACGCCTCTGCCTGTTAGAGCTATTCCTAACATTTCTTGTCACAATTTAAAATGGTGCTTTGCCAATCATTTGCCCCAGTTCTCTCCAAGTTTCCAAGTTTGACACTTGCATCCCTTCAATCATGCTACAAAATATGATTTAGAGCATTAAAATTATTATGCTTTGTCCCTTGTTGGTTCATTTTTGTATAATTAAACAAATATTTTATAACCGGAAAATCGCCATTTTTGGAGTAGGGATTGTCCCCATTGGTATTTTTTCCGCAATCACCCTATATATTTTGTTAAAAACATCAAAAACAGAAATTTCTCCCCATTTTCGACAAATCAAGAATGTTCTACAACTTCAAAATTTTATGGCACTTTGTACCACCAATAGCACCTCTCCCGAACTCCCCATTATTGAAAATGAAAATTAAAAAAAAAAACAGCATACCCTAAGGTAGGATGGTTATAATTAAACTTAGACCTACGTAAATCTCGTTCTAATGGAGTCAAAACTCGTTCAATAAATATAGTTAATTAGGACAGTTAATAGATATGAGTTCTGTTCTGATTTGATTCTATTTAATAATTTTTATTTTTGGTTACGTCTTCATGTAATTAGAAAGAAAAATATTAAGACCGTAAAACCTCAAACGTTTCCCATGAGTTCCTTCATTTCGAACCATAAATAATTGAAAAATGGCGAATGGGGGTCAGCATTATTATTGGACATAACCTATTATATTATATAGAACATAACCTATTATACGATATATCCTATTATAATTTCATTGCGCTACTACTAGTACATTTAGCAGAGCTAAATTGAAGACATAAGCATTTCTTATAACAAAAGCTGAAGAGACATTTTATTAACTAACTCAATTTAAATATTACAATAGAAAGAACGAGACAGCAATACTGATGCCAGTACAAAATTTGTTAAGATAAACAATTAATTTACTTTAACAAGCATAAGGCAAAGCGATATCGTTAAATCATGACGATATATGCAGTGAAACGAAAAACGCGGGAACTGAAATCATAGATCGAGGTTTTACTGTAATTGCATCAAATGCAAGATTGAAATGTGCATGACGCAGCTTCATTGCTTTGCATCGTAAATACTAGTTATTTTCCCTCTTTTTTTAAAGTCGTAGTATTTTAATTTAACCTTTTGGCCACCATCTGTACACTCATTTATGTACGAAAATGTTTTGTTGAATCAGTTTTTAAAACAAAATTTCACATTTGTTTTAGTTCGAATCTTTTTTTCACGTTAATTACAATACAATGTTTAAATATAACGTAAGACTTAAGCAGACGACGTTTTGCAGTGCCAACTGAAACCGTATTTCTTTTGAGATTCTAAAACAATCAGTTTAAAAGAATGAGTTCCTTTGATTTTGTTGTGTTTTCTTCGAAAAACATGTAAAAGTTTTTACATGCCTAGCATTCAATTAAATTTTAGTTTTGATTTCTAGATAATATCGTGTGAAATTTTTGTTATGTTTCACCATTGTCACATCAATGGATTATATATACGAATTATCTGCAATTTGGTAAGTGATGTTTTGTTACGTTCTAACTTAGTATTGATTTTCGTGACTATTTCTCAAATATAAAAATTTTCAAGAATGTTTCTTAAGCTCCACAACATAAAATGGTCTATCACTGCAAATGGTGTTAAATTTTGCTTTCATGAATTTATTGTTTGATTTGAAATTGAAGTAATTAAAGCGCAAAGTGACACTATTTTCCTTCAAAATGAAAAATACAATATTCTTGTTTAATGCTAATTTGTCTCTGTGAATTCGGAAATTCATTAAAGACAAAAAGATTTCCAACACCGATAATAAACATGTAATTAATAAAATAGAAACTATTTTCAATATGTTGTTGGGAAGATTTATGGTTAATTTTTTAGTGAAAAAATGTTTTTTTCTTATTCTATTAAACGTTAAAAACGTTCGTGTTTTACTAAGTTTTCGGACGTGGGCAGATGGTTTTGAATCTTACATAAAATATTTTCAGTTGTCGAGCAATGATTTTGAATCTCGGAAAAAATTTTCAGCCTTTGAATCAAGTTCTGGAATCTTAGAGTGTAATTTGAACCGTTTAATATTTCACCGAAGTTAAAATTATAATTCGAATTTCAGATTATAATTTTGGCTATTGAGATGAGTTAGAATTCGCGATTTAATTTCCAACCTTCGAACAATGTTTTTGAACATCTGGTCTTGCTTAAATTTTCTTATATATGAAGATTTTCCTTATAAAAGCGAGACAAAATTTAAACTTTTAACGATATGAGTGAGTTATGTATATAAAAAAATGTTTAAATTTGGTCTCTATTAACCCCTTCATTCCAAATGTGCCCAATGGGGTACATTTTAAATACTGTTTATTAACGACTGTTTGTGCCGTTTGAAAGCTAAAACACCCAATGGTTTTGGAAATTAATCAACAGATTGTTTACTTCGTTTTAAACATGGAAATTGGGCATTCATTATTATTTAAACTAATGATTAATTAAAATTAAAAAAAAGTTATAGTTATTTTGTTATGTAATCATTTTTTTAAACCAGAGAACCAAAAAATGGCGTCTAAATTGTTTGTGCTTAGTTCTGAGACCTGAAGAGGTTAAAAGATTTTTACATAAAAATCATTTGTATGCGTCAAAAGTGAACATGTAAAATGTGCTTTCCATTGGCAGGTCATGATAGTAAATTATAGATTGCTATTTTTCCTTGTAAGTAATCTAGAAGGTTAATATTTCCATTTGTGTGTACAACATTCGTTTATTCTGTATTAATCGCGGAATTTTGGTGCTTCGTGACGTACTCGATAATTAACTCCCTAATTTCTTAATAAATGTAGATCAAATGTTTTTCGACTCGTGTTGAGTCGACGTAATTGCTTAAAGAATAACAGGGTTGTAGATGTATAACTTCCATAAAATCTTACAAGTTCAGGGGGAGCGTCAATTCTATAAATTTATTATTTCGCTGTTTTTTAGCCTACTTTCCCGTAAAAGTAAAAAAAAAAATAGTAATAAAGCATGAAAGAAGGCTTAATGTATCGTGAAAATATCGTTAGAAATCAAGAAAAGTCACAAATAAGTTAAGTAATTAAATAAAGATTGAAAAATAAAAAATTTGAAAGTAGGGTTTTGAGATGGGGAAAAAGTGTGTCGGTCGGTCGGTCTGTCTGACTGTCTGTCTGTCTGTCAGTCAGTCTGTCCCCCCCCTAATAACTTTTGAACGAATTGTCCGATTGGAAAAATTCTTTTTGCATTCGAAAGATCTCGGCGAGGACCTCTCATTTCCATATTTTACTTTTGAACAATTTTTTGCTCAATTTTGAACAGTTCAAAAAATTTTAACATTAGCGCCTATGGGTGAAAATGAAGCAAATTATGTAAACTCTGGGTACAAGATATAAGTTCCCATGAACAAGCTCACTGGAAGAAGTTCTTGGCGTGAAATATTGATTTGAACAATTTTTGTTCATTTTTGAACAGTTCAAAAAAAATTAACATACCGCCTGCGGGGAAATTTCATTCCTATATAATTTCTGATCTACCGGACCGATTTGCTTGGAACAAACTTTATCGGAAAGCTCTTATGACGTAGAACATGTACAAATAGAAAGTTCATCCAGAACTAAAGAGCCTATTTTCCTATGAAATTTTTTTTATCGGGATTTTCAAGAATATTTTTTAATTAATGAATGATTAAATGAAGAAGCAAAAGAATGAATGAATAAATGAGTGAATAAATACACGAATGACTTAATAAATAATGATTGAATGAATATGCATTAACCGTTGAAAAAGGTATATTTGAAGCAATTACGAACTAAAGCTAAGCGAGAAAGACAGAGAGAGAGATATAGCTAGATTATAAATTTGAATTCGGTGTATACGGGAAAGTAGGCTCGTATAGTTCTAGACGGAACTTCTTGTTTTAAATATTTTCTCGTTAGCAATTCTGTAGTCCTTGTTCATACTTTGTGTGCTGAATGAGCCACAAGTGGCCTCAGAAATTACAACATAATTACTTTTTCTTTCCTTTGTTTCTGCCATATCGACGTTTCATTGACTTCGTTTACAAATAAATAAAATTACAGTTCGCACAACAGTCGAAATTCGACAGTAATAATTAAAGTTAGCATTAAAAAATTATGCTATTTATAAAATTATAAACGTATTGTAATAGAAATATAATTTCACGTTAATTTAAAGCACAAAAGCTTACTTGCACAAAGTTAAATTAAAAATATATACGTATTGTCAATGTATATAAGTATTAATGATTATTAATTATATAAGTATTAAGTTTGGAGATTATAACGTCGAGTTTATTTTGATCAACCTCTCTTAACCTTACACTGCACAGTGTTTTTTCTAAACAACACTTTAATTTTCGCTCACTAAGCTCTTGTTTTGTATTATTTTAAACATGTGGCACATTTTTACGTTTTATTCTGTATGTAAGGTGACATTAGTTATTATAGTTTTCCTTAGATCTTGTAAACTTTGCTTAAGATTCATCTTTTTTCACAAAATTGTAAGACATGTTGATTTAAAAAAAAAAAAAAACAGTAACTTGTTAATTATTTTTTTACAAATTTTAAGCAAAAATTTAAAAAAAAAAAAAATATTTACTTGCTAACATATTTAAAAAATAAAATAAATTTAAGCTGTCCGAAAAATTTCGTGAAAAATATATATTACGGTGCCCTTTTTACTTGTTGTTTGAAAACATCAACTGCAAAAAAAAAAAAAAAAAATGGGGCGCAGCATAGGATAAAAACAAACGTATGTAAGTCATTGCCGCCGCTGGGCCAGTTTCGCTGATCAATGTAGCCGCTCGTACTTCTACCGATTTCGTACGAAGTGGACTGGCAGTGGAATGAAACTTAAATGTTTCCTTCCATACACTATTCTCATTTTTCATTTTATTGTTTCAGAAAAACCTTCCCTCAAACTCTTATTTTAATTTGCTTTTAATATGACTGCTTAGTGGCAGCAAAATCTTTTTAACAATAAGTTTTATATTTATTATCCAATAATATACAAAGCTACGATATGTTGCCATCTGCTATCTATCATGGTATAACATTAATTATAAATTGGGCTTGCCTGACAAAAGAAAAGAGAAATACGAATTAAGTAATAATAAACTGTTTCCAAATTTTTTGCATCGATATCACTAAAACTCCTCAATTGTACGAAACAAGAAAAAAAAATGAGAAAATCGGTTGAAAAGCACAGGAGAAAATGGTTCTTAACTGTTTTATTTTTGCCTATTTTTATGTATAGCTAAAACATTCCAATAATTTATTCTATACTTCTTACTTCTAGCAGATGAGAAATAGCATTTTCACTAAAATTTTATCATTAAAAATGTTGATAGAGTACTATATTATATTTAATTATTCCAATACATTATAGCAGAAGTGTCCTGGAGAAGTTATTTTAGTTTTTTTTAATCTTTGAAAAAATAGATAAGCAAATACAGTAATAATTTGGCGGTCAAAAGGGTTTTTATAATGCTTCCACCCAAATTTGGCACACATAAGTGGTCAAAATAGACAGGTGATCAACTTAGGTGGTCGAGTTCCAAAGGTTTTCCTGCATTATACAACATGCAGCAAATTCTGTTTCTGACAAAAGTGGTCAACTTAGGTGGTCAGCTTACAAAGCTGGTCAACTTTACCAACAGGTTTTGCTGTATGCTAAACGAGTTAGAACGAGAACAAAATGCGGCCCATTCCTAATTAACAGCAGTTCCTCCCTTGGAGATGAATGGATTCTTCTTGGCTGTCTGCCAGTCACAGTTTTTTTTTTTTATTACAGAACGTATAACCAAGACGAAGTTTTGTTTGTTCATCTGAAAATCTGTTTATTCGTATCGTTGGTGGCGGGCTTCATTTGCCTGGGACAGAAGCTGCACTCTTGTTTTCAATTTTGTGTGAATTTCTACAGATTTTAAGTAATTTAGCCTATTTATGCACGAAAAACTTCCGAAGATCAAAGACCGTTCACACTTTTTCATTTAGAAGTTAAGTACCAGATTATCTTACTCCTCGTATTAACTTCGCTATCGTTTTCATCCTGGTCACTTGGCGAATTTTATATCTGATTGGAGAATCGAATGCAATTTTGTCACGTTACTAATAAAAAACGTTAGCTAACTAAATCAAATACGAACGAGAACCAGGACATAATTCCTGGTTTGCTGTCAAGATTCGTGCAAATTGAAGAATTCAACTGAAAAAGAGAAAAGGGGAAAAAAACTTTTATTTTTAAAATTGTTCTCTTTCAACTTGTTATCAGCATGGAGCTACAACTTTTTTGAGTTGTTCCGTTCTTGCTTATAAGTATTTTCTCTAACCGCGCTCCTGCTCCGCTCCGAGCTTCGAAATCAATAAAAGTCATATTACTCATTTTCATTCATTTATTTAATTAATTAATTTAATTAATGTTTTATTTTATTAAGCAGTACAAATGTAAAATTTATTCATTTTCATCTTTGGTTCCTTAAAATAAAATTATAAATTAAAAAAAATAATCTTTTATAACTTAATGTTGTTCACTCAATGCTAATTTTAATGCGGAAAAAATAATTTCGAAGCTTTTAATGAAATTACTATAAAAAGCTTAAAACAGTGGACTGTGATAAATTTCTGTGCTCCGGCTCCGCTATTGCTCCAAGCAGAAACTCGTTGTTCCGTGCTCCTGCTCCACGTTCCGCTCCAAATCCCTGGTTGTCAGTTCCATTTTTATTCGAATTTAATTCTTAGCGTGGATGTCTATTGTGCTCAACCTCAACGTTGGAAGATTGTTGCACTTATCAACGTTTAGTACGAGTTAATCAGTTTCGCTTTGGAAAGGAATTCCCACTTGCGGGATTTTTCATACTGTGCGTGTGTAGGATGCCATTCCGCTTGAATTTCTAGAGGTAACTCTGATTCTAGAATATTTTTGGACTCATGCCAATCGTATGTTTTTGGATTAAGGGGAGCCAGCACCCAAAAAGGTCGAAAAAAAGAACCCGAAACATTTTTTATTGGCTTAAGTAGTAAAATAAATGTTTAAAAATGTTCTCTGAAAGTCTCAGAAAAAAATTAAAGCAATATTTATTGATTTATCATTGATTTTATGACGGTGTGAGGTGCCACCTTTTCATTCCGAAACCGAAACTGTACTGAATATAAGCCTCCTATTTATTTTTTAAATAAAATAAGCAGGAAGAAGCACTTTCATCGTGACTGTAACTGAAAAAAAAGTTCCTTACTTGACATTTTGATAAAGAAAGGATTTAAGTTTTTGCAAGCCGAAAACTTAAAATGCTGTTTTCTCTCACTTTGTTTTTTGCGCATTTCACCTCAATTAAGAAGCAAAGGCTTTTATAAATTTGGATCTATAATGTGGATTTTTTTCCCACATGTTCCTAAAACTATACATAACAAATTTATGCTCTACTTTTATGATAACTTAAGTACTTTTTTTTTAAAAAATCTTTTTGTAGGTTTTTTGAATTTTTCGTTGTTTTTTCCGCGTTACTTCAGTTATATATATTTTTTTTCAAAATGTATTTGACTTATAAAAAATTCAAAGCCTAAAAGTTTTGCTTTATGAGCAATAAATCAATAAAAAAAAATTGAGACTTTACTCCAATTTTTGAAAAAGAAAATGCATTTTTAAGAATTACTAAATTTCAGTTTAAAATTAAAATTCTCAAATTATATTTAAGGAATCCATTTTTTTTAACATTAACTTTTTTATGAAGTGATATAACATGACATGAGACAAAAATTGTAAATGAAAACACCGTAGAGAAAAAATATGGTCTCATGGCACCGACTCTCCTTAAATAGTTAACTAATTTTTTGCTCATCACCAGGCTTTTCAATAGAATATTTTCTAAAATTGTCATTAAAGCATCGTTAGTTTTGTATATCTTCAATGTCAGGGACAATACGTAAAGTCCGAAATTCACATTTTTTGCAGCCTGCAATGCTGATTTTTTTTTTCCACATGTTCGTGAATATAAATTTAAATTGTGTTCCATGTATCGTCTCTCCATGAATATTTATGGAAAATCTCAAAGTTATGAATATTTGAATTTCAGAGTGACTCATTTTGCTTGACATGGAAGACATATTGGTTTGGTGAAACAATTGATAATGAAAGTGATCCAACTCTTTCATAATGTTATTTTTGTCTTTATTATGTAGTTATTTTTATTATACAGGGTGGGGCAAAAGTAATGACCCGGTTTTGAAGGGTTATTAAATAAAACTAATACAGTTTGAGAGTTAAAACTTTTTTATTTTGATCTGTATTTAATACCATTTTTTTACATTAAGTTTTGAATATGTCTGTAGCAATATGGCGGCCAACAGCAGCAATAAACTGATTCAGTATATTTATCCTCGTAGAAAGAATAGACTGTATCTTTGTGTGCATTTCAATATGACGCGTAATGTTAGGGTCCCTAAGCTTTTTTTTTGTGTGTGGGTAGTTGTCGAGGAAGTATCCGCCATACACTCCTTGAAATGTGCAGAAATGTTTCCCAAAACTTCAGAAATGCATCGGTGTATTGGTGCCGAACGCCGCCCTCTTGCTGAAGTGGTATTCAAAATTTAATGTAAAAAATGGGATTATATGCAGATCAAAATAAAAAAAGTTTTAAGTCTCAAATTACATTAGTTATTTTTTAATACCCCGTCAAAACCAGGTCATTACTTCTTTGCGTGCATTTCAATATCCCGCTCAATGTTACGGTCCGTAAGCTTTTTTTGTTGTGGGGTTATTTGAAAGAGAAAGTTTGGAAACATCACATGCATAGAAATAAAATTTCACGTTAAATTAAAGCACAAATGAGCATTAAAACGCAGACATATGTTTCGGGATCGCTTGGAATCCCTTTTTCAATGCGATCGGGAGCTTCTAGATGCAAAACATCCAAATGAAGGGGATGGATGGATCCCTTCATTTGGATGTTTTGCATCTAGAAGCTCCCTGTCTCATTGAAAAAGGGATTCCAAGCGATCCCGAAACATATGTCTGCGTTTTAATGCTCATTTGTGCTTTAATTTAACGTGAAATTTTATTTCTATTACTTTGCACAAAGTTTAATCATTACTATCACATGCATACTTTAGAAGAACTGAAGGACCGATTTATCGAGGAAATCTGCCATACCTCTTTAAATGTACAGAAATGTTTCTAAAAACTTCGGAAATAGACTGCAGCAGTGTATTGCTGCTGATGGCCGCTATCTTGCTGAAGTGGTATTCAAAACTTAATGTTAAAAAATGGTATTAAATACAGATCAAAATGAAAAAAGCTTTAAGTCTCAAACTGTATTGGTTTTTTCTTATAACCCTTCAAAACCGGGTCATTACTTTTGCCCCACCCTGTATAAGGAACTTCAAAATGCTTGTGTGGCATAACGGATCCTTTTGGGCAAGTATTAATTTATGTTAAATCTCAATTGAAAACATCTCTTTGTTTTCCATTGACCAAGAATGATGTTAGAAGCATTCGATTTCGTCACTATTTTGCTTTGGAAACACGTATACTACTGGTGTAATACTGCCCTTTTAAAACATCCTCTTTTTATATAAAGCAATGTACATTGGAGGGTTAAGTGCACGAATAGCTTCTATTATAGTAGTCAATATTATGATGTACATGGTACCCAAGTGTACATGGTGGGTATCGAACGGTTGGAATTCCGACATCCTAACCACTTGGCTACCACGGCCTCGTATCATTTCTTTGCTTTAGTCAGTATTTCATTTCTGTAGGCCGTGGTAGCCTAGTGGTTAGCACGTCGGACTCTCACCTGAAACGTCGTGTCTTCGATACCCTCTGAAAGACCCACCACGGGGATACGTGCATGTTAAATCGGTGAACCCCACTACCTCTCCCCGTGCGCAAGCAATCCTAAGGCCTAGGCTAACAGGTAGGGGTCTGGTGGAGAAAAGTACTTCATTTCTCAGTTTCCCATTCAATTACCATCCACTGCCGCAACTGAAATTTTCTTCTGGGTGGAGGGGAAGGGTTTGGGGCATGTTTTACTGCATGTATACATTAATGTACTAGTGTTACTAGTTTGGCTTAAAACTAAGGGTTCCGGTGATTCACCCCCAAAATCTCCGTGGTTACGTGCTGGTTACATTTAAAATGTGACTATCAGAAACTTGCTGCAGTGGAATGCCTACTCATTTTTTATTGAAACTTTAAGCATGCTAAAAAACAAAAGGTGAAAAAGCTGATTTGCATTGTACGTAGCGCAACAAAAAATGCTCGTTACAGCGGATTCAAAAAAAAAAAAAAAAAAAGAAAAAAAGTAATACTATCAATTTGAACTAAATAAAATATAGCAAGGAAATAAGAGTAAAAATAATAATAAAAAAAAGGAGGACTGGGCATTTCCGAACGGTATGTTAATCATGATTCGAAAAATGTCGCTGTTTTTTTAATACACAGAGAGTCTTTTTCTTCTAAAGTAAAAGATTTAATAGCAAAGGATTAGCCTGCTTTCTTGACCATACTGTCAATCTTATGTAGCGTTTTACACGTGTCTGTACTTGAAAATGCACTGACCATTGAGAGTCGAGTGGCATCATTGATAACCGCCGAATAGATATGTTTCTAATTGCTTCTATGAGAAAATACCCGACTCTTTGGAAAATCACGGTGCTTTGAGGGGTGGCCGGAAAGAGGAGTTTTACTACACGCTGTTCTTCAGTATTTTGTATCATTTTTTGTTGGTTGTTTTTAATGCCACTTGGGTATCTAAGCCCACCTTCGCAGAAGACGACCAGGAATTAAGGCAGTGAGGAAGCGCCTTCCATTTATAGATGAGCACCGCAATAGTGGAAGTACGACCTGGCTCATAATGTATTTGAAGGGTCCACTAGAAAAACGACCTAAGTCGCATACTACTCTTTGAAATTGTTTTTATGTTTCATTCAATTGTTTTATAACCTAAATGTTAATTTTAAAAATACGAGCCTACTTTTCCTTAACACAGAATTTCAAATTTATAATACATATATTTATACTACATAATTTATATTCATTTATAATACATAATTTATAATAAAACATAAAGCAAAGTTGAGCAAGTAGTATGTGATTTAGGTCGTTTTCCCAGGGGACACTTCATTTGGATGACACCAGATGGCGCGGCCACAAATATCCCAATTTTGACCGGAGAGTGAAGCGACGGGAAATTGTTCACCCTCCGGTACCCTCGGAACTGCCTCGGGACTTCAGGGTCCACAGATTTTACATGCACGTATCCCCAAGTGTACATGGTGGGTCTTCAGCAGGTCGGGTACCGAACTGCTGGAAGTCCGACATCCTAACCACCGGGCTACCACGGCCTCGTATCATTTCTTTGTTTTAGTCAGTACTTCATAAAAATATTTCTCAATTGGAAGCGAAGACACTTATTTTGTGGTTCTTCTCCATAGAAGAGAGCGGCGGTTTATTTTGCTTTTCAAACATTTTAGACAGCCACCTCTCATCGTAAAAGAGTTTATGGTATTGACAGACACCAGGAGCTTTCGTTCCAAACTTCAAGGACGGAATCTTCCCTTTTTCGAAAACCAAACAGCTTCCTTCATTAGTCTCGAGATCTTCAGGTTTCTGAAGGTTTGATGAATCTAGAAATTGGTGCTTGAACTGTAGGAAATGAGCGTATGGAGATTTTTTCCGATCTTGAGACCTTAATTAAAATCACTGAATCTTCCAAAGCGATTCCAACTGCAATAATTTCTGAGTGAGCACGAGAATCAGGCTGTTTTGTTCTATAATAATATACATATGGCAATGTTATAACAGCACATAAATGTTTAGAATAACGTGGAGGGGGGCATTTTCCTATATATATATATATATATATATATATATATATATCACTATCTACCAAAAAGTATTTCGACACTTTGGATTTTAGAAAATTTTTTTAAAGTCTGAAGAAATATTAAACTTGCTGTTCTGTATTTTGTACCATGGAAAGAACATACTTAAACTCACATTTAAGAAACGAAATTCAGGCTTAGGGGCAATTAGGGGGCGGTCAAAAAATTAAAGAAGAAAAACAACACTTTTGAACATCTTGTATCAGAAAATGATCGAAATGTCCTGTAACTTTCGCAAAACATTTTTAATTATATACGCAATGCTTACAACCGCTTTCTTCAGAATAGCAGTAATATTCATGAAGATATGGGAATTTGTTTAAAATATTCGAAATTTTTCGCAAGTGTTTTGCTTATAACTCGCTAAGTTCTTTCTCAAATGACATGAAACTTGCAGACAACTTGACAAAATAAAAAGTAAGTATGGTACCGAAACGTGGAGAAAATGTAATACATAGTCGATGAGATTTGAGCAGTTTTATTAAAACAATTGCGATTGCGCATGCGCGAAAGATATTAATTATTTTTTAATAATTTGGTAGTGAGATCTATGGAGCAACTTATGTAAAAGTTTCAGTTGAATATTGATATTTTTCAAAGAGATATAGACCATACAGTGAGCCGTATTTAGCAAGCTCTCAAATTGGAGAAAAAAGATAAAGGGTTTTCCACAATTTTTTATATTGCATGATAATTTTGGCAATGTAAACAATAGCGTCCAAATTCAGACTCCATAAACACATATAATGCAATTTAATTCAGTTTAACATCTGTCAATTTTCCAATTTATTATGCAATATAAAAATTTGTGGAAAACCCCTTATCATTTTTCTCCAATTTGAGAGCTTGCTAAATACGGCTCACTGTATGGTGTATATCTCTTTGAAAAATATCAATAGTCAACTGAAACTTTTACATAAGTTGATACATAGATCTCACTACCAAATTATTAAAAAAAATAATTAATATCTTTCGCGCATGCGCAATCACATTTGTTTTAATAAAACTGCTCAAATCTCATCGACTATGTATTAAATTTTCTCCACGTTTCGGTACCATACTTACTTTTTATTTTGTCAAGTTGTCTGCAAGTTTCATGTCATTTGAGATAGAACTTAGCGAGTTATAAGCAAAACACTTGCGAACAATTTTTGAATATTTTAAACAAATTCCCATATTTTCATGAATATTACTGCTATTCTGAAGAAAGCGGTCGTAAGCATTGCGTATATAATTAAAATGTTTTGCGAAAGTTACAGGACATTTCGATCATTTTCTGATACAAGATGTTTAAAGGTGTTGTTTTCCTCCTTTAATTTTTTGACCGCCCCCTAATTGCCCCTAAGCCTGAATTTTGTTTCTTAAATGTGAGTTTAAGTATGTTCTTTCCATGGTACAAAAAACAGAACAGCAAGTTTAATATGTCTTCAGACTTAAAAAAAAAATGTCTAAAATCCAAAGTGTCCAAATACTTTTTGGTAGATAGTGTATATGTATATATATACACAGTAAAACCTCTCAATAAGGGACACTAAATGGACTGGAAATGTTGTCCCTTAAATAGAGGTGTCTCTTCCTCGGAGGTTCATACATTGATGCATACACGTATAGTGTATTAACTTGGTTCAACTTTTTAACAGTAAACATGTGTTACCATCTAAGCTTAAATACTGAAGATGTTTCATGCATACAAATAATAAGTTGAAATTATTGAAATGAAACATTTTTCCATTAAAAACCTAAAATTTTAGCATAAATGTCGTATTAACAAAGTTTTGTAGCTTACAGAAATGTATTTTATATTTAAAGTAATCTATGAGATGGGTTTGTTTTAAAGTACGAAATTCGGGCAATACAGCATAATTTAAGTTTCTTGCACTTTTTCCAATCCTTGCATCAAAAACTGTCTGTCAATGCGGAGTATACATGCAACCCATAGTACAAGAGAGGGAAAAGCCTTTACAAGTAGGTTTTGGCTAGCACTTTAAAATACATTTGCTTCTTTGCTCATGCTTCTAAGACTCAGACTAGTACTTTCAAAAGTTAATTTTTCGAAAAAAAAAAAACTTCAATTTTCAGTAAATTTTTCTTATCTATATAACTTGAACTTTATAAATTTTTCTCTGTGAATGTCCCTTAAAGAGAGTGTCCCTTATTCAGAAGTAAATACATTGCGGTCTCTATTCAAAGGGACTGGGACCAGAAAAAGTGTCACCTTAAAGGAGGTTTCACTGTGTGTGTATATATATGAAATATGAAGGGTCCACTGGAAAAACGACCTAAGTCACACACTACTTTTTAAAATTTGCTTTATGTTTTATTCAATTATTTTAATGTTAATTTTAAATTATGTTAATTTTAACTGTACGAGCCTACTTTTAATAACACCCAAATTCAAATTTATAATAGTACATATATTTATAATACATAATTTATATTCATTTATAATACATAATTTATAATAAATCATAAAGCAAAGTTCATCAAGTAGTATGTGACTTAGGTCGTTTTTCCAGTGGACCCCTTATATACACAGGGTGTCCCAAAATGACCGCATAAACTCTGCACAGCTAGATTGCTCGTTGGGAGTACATAAAAACTACCCAAAAAAGCGTTTCTGTACGATCCATAGTTTACGAGAAAAATACGAAAAACAAAGTATGACGTTACTGCCGGTGCAAGAAAAAAAACATTGTATCGGACATATCAACAACAGTATCCGTCCAGACGATAACGTTTAAAATGTTCGCTTTAAACATTATTGTCTGGACAGGTATGAGTAGATGAAAAAGGACAGTTCTGCCCCAAGAGGCGGATCGCGGATCAGGGGGCTTGGCCGATCCGCCTCCCATTGCCCCCAGGCATGCCCTCAGACGTTAGTCGAGTGGAGTTGAGTTGTATGCCTCCAGGCGTTTTTCGAGTGGAGTTGAGTTGTTTTTGCCCTCAGACGTTTTTTTGAGTAGAGTTGAGTTGTATGCCCTCAGGCATTTTTCGAGTAGAGTTGAGTTGTACGCACTCAGGCGTTTTTCGAGTAGAATTGAAATGTTTTCCAAAAATTTATAGTTTTGGAATGGCAACACCTTTTGTTTCAGTTTAGGACTTGGTGTAATGTAAAACCGATTGTAGCGCCATATATGAGAAGAAAATGGAACTATTTTGGCACTTAGAATTTTTTTTCTAATGTTTTCTCTCAGAATTCAAGCAGGAACTATTTTATATTACAAAAAAAAAATTTTTAATGTATAATGAATTAATAGGATGTAAATAGCGACAATAAATTTATGTATTTATTTCTTTTTTCGACTTAGAAAGATTTTCTTTTTCAACCTTTTCAATGTTTCCACTTAGCATCCGCACAGGAACTATTTTATAAGTTAATTATTTTTACACTGTGATTAGAAAATTCTAGTCATTTTTACTTAGAAAAGACTTATATATTTTTTAGTTTTTATTTATTTATTTATTTATTTTCAGACTTAGAAAATTTTTCAGTTGCAAGTGATTTTTTTTCAAAGTATGTAAAACATAGTATACAACGTATACTATGTAAAACAAGTTCTAGATACGAAATGTCACAACAGCATGAAAATATAAAAGTACTAGATACGAAATGTCACAACAGCATGAAAATATAAAAATACCAAGTATTAAATGTTAAAACAGAACGAAATGAGTGTTAGTACTACTAGTGCTTGTTCCAAACTTAGTTTCATCCAGCCAAATTTAGTACGAAAAGCAAAAGTACTATGTCCAAAATGTTAAAACATTGATTCATTCCGTAAAACAGTAAAGAATGTAAGAAATTACTAAATAAAAACGTTTGAACTTGCAAAACAAAATGATTTTCTACTTTCAAAATTTTAGAACTTCGCATGAAAATGTAACGTTTGAAACTTTGAACTAAATTTTCAACACTGAATCATAAAAAATCCGAAACAATTTAAACTGTGGAATAAAGATTTGAGACTTAAAAAGTAAATGTAAAAACACTAAAATAGATTTGAGAATCTTAAAAGTGTAATAGAATAATAACTTCACTAGAAACGTAAAACTTGAAAAATTTAAATCACAAAACTCAAAACTATTACAAAGTGCTTTATGTGAAACGTAAAAGTGCTAAGAGCAAAATGCTAAAACTGAGGAAACTTAGAAATACGTGAAACAAATCATTTAGAACTATAAACTTTAAAAACTTAAACTCATTCAGAAAAGAACGGAAATGCAAAATTACAAAACAAAAGTGTTACTCTCATGCAAAATATTAAAACTTAATGCAAAAAATGTAAGAAAGTACAAAACTCCAAAAGTTAAGAGTAGTATAAAAAAAATGTTACTTAGATTCATCTAAAACATGACTCGGAAAGAGTAAAAGTAATATACGCAAAATTGAAAAAAACTTATGTTCACCTACTAAAATATAAAAATAGCAAGCACAAGACGTTAGAACAGAACGAAAATGTAAAAGTATGAAACGTAAACTTACAAAACCTAAATTCATCTACTAAATGTTTGATAAAAAAATGTAAAAGTACTAAGAGTGAAAACTAAAAAAAAAAAAAACAGCATGAAAGCTAGAAATAAAAAATACAAAACATCAGAACTTAAATTCATCCAGAAAAACTTAGAACAAAAAAATGTTACAGTTCGGAAATTTTCAAAACAAATGTATGATGCACTTGCAAATTGTTAAAACTTAGTACATAAACGTAAAAAGTACTATGTACAAAATGTTAAAGTTTAGATTTATCTACTAAAAGCGTGAATGAAGATGTAAAATTGCTAAGTGTAATATATTAAAACAACACGAAAACGTAAAAGTACTAAGTACAAAACGTAAAAAAAATTATTTATCTACAATAACTTAGACTGAAGTCGTAAAATTACCAAGTACAAAGTGCTAAAACATCATAAAAATGTGAAAATATCAAGTATAAAGCAGCAAAACATAGATTTGTCATTAGAAATCTTGATCAAAAAATGTAAAAGTTCAAACAACAAAATTCTAAACTACTCTAATTTAAAACTCTGAAAAATTAAAAACATGCAGTACAAAACAACAAAACATGTAAAAATGTTAAGTATAAAGCTGCAAAACCTAAATTCATCCAGAAAAACTTAGAACGAAAAATGTAAAAGTACGAAACTTTTCAAAACGAAAGTGTGATGCACTTGAAAAACGTTAAAACTTAATGCGAAAATGTAAAAAGTACTACGCACAAAATGCTAAAATTTAGATTTATCTACTAAAACTGTGGATGAAGATGTAAAATTACTAAGTATATATTAAAGCAGCAAGAAAATGTTAAAGTACTAAGTACAAAAACGTAAACAAATTGATTTATCTACTAAAACATAGACTGAAGTTGTAAAACTACTAAGTACAAACTGTTAAAACATCATAAAAACTTGAAAATAGCAAGTATAAACCAAGAAAACATAGATTTGTCCACTGAAATCTTGATCAAAAATGTAAAAGTTCTAACAACAAAATCCTAAAACTGATAAATTAAAAACACTCAGTACAAAACAACAAAACATGTAAAAGTGGTGAGTATAAAGCTGCAAAACTTAAATTCATTTAGAAAAACTTAGAACAATGATGTAAAAGCGCGAAACTTTTCAAAATAAAAGTGTTATTACTGCAAAAATCTTAAGAATTACTACGTACAAAATGTTTAAACTCTGATTATCTGCTACAGCAACGCAAAAATGTAAAAGTACTAAGTATTCATCAAGTGAAATTTTGTACGAAAATGTAATCGTTTATGTACGAAACTTCAAAAACTTAGAATTATCTACAAAAAATCCCAACTAAAGTCGTAAAAAGTATGAAATGTTAAACATCATGAAAATGTAACTTTCCGAAAATGCAAACATCAAAACTTAGATGTATCTAATAAAATTTAGAACGAGTAAAAGTGTCAAACTTAATAAAAGTACTAAGTAAAAAACAAAAAGAAAACTTATATTCAGCTACTAAAACACAGAAAAATTTAGCACGAAAAGGTAACCAAAAATTTTCAAAATAAACGTGTTATGCACTTACAAAATGTTAAAACTTAAAATTATCTACTAGAACCCAGAAAAAAGATACTAAGTATAAAAAATACTAAGTATAATACATTATAGCAACACAAAAATTTAAGAGTACTAAATATAAAACGTAAAAAAAGTTAGAGTTATCTAACTTAAACTTAGACTGAAGTCGTAAAATTACCAAGTACGAAATGTTCAAACATCATAAAAATGACTAAATAACAAGTATAATGTATCAAAAATATAGATTTCGCTATTGAAATCTTAATCAAAAATATAAAAGTTCTAAGGACAAAATGCTAAAGTAGTGAAAAAATGAAAAATACGCAGTGCAACACAACAAAGCCTGTACTAACTATAATGCTTCTAATCTTGAATTCATCTAAGGAAGAAAAAAAAAACTTGGAAACAAAAAAAAAAAAAAAAAAAAAATATGTAAATCCGAACGAAAATTTTCAGAAATAAAACTGTTATCCACTTGCAAAGTGTTAAAACTTAATGCAAAAATATAAAAAGTACTGTGTATGAATGTTGAAACTTAGATTTATCAACTAAAACACGGAATGAAGATGTAAAAATATTAAGTATAATATATTAAAGCAACACTAAAATGTAAAAGCACTATGTACAAAACATCAAAACTTAGATTCATCTAGTAAACGTAGTACAAAAATGTAAAAGTACTAAGCATAGAACCTCTAATATACATTTATTTTAGTAAAAAACAGAACGAAACTGTTAAAGTACTAAAGCCAACGCATCAAACAAGGATTAATCTATTAAAACAGTACAAAAGAAAGAAAAGCACTACATGCAAACTGAAAAAACTCTTAGAACTAAAATTTAAAAATGTAACAAATCATAAAATTTTAAAACTTAACTTCATCCAGAAGAACTTAGAACGGAAATGTAAAATTACTGAAGTTTACAAAACAAAAGTGATAGACATTTGCAAATTATTAAAAGCAAAAATGTAAAAAGTATTAGATACAAGAAGTACGAAACATCAAAACTTGGAGTAGTATAATTACAAAACTGCAACTTCGGTTCATGAAGTAGCACTTAACTCTAAAATTGTGAAGGAAATGTGAAAACTGATATTCACCTTTTAAAATAAAAAAATATTAAGTACACGATGTTCAAACAGAACAAAAATGTAAAGGTACGAAGTGTAAAACTCCAAAAAGTTAAATTCCTCTACTAAAAACTTGGTTTGAAAAGTAAAAGTACTATGTACATCAACTAAAAACAGCATGAAAAATTAAAAATAGCAAGTACAACACGTTAAAACAGCACGAAAATCTAAAAGTACAAAGCTTCAAAACTTACGTTGATCCAGAAAATGCAAAATGTTAAAACTTAATGTAAAAACGTAAAAAGTACCATATACAAAATTTTAACACTTAGATTTATCTACTAAAACCTAGAATGAAGATATAAAAATACTAAGTATAATATACTAAAGAAACACAAAATTATCAAAGTGCAAAATACTAGAACTATCTATTAAAACTTCAAAACATAGATTCAGCATCGAAACATATAATCTGTTTACAAAAATCTTAATCAGAAATGTAAGAGTTCGAAGAACAAAGTGCTAAAACTTAAAAAGTAAAGAAACGCAGTACAAAACAATAAAGAATGAAAGAGTACCAACTATAAAGCTTCAAAACCTAAATTCATCCAGAAAAATTTAGAACGAAAATGTAAAGCTGCGGAAAGTTTCAAAATAAATGTTTTATGCACTTGCAAAACTTAAATTCATCTACTAAAAATTCGGTTAGAAAAGTAAAAGTACTAAGAACAAAAAATTAAAAACAGCATGAAAATCTAAAAGTACTAAGTACAAAACATCAAAACTTAAATTGATCCAGAAAAACTTAGAATAAAAACGTAATTGTACGGTTATTTTAAAAATAAGAGCATTATGTATTAGCAAAACGCTGAAACGTAAGACAAAAATGTGTAGAATGAAGAAGTAGAAATACTAAGTACGATATACTAAAGCAACACCTAATACGTAAAAGTACAAAATACAAAACATAAAAAAATATGGAGTTATCTAAATAAAACTTCAAAACGTAGATTTGTTGAGTGAAATCTTGATCAAAAATTTTAAAATTTCGAAGAACAAAATGCTAATACTACGAAAGATTAAAAATACGCAATACAAAACAATAACGCATGAAAGAATGCTAACTTCGTATACCAAAATCCCTTAAATGACAAAACCTAAAACCATTAAGAGAAACTTAGAACGAAAAAGTAATAGTACGGAAATTTACGAAATAAAAGTGTTATGCACTTGCAGAATGATAAGACTTAGACTTAGCTACTAAAACCTACAATGAAGATGTAAAAATACTAAGTATAATATATTAAAGCCACACAAAAATGTAAAAGTACTAAATACGAAACGAAAAAAATAAAGATTTATCTACTAAAACTTAGACTGATGCCACAAAACTACCGAGTACGAAATGTTAAAACACCATGAAAATTTATAAATAACATGTATAAAGTTTCAAAACATAAATTTATCTACTGAAATCTTGATCAAAAATGTTGAAGTTCTGAGAACAAAATTATTAAAACTGGGAAAAATTAAAAATACGTTGTAAAAATACGTTGTAAAATTAAGGTAGTTTTCCTTTAAGCGTAAAGTAGTTTTTTTTACATGTTTTGTTGTGTTGTACTACGTATTTTTAATTTTCTGATTAAGATTTTTGTAAACAGATTATATGTTTTGATGCTGAATCTATGTTTTGAAGTTTTAATAGATAGTTCTAGTATTTTGCACTTTTATAATTTTGTGTTTCTTTAGTATATTATACTTAGTATTTTTATATCTTCATTCTAGGTTTTAGTAGATAAATCTAAGTGTTAAAATTTTGTATATGGTACTTTTTACGTTTTTACATTAAGTTTTAACATTTTGCATTTTCTGGATCAACGTAAGTTTTGAAGCTTTGTACTTTTAGATTTTCGTGCTGTTTTAACGTGTTGTACTTGCTATTTTTAATTTTTCATGCTGTTTTTAGTTGATGTACATAGTACTTTTACTTTTCAAACCATTTTTTTATTAGAGGAATTTAACTTTTTGGAGTTTTACATTTCGTACCTTTACATTTTTGTTCTGTTTGAACATCGTATACTTAATATTTTTTTATTTTAAAAAGTGAATATCAGTTTTCACATTTCCTTCACAATTTTAGAGTTAAGTACTACTTGATGAATCGAAGTTGCAGTTTTGTAATTATACTACTCCAAGTTTTGATGTTTCGTACTTCTTGTATCTAATACTTTTTACATTTTTGCTTTTAATAATTTGCAAATGTCTATCACTTTTGTTTTGTAAACTTCAGTAATTTTACATTTCCGTTCTAAGTTTTTCTGGATGAAGTTAAGTTTTAAAATTTTATGATTTGTTACATTAGTACAAATTAACAAACTAATGTTACTAAAAATTAATAGTTCTAAGAGTTTTTGCAGTTTGCATGTAGTGCTTTTCTTTCTTTTGTACTGTTTTAATAGATTAATCCTTGTTTGATGCGTTGGCTTTAGTACTTTAACAGTTTCGTTCTGTTTTTTACTAAAATAAATGTATATTAGAGGTTCTATGCTTAGTACTTTTACATTTTTGTACTAAGTTTACTAGATGAATCTAAGTTTTGATGTTTTGTACATAGTGCTTTTACATTTTAGTGTTGCTTTAATATATTATACTTAATATTTTTACATCTTCATTCCGTGTTTTAGTTGATAAATCTAAGTTTCAACATTCATACACAGTACTTTTTATATTTTTGCATTAAGTTTTAACTAGGGCTCGACCGATGGCATTTTTTGGCCGATGGGCCGATGCCGATTGTTGGCCGATTGTTCCGAGATCGGCCGATGGCCGATTGCCGATTATTCTCCTCTTCCATCGGCCGATGGCCGATGCCGATGGCCGATGGAAAAAAAAGTCGCTTTAAACCATTAAAACGTGTAGAATGCTTGTCAAAAATGTCATTTAAATCATTTTCTATTTATTTTTATGTTTATAAAAGCATAAATGCATTATTCAAGCTCCATAAAACTGTTTGAGGGAAGTTTACATAATAATTAAAACTGAAAGAATCACTCGCGATTCTAGTAAAGTAATTAAACTATTTGGAGGTTAAAAAAAATTAAGAATGCTATATCGGAGGATTTTCAATTCTTTTTTTTCTTATCTTTGCAAAAAAAAAAAAAAAAATACTCAACAACTATTGGATCATCTCGGGTCTAATTCCCTTTGCTTCAACATTTTCTCTTTATAACACCTGCACTGCAAATGCCAAGTGCAAACTGCCTTTATTTTTTTCATGGAGAGGAATGCAGATGTTATGATACAGACTAGGGATGTAACGAATATTCAGCCACTATTCGGTATTCGATCTATTCGGCCCTTTGACCGAATATTCGGCCTGGCCGAATAGTCATTTCATCACCTAGCCGAATATTCGGCCTGGCTGAATACTAGGTAAGGTCAAATTCGGCCTGAATTGGACGGACTATTCGGCAGCATTGTTCTGCTGCAGTAGAAATGTAAAAAAATAAAGAAATTAGTAGATTTTAAACATTTAAAATTGTATTGTAATTATTGCAAAAAAAAAAAAAAACATTAGTATATAGTTTTTAAAATAATTAATAAAACCCTACTTTTTTTAAACTTTGTTTTAGACTTGACTGAGCAAAAACAGAATTTAAAGTTGTAATATTATATTTTATATTTAGCCTTTGCTCCCAAAAGCTGGCAATAGTTAATTATGATCGAGAATATGAGAAATTTATTTTGTTATTATTAACAAAGTGGAAGTCAGACTTTGTTTGGGTAGACTGATTTATTGTGAATATTGGGTAAGAGAGAAATGTGAAAAGCCTAGAATATATCATGAATATTTAGATAGCATAAGTTATTGGGGTTTCTTTAAATAAAAATATATTCCTATTAAGTGTATTAAATTTTAGTAGATCTTTTAAAAATAGGTATGCAAAAAACCCCATAAAATAAAAATATTAACTTTTATAACTTTTAAAATATATCTTCATAAAACAGTTTTGAGAAGGTAAAAGTTCACTAAGCAATAGTAGTTCTTTCATTTGAATTAATAATTAGTAAAATAATGCTAATGCTTACTACCATAAAACATTTCATTTGTATTCCACTTGTGGGTGAAATTCTTAGTTTTATTACATTCAAAACAATAGAGAAAATAGATTAATTTTAAATAGTTTTAAATTCTTAACAAACAGAATTAAATCATGCATCATAGATTGTGTGTAATTAGTGCTTGACTTTGTGAATAATTTTAAATTTGACAAATACTTTCTATTACAATGATTTTCTAGAAATTTTAATATTCTACAGCCGAATATTCGGTATTCGGCTTCGGCCTAGAAGAAATGGTCGAATATTCGACTTCGGCCTGGAAGAAGTGGCCGAATATTCGGGTATTCGGCCAAACCACTATTCGTTGCATTCCTAACACAGACTAACAAATAATGTGGCTTGGATTTTTAACAAAACTGTCAGCCCCTCCTCTCGGATTTTTTTCATGATTTTTTTCATTTTTTTTTTTTCTTGCGAGTTGAAAATTACACCGAAATATTTGACATGTTCTTACTATTTTCATGAGCACAATGTAAGGACACCGAAATAAAACAATATTTTGAGCACCAGCAGTTTTCTGTAGACAAATAATCTTCTGAAAGCACGTGATCGTTTATAAAAATTAAGATGTATTTTGAAAATATATATATATTTTTTTTATATACGTTGACAATTTTTGAAATTAATGAAATTGTAGCATTTTTATTAAGGTATTGTTCCACCCTGTATCCCAAACTCGTTGTTAAAGAATTAATTTTTATGTGTTCAAGTCGAACTTGAACACATAAAATTTCGAACAATAAACATTTATACTAAAATTGATTTATATTTTTCATCAATTTGTTCTATGCTGCACAAGAAATATTCTAAACTGAAAGCAGATGCAACGAGATTGTTGTACAATAGCAGAAAAACTCAACTGTCTAACACGTGGCATCAAAGAAGCCAAAAAAATGCGCTAAAAAAACGAAGTATAAACGGGGAAAAATTAAAATAATTATCGTATAAAAAATGTTAAGATGTATTTTGAAAAAAGATATGCATTGATCAATCTTTGAAAATAAAGAAATTTTAGCATTTTTATTAAGATGTTATTAAATCCTGTCGCTCGAACTCGCATTTTGAGAATTCAATTTTTAAAAATTGCAAGTCGAACTTGACCACATAAAATTTCCATTAATAAATATTTATACTGGAAATTTTTTCTTATTTTTGACCAATCTTTTCTATGTTGTAAACTAAAAATGAAATAATGAGAACAACCGCACACTAAAAGCAAATGCAACAAGATTGCTGCACAATTGCAAAAAAACTGAAACACGTGGGATCGAAGAAGCAAAAAAAAAAAAAAAAAAAAAAAAACCGCAAAGAGAAAAAAAGTTTGCGCTGGTAAAAATTAAAATTATTATCGTACTTTGATTGAGCTGACTTTTTATTGTTTACAGTTTCGGAATAACAAGAAACATGACAAACTAAAAGCAGATGGTATAATATTATTACACAATGACATCTAATGCACTAAGTCATTATTAAAAGAAAAACGGACAAAAATGAGGCAACTATCCTAGTGCGAAAAACAAATAGCACTCATAAACGCCTCTATGACTTTTACTTTAACATATTTTATTTCGCGAGCATTCTGCTCAAAGAGAACTATTTTAATAATGAAGGTTTTCGGGAAGCGATCGCTTAAACTAGTTTTCCGAATTTCTTATCAAATACTTTTGTAGAATGACATTATTTTTGTTCTTTTACTATTTTTTTTTTTAACTTATGTGCTGCCTGTTATTGTATGGAAATAGAAATTGAACCATAGAGAAAAAAAGAAAGTGGAAGACAGAATGTTTTCTGGAAAGTTGTCACTGCGAAAAACATCGGCCTTGCATCGGCTTTTAGATGTTCTTAAGGCCGATGGGCCGATGTTTTTCTAAAGTTAACATCTGCCGCCGATGCCGATGGCCGATGGCAACTTTGTTGAACCATGATGCATCGGCGAGGCCGATGCATCGGTCGAGCCTTAGTTTTAACACTTTGCAAGTGAATAACAGTTTTATTTCTGAAAATTTTCGTTCGGATTTACATTTTTTTTTTTTTTTTTTTTTGTTTCCAAGTTTTTTTTTCTTCCTTGGATGAATTCAAGATTAGAAGCTTTATAGTTAGTACAGGCTTTGTTGTGTTGCACTGCGTATTTTTCATTTTTTCACTACTTTAGCATTTTGTCCTTAGAACTTTTATATTTTTGATTAAGATTTCAATGGAGAAATCTATGTTTTTGATACATCATACTTGTTATTTAGTTATTTTTATGATGTTTGAACATTTCGTACTTGGTAATTTTACGACTTCAGTCTAAGTTTTAGTTAGATATCTCTAACTTTTTTTACGTTTTATATTTAGTACTCTTAAATTTTTGTGTTGCTATAATGTATTATACTTAGTATTTTTTATACTTAGTATTTTTTATACTTAGTATCTTTTTTCTGGGTTTTAGTAGATAAATTTAAGTTTTAACATTTTGTAAGTGCATAACACGTTTATTTTGAAAATTTTTGGTTACCTTTTCGTGCTAAGTTTTTCTGTCTTTTAGTAGATGAATATAATTTTTTTTGTTTTTTACTTAGTACTTTTATTAAGTTTGACCCTTTTACTCGTTCTAAATTTTATTAGATACATCTAAGTTTTGATATTGCATTTTCGGAAAGTTTACATTTTCATGATGTTTAACATTTCATACTTTTTACGACTTTAGTTGGGATTTTTTGTAGATAAATCTAAGTTAAGTTTTGCAGTTTTGAATTTAAGTTTTGCAGCTTTATACTCACCATTTTTACATGTTTTGCTGTTTTGTACTAAATGTGTTTTTAATTTATCAGTTTTAGGATTTTGTTGTTAGAACTTTTACATTTTTGATCACGATTTCAGTGGACAAATCTATGTTTTGTTGGTTTATACTTGCTATTTTCAAGTTTTTATGATGTTTTAACAGTTTGTACTTAGCAGTTTTACAACTTCAGTCTATGTTTTAGTAGATATATCAATTTGTTTACGTCTTTGTACTTAGTACTTTAACATTTTATTGCTGCTTTAATATATACTTAGTAATTTTACATCTTCATCCACAGTTTTAGTAGATAAATCTAAATTTTAGCATTTTTTGCGTAGTACTTTTTACATTTTCGCATTAAGTTTTAACGTTTTTCAAGTGCATCACACTTTCGTTTTGAAAAGTTTCGTACTTTTACATTTTTCGTTCTAAATTTTTCTGGATGAATTTAAGTTTTGCAGCTTTATACTTAACATTTTTACATGTTTTGTTGTTTTGTACTGCATGTTTTTAATTTTTCAGAGTTTTAAGATTTTGTTGTTTTAACTTTTACATTTTTGATCAAGATTTCAGTAGGCAAATATAAGTTTTGCTGTTTTTGTACTGCGTGTTTTTACTTTTTTCAGAGTTTTAGGATTTTGTTGTTTGAATTTTTACGATTTTCGATCAAGATTTCTGCACAGATCTAAGTCTTTTAAATTTCGTACTTAAGTTTAACATTTTTGTACAAAGGTTCACTTGATGACTACGGTATATACTTAGTACTTTTACATTTTCATGTTACTTTACTATTTCATACTTAGTACATTTGATTCAATTACATTTTCATTCTAAGTTTTCGTAGATAAAACAGAGTTTTAACATTTTAGACGAAGTATTTTTTACATTTTTACTTAGAAAAGATCCGTACTTTTACAACTTCGTTCTAAGTTTTTCTGGAAAGGTGTTACCAAAGTGTGTTTTGCAGCCTTATATTTAGCATTTTTACAGGTTTTGCTGTTTTTGTACTGCGTGTTTTCAATTTTTCAGAGTTTTAGGATTTTGTTGTTTGAACTTTTACATTTTTTGATCAAGATTTCTAATGACAAATCTATGTTTTGCTGCTTTATACTTGATATTTTCACATTTTTATGATGTTTTAACACTTTGTACTTGGTAATTTTACGACTTCAGTCTAAGTTATTGTAGATAAATATTTTTTTTTACGTTTTGTACTTAGTACTTTTACGTTTTCGTGTTGTTTTAATATATTACACTTAGCAATTTTACATCTTCATTCACGCTTTTAGTAGATAAATCTAAATTTTAACATTTTGTACATAGTACCCTTTACGTTTATGTACTAAGTTTTAACAATTTGCAAGTGCATCATACTTTTGTTTTGAAAATTTCCGAACTTTAACATTTTTTTGTTCTAAGTTTTTCTGGATGAATTTAAGTTCTGATGTTTTGTATTTTTTATTTCTAGCTTTCATGCTGTTTTTTTTTTTAATTTTCACTCTTAGTACTTTTACATTTTTTTATCAAACATTTAGTAGATGAATTTAGGTTTTGTAAGTTTACGTTTCATACTTTTACATTTTCGTTCTGTTCTAACGTCTTGTGCTTGCTATTTTTATATTTTTGTAGGTGAACATAAGTTTTTTTCAGTTTTGCGTATATTACTTTTACTCTTTCCGAGTCATGTTTCAGATGAATCTAAGTAACAATTTTTTTATACTACTTTTAACTTTTGGAGTTTTGTACTTTCTTACATTTTTTGCGTTAAGTTTTAATATTTTGCATGAGCGTAACACTTTTGTTTTGTAATTTTGCATTTCCGTTCTTTTCTGAATGAGTTTAAGTTTTTAAAGTTTAAAGTTCTAAATGATTTGTTTCACGTATTTCTAAGTTTCCTCAGTTTTAGCATTTTGCTCTTAGCACTTTTACGTTTCACATAAAGCACTTTGTAATAGTTTTGAGTTTTGTGATTTAAATTTTTCAAGTTTTACGTTTCTAGTGAAGTTATTATTCCATTACACTTTTAAGATTCTCAAATCTATTTTAGTGTTTTTACATTTACTTTTTAAGTCTCAAATCTTTATTCCACAGTTTAAATTGTTTCGGATTTTTTATGACTCAGTGTTGAAAATTTAGTTCAAAGTTTCAAACGTTACATTTTCATGCGAAGTTCTAAAATTTTGAAAGTAGAAAATCATTTTGTTTTGCAAGTTCAAACGTTTTTATTTAGTAATTTCTTACATTATTTACTGTTTTACGGAATGAATCAATGTTTTAACATTTTGGACATAGTACTTTTGCTTTTCGTACTAAATTTGGCTGGATGAAACTAAGTTTGGAACAAGCACTAGTAGTACTAACACTCGTTTCGTTCTGTTTTAACATTTAATACTTGGTATTTTTATATTTTCATGCTGTTGTGACATTTCGTATCTAGTACTTTTATATTTTCATGCTGTTGTGACATTTCGTATCTAGAACTTGTTTTACATAGTATACGTTGTATACTATGTTTTACATACTTTGAAAAAAAAATCACTTGCAACTGAAAAATTTTCTAAGTCTGAAAATAAATAAATAAATAAATAAAAACTAAAAAATATATAAGTCTTTTCTAAGTAAAAATGACTAGAATTTTCTAATCACAGTGTAAAAATAATTAACTTATAAAATAGTTCCTGTGCGGATGCTAAGTGGAAACATTGAAAAGGTTGAAAAAGAAAATCTTTCTAAGTCGAAAAAAGAAATAAATACATAAATTTATTGTCGCTATTTACATCCTATTAATTCATTATACATTATAATTATTTTTTGTAATATAAAATAGTTCCTGCTTGAATTCTGAGAGAAAACATTAGAAAAAAATTCTAAGTGCCAAAATAGTTCCATTTTCTTCTCATATATGGCGCTACAATCGGTTTTACATTACATCAAGTCCTAAACTGAAACAAAACGTGTTGCCATTCCAAAACTATAAATTTTTGGAAAACATTTCAACTCTACTCGAAAAACACCTGAGGGCGTACAACTCAACTCTACTCGAAAAATGCCTGAGGGCATACAACTTAACTCTACTCGAAAAATGACTGGGGGCATACAACTCAACTCCTCTCGTAAAACGCCTGGGGGCATACAACTCAACTCAACTCGACTAACGCCTGAGGGCATACAACTCAACTCTACTCAAAAAAGTCTGAGGGCAAAAACAACTCAACTCCACTCGAAAAATGCCTGAAGGCATACAACTTAACTCCACTCGACTAACGCCTGAGGGCATGCCTGGGGGCAATGGGAGGCGGATCGGCCAAGCCCCCTGCTCCGCGATCCGCATCTTGGGGCAGAACTGTCCTTTTTCATCTACTGGTATGCAAATGCTGTTCATCATATGTCCAATACATTCTTATACATATGTCCAGTTTTTTCTTGCTCCGGCAGTGACGTCATACTTTATTTTTCGTATTTTTCTCGTAAACTATGGATCGTACAGGAACGCTTATTTGGAAGTTGTTATGTACTCTCAACGAGGAATCCAGCTCTGCAAAGTTTATGCGGTCGTTTTGGGACACCCTATATATATATATACAGTAGTACCTCCTTCAAGGACACCTCCGAAAAAGGGACACCTCTAATTAAAGGACTCTTCTGGTCCCAGTCCCCTTGCATAGGGACCGCAATGCATTTACCTCGGAATAAGGGACATTCTTTTAAGGGTCATTCACAGAGAAAAATGTAAAAAATTCAAGTTGTATAGATTAAACGAAATTACAGGAAGCTAAAGTTCTTTTAATTTTCTAAAAAATAACATCTGAAAGTTGGTATGAGTTCTAGAAGCATGAACAAAGAAGCAAATGTATTTTAAAGTGCTTCCCAAAACCTATTTGTGAATGCTTTTTTCTCTTTCGTACTATGGAATATATGTGGGATCAGCAATGAGAGACAGTATCCGGCTACCAATAAGTTTTTATGCAAGGATTGAAAAAGTACACTAAATGTACTTTATACTGTATTGTCCAAATTACATACTTTAACACGTTGAACGCCATGTCAGCCATCTGTGGCTGACACTGAAATTTCCGGTTAGGCCGCGTCAGCCACCGGTCACTGACGGTGTAAGTATGATGTAAAACTTAAACAAGAAGTTCCGTCTAGAACTATACGAGCCTACTTTCCCGTATACACCAAATTCAAATTTATAATCTAGCTATCTCTTTCTCTCTCTTTATTATTTATCTTTAGTTCTAATTATTGAAAATATACCTTTTTCAACGGATAATACATATTCATTCACTCACTCATTCATTCTTTCATTTATTCAGCCATGCATTTATTCATTCATTCGTTACCTCACTCAAGTGTTTATTCATTCATTTACGCATTCATGTATTTATTCACTCATTTATTTATATTTTCATTTAGTCAATAATTTATTCATTCATTCTTTTCCTCATTCATTTATTCATTGATTTATTCTTTCACTCTTTCATTTATTCATTCATTCATTATTTCACTCATTGAGTCACTGAGAAATATCCTTGAAAATCCCGATCAAAAAATTTCATAGCAAAATAGGCTCGTACGTTCTGGATAAACTTTCTATTTCTACATGTTATACGTTATAAGAGCTTTCCGATAAAGTTTGTTCCAAGCAAATCGGTCCGTTAGATCAGGATTTATATAGGGTTGAAATTTCCCCGTAAGCTCTGTGTTAATTTTTTGAACTGTTCAAAAATGAACAAAAACTGTTCAAATCAATATTTCACGCCGAGAACTCCTTTCAATAAGCTTTCAATAGGAACTTGGCTCTTGTGCCCAGAGTTTACAGAATTTGTTTCAATTTTGTCCATAGGCGCTAATGTTAAAATTTTTTGAACTGTTCAAAATTGAACAAAAAATTGTTCAAATCAAAAAGTGAAATATAGAAATGAGATGTCCTCGCCGAGATCTTTCGAATGCAAAAAGAATTTTTCCAATCGGACAATTCGTTCAAAAGTTATTAGGGGGGGACAGACAGACAGACAGACAGACAGACAGACAGACAGACAGACAGACAGACAGACAGACAGACAGACAGACAGACAGACAGACAGACAGACAGACAGACAGACAGACAGACAGACAGACAGACAGACAGACAGACAGACAGACAGACAGACAGACAGACAGACAGACAGACAGACAGACAGACAGACAGACAGACAGACAGACAGACAGACAGACAGACAGACAGACAGACAGACAGACAGACAGACAGACAGACAGACAGACAGACAGACAGACAGACAGACAGACAGACAGACAGACAGACAGACAGACAGACAGACAGACAGACAGACAGACAGACAGACAGACAGACAGACAGACAGACAGACAGACAGACAGACAGACAGACAGACAGACAGACAGACAGACAGACAGACAGACAGACAGACAGACAGACAGACAGACAGACAGACAGACAGACAGACAGACAGACAGACAGACAGACAGACAGACAGACAGACAGACAGACAGACAGACAGACAGACAGACAGACAGACAGACAGACAGACAGACAGACAGACAGACAGACAGACAGACAGACAGACAGACAGACAGACAGACAGACAGACAGACAGACAGACAGACAGACAGACAGACAGACAGACAGACAGACAGACAGACAGACAGACAGACAGACAGACAGACAGACAGACAGACAGACAGACAGACAGACAGACAGACAGACAGACAGACAGACAGACAGACAGACAGACAGACAGACAGACAGACAGACAGACAGACAGACAGACAGACAGACAGACAGACAGACAGACAGACAGACAGACAGACAGACAGACAGACAGACAGACAGACAGACAGACAGACAGACAGACAGACAGACAGACAGACAGACAGACAGACAGACAGACAGACAGACAGACAGACAGACAGACAGACAGACAGACAGACAGACAGACAGACAGACAGACAGACAGACAGACAGACAGACAGACAGACAGACAGACAGACAGACAGACAGACAGACAGACAGACAGACAGACAGACAGACAGACAGACAGACAGACAGACAGACAGACAGACAGACAGACAGACAGACAGACAGACAGACAGACAGACAGACAGACAGACAGACAGACAGACAGACAGACAGACAGACAGACAGACAGACAGACAGACAGACAGACAGACAGACAGACAGACAGACAGACAGACAGACAGACAGACAGACAGACAGACAGACAGACAGACAGACAGACAGACAGACAGACAGACAGACAGACAGACAGACAGACAGACAGACAGACAGACAGACAGACAGACAGACAGACAGACAGACAGACAGACAGACAGACAGACAGACAGACAGACAGACAGACAGACAGACAGACAGACAGACAGACAGACAGACAGACAGACAGACAGACAGACAGACAGACAGACAGACAGACAGACAGACAGACAGACAGACAGACAGACAGACAGACAGACAGACAGACAGACAGACAGACAGACAGACAGACAGACAGACAGACAGACAGACAGACAGACAGACAGACAGACAGACAGACAGACAGACAGACAGACAGACAGACAGACAGACAGACTTTTTCCCCATCTCAATACCCTACTTTCAATTTTTTTATTTTTCAATCTTTATTTAATTACTTCACTTATTTTTGACTTTTCTTGATTTTTAACGATATTTTCACGATACATTAAGCCTTCTTTCATGCTTTATTATTATTTTTTTTTACTTTTACGGGAAAGTAGGCTAAAAATTAAGCTGTTTTAAGCAATTTCTAAAATTCTGTTAAAAATGTACTTAATTTTTATTTGTTACAGGATTTTACTGAACACTGATTTTTCCATTCATTTCTGGTGACTAGTGTCCGGCCAACTACCAACTACTAACTAGTCTAAACAAAACTAGTTGCAACTAGTAGTTAACTGCTTTTTTTCTTGAGACTAGTTGTAACTAATAGATAACTGTTCTCCCAAAGTAGTTAACTACTTTTATTTTTTTTAATTCATTTGAATTTCCATTTTTAAACTTGTTCTTAAATATTTAATCCTAATAATTCAACTCAATATTCTCTGAGGAATAAAGAATCTTTTTAAGCTTCAATTTTTTTTTCTCTGTTTTGTTTGTTGTAAGCTAAAGGGGTTTACCCTTAATATCAATTTAAAATTCCCCTGTGCCCAATCCCCATCCATTAACATATATTTGTAACGCGCATGCTTTAGATTATATTCTTTCAATTGTGTTAAAGTCTTGTGTTTTATGGCATCCCAAGCGTATGCATGGAATTAGGATACAGGTAAAGCTTCCCCATAAGGAAGATTTGGTCTTTAAATGAAACTTCATCGTGCATGTGCTAGTGCATGCGTTATTTATTGACTATATTTAGAAAGCTTTTCTAATTTGCGTAAATATTTCTATAAATATTACGTTTTTTTAATGAGTACTTTTACAGTATATAACATAATATTAAAAAATACATGTGTGTGAGTAATATTCATAAGATAAAAACTTAAATAATTTAATGTTTAAAACATAGTTATTTTTTTCAAAAAATATGGAATATTTTTTTTCCCGAAGTAGTTGGAATTTGAAAGTAGTTGTAACTAGTAGTTGTGTGTTTGAAAAAAGTAGTTTAACTAGTAGTTAACTAGTTCAAAACAAAAGTAGTTACGACTAGTAGTTAACTACTAGTTGTAACTACTTTTGTTAAGTTAATTAGTAGTTGCCACCAGTAGCTAACTACTTCTAGTTAACTACTGCCGAACACTACTGGTGACTGATACTAAAAGCGTTGGCTGACTGGAAGTTCCTTATAAATTCGCGTGTCACTCAACGTGTTAAAACAAACCCTTCTAATAGATTACTTCAAATAAATTTCTATGGGTTTAAAAACTTTTTCAATGAAAGATTTATAAATTTCAATAATTTCGACCTAAATTTTTTTATGCATGAAACTTTTCAGCTGAAATGGTAACACGTTTATTATTAAATTAAGGATGATTCCACAGTATTTGTAACCTGATATGCTTAAAAATATTTTTACTAAAATTCAATGGTATTACATATCAAATTAAAGCTAATTAAATGTAGTTTATGAATTTGAAATTGTTATTGTCAAAATGATGAGAAAAGAAGCGTAAATTGCATGAAATATTGAAAAAAAGGAGTTAAAAAGTTGCGGACATGACAAAACAGATTTTTTTTTTTGACTATACAACATTTAATATTTCTAATTAAACATGATCCATTAAAGCAAATAATGTGTCCGCATAATTATTGAATAATAACACAAAATATTTACCTTTTTATTTTGAACTTGGAGTGCTTGCAAAAGAATATGTTGGCGTTTCAATAAAAAAATTTCAAATTTTTTATTACAGTGCTGCTATTAATTTGTACATTTTCTTTAAAATGTTATTTCGTCTATCAATTTACTATGTTATAGCAATGTGTTCCAAAAAAAATTATAATTTTGCTATTTAATATTTTTTTTTAAAATGTTCAAATTGGTCATGTCCGCAACGTTGCAGACATGACGAATTTCAAACATAATAACAAGCCCTATGTTTTATATAAAATTTTAAAGGAAAAAGTTAAGCCGAGTTAAGAGAAACATGAGCTTTCAACTAACTAATTTCCAAACTAATCATTGTTTTATTTTATTATAACATAATTATCATCATAACTAATGAAACATTAATTTAAAAATATTTTTGTTTTATAAATATGAATATCACATTCATAAACAAAAGAAAAACATTTAAAATTTAAGCAGTTTTGTTGGTTATTACATGGCAACACATACAAATCCTAAATATGTTTTTACAATGGAAACAGTTAATGCACATGTTGGTTACACTCAGGTTTATACTTATAATTTTATCTCTGGTTATAGTGTTCTATCAAGAAAGCTGTTTTTTTTTTTTTTTTTTTTTTTGGAGATGTATTAGTAAAATTTTGTGTAATATATATTTTATTTACTTAAATGATTTTGATATGCTTAACTAATTTAGTAATAAATAAAATTTATAGTTTTTGTTGTACATTTTCCCCAAAAATTTATCATGCCACTTACAAGTACAGAACAATCTCGGGTTAGGAGGCAGAAGTTGAAAGCAAATGCAGTAAAATATGAAGCTAACAAAACAGAACAAAGCAAAAAGAAAAAGAATACAGGCATTCTAATGTTTTCACTGAAGAACAGAAATAGCACATAAGAGTGAAAAATAAAGAAGCACAAAGAAAGAAGAAACAACCGAAAGATAGACATGAGGTTTGTCTGGATATGAAAGCAGACAGTCTTTGGGTAAAGCTGTAAAGAAACTTAACAGTGCATTGCCAAAATCCCCGTACAAGACACTTCTTGCCCTAACAGATGTTGTAATATCAAAAAATGTTTCCCTTAAAGAAAAAGCAAATAATTGAAAATTCAATCGAAATGAAAAGGCAACACACAAATTTTGAAATTAGATACTAAAACTAGTCGGAGGTTAAGAAGTGATAAATTATCAGAAGGTACTGAAACAAAAGTTAAGCAATTTTTTTACTAGAGATGCTATTAGCTAGATGTGCCCAAGAAAGAAGGAAGTAATATCAATGAAAGCACCTAGAGGAAGGCAAATATTCCAAAAACGTTACCTAGTGATGAGAGTCGCAAAATAAACACTGAAGTTTAAAGAGCCTTTCAGTGGATGCAAATCCATGCCTAATACAAAATCATTACATTTTATTCGACCAATAACATTCAACTCAGCAGAGTTTTCTTTTATTTCTCCCCTTTCAAGTCCTCAAAATATGCATATCAGGTTACATTATTTTCTAAGCTACCATCAAAGGAAGATTCTGCACCACTTAATCTGGCTTCAACATCAACTTCCACCAGTTTTGAAGAAGGTCAATAGATAGCTGAGCTTTTGATGATCATTGGTGGCCTGGACAAATAGTTTCAGCAAACAACAAAAACATGATTCTCAAACATCATTTCAAACCTGTAGAAGAAAACAAATTTGAAAACACCACCACTGTAAACCCTCCCCCATTTCCTCTGGAGACATATTTATCTATTTTTGCCAAGCAATCCTTCACCTGATCATTCTGCACATTTCTTTTCATGAGTCACAAAGAACTATCAAGATAAATGATGTAATTAGTACACTGTAATGTAATTGTATAACCTATCAGAGGAGAGAGAGAGAGTGCTTATTTTGAAAATCTACTTTTTATAAGAATTAGGTTTAAAATTAATAATGTGTGAAAATTAATCAACACATCGCAACTTATTAGATATTTCAGCCCTGAATGAAAAATATACAATGCAGCAATTGATAATGCTACCTAAAAGACTAGAATTATCCGTTATTGAAAGCAGGAACGCAAGCGGTAAACTTTTCGTCATGCCCACAACGTCATGTCTGCAACACACTGGTCCTTTTTAAATTGGGAAAATTTTCTACTAAATTGTTTAATTTTTTTTAAAAATCTTCCAGTTGTCTTTAGGTTAAAATACACTGAAATTGTACCCCAAAGGAAATTTCCATAAATATATAAAATTTGGAGAATTTGTCATATATATGAAGACTCGTTCAAAAATGAGAATTTTCTGCGTCATGGGTCCGCAACGCTGCCACTTTTTCAAAACTACAAGTTTAAATTCATTTTAAAGCTTAAATATGCTTTGCTTTACAAAGAACAATGTATTCTGGTTCTTTTTAAAAAAAAGCATTAATCTAGCTGATTTTTTTGCTGTGTTATGATTATTTGAAGTTTGAAAATGTCATGTCCGCGACGTGCGCAATACCGTGAAATCACCCTTAAACTAAGTTAGTACATTGTATGTGTATGCATCAATTTATGAGCCTCCGAGGAAGGAAGGGACACCTCTACTTAAGGGACAAAATTTCCAGTCCTCTAAGTGTCCCTTATTGAGAGGTTTTGTGTGGAGAGGCTGTGTACACATGTATGTGTACATATACATCACCACACGTATCTCAGACTGGATAACTCCAAAATATCGAAATTTTCCATACTTGGAAAACTGAATTGATCATAATTTCTGATTGGTGAGTTTATTTATTTCGGGCATCCTTAATCGGAAATAAGTTTTGAGAAACATTTGCTGAAAGAATATTTACTTTTAAAAAATTGTCTATTTTTTGAAAAGTTCAAAAAAAAAAAGAAAGAGCCTGTAGGTGAAGTTTAAGGAATCTTCGCGTTAAAAATCGAATATAATACGCTAAGAGTAAAAATTGCTTACTCTCTGTATGGAATTTAACGCTGAATGGACAACTGCTTCTGATAAGTTACCGCGTTTTGAATTTTGCCAAAGTAAAAAGTTTTTTTTTTTTTTTAATTTAAATGATTATGAAGACAAAAATTTAACTTCATTCATGTTTTATTATTATTACTTTTACTTTTGTTTTGAATCGAATAGAAACTAAAACACTTCTGAGAATATAATCGTATTCTTTGATGTTATTTTCTGATCTTAAACAATCGTTTGTTGAGCAACAGTACTTGCGTGAAAAACGTGTTATGTAAAAATTATTTTTTATTACTTTTGCTTTTAATTACTCTGATTTGGGACGATTTTTGTTGTAATTCAATAATTTTTACTTCGTTTTTCTTCATTTAATCGCGTGTATATGCATTCAACAACTGTGTTTGAATGTCACAAACTTTTTAGTAAAAAATCCTGTTAATTGAGTTAACTAAACGAGTTAACTAAACCTCATAAATTTAGAAAAAGATCTGTTTTTACCATATAACTAATGTTTTTTTTTTCCTTCAAAATATATTTTTATTTAAAATTTTGAGGATTGTTTTTACATTAACACTACGGAGTTAAAGATTTCTTGTAACTAATGTTAAAAAAAAATCGATGTTTGTAAGCGCGGTTTTTTTCTTTGTGTTGGGAAGGAAGAGTCCACACATACACTCAATCAAATACATAAGGGTAAAATAAATGAAAGAACGAATTTTTACCTTTTTCTGAAAAAGAGTTAAACTGGTTTACTTAAACAATTTTTATTTCCATTAATTAATTCATACCTTTAATGTGTGATCTGAAGCATTATTTGTAAATCTAAATCTTCAATATTACGAAATAGGAAGTCCATTATTGGTAATACAGAATATAAAACACTAGAGTTTTAGGAAAATACAAACTTGGCAGTTGTAAAATGGCAATTCCTCAGTGACCGAGGATGCTCTTACAGTGAGACTCCGTTGCCTCCGATTCCCTCTTTCATTATCGAGAGTGGATCCACTGAAGTTCAGTGAAAGTTTAGAAATGTTCCACATAAGTGTCTTTGAACACATTTTGCATTTGTGCAGAGCACTTTGCAAGGGAAACTTGTTGATGAGATAGCGTTGAGGTCATAAGCCCTCTTTGGGTTCGCTAGTTATCTTCTTCGCCAGTTCCACCACAAGTTCCTTGAAGATCATGGCGTCGACATTCTGCCCGAGCATGTAAATCAGGAACCAGTCCCCGAAGGACCCCTTTCGCACGAGCGTGTGCAGGTTCTCCATGTGGGAGAACCTGTACCGCATGCTGAGGACGTAGACGCGAACAGGTGGGCAGGCGAAGAGCACGACGTGGAAGATGAGCACGAAACCCGACATGATGGACAGGATGATGAACCAGAACCAGAGGAAGATGTAGATCTTCTCGTTGATGATGTTGAGGGGCATGAGGCAGAGGGCGTCGTGTCTCTCCAGCACGGCCGAGGGTCCGTACTTGTGGAACCGACACTTGGTCACTCGCGGGAAGATCCGTATCATGGGGTCGATTCGGTCCTCCGGGTCTGTGTTCATGAAATGGATCATCTCGAGTCCGTAGTTCAGGAATTCGCCATCGAAGAAGCGATTCAGGAGGAACAGCTGCCCGATGACGTTGCAGAATGCGAGCACCTCGCAGATGAGGTACCTGCCGGCGTACCAGTCGTGGGTCTTCCAGCTGGACATGAGGTAATCGACGAGGAGCTTCTTCTTCTGCTTCTTCTCCGCCTCGCCCAGCAGGCCGATGTCCAAGTCCATCATGAGGGCCTGGATCTTGCCGCCTTCCCACATACGCCAGAGCCACCTCGGCGCGTAGAAGAGCGTGGCCTGGAAGAAGAGCATGAAGCACACCCACTGGTAGTACTTGTGGTAGCGGAACATCGATTCATCCTGCGTAGAATCGATGCCCGGATGAGGAATGTCTTTCCCCACCTGCAACAAGAACATGTCTAAGAAATCATTCATGATTTTATTCTGTAATATAATAATAATTTTATTCTAAAAATGTTGTTATATCTAAAAAAACTGCTTACGAGAATATTCTAAACTGAAATTAAGCTATTGTATTGTTCCCACTACTCTATTCATTGCATTTCTATTTATTTCTTCACATCCTGAACAGTTGAAATAAAAAATATTTATTTTTTTATCTCAATTGTCAAATCAATTATCTCCACTTCTAAAAAATCTAATTATTCCAGCTCCATAAGGAACTTAACCCATGCGCTCCAACTGTTTGGAAACTACGTAGTTTAGGTGAAAACTACGGAGTTAGGGATAGAAGAAAATGTTTGTTTTTTAACTGATATTTATTTGGAAATATTTAGTGCAATGATTCGTTCGTATGTTGTATGTATGCGACGGTAAAACGTTTTATGAGAAATTTGTATTTTAGCCTTCGTAATATGCGTGAAATATTTAGTGTCATTAAATAGTAAACCAAACTTGATGAACAAAATGTTCGTTTTAGCCGTGATTTCGTATTAACCGTATTCGTATTAAGAAAGTTCAACTGTATTTTACTTGGCAAAGTTGAAAAAACTAATATATTTAACATTCGGTTTAAAAAATGGTCCCATTAAGAGTTTTACCAACACCAAATTTGCATGTTTTTTAAACACTACATTAAATGATTCCGCTTTCTTTTTTACATTAATATGGCAAATAAATCCGGCAGTAATCCCTCTCCCCCCGGGTTAGTACCACAATTTATTCAAATTTAGTGCACTTATCATTCACATAAACTTTTTAAGTGGACTTTTCAGTCAAGGATCATTCTACCTCAAAACAATCGGAGGTCGGAATGTTGACATCTCAGACACTGATAGTTTTTGGTTCAGAAGTAGTGCCTGTAGGGTTAATCAGCAAAATCTATATTATAGAGGCTTTTTTTTGGGGGGGTTTTTTAAGTTATTTATTATTGAATTAAAAAAAAGCAAAGATTTTATAACTTTTATACATTTAAACGACTGCAGCTGAACCATTCCATTTCAAATCGGGCAGGCTCAACTGAAAAGCGTCACATGACCATGACAATCTTTTTTTTCCAATTATAGTTGTTGCAACAAATGGAAATAATAAAATATCCCGATAGGATTTTTCGACAATATTTTGTTTCCTGTAACAGCCTTTTAAAATATTCAAGCTTAATTGGGCCATCTTCAAAAAATCATCAAAACACTCACTTAGAAATGGACACAGCTTCAATATTTTTTAACCGATTCGACTAATTTATTTTTCTATAAATACCTGAAGCATGATATTTTATAAAACTTCGCTGCCTTACTGATAAAGAAAAAACAAATAAGCCGATAAAACTACAATTTTATCAATTTCATGATTTTTTTTTCCTATATAAACAAGACAAATTTTTAAAAACTAAAGAGATAGCAATCTCCGTTTTTGTGTTGAGTTTAACCCTTTATCTACTGCATTATGATCTGCAGTCATTTTTTTTCACATAAATAGTTTGTCTAGGTATTTACACTGAAAATGAAGGGATTTACATAAATAAAATGATCAATATATAAGTATTTATTTCTTTACAGCTAATAAGTGTCACAGAGTATTCACCCTGTGAAATTAATTACATACATTTTTTTAATAAAAATATTTCGCCAAATAGTTTTCTAAGTTCTTAACCAACAAATGAAAAAAAATCAGTGACTTAATTCTTGAATTTTACTACTTTTCTGGAGCGAAACTCTAAGGGAGCCATCTGAACAAAATGGAAGTTCAAAACACAGCATCGGTTTCAAAATTATCTATGTTCGTTTCCTCGCTAAAATACTTTTTATAGAACCCTTGCTGATATGTATTCTGAACAAGAAGTTCCGTCTAGAACTATACGAGCCTACTTTCTCGTATACACCAGCTTCAAATTTATAATCTAGCTATCTCTTTCTCGTTTAGGTTTAGTTCTTAATTGCTTCAAATATGCCTTTTTCAACGGTTAACACAGATTCGTTCAATCATTCATTTATTCAGTCATTCATGTACTTATTCACTCATTTATTCATTCATTATTTTGTTTATTCATTTAATCTTTCATTAATTCAAAAATATTCTTGAAAATCCCGATCAAAAAATTTCATAAGAAAATAGGCTCGTTAGTTCTGGATGAACTTTTTATCTGTACATGTTCTACGTCATAAGAGCTTTCCGATAAAGTTTTTTCCAAGCAAATCGGCCCGTTAGATCAGGATTTATATAGGATTGAAATTTCCCTGTAGGCACTATGTTAAATTTTTTTTTGAACTGTTCAAAAATGAACAAAAATTGTTCAAATCAATATTTCACGCCAAGAACTCCTTCCTGTGAGCTTGTTCACTGGAACTTGGATCTTGTATCCAGAGTTTACATAATTTGCTTCATTTTCACCCATAGGCAATAATGTTAAAATTTTTTGAACTGTTCAAAATTGAGTAAAAAATTGTTCAAATCAAAAAGTAAAAAATGGAAATGAGATGTCCTCGCCGAGATCATTCGAATGCAAAAAGAATTTTTCGAATCGTAAAATTCGTTCAAAAGTTATTAGGGGGGGGGGGGGCAGACCGACAGACAGACAGACCGACAGACACACTTTTTCGACATCTCAATACCCTACTTTCAAATTTTTTATTTTTCAATCTTTATTTAATTACTTAACTTATTTTTGACTTTTCTTGATTTCTAAAGATATTTTCACGATACATTAAGCCTTCTTTCATGCTTTATTATTATTTATTTTTACTTTTACGGGAAAGTAGGCTAAAAAGGGGAATGTAAAGACCGTCCCGGCAAAGTACCATCAGAATATTGGTAAAAATGGTTGCTGGGATGGAATTTATAGAGAATGGTACTTATAAGTACCGTCAGTAGATAAAGGGTTAAAAAGACTAACTGGAGAGGGAAACAGCTCTTGAAAATCCTTTTGGGATATTTTATGAGTCCGTATTTGGTAATTATTCTAATTAAAAAAAATTGATAAATAAAGAGATCTGTTCGATTTTATTCGCTCTGCTTTTAGCATTAAATTGTTATGCAATTTAACAATTGAAAATCAAAAGGTGAAAAAATTAAACTTACAAATTCGAAAGAACTCGATTTAATTTTTTTTCTTCTTTTATTCCTTTTTTTTTTTCTTTTTGTATTTTGTATCAAACTACTTTACAGCTATAGGTATTGATTTAGATATGGGGTAGATATTGAACTTGAAGGTGATTATTGTTAGTGAATTTTATGAAGAATCTGTAGGTCAGTTTTGGTTCGTAAAATTTTGCTGTCCAAAGTATTTACTCTGTTTTGAAATGGTTATAGCTCGACGTTAAATTTTAGAATAAATTTTCATGTTAGTTGCAGTGTAGGAGTAACAAAATTGTTAAGCACTCTAACATATGTGTTTACAGATATAGTCTTAACATGGACACTATTAATAGACTTATCTATTATTAAAAAAATATGCTTTTCTTTGGCAGTCAGTGAGATCCTATTATGAAATCTTATATATAAGCCGCTTTAATGACTGTTTGTCGCCGATCGCTTATTCCGAATTTCTTACTCCGAGAAAACTGCATCGTGCTGCCATCTACACTATTGATTCTACACAAGAAAACGAGTAATACTCAAAACATTTCGCTAACATTTTGAGGGAGGCATCGCTAGATTTGCAATCTCCGTTAAAAATGAAAGTAAACGCGTCCTTTCTTTGTTTTAAGTTATTTATCGTCTGTGCTTTTTATATATGTTAAAGTGGCAGCGCTCTTTTTTCCAGTTTCGTCAAAACCATTGTTTTGACGATGATTATGTAGGATACAAATAAATATTTTTTACAAACAATTTGATTATATAGTAAATAATATTTTTATTTTACAGATTATTATAACTCTCTTTTTTTTTTTGGTAAGAATATTTTTTCCGAAATTGTTATATGTTTATTATTTTTTCATTAAACTTTTGCTGTTCTACCTGATAAATATCTCTTTGATTTGACGTGCATTTCCGGTTACTGGGATAATTGCATATTTATAATATCTAGAACAGCGGTCATTTCATATGACCGCCGCTTACTAGTATGGCATAACTGAAGTAGTTGAGAACTTTTTCTTTTGAAAAACTAAAAATTATAAGGGGACTCTGTGAGTTTTTAATTTTTATTACTGAACAAAAATAATTGAACACTATAGGGACCGTTTATAAATGATGTCACGCTTTTTCCCCATATATTTGACCCCTTTCCCCTTTTGTCACAAAATGTCACACTTCAACGTACCCCTCCTCCCTTTGGCACGTGTTCCGCTATGTTGAATAAGCATTATGTCACACTTCTTGTTACCCCCGCCCCTTGTCACAATTTCACGAACCCCCTCCCCCCTCGAAGAGTAACATCATTTGTGAATGATCCCGCAGCTATGTTGTCTATCAGTTAAAAGATCGTAGATGTTTTTGTTTCGTAGTTATATAAAAATGTAAAATTGCTATTAAGTTTAAATTTTTGCCTTTTAAAAATCAATAACGGCAAACATTCAAAGTTAAAAAAATCTAACTTGAATTTCTGTCCTCTTGATAGATAATGAACATAGGCAAAATAATTTAACAACTGATATTCCAAAAGTTCGATTTCTTAAAATTTGCTATAGAATGATTATCAAACAACAGATCAATAAAATAAATAAAATCATTCATCTATTATTTGGCACGACATTAAAAACCATTATTTTATCAATTTTTCGCGGGGGAAAAACGTTTTCTTGCATTTTTAATACCTCGTTCTTTTTTGTTATGGGACCGTTCATAAATGACATCGCACTTTTTTTCAATAGATTTGACCCGTCCCCCATTTTCCACTAAGTTTTTATAGAAATCAAAATGTACGACGACACATTTTTTGTTACCCCCTCCCCTTGTCACAAACTGTCACACTTTCTTGAACCTCCACTTCTTCACTGCTTTTGAAGAGTGACATCATTTATGAATGACCCCCTATGTCGACTGCAAAATAACATATATTTAGGGTAAGGATCTCACCCCGGCTATTGGTTGAATAAAAAGGCAAAATAATAAGGTTAAAATTAAAAAAATCAACGTAAAATTAATCACAGAAGTTGCAAAAAGTGCCGACACGAGTTTCGAGGTTCCTTGCAACCTCGAACACGGGAGTTGACTTTTATTTTTTACTTTGTAGCGCAAAGGTTTACATTTTATTCAAGGTAAAAATTGGGGATTATTTATAAATGATGTCACGTTTCGAGGGGGAGTTCGTGAAATTGTGACGGGAGGGAGTAACAAGAAGTGTGACATCACGCTTAGCAACATGCTTATTGTGGCATTTGACAATAAGGGAGGGATGTGTGTTGAAGCGTTACATTTTGTGACAAAGGGGGTGAGACGAGTTAAATATATGGCAAAAAAACGTGACGTTATTTATCTATGGTCCCTTGTGTGAAAGTTACCTCAAATGATTTTTATAGCCGCTTAAATGTTTTTTTGGTTGTGTTAATTTTTCTGCTAATTTACTTTCTGTGCAAAATCCACATACATATCTTTGCAGGCAGCGGCGCAACCAGAATTTTCTCCTGGGGAGAGGTTGAGTGGTCTGTTTAAACAGCTCTTATATGTAACCCTGGTATGCTTCAAGCACAACGTACCAAGGAGGGTCAGGTTCACACAACAGGAGGTAGGTTTGCTAGGCGCGAGCCCAGCCATACTATTTCGCCGTGGCTACGTCAACCGCGGACAATCGACGGACTCTACTTTCTCGTTCTTAGGGGAGGGCACCCCTAAGACCTCGTGCTAACAGGGAGGAGAAAAGCTCTTACGTGCAACTATGCCTTGTAAATTAATGGCGGCAGTTCAACCAACGTCATCGGTCACGTGGCAGAGATGAAACAAAGGAAGCCGTAGCATCGCTTTACTTAGAGTTCGACAAATCTAATTAAAAACTAGGCCTAAATAAAGTTCTTCTACATAACATAATATTAACTCTAAATAAAACACTATAACTATTCTAATAATTAATAAATTTCTTGAATAATTAAATTGAATGTAAATACTGGGTTGTAATCAGAAAAAGCTGTGAAAGTAGTCTAATTCATTTTAAGATAACTCATTTTGCCTAGTGTACCTCCACGTAGAACTCAGTTGAAAATCTTAGTAATAGGGTGGTTCGAAAAAAACTTTCTTTAAAATTTCAGATCGCTATAGTGCGTAAATTTGCCATTGGCATAGACGTGAAAAAAGCACTAATTATTATTTTTTTATTAATTAGTCTTCCGTTCGCGCAATGCCATCGAAATTAGCAAAAATTTATGAAAAACCTTAATTTTTCATAAATTTTTTAACCACGCCAGATGGTTTTAATTGCGTTCCTATACCATGAGTTAACTACTAAAAGAATGTAAAATGAATATATATGCACTTATTATACATTTGTTTCTTATCTTTTGGTCGCACATCATAGTACAAAATAAGTAAAATTAGTAGTTTTTTCAAAATTTCAAAGTTTGATCGTTTATTACATTTTAATCAGACGACGTTTAGAGATGCTATAATTTAATCCTGTTAGAATAATATATTAAAATACAAGCATGTAAGATAAACTTTGATATTCAAATGGAATTCGGTCACGCAGCTTTGTCAGAAACAGCAGAGTAGCCTACCTGGACAGAGAGGCAAGGCATACACAGTCGGTAGCGGCCACTATCGCTGTCTGACAATTTTGTTGTTTGACAATGTTTCCTCTCAGATAATTTAGAAATTTTCTAATAATAAATATTTGGTAACTTTTGTGTTTGAATATTCATTTGTTGGTGCAGCTCTTCGCTCTTTTTGTTTACAAAGAGACCCAGAACTCACCATGGGGATGTGGCTGCACTTCGAGTTCCACCCACAACCTACCCAACCAACCATTCAATGTAGGGTGTGTTATTTACAGCATGTACAAATTAATTTCGCTTTCTTTCTCTTTATGTTTCCTTTATCTATCGATATACATCGAAATTCGTATTTGTGTGAAAAAGTTGGCATTGCTGAGAGCGACAGTAAAGTGATTCTAATATAGCTGTCTCTGGAGCTGTGCCCACACACTTTACTTGAAGCTTCTGTCACTAGTTTAGCGCATCTTTGAACTGTGTATGGCATGGGAAAGCAACTATACTCATAACAGGCTTCCTCTACCATCTTATCTCTATGAGTAAGCATCTTATCTCTATGAGTAAGCATTTTATCTCTATGAGTAAGCATTTTATCTCTATGAGTAAGCATCTTATCTCTATGAGTAAGCATCTTATCTCTATGAGTAAGCATCTTATCTCTATGAGTAAGCATTTTATCTCTATGAGTAAGCATCTTATCTCTACAAGTAAGCATCTACGAGTAAACATCTATGAATAAGCATCTACATTATGAGTATAGATGCTCTCCCACAGGCAGTTGAAAGATGCATTAAGCTAGTGACCGAAGCTTCAAGTAAAGTGTGTGTACACAGTTTCAGAGACGGATATATTAGAACCAAATTACTGTCACGCTCAGTGATGCCGACTTTTCGCACAAATCCGAACTTTGAGGTATATCGGTAGATAAAGGAAACATAAAGAGAGAGAAAGCGAAATAAATTTGTACACATTGTAAATAACATACCCTACATTAGATGGTTGTTTGGTAGGGTGCGGGTGGAACGCGAAGTGCAGTTACCTCCCTGTGGTGAATTCTGGGTCGTTTTGTAAACAAAATGAGCGAAGAGCTGCACCAGCAAATGAATATTGAAGCACAAAAGTTACCAAATATTTATTATTAGCAAATTTCTAAATTATCTGAAAGGAAACATTGTCAAACAACAAAATTGTCAGACAACAATAATAGCTACTACCGGCTGCAAGCGGCGCTGGCATTCGTCATGTACGCCTCGCCCCTCTGTTCAGGTAGGCTACTCTGCTGTTTTTGACGAAACTGTGCGACCGAATTCCACTTGAATATCAAAGTTTATCTTATATGTTTGTATTTTTAATATATGATTCTAACAGGATTAAACCATAGCATTTCTAAAAGTCGTCTGATTAAAATGTAATCAACGGTCAAACTTTGAAATTTTGAAAAAACTATTAACTTTACTCATTTTGTACTATGTTGCACGACCAAAAGATAAGAAACAAATGTATAATAAGTGCATATATATTGATTTTACATCCTTTTAGTAGTTAATTCATGGTATAGGAACGTAGTTAAAACGATCTGGCGTGGTTAAAAAAATTGTGAAAAATTAAGGTTTTTTACTAATTTTTGCTAATTTCAATGGCATTGCGCGAACGGAAGATAAATTAATAAAAAAATAATAATTAGTGCTTTTTTCACGTCTATACCAATGGCATCTTTTGCGCACTATAGCGATCTGAAATTTAAAAAAACGTTTTTTTCGAACCACCCTACTTAGTAAACAAAGAGTGGATATCACGTGACAACGGTGATTGTTCATGAGTTGCCTCCATTGGGATAAGCTAGTTTTTTTTCTGAATTGTAGGGAGATTGCTAGTAGGTGTCTTCCACTGTGTTACACGGGTTCACACTAATATTTTACTTCTTTAAGAAGTAGAATTAAGGATTGAGAATGAGAACATAGCCCTATCGGTTTGAAAAGGCAGAGAAATATATATTTTTCTGTAAAAATTTTTGTTGGTAAAATATGCAGTATAACCAAAAAACGATGGTTAAATAATGGATAAGTGGTTCTAATAAAGTGCAATCAGTGCTAAAAATCAGTGCAAATTTAATAAACAAGTTATTCTAAACGAGGGCGTGCTTAGTAATAAATATTGAACAGAATGTAAAATGGTACTAATACACAGGCAAAATGAAGTTAAAGAAAACATAACCTTTTTTTAACTTTGTTTCACTTTGCACAGTATAGTATGCATATATAAATATTAACATAGTTTTCAAAATCATTTCAGGGATTGTTTACACCGGGAATGGGAAACATGTCTTAATAAGAAGCTAATTAAACTGAAGAAGCTGGGTAAGTATCCGGCCACCAGGCAAATGTTTTCAATTCATATTTCATTCGGCAAAAAATAACTTTTTTAATCTGCGACACCTCATCTTCGCATTCCATCAAAAGCGGTAATCCGAAAATGAATGGCTCTATTTTGTTATAATTCCTTTTTTTTTTCGATCTCGAACCTGGCAGAGTGGGGACATTTCTCCCTGCTCTGATTCTCAAAATTGTGTCGGCGGGAAAACTGCGTCGCGGGACCCTGTCTTGTGGCGTGTCAACGAACTGTTTCTTGGCACTTGGCACATAGACACACTAACATAGCGAAATAAAGGGAAGACCGAAAAACTCGGAACGAATCCCTTTTTTTATATATTTCCACTTCTCGAGTCGTCGGCTCTGCCATAGCTTGAGGTGCTAAAGTCGGTGCCACCGACGTCGGCGATACTCTTCACCAGAAGCCATCACTCAGGCAGTCTAATGGATGAATATGTTAAGAAACATAAGAAACAGAGATTTTTATGTAGATAGCAACTTATGTCTTTTAAATTTAGAATGCTTCTATTCCACCAAATTAAATCGTTTTAAATGGTGTGCCAAGGGATCATTTATAAATGCCACATTTCGAGGGGGAGGAGGGGTTCGTGAAATTGTGACAAGGGGAGGGGGTAACAAGAAGTGTGACATCATGCATTATACAACATAGCGTGACATGTGACAAAGGGGGGAGGGGGGTCAAATGTATGGGAAATAAGCGTGTCATCATTTATGAACGGCCCCAAAATAACATAATTTACACATATACATTTTAATAAAATCACATAATTTACACATAAAAAGTTACCACTGTATACATAATAGCGAACCGACTGGTCTTTTCACTTTTTAGCACGGGCATAGCCGTGCGGGTACCGCTAGTTCTATCAATAAAATATTACTCATCTTTCAATTCCTACTAGTAGTTCACACTCCCCTTGTTCAAATTTCAATCATTAATGAAATACTTTTTCTTTATCCTCTCAAATGCAAAGACATTTTTAAAAACTTGTAGGGGATGACACTTGATGCTAATAGTTTTTCCAAATATTAACTCATTAATTAAATTTAGCCATTATTAATTTTAGTTCTTTTATATTACTTAAAAAATGTTAATTCTGTTTAATTTTAAAGTATAGTAGTAAAGTGACTGTACTGTTCTCGCACTTTGTGCGAATCATGTGCAGTACTGCACCCGGTATTTTGTTTTAAAGGGATGGACGAAGATCAGGAATATGGATATACCGGATATTGATTTCGCCAGATACCGGGTATGGATCTCTTGTTTGTCGGATCTGTATCGGATATCCGGCTGTGGTGTTCGCAACTTGTAAATTCTATGCATATTATAAACATTCTACAGCCCCCAAATGCGTAGTAAGTTAGTAACTTAAATATACTATTCGAAACATCTTAATTAATTAAAAGTATGGAAGTTGGAAAAAAAAAACCCCACTATTTACCTGCCCAATTAAGTTTGACTCCATCATATTTGAAGGGTCCACTGGAAAAACGACCTGAGTCACATACTACTTTTTGAAATTTGCTTTAAGGTTTATTCAGTTATTTTATAACATAAATGTTAATTGTAACGATAAGATGCCTACTTTTCTGTAACACCCAAACTCATATTTATAATACACAATTTCTATTCATGTATAATACATAATTTATAATAAAACATAAAGAAAATTTCAAAAAGTAGTATGTGACTTAGGTCGTTTTTCCAGTGGACCCTTCATTTGTGAAGCTTCATTAACAAAAATGAATTTTCTGAAAAATTCAATATTCTCAAGATGAATGGCCGCTCACCCACCTTGCAAACACTCTTCGCATAGGCTGTATCCCGCGTGAGTTCAACTTTGAAAAACTTGCTCATGGCTGCAAATGTAATTAATCCCATTGATTTTTGAATAAGTTTTATTTTGTGAAAGGGATTTAAAACAAAAAATTAGTATGAAAAAAATGTTTCTTTCTTTCTGTTTCCTGGATTTTTTTTAAAAAGCATCCGAACTCCACCTAAATTTACTCGTCAACCCCTATTTAGCCTAAATTTCGCGCAAATTTTAATGCTTTTCGCCAGTTCTATTGCTTTAACTTCAGTTTCTTTCCCTATTTTTACTCCTTATAAGTATTATTTAGAATAATACATCGTACATTCTCCAAAATCGATATGCTAAAAGTTTTAACGCATCTACTCTGTCTAACTTCAAGATTTTAGCAAAGTAATAGTTGACCGTTCATAAATGATGTCACGCTTTTTCCCGATTTATTCGATCCCCCTCCCCCTGTGTCACAAAATGTCACACTTCAACGGACCCCCCTCCTCCCCTTTGTCACATGTCACGCTATGTTGTATAAGCCTGATGTCGCACTTCTTGTCACCCCCTCCCCCCCCCCCTTGTCACTTTGTCACAAACCCGCACTTCTCCCTCGAAGCGTGACATCATTTATGAATGATCCCTAACAGCATTCAATGGTTTTAGAATAATTTGGGAAGAGTGTTAACATTTCTGAGCTTTCTAGAGCCGCAAAATAAAGTACAGAGTTGAAGTGCAAGAAATCTTTTGTACAGATTCTTTAGTTACATTATTTGAATTTACAAAATAAATAAATAAATAAGAGCGAAAAAAAGATAACCAACTGATGATGTTATAAAATGATAATTTTACGAATTAAAATTTTATTTACTTGTCACATGGACCAGTAACGGCGTCGCGTGTGCCATGGAGACACTGCGAAACTCTGCGCGAGACACTCATCATTTGGCGCCCATTACAAGATTTAGTTTTTAAAAAAATCCAAGCAAAGAAAAGACTACGATAGATTTTCTTTTGATAAAATATTTAACATTAAAGTTCGCCCAACAGTCGAAATTCAACCGTAATAATTAAATTTAGTATTGAAAACATTATGCTATTTACATAATTATATAAGTACAGTAAAACCTGTAAAGTTGACCACCTTTGTAAGCTGTCCAGTTGTCTAAGTTGACCACTTTTGTCAGGAACGGAATGAGCTCTATATTATATAATGTAGAGAAACCTTTGTCACTTGACCACTTAAGTTCCCCACCTGTCTAAGTTGACCACTTTTGTCAGGAACGGAATGAGCTCTATATTATGTAATGTAGAGAAACCTTTGTCACTTGACCACTTAAGTTCACCACCTGTCTAAGTTGACCACTTTTGTCAGGAACGGAATGAGCTCTATATTATATAATGTAGAGAAACCTTTGTCACTTGACCACTTAAGTTCCCCACCTGTCTAAGTTGACCACTTTTGTCAGGAACGGAATGAGCTCTATATTATATAATGTAGAGAAACCTTTGTCACTTGACCACTTAAGTTCACCACCTGTCTAAGTTGACCACTTTTGTCAGGAACGGAATGAGCTCTATATTATATAATGTAGAGAAACCTTTGTCACTTGACCACTTAAGTTCCCCACCTGTCTAAGTTGACCACTTTTGTCAGGAACGGAATGAGCTCTATATTATATAATGTAGAGAAACCTTTGTCACTTGACCACTTAAGTTCCCCACCTGTCTAAGTTGACCACTTTTGTCAGGAACGGAATGAGCTCTATATTATATAATGTAGAGAAACCTTTGTCACTTGACCACTTAAGTTCCCCACCTGTCTAAGTTGACCACTTTTGTCAGGAACGGAATGAGCTCTATATTATATAATGTAGAGAAACCTTTGTCACTTGACCACTTAAGTTCACCACCTGTCTAAGTTGACCACTTTTGTCAGGAACGGAATGAGCTCTATATTATATAATGTAGAGAAACCTTTGTCACTTGACCACTTAAGTTCACCACCTGTCTATGTTGACCACTTATGTACGCCAAATTTGGGTGGGAGTATTACACAAAGCTCTTTTTGAGTTGACCGCCTAATTATTACTGTATTTATTTGTTTATCTATTTTTGGAAAAATAAAAAAACTAAAAGTTTCTCCAGGACATTTTTCATGCTATAATGTTAGACCAGTATTTGTCTGAATGGATGAAGCATCCACATAAAGTTTGCCTAAACCTCTTTGTAAGTGAGCCAAATGGGAAAACGACTATGAGCTCTCTTTTACTCTTGAAATCAGTTTCTTCTTTTGTCTTTGATCCGAGATAGCCATTTCGTAAAATATATTTTTTTAGGAAATCTTTAGCATCGTATATGTAACTGACATAATTAATATGATATTTATCTCAATTTTAACTAAGTAAATTACTTTTGAAGTTGCATAGGATACATCGTAAGACACTCGGGTTAATAATATTTTATATAATTATGAAAGAAAAAGCTAATCACTATTTTAAAGTAACGTCATTACATGGTGCTATATTCTAATTAGCTACAAATAAATAAATGCATAGTGTAAGAAATAACAAAAAAAAAAACCTTCCACCCTCTATATGTTGACCACCTGTCTAAGTTGACCCCTAAAGTGCTGCACCGCAAGTGGTCAACTTACACAGGTTTCACTGTCTTATTCATCAAATTTGGCGATCCTAACGTTTTGATCCTAACGTTTTGATGAACGTCGATCAAAATAAACTCGTTCCCCGTCGAGTTTATTTTGATCATCCTCACTTAACGTAAAAAATACCCAAACCATTTAATGTGTACTTTCTACTAATTAAAGCAAGTATGGGCAATTCATTTGCTTTTCCGTCACACCGAAGCTATTGTCACTGATCAGATTGCAGCAACATTTCCACAACTAAGCAGGAAGTGATGAGTGGGGATGCAGACATTCGACGATCCAGACACTTCATGATCTCAACAACCCATGAAGTGATTCGCTGAAACGGCAACACTCATCCGCAATTGTTCTCTGATTTTTTTTTTTTTTTTTTTGGGTTGTTAGCCCTTAAATTTCACTTTATTTCACTGCGCTCCCTGTAAAGAAATTGGGTGTGAACGACGTAGCCGCATGTGACGTCACATCCCTTTTTCAAGCGAAAATGAGGATACTTTTTTGCTTTTTGGACGTATTTCAAGCCACAGCTGACTGTTGACGATGATGCAACAAACATCGTCTGACGTTTTCTGGCTGGAAGAAGTGAATCTTATGAAAATTGTTTAAAAATCTGACTTGTTTTTCGAGCTAGTCTAGTCCATTGACTGCGTTTTCGAATGATTTCTCTAGTAGGCAACATTTTTTCTAAAAATTTAATCTTAAGGGCATCAAGGCCCAAATAGACATAGTAAATGTAGAATTTAAAACCCTCAAGATCCCTGGGATCAGCCACTTTTTTGCGTTGCTCAACTTCAGCTGTGCTCCGAATTGTAAATACTTGCTCCGGCTGCGCTGGAGATTTTTTTAAAATTTAATCTTAAGACATCGACCAAATAGACGTGGTAAATGTTTATTTAAGGCTTCTGAACACAAATACTTTGTCAATTCTGGGGTGGAAAATTACAGCATTTAGACGTAACTATACACAACGGTTGTTTCCAAAGGATAAATAACATTATTTTTTTACATACTCAATTAATTTATAAATTACCTGTTGGAAGAAAAAGTTTAAATTTGGGTTTTATTATATGAAAATGGTGCATTAAGTTATAGATGAAAGTGAAGGGAAATCAGCGCGTCTAACGTCAGCGCGTTAAGCTATCGAACCCTGATAGCTTAATCCTCCGTTAATAGCTTAAGCCCTGATAGCTTAATCCCGCGCGTCTAATCCACCGTTAGACGCGCGAGTCTGTCAGATGCATAAATAAAATAGCGGTACAGGTAGATAGGTGCTAATTTTTGTATTACTTCACTAACAATCTATTGTTACTGAATTCCAGACCCTCCAGATCCCTGGGAGCAGCCACTTTTTTGAGTTGCTGCTCTCCAGCTTTGCTCCGACTTTTAAATACTTGCTCCAGCTGAGCTGGCGATTTTTTTAAAGTTTAATCCTCAAGAAGAATCCATTCATGTTCAAGGGAGAAACTACTGGTATGAGGACTGTGCTATATTGTGTTCTCCTTCCAGTTCATTTGGCATACTTTATTTCTTCCGAACGGATGCTATCTGCCAGCTTAAAAATTTGGTTGCTTTCAACAAACAGTGAAACAAACATTCTGATTAGCGTGGTAAACCTGAAAGACGAACTTTCCTACAACTCGGATGGATTCATCCTTTCTGACATGCGCAGAAACGTCCAAGTGTCCGAACTTCGCGGTGGAACTGTACAAGATCAGTGAAAGAGCAACCAAATGTTGAGGGGTTTTTCTAACGAGCAACAGATGATGTGTGGGAAAACTACGCTCGAAACATTCAATCATATTTCCTTCCAACATTTAACTTACATTCTTCATTTACACAATCAGTTTATTTTTGTAAGAAATTGAGGTTTTTTCCTCCATTAATTAGATATAAAACCAAAAGGTTTCCCTGTTCTATTAGACATAATTAGGGTTACAAGTTTGTCTCGGAAAAAGGGGCGCGAAACGCGGCAAATTTTCGTAACACATTTCGCGAAATGTTCGCGAGAACACAAATATAATAAAATATAGGACATCTGAAATGAAAGTTATTCTTCATCCTCAAACATAGGGCATTGTTAAAAATAGAAGAATTATCAACTTCGTTAAAAACATTTAAATATTTGTATTGACTAGGATAAAAAAAGCTCTTCATGCTTTAAAATAGTTTGAGGCTGGTTGGCGAAATCTATGTTTATTGTTACTGCTTTCAGAAAAAGTGATTTTGAATTCTTTCTTATCACAACTGTACAACCTTTTTAAACTGGGTGCTCACTGATTTTATATTACTTTCATTGTAAAATTTTTGAAAAATCGGACATTTCGCTGGTCAATAATTAGAAAAAAAAAATTCTCGGGTTTTAGGGAAAGCATTAAAAATCACGAGAATCATCGCGGAAATTCGCAAACCTAGACATAATATGATGTACAGACCTGCACAGAAAAAGAAATGTTTATCTTAAAAACTCATTGTGGTCATTGAGACGGTACATTTACCAACTGACTTACAAAATGTCATTAAACTGTTTTTTCCCAACGCCATATTTATCAGTAATAAAAAAGTAATTAGTAAAAATATCAATACACCTATTTTATTGTTGCTATTACTATTATTTTCGAAACACTACTTCATTTTTTTCTACTAGTACAGTTTGCTTCGAACCTTGACTTGACCCGACATTTAATCCTTTAATTTTCGAATTTTAAGTTTCGGCTCCTGAAATTACACACTTAAATTTGCATCAGTACAATTTGTTCCCAAAGTAGTGTCAGCGAACGTAATTGAGGGTGTCCGTTAGAGAGGTGTTTTAAATACTTGAGGGGGTGGCTCAGCGCGTTTGAGAAGTGTCCGTTTAAAGAGGTTTTACTGTCGTTAAATGCTACAGTAATTTATTGGTTTGGGATCATTCATAAATAAAGTCACGCTTCGAGGGGGGAAGAGGGCTCGTGAAATTGTGACAAGGGAAGGGGAGGGGGTAACAAGAAGTGTGACATCATGCATTGTGCAACATTGCATGACATGTGACAAAGGGGGGAGGGAGTCAAATATATGGGAAAAAAGCGTGACATCATTTATAAACGACCCCTTTATTCAAAGATGAGTCCAACGAAAATAAACGCTTTTAATACTTAATTTTAAAAAAGATGCGAATTCAATCCACCATTGATTAGTTCAAAAGTATTTGATCTTCAAAGTGTTAGATCTAAAATGAAGTACTACATTCATAATTGAAGAGTTAAATGGACGAGCATGCTAACAGACCTTTTTGTTAAAACAGATTTTTTTCCTTTAATGAACAGGTTATTATCTCTTTTGAGCATAGAATGTTTCCCTTCTAAAAAAAAAGGTTTTTTCACTGATGTGACAAGACTTTCTCAAGTTAAAAAAAGTTCGGTTGGAAAGGTGCACTGACACCGGAGTAGAATGAAAACAGTAAAAACAACTTTCACATCTTACAATAACAGCAACTTCCTTACATCGACGCTTACTGTTTCGTGCAGAAATTATGCTGATTACATAACTTAAGAGAAAGAGCTGTTTTCTTGAATGTATTGTTGCAGAAGAAGTACACGAATTGTAAGAAATAATTTATCATTTGAGCATATAAAATCTACTTTGCCTTATAAATGTGTGAATATTACCTTATACAGTGGAACCCCGCTATTCGCACACAATTCGCTCCAGGAAGCAGTTTGAATGGCGAATTTTTTTTCACATAAGATACAATACATGAATTAATCCGTTCGAGACCCACAGATGGTTGCTATTTAAATCTATGAAAAACAAATGTACAGTACTGTGCATGAAATTATAGATTAATAAAAATTTAATTGCACTTTGCTAATACTAAGGTGAGCTGATGGCATAAGTGGAGTGTTGAGAAAAGGTTGGAAGAGGAGTCCCCTTCTATAAAAACATCAGGTAACATCCCTTCAGGTGTTCAGGTGTTTTCTCCCTTTCTGCTGTCCTTCTTTTTGCACTAGAAAAATCTGGGGTTTCTTTCTCTAAAAATCTGTACAATGTTGTCTGCCTCTGACGATTGTTCAGAATTTTTCTAAAATGGTCAATAATATTTGTCGTTGAACAAGTTAATGCTGTTGGCCACAGTAGTGTTGGGATGCCATTTTTCCCACCCCTCTCTGTGTTTTCTCGCAGGGGTAACACAGCTCTTTCATTGCTGCAAAGCAAATGCTTTCCTTACTACTTTCCTCCCCTGAAGAAGAAAGTTCTTCAACCACTTCCTCTTGCTGTCCCCTTAAAAAAAATTGTCAGTAAAATCTCAAAAAGTATTAAAACTTAATTTGTTTGGTATTTTGAATTTTTTTAATTTCCAGACAAATTCAAAATGAGCATAATTTGTCGATTTTTTCTTAAAAAAAGCCGAACTGGCAACCCATGTGGGCCCTGGCGCAGTACGAATCGCGGGACCAGTACGAATGGCGTGTCGAATTTTACTTGAACAAGTTGGAAGAATAGCGAGTAGTACGTATATTAAAATCCGAGAGTAAACAAGAGTATCTGTCTATCAATATCGTGCTATCTCCTCACGAACGGCTAGGAGCTAGAGTCGAGTAAAAATATTTAAAAATTCATAATTTTCCAAGGAAGACATTTCGTCTATTCTCATCACCGAGGGACTTCAATTAGCGGAAATATGATTAGAAACGCAAATCTATTAAGGCTTTATATCCGTTTTATTCAATTTTCAGTTTTGTCATTTCAGCAATATAGTTACCGCTGTAGCAAATGAAATACTAATCCCAGCGAAAACATAAATGTGAAAAAAGGCAAAGTTCGATAGAATAAACGACCTTTGGAGTAGTCGGCGTTGGCGATAAAATAATTGATATATAACGGGTACCAAGTTCCATAGCAGATCCTTTAATCATAGCTGTAAGAGTGTACAATGTTCTCTTAATTTATTTTAAAATTCGTCTTTAAACGGATTTCTAAGTTGGCAAGTTTTAACCAAAGTAAATTACATTCAAACAATTTAATTCATCCAAATAGAAAATTTAATAGTTAAATCACATGGCAAGCTATAATAGTTAATTTCTAATTGTCGTCTTATATCGACTTGAACGTAATTTATCTTAATTGAAACTTGCCAAGTTAGAAATCCGATAAAAAAAATGTTTCAAAATAAATTAAGAGAACATTGGTACACTTTTACAGCTGTGATTAAAGGATCTGCTATGAAGCTTGGCACCCGGTAGATATCAATTCTTTTATCGCTAACACCAACTTCTCCAAACGTCGTTTGTTCTATCGAGCTTTGCTTTTTTCACATTTATATTTTCGTTGGGATGTCACAAATTTTTGAAAAACAAAATTTGTGTTTTTATATTAACGATAAGTTATACAAAATGAAACTAAGCTTTATCGTTAATTATTAATTACTTATTTTTGAATCAGGTATACAGTCGATGCGTAATTTTTGTTTAAAATTTCTTTGTGTAAAAGTTTTGTTATATAGTATGAGGAACAGAAATAAGTATGATTATCTTACACTGCTTTAAACAGATTAGTAAATGAAAAAAAGTTATCGATGTAAAAGTATGTAGAATAAATATGTTTATACAGTCGAGCCCCACTATAATGAACCTGGGATATAGTGAACACTCGGTTATAGTGAATTTTATTAGTGGTCCCGTCCGAACTACTATTTAACTAATGTTATTTTATATGCTTATAGTGGACAAGTGAAAAGTTGGTAGTTCGTTTATAGTGAACTCAAATTTCATTCCCTTGGATTTTTTCAGTTCTCCAACTTTAAACTTGCACGTGTTGTGATTGAAAAGCCAGCATTCCTTTCTATTGTGTCAAATTTCACTATTTCATGCTTATCGTTAATTAAACTAGCGCAAACAAGTTGTTAAGCAGAACATTCCCCTCCCCCCCCCCCCCGAGACGCTCCTTGGAGCATAAAAACGATGAAGAAAACCTACCAATATCACTGTGGTTGGAAACAAGTAGTGTTAATATTTTTCCAAAGGACATCAGCGAGAATTTCGAATCTTGTGATGACGATGTGTGCACTTCTGGCACTCCCACTGACGATGACATCGTTTCAGACGATCAAAAAGAAAAAAAAGGTTCCGAAGACGAAAGTTTAGAAGACGGTGTTGAAGAAGAACATGAAATATTGACACCCTCTACCTTAGATGTGAAAGCAGCAGTAAATACTTTGAACATTTTTTTTTCAACAGAGAATGTGGATCAAAGGGTATTGGACCCTTTGCTGATTGTCGATAAAAAAGTTGATGAAGTATGTTTAAAATCGAAATTTGTTCATTCTAAAATTAAATTTTTTTCATGCATAAAAAATAAGAAGGAAATCAAGTCTTTTCTTTTTAATGTTTGTTTTAATATTTATTTGATTAATTAGGTATTTATGAGCAATTTAAGTACTTACCGTAATACTTATTTCTAACAAACCTCTTGTCATATTTAAAAAAAATTTTTTTCAAAGAATTTGGATACAGTGAACCATCGGTTATAGTGGACTTATTGTTTAGTCCGCAGACGTTCACTATATCGGGGTTTGACTGTAGTGGGAACTTAAAGGAAGAAAAGAAAAAAAAACCCTGTTTTGCTGACATCCCTCATATACAGAGAAATAGTTTTGTCTCGTTGGTGTCCACTCCAGAGGGGTTTCATTGCATTGGGGCATCTCTAGTCAAAATGTGCAACATGTTTTGACATTTTGATAATTTTATTTTTTAAATAAATTCTTTGCTCTGAAATGTGAATGAAATAAAAAATCTACGCGGATAAAACATAAATTGTCAAAACAGTACTGCATTGTCAAGCGTTAAAATAGTACTGAAATTGAAAACAGTGCTCTAGCCATTTGTGCTTTATTTACGTTGATTTTTCTTTACTCATATAATAATACTAGTACGCCCGGCAGTCATACGAAATGACCGCTGTTCTAGATATTATACATTGTAATTAAAACGATTTGTGCAAAGGTGTCTGCTCATTCAAACTGAATTACCCAGATCAGGTGGCGAGGACGCCCCTTCGCTTACAGCCCCACACTACTGTACATTTATTTACTATATAATCAAATTGTTTGTGAAAAATATATATTTATCATCGAAAGAACTTATTGAAAATTTTATTATGCTTTTCAAAACAACAGTTTTAACGAAACTGGGGGAAAAGAGCGCTGCCACTCTAATAAGAAAAATAAAAAAGCGCAGACGATAAAGAAATAAATTAAAAAGAAAGAATGGATTAAATGAAATTCGCGTATGCATTCATTTTTAACGGAAATTGAAAATACAGCGAAGACTCAATATGCTAGATGAACGTTTCGATTATTATTAGTATATTTGTTACATTTGTTAAATGGCAACTGCATTGATTTGTTTCTTCACACGGCAACTGTAATTATACTGTTGGAAACGACAGCAACAATGCAAAAATAAAATAAAACGGGTCAAAAAAAGCATTGAAAATTTTTTTAAAATTTATTTAAAAAAAACTAATTGAGTCCCAACTTTCATTTTTGCGGCGACGCGCTTCTCGGGTCGTAAACATGAAGAATGTGGTCCCGATCGGTAAAACGGCCTGGGATCCTATAGCGGACAGACAGACAGACAGACAGACAGAGAGAATAAGCCACTTATATATAAGATTAGTTAGCTCTGAGTATAATTTATTCATTATTCATATTGGTGTAGGATATCGCTCATTCTTAGAAGCAGGGAGGGGGGGGGAGGAACTACACTTCTCATGGCACTTTCACATTCATAAATGTCACGTTTCGATGGGAGGAGGAAGAGGGTTCTTGGAACTATGACTGCTTGCTACAAGGGGAGGGGAGGGAGTAACAAGAATTGTGAGAGTACATATTTTGTTTTCTATAAAAAAAATTTAAAATCGGGAAATTGAATTTTAATTTTAAAGTTTTTTGATTTTTATAATTTTATTTTAAAGTTTCCTTGATCATTTTGTGTCGTAAACACCCATGTAGTTTAAAGTTTAACTTCACTTGTTAAAATTTTAAAAGAAAATTTGCTTAGGCTTTTACACTTTTAAGACAAAATGGTGTGGTTCATTTTTTCAGAATGGGAACAATTAATATATTTTACTGTTCTATTCTAATTATGTTTTGTGCTGTAAACCTTAACCCCATTTTTTACGCATTAAGCACACAAGTAATCATTATAATTACTGTCGATTAAAAGTTCAAAAATAAAATTAGAAAGGTAATCTATAACGGCAGTGCTTTGTTTCTGAACATATGCTTTTGTAACATAACGTGACATCTGACAAAGGGGTGTGATGAAGTGACATTTTGTGACAAAGCGAGGAGGGGGTCAAATATATTGATAAAAAATGTGTGACATCATTTATGAACTGTGTCTTATTAAAACGAAATTCGGCACTGATGCCTCTAAGGTTATGGAATTTCTTTGGGTGAAAGTTTTGTAATAATATGAGGAATAGAAATAAGGTTGATTATTTTGCACTGCTCCAAAAAACTAGTAAATAAAAAAGTTATCGGTGTAAAAGTACATAAAATAAATATGTTTGTACGGAGAATTTTAAGGAAGAAAAGAAAAGAAAATGTTTTGCTGACATTCCTCATTTTTTACAGACCAACAGATTTGTCTCGTTGGTGTCGTCTACTCCAGAGGGGCTTCATTGTATCAGGGCATCTCTATTCAAAATTTACAAAATGCTTTGGCATTTTGATAATTTTATTTTTTAAATGAATGCTTTGTGTTGATATGTGAGTGAAATGAAAAATTTAGGTAAATGAAGCATAAACTGTCAAAACAGTGCCGCATTGCAAAGTGTCAAAATAGTACTGCAAAATTAAAACAGTGTTCTGACAGTTTGTGCTTAATTTGCGTAGATTTTTTCTTTTACTCATGTAATAATAGTTAGATATGATTAAAATTTATTCATTATTCATATTGGTCTATAATATCGTTCATTCGTAGAAGCAAGAAGAAGGGAACTACATTTTTCATGCCACTTATTAGAACGAAATTCAGCACTGACACTTACAGAAAAATTTCCTTTTGAGTAAGCAATTTCCTCCGCCGACAGTGACGAATTTTGCACTTTTTCTTGCAAACAGGAGAAAGAGAGATTTAAAACTTCCGCATGACGCCTTGCTGCTTAAGCAACAGACAAATGCTCGGGTGTCGTCGTCGTTTCAGCGCGACCCTTTTTAAATTTTCGTCTGTGGGAAGGGTAAACCCACGTGGAGTGCCAGAGGTTCAGATCCGCGAAAACGAAGAAGGGATTTATCGCCCGACTCGCGTTTTTACGAGTTTACTTTTCCAGAAAAATAAAATTTCCACTTTTTTTTTTTTGTTTTTTGAAGCGATAGTTTCTTTTGAAACTGTCGTTAACCTTCCAGAGGAGAGAAGACGGCTTTTGTCGAGAAGAGAACCAACCCCTCGTGGGGCCCAGATGCGCGATAAGGCGATTCTATTTCGGAGCATTCTTTCTTTTAATTGCGTGACAGATGGCAACATGTGTGACTGCGGCTGAGGCATAAGCCTATGATCTAAATTCAGTTTCTGTTTTATGTATGGCGGAGAGTTGTGGCTTTTAACGTTCTGTTTAATATGAATTTCGTTTTAAAGGGATTGTTTTCCTTTTCGGAATCATTCATGAATGATGTCACGCTTCGAGGGCTCTTTTGTCTCTTAAATAGAGGTGCTTATTCTTTGGAGGTATGAGGTGTTCCATACGACATCGGCGACTCCACCAAAACTGTATTTCAAGAAAAACATCGTGAAACTCGCGAAATTGTGACAATGGGAAGGGAGGGTTAAGAAGAAGTGTGACATCGTGCTTATACAACATAGCGTGGCATGTGACAAAGCGGGGAGGGGGTATGTTGAAGTGTGATATTTTGTGACCAAGGGGGAAGGGTTCAATTATATGGGAAAAAAGCATGACATCATTTATGGACGGTCCCTTTACTGAAGAACCTCCCAATAAGAGGACTTTTGTCCCTTAAATAGAGGTGTTTATTCTTTGGAGGTATGAGAATCCGCCAAAACTATTTCAAGACAAACAAAAACCTCAAAGAAAAAGAAACTAGGGGTTATTCATAAATGACGTCACACTACGAGAGAGAGGGAGGGCGGTTCGGAGAAATTGTTACAAGGACAGGGGAGGTTGTAACAAGAAGTGTGACATCACACATTTTGGTTTCTGTAAAAACATTTAAAATCAGCAAATTAAATTTATTTTGAAAGTTTTTTTAAATTTTCATCATTTGTTTTTAAAGTTTCATCGAATATTTTGTATATTAAACACCGATGCTGATTAAGGTTTAAATTTACTTCTTGTTAAAGTTTAAAAAGAAATTTTCTTATTTTTAAGATAAAATTGCTTGGGTCATTTTTTCGGAATTCGAGTAATTAATATATGTTATTGTTCTGTACTGCTTTTTATTTGCGTTGTAATCCTTAGCCTCAGTTTATAAAAATGAAGTACACATGTAATCATTATTGTTGTGCTCATTAATGTCATTAAAAGAACAAAAATAAAATTTGAACCTGCAGCAGTCAAAAGTAATTTTTCCGCGAACTAGCCAATAGCTCTCTTGTGTATCTTATAGATCGTTAAACGTTGAGATGCACAAACCTTTTGCATGTGAATCAACCTTAGTGATTTGTAGTGCTCGGCAGTAGTTAACTAGAAGTAGTTAACTACTGGTGGCAACTACTAGTTAACTACTAGTTAAACTACTTTTTTTCCCCAACTACAAGTTAAACTACTTTTTTCTCCAACTACAGGTTAAACTACTTTTTTCCCCAACTACTAGTTACTACTTTCAAAATTTCAACTACTTCCGAAAAAAAAAATCCATTTTTTTGAAAAAAAAAAAAAAGCTATTTTTTAAACATTAAATTATTTAATTTTTTAACTTATGAATATTACTCACACACATGTATTTTTAATATTATGTTATATACTGTAAAAGTGCTCATAAAAAAACGTAATATTTATAGCAGTATTTACGCAAATTAGAAAAGCTTTCTAAATATAGTCAATAAATGGCGCCTGCACCAGCACATGTACGATGAAGTTTCATTTAAAGACCAAATCTTCATTATGGGGAAGCTTTACCTCTATCCTAATTCCATGCATACATTTGGGATGCCATAAAACACAAGCCTTTAACACAATTGAAAGAATATAATCTAAAGCATGCGCGTTAAAAATATATGTTAATGGAGGGGGGTTGGGCACAGGGGAATTTTAAATTGATATTAAGGGTAAACCCCTTTATTTTGCAACAAACAAAACAGAGAAGAAAAAAAAAAGAAACATAACGAATTTATTTATGCCTCAAAGGATAATGAGTTGAATTATTAGGATTAAATATTTAAGAACAAGTTGAAAAATGGAAATTCAAATGAATTGTACTTAAAAGTAGTTAACTAGTAGTTAACTACATTTGGAAAACAGTTGTCTACTAGTTACAACTGGTCTCAGGAAAAAAGTAGTTAACTACTAGTTGCAACTAGTTTTGTTTAGACTAGTTACTAGTTGGTAGTTAACTGCTTTTTGACGAGTAGTTGCCGAAGACTAGTGATTCGTCTAAATTTCGACTTCTCGCAAACCAACGAGTTGATATTAAAGACTTCTGTTCTTTTCAATGGAAGTCCGTCCTCCAAACGATCCCGAAGAAGGTTTATCCCTTTCCCTTCCCCTCGGAAGGCTTCGAGGGATAGGTCTGTCTCTTTTGTAAACCATCCCTTTCCACGAGAGAGCTGACTCAAAAATAGAATGCTAAAGTTCAGCGGAAACTTTGCTTCAAAATAATGCAAACTTCTATCTTTGCTATTATAACACTTTCTGAGAGTTGTTTATCCTACGCTTGATGTATGACTTCTGGATCCGTTGCTTTCAGCATGGACCAAACTGCCGCTCGGCTATTACGGCGTTACTGCAAAAGGACGAACGGCAACAAAATGTTGAATGTCTGCATTTTCGAGAAGATGACTTAATTGCAAATGAATGACATTCTTCCGAGAAAATGACTGAATTAGGAATAATGGCCATAATTTGAAGCTAACTGAATTTAGTCACTCTTACTTTATTCTATGCTCAGGAATCTTGCTGTTGATTTGCCAGCCAGATTCCTGAGCTGGGTAATTGTTTGAAATACAAAAGAGATGGCCAGATGAGGGGACAAGTTATGATCAATGAAAATCTGTTAATTTTCTGATCGAAAAAATTTTAAAATTAAAAAAGACTGCATTGTGTTCTAGCGGTTTTTTTTTTAAAATTTACTACTTTAGTTTAAAACAACCAATATATATATATATATATAAATAGGCAAAGACAAAACAGTTAAGAACCATTTTCTCCTCTGTTTTTCAACCGATTTTCTTACTTTTCCTTTTGTTTAGTAGCTATTGACGAGTTTTAGTGATATTCATTAAAATATATAGGAAACAGTTTATTAATAGTTAATTATTTCTCCTTTTCTTTCGTCTGGAAAGTCTCATGTTTAATTGTAATGTGATAGATAGCAGATGGAAAGATGTCTTCGTTTAGTAAATTATGAGGTAAAAATATAAAAACTCATCGTTAAAAAGAGTTTGTTGCCATTAAGCAGTACTCTTAAAAGAAATTATCAGAAGAGTTTGAGTAAAGGCTTCTCTGAAACAAAAATTAGTCTTTCAGTTTGCTAGGTAACTTTTTAGAATCAGCGCAATTGGCCCTGCGGAGACAATGATTGATAAAACGTTTGCTTTAAGTGAAGATCATCTAAATAAACTCGACATTATATTCGCCAAATTTTGATGAATAATACTTTTATCTATATAAAAATGAATGTATGTATGTCTGTATGCATTACTACACCATTTATCCGATCGCCATGAAACTTTGGGAAGTTGTTGAGTACACTCCTGCGAAGGTTTCTGAAAAAAAATCCTACAGGTAGTTCTTTTTTTATTCCAATTTTACGCAATTGTCCCCATAAATTCCCCAATATGGGGGTTAAAAAAACCTTGCACATATTAATGTAATATATCGATTGAAAGCGCTAATTGTTTTACACAAGATGATATTTGTTCTAAGTTTCTGAGTCAATAAGAACGCCAGTTATAAGCTTTTTAGGGCGATTTCTTAAGTCTTACCTGGATCCAAAAATAATAATTAGCAGTTTCCTCAACTCCGGAGTTAGCTTAATTTCAATGTAAAACTTATTTTTCAAAATAGAGAGACATTAGTTTCAACAAACTGATAAACAATAATAAAGCATACATTCGATTTAACGTTTTTCTCAAATTAGCAAAATTTTTAAATTCGAGATTGAACTTGATAAGAGTATAGTCTCCCCGATTTAACGATTTCCTTGGTTTAGCAATATCATTTAAATAAATATCGCCAGAAAAGGAATACGTATGGTTTATACTAGATTTCAAATAACGTGGCAAATATGACACGCTACAATTTGACTTTTTTTAATGAGTCATTGGCCATAAATCGGAACACGCTAATGAAATTGTGCTTACGTTTTTTAGGTACGGTTAAAATTCAGCACGAGCAGCGCCGTGCGGGTACCGCTAGTAATTATATAAATAGCATAATGTTTTCGATGCTAAATTTAATTATTACGGTTGAATTTTGACTGTTGGGCGTACTCTAGCCATATTAATCTTTCAAACCTAAATATGTTTAGGTAATTTAAACTATGTATCGAAAAGTTGATGTCGGGGCGTGTCCGGGGAGAATTGCAGTTTTTTTTTTGATGAAATTGCAGCACACAATTGATATACAAAAACCGTCGTATAAACTTCTTTTGGTATGTTTTATATATTATCTTGAACTTCATAATGCTTAATTAAAAATTCTAAAACTGCAAATGCGCTGGATTTTTTGTTTGAAACCCTCAAACGAAAATACGCAAACTCAATTTTATACCCAAAATTGACTGGTTTATATCCAAAAGGTAACAATTCTGAAAAGCGTAAATTTTCCAGAAGGTAGACTTGCGAAAATGTGAAAAAGGTTACAGGTCTTAACTCATAACATTTCATTTCGGTAGATAGTAGCAATATTTGTATATTTAATAAAAACGATTTTTGACGAATTATGCCATAAAAATTAATAAATTAAAGCTGAGAGTTGTTTCAAAATGAAGATGTTACCTTTTCGGAAAGGAAAAAAAAAAAACGATCTTTTGTTTGAAAACTGTACAAAATAAAGGAATCCAAAATGAGTACTCACCTTCTTGCTGTATGCCGAAGGAATGGTGTATGTGGTGTGTATCCAGCAGTATGTGTTGATGATTGAAGACGGAATGTCCTGTCCATGTATGCAGTCAATGGGGTCCCCTACGTACTGCTTCGTGGTAACTACAATGCAGAACGTCAACAGGCACAGCACTGTGAAGGTGTAGTGCAGTCGGAAGACCTCGTTGTCGATGTGGGTCCGACATACCTTCACCAAACTCTTGAGACTTCGCAGGACATCCAACATGTTTGATCGGGACGGGTCTCACCTCGCTATCACGATCATTTTCGGGTGCGACGCGTCACATATATAGAATAAAAGGTCTGTTCTTTGTTGACAAGTCATGGGCAAAGATTTTCAGTACCGGTGACACGTCATGGTATGTACTGTTTCGGTTTTGGGAGGTAGAAAAAGAGCTTCAGACGCAACCAAAACGAAAAAGTAGCATAATTTATTATGATGTAGGCTATTCTTATTTTTACGATTTAATTTGTGGGTTATCAGAACAAGTACCAGATCCGCTTTTGCAAAAATATTACATGTGTACCCTGCTTTTTTGATGTTATTAATCATGAAACATCTCATACGCCCATGTTTCAAAGTTTCTTGTTTCGATTGAAAATTGAAAAACTCGTTTTATCCAAAAATGATCCTATTTTATGATTCATGTCATATTTTGCAAATTCTGGTTCAATCCCATCATTTTTGGAGCAAAATAACTTATGTTCTAATGATTTCTTTGAACTATAATTGCAAATTTCAAGTTTTCTGAGGTTGACACCGTGCACGAAAACTATTCTCTTGTATATTTTATGCTTATTTTCGCATCAAAGCATAATTACCGCAGCAAAAGCAAGCAGAACTAATTTTTTTCCTCGGCTGAATTGTAAATCACAGCGGATTCGTGATGTATGAATTGATATGATGTATTTGAAATGAATGGGTCTACTGTTTTTAGATTCACCCGATCAATCTCTGCGGACATACAATTGTGACGCTTCCAATTCATGAACGACATCATAATGTCACAATGCGGAAGTGTCAAAACTTCTTTCCACCGTCTTCTGGAAACCAGCCATCGTTTCTTTTGTTACTCGTACCATCGTTTTTAAAAACTTTTGAGCTGTTACACACAACGTCGGGTCTCACCTCAAAATATTGCGACAGAGGGAGGTATTTTTGTTGAACATTGAATCGTTTTGTGGAACTAACTCATGTTAGGAATATTTAATGTTTTCTCCTTGGGGAAATAAATAACACCTACAGCCAGTCCGTCGACCTTCTTCAGAATCTTTCATCCAATAAGCTATCCAGTTATGAAGTGAATCTTAGGTCTTTTTGGATCCTCTTGAAGTTGTTGTTCGTAAATCCACCCTGAAACGGAAGACCTGATTCATTGAACTATAACTGGTTACAAGGAATAAAATGTTTAAATTTGAGAAATAACAATAATGGCAAAACAGTTAGTTTTAAGGCGTGAATTGCAAAAAGTATCACGTAGAAATTCACTGAACTTAATTCGGAGATTTTAGAGGGTAAACATCCAATTGAAGCTGATATTTTCTCCCCTACAGTTCGACCATGGAGTTTTGACATTTGGACGCTTCTACGCATGTCAAAAAAGAACGAATCCAAGAAAGTTTTAGGGAAGTTCGTTTTGCAGTCTGCGTTTATTAGCACGCGAATCAGAATGTTTGCCTCGCTGTTTGGAAAAAGCAACTAAATTTATAAACTGGCATACAGCCTCAGTTCGGAAGAAATCCCGTATGACAAACGATCTAGAACGAGAACGAAAACGGCGCATTCCGTATACCAGCAGGTTCTCCCTTGAACAAGAATGAATTCTTGCCACCTTGCCAGACAGATAACTTTGGTTGAATAAAAGGTTTCCTTGCTACCTCGAAACACGTGTCAGCAATCTTTTCTGACATTTGTTTTTAATATATGTTGTATTTTACTCTTTGATCTGTAGCACAAAGGTCTACGACTTATTTCATGTTAAATTGTATTTAAAATGGTATTTTCCTTGTTAAGGTAGGCAGGGTAAGCAAAATGTTAAGATAAGACCGTTTTTTTTTTTTTTTTTTTGAGTCTTTCTGAAACAGAACTTGAATTTTTCGACTGTTGTTTGGATTTGCAACTATATTTGGAGTTAGGTATATTCTTCTGGGATTTCAGCTTCAAAATTAAAATGATTTGCTGATTTCTACGAGATTTTTTTTCGTAAATTTGATAGTAGTAAATATTAGTTTGTTTTTTTTTAGACAATGTACGTAAAATTATTCTACATTTTATCTTCTTCATTGGAAAGTGCTTTGCGAACTTTTCATAAATTTGGGACGAAATTAAAAATTAACCTCACTTTCACAAGTTGGACAGCCGCACAGCAGCTCTTGCGAACTGGTTAAGTGCCAACCAAAACTGAGACTAAATCTTGTACTTAGAAACACAATTGTTTGTACAGAAATCAGTTAATAATATTTACGTATAAATATTAAGAAATATCAATAAAGACTAGCAGCTAGAATTGCAGTAAGACACAGAGCTGTTCCTAAGATAAACATTTAGTCACGAGAAGAAACAAGTAAACACACAACAAGAACTTAGTGCGAAAGTTATATTAATTCTTCTAGTTAAAAATTAGTTCAACAGTTATAAAGTTTAAAGCGCCACACTAAGAGACGAAATTTCTTAACTGCTTTTAAAAGTTCAAAATCCAAAACAGCTAGCGAGAAAATTCTAACTACTTCGTTTGCTGTCACACTATCCATATATATATTTCGCTTAACGTGGACCAGTTACGATTAAATTTTTCGGCACGATACGATGCTGACATTATGCAAAAAGCAAACTATGGTAAAACGATATTTACAACTTTGTTTAATGATTATCATAGAAATGCAACACAATATTTGTTTTTATTTTCGTAACATTACGAGGGAGGGGGGGGGGGGCTTTAACATTAATTTCACTCATAACTCAATTTTTAATTTCCGATTCTTTGGAGTGGCAACGCCTTAGTTTGTTTGTTTGTAGCTCGCGATCCTTTCTTCAGCCTTTCGAATTTTAAAGTGTTTTTTACCATTTTAAAATGGTTATAGCTCGCAGATGTTCTGCGGGGAATCAGCTAGTACCTTCTTTAATTTGACTATTTTTGCACAAAAATGCCATACAAAACAGAAAGAAACATATCTGAATGTTAACTAACAATTTTAAAAACATTGAAGAAAGGGATTTTTACTTTTTTCTATATATGATGATCCCAATAACACGGGATAAACTAGCAGTAACACGTCAGTAACTAAAGCTGTGATTGGACCTCGTTGAACCACCATCCATTTTTCAAAGTGTTCGCTTCGGCTCTGTACGAAGAATGTTTTACTGTTGGGGGTCGCAATTTTGAACAGTTATTGTTTGTTTTTGGAAAATGTCCATGTCTGTACGGGGGACGACATTCTTATGGGTGGTCTAAACTTCACTCTGGCTTACCTTAAGCGTGATGTCTTTTGCATTATGCTTAATCCATCGATTTTCATCGGATTCGTGAAATTTCTTGATTTTAAAATACTGACGGAGTTACACGCGTTTTTAGGAGAGATTACTCCATTTTGGCCACTTTTGGAAAAGTCTCTATGCGGGAAAACATTCTTATGTGGTCTAAACTTAACTCTGGCCTAACTTAAGCATCATTCATATTATCGGAGTTAATATGGTGGGTATATGCAAAGCAAGAGAGAGTACACTATTATTTTTTAATTTACTGGAAGAAATTTTCGACCGACCGAAGAAATTCCCACAGCGTTTTGATATTTGATTGTTTCTAATTCATTCATATGTAGTTTTCTTGAATAGTGCAACTTTATTTGAATCGTTTGTTTTTTTAACTCTTCATTTAGTTATTTATTTAACTATGTTATCACTTCTAAAGCAATTAAACGTCAATACGCAATCGTCTGGATAAGGGAGGTGAGGCGAATATGAGAACAACATTCACCCTATCGTAATAATCAATTCTGCAAAAAAATTCCATAATTTCTCCATACATTTTCTAAAATTTCTACGTTACAGAATCTCGACTGGCGTCATTTAAAACCTTTATTATTCGTTACAGGATCTGCTCAGGAAGTGAAGTGAAGTGGGAAAATGTGTTACAGCCATTACTTTCCCGAGAATGGTAACAGTTGATTTCAGGTGAGTGTATAATGGCTAACATTTTTTTTTTTTTTTTGTTGCATCAGGCATTAAATCCAATATAAATTTTATTTGCTCTCTGTTAAAACTTTCCCTGTTTAGTAAAATAAGCGCCATTTTTTCGGACTCTCAGTTGGATGGTTTATTAAAAAAAAAAGAAACTTAGTAACTCTTGAAAACAAATATTTCAGGAGATGGAAAAAACTTGTTGAAATTTGGATAACGTTACGGGTCTGTTCCTTTACTATTTTTATTTTGTAGGTAATAGCAATATTAGTGTAGTTAATTAAAGCATTTTTTTCTTAATAAATTAAAACTGAGGTTTATTCTCTTTTCAAAATGGAACCTACTAAAAAAACGAATTTTTCGAAATAAGCGATTCAATTTTAGTGCAGAAAAGACAAAATCAAAAACCGTATCTTAACCCTACACTGCGCAGTGTTGTTTTTAAACAACACCACTATTTTTCGTTCACTAAGCTTGTGTTTTGCATAATTTTTAATAAGTGGCGCATTCTTTCGTTTTATTTTGTATTTAATATTGTTTAACCTAAATCTTGTAAACCAGGCTCCAGGTTCATTTTTTTCCCCAAAATCGTAAGAGATGTTCATTTTTTAAAAAAACAAGAACTTCTGAATTTTTTAAAACAAGTTTTAAGCAACAATTTTATCTAAAAAATAGCTTTTAGTTGCTTACATAGTTTTAAAATAAAATATATATAAGCTGTCGGAAAAATTCGTGAAAAATATACATTAGGGTGCCGTTTTTACTTTTTGTTTTAAAGTAACACTCCCCCCCCCCCAAAAAAAAAAAACTCAGTGTAGGGTTAAAAGCAAAAGTGAAAAGATTCTGTGGTTTTCCGATTTTCTTTTCTGTTTATGCGTTTTCCTCTTTCTTACTTCCGCTTTGCTGTTTTTTGTGAACTACACATATGGCTAGCAGTAATACCTGAAATGAGAAAAACAGCATTTTGTTTTCCTGGGAGCATATATCCTGAAGGAGAAAAGAGTCTGGCTAATCTTCAGTTCATTTCAGCGGTTCCCAAACCTTTTTTTTTTACGTACCACCATTTTTCTCTCAAACCATTTGCGTACCACTGCGAATATAGCTTTATTATTTACAATAGAATACTAATAGATTATAAAAAAATACGAGGGTGACTAGGTAATATAAATTAGGCAATTTTTCATAGTTATTAAGGCAGAGAAAAGCGTTTATTAAAATAGAGCTGTATATAAAATGAAATAAATAAAATAGATTTCATTTTGGGAAAAACTCCTCTGTGTTTCCTGGTAATTGCCCGAAGCACCATCAGAACCTAATGCAACGCAAAGCTTCCCAGCCCAATCTTTCTCTTCATTTTTTGACCTGCACGCGCACCACCTGGAGAGGCTTCGCGTACCACAGTTTAAGAACCACTGCTATAATTCATATTCTATATTCAGTTCACAGTCCCCACATTCGGTCATCGTGGATCAGGAAATCAATGCAAGAATGCGAACAAATTTAATTTCTCTCTTTTTTGCGAAAAAACCGAAATTTCCCCCATTTTTTTCTTTCTACTATGACGAACCAAATGCGGTTGAGCTTTAAAAACTACTGATTTTATTCTCGAGCGACAATTTTTAAAGGAATTTCATTAGTATCATGTATTTATTAGGCTGGCTTTTTTTTCTTTCGTTTTCTTTTCTTCTTCTTCTTATTATTTTTTAATTTCTAAAAACAAAGAAAGAAAAAAGTGTACAGATGAGAATTTAAGAACATCTTAAATACTCCAAAGTATGGTACATTCATGAGTGCAAAGATGCCTGATGGTGTAATTCTTGAATTTTTCTGAAAATGGGGCTCATCTTGTGGAATGTTATTTTCTACGAAAACTATAGATATATTAATGCAAGACCAACAATTTAGCAGAAACTGAACATGAATTACTGGTATATAAAAAGTACATTAAAGTAAGTCACACATTTAAGAAAATTGTCCTTTTTTTTTTGCTAATAATTTTGTTAGTTTTTTAAGAGTTCGTTTATGCGTTCAAGATTATTGTAAACAAACTTTTTCCCCCTTTTTTGCAATTACAGTCCTTTTCCCCTTCTTGCGATAGGTCCCACTTTTGTGAATAGTCCCTTTTTCTTTTTCCAGCCCACTTCATTTTTATTCATCCATTTTTGTTAATTGAACCCGAGAGGTGTATATAAAAAAAACCTTTTTTTTCTTTCTTTATTTCTTTTTTTAGATTTTGTTTTTTTAGCACTATAAAAGATAATTGTACAAAGAATTTCATCGGTGATCATATTGAAAACAGATATAATAGTCTTTTCTCTACTTCTAAAAGAATTGCTTTGAGGCTTTGATTGTTTTACGGTTCAACTTTTTGAAGTTTGAACCTTAAAACAATCAAAGCCTCAAACTTTTGAAGTTTGAATCTCTTTGGGAGATTCTAACCAGTACTAAAAAGTGGCAAACGAAACACACACAAAAGAACTGTATTAATTGGCAGAACTTTTTTTAAACAAACGTGCCGATTTTTTTCTTTGGAATTTTTTCATAAGGTAAGTGTTACTTCTTTGATAAAAATATGAAAGAGCTTAGACTAATGAAAATACTTTTGCTCATTCATTTTTTTCAATGTAAACCAATCCCAGATACTGATTAGATTGCTTGCATTTGTCATTTTCTTCAAATGAGAGGGAAATTATTTTTTTACCGCAGTACCTTACTGCTTTGTTCTGTATTGTAGACATTTATAGAGCAATTACCAAGTCCATCATCACAGTTTAAAGATTTTATAGTAAAAATTTCATTATTTTTATAGAGGTTTTATTTTATTTTCTTAAACCTTTCATTTCTACAATAAGTTCAGTAATGCTTGGATAACTGTCTTTTACGGTCGAACACGTTTATAGTGAACCCGGTTTTATCGAGGAACTAAACATCGAATGGAAACCGAATATGGAAAAACTTTAGAAGAAATGACATACAAGTGTTTCGATTTTATGAGAAACCATTTTGTTGAAAGGCTATAAGCTGCGGGACATAAGTAACGCGAGTGAAGAACAAAATATTGATCAAACATGATTTTTTTCTATATATATTATATTTGTGTACATTTCTTAATTAGATAATGATATTTTAGAAGCAAAACTTTCACTTATTTGGAAAAATATCTTAGCGTAATTTCATAATTTGCTTGGTTGAACTTTTATATATTATATAATTTCGTTTAAACGTTTTGTATAAGCAATTTATGTATATTTATATATATAGTGGCGATAAAATTCGGACCACCCATCAGATTTTCATGTTCAGGGGCGAAAATAAGAAAGAAAACTTCTTATGATTCTCTGTTGTACGTATTTGTTTAATAAGTTGTAAATCGCGGCTTTTTCCTAAAGAAAACTGTTTGTAGTTTTTTGTGGTGTTTTTCTGATTTCTGAAATAATAATTTAATCATTATACTCATAATCCTTTTTGCATGGATTGACTCAAAACAATTCTTTATAAGTTAACTCCTACTTGTTTTAATCTAATTTAAAAGTAATGTGTTTGCCAAAATACGAATGTATAGGACGGCTCAATGAAAAATTAGATTATGATATTTCTTTTACATTTTTCATACAGTCAATCTATTCAGGATCGTCGTTTCGAAATTTTCTCGGGAGAGGGGGGCACAAATAATAAATATTCAATGCATATATTATAGGTAAAAAACAGCAAAATACATACATATATAAATACATTGTGTTTCTAAAAGTGGGGGGGGGAGTGTTGCCTCGTCGTGATCCTTCAAATGAAGAGCCTGACTCTCGGCAAAAATTAATTGCATGGTGTCGTACTCTGCGTGCTGAACTTCCGTTGATATGAATTAAAATTGTCCTTTTAACAAAAAAGATTAAAAATTGAAGACCTTCCAACTCACATACAGGGCCTGATTAACACATTTTAAGGGTTGGGCTGAACATCAATGTGATTCAGACTCGCCGTTTAAATAATATCTCTCACATCTATGTTCTTCTTCCATGTGCTGTATTTTCATAGTAACTAGGTGTACAGTGTAAAATCTCCGATGGTATGTTGCACCAAAATGGGGTGCCAATTACTGATAGGGTTTTCTTACCAGAGTCGCACAAAGTTCTGGGTGTATTCCTCTCGTCTCTTAAAATCTATGCGCTTCATTGGCAACAACTCTACGTACCACACTATACTCCATTTCCATAAAATGTGTAACGACTTTAGCATACAAAATCATTTTGACTGTTCAAAACCAGGGATCTGGAGCATACAAAATCATTTCGAGAGTTCAGAACCAGGGATCTGGAGCATATAAAATCATTTCGAGAGTTCAGAACCAATGATCTGGAACATACAAAATCATTTTGAGAGCTCGAAACCTGGGATCTGGAGCCTACAGAATCATTTCGAGAGTTCAGAACCAGGGATCTAGAGCATACAAAATCAGCTCCAGAGCTCAAAACCTGAGATCTGGAGCGGAGCGTAGAGCAGTAAAATAGAGAGGAACAAGGAAATTTGATGTGCTCCACTCCTCTGCTTTTTTAAAAAACTTTTAAAACTTTTTGTCATATGAAAAAATAGTTATTAAAAAAGAGAGAAATTATATCTATTTAAACTAGATTATATAATTTATCTTTTTTCTTAATTTATAGCAAGGAGCGGAGCCGGAGCAAGTATTTAGAACCGGAGCAACTCAAAAAGGTGGCTGCTCCGGGTCCCCATTCAAAACCGAATCCCTATGATAATGTTTCCTGCCGGAGATGGGTAGTCTAGGTAACAGAACACGGCGAGCAGAAAGAGAGAGAGTGGAGGGTACTCACCTTTTTTCCCCCTTCACGTGAGTCCTCCGACTCCGGAGGATGCGGAAGCGTCTTGTGTACCTGTCTCTCGCTTCTCCTCATCTGGAGCAAAGTGGAGGATCGACGGCAAGGAGGGATGGATGCGTATTTTTAGAGTCCCGCGCTACCGAGGAAGCTGCTGCAACACGTGGGGAACAACTTATAACAAAGTACCGATGCTCTGTTCCGATGAGATATCGGCTGTCGTGGGAGGGCAGATAAGTACATTCCCTTTCGGAACCACATTGCCCACGCCCCGCATACCATCAGGTGGCGTCTGTGATCCCTTCTCGACGTATCGAACCTTCAGTCTCCGTTGCACGGCATTAAATTTGTTAATGAACTCTTTAGATTTGAAAGACGCTCTTCAAGTGGGAGCTAGGGTAGAATTCTCCGTTTCAGCTCCTTAACCACTTAACGCCCTGCCCGTGCCTGACACGGGGGAAAGTTCCCGGCAACTTTGCGCATGCCCGTGTCTCATACGGGCGATCTTTTGTCTCGCGTTATTTTATTGCTAATGACTGATATCCGTTTACACTTTCTTTGTATAATAATTTTTAGTACCCCATCTGCTCTCTAGTCACCCCTACGACTGGAATTGCCAAAAACAATTTATACTTTACACATATATTCATTTCCTGTCAAAAAAATCTCGATCATTTTTTACCAGTTTTTCCGAAAAAAACTCATGCTTCAAATGGTTAAATGAATTCCTCCTCTCACCTTATTCATCTGATGTGGCACTCTTCATCTCATAGCAACATTATTTCAGGTAGAAACAAGAAGTTTCGCCTACAACTATACGAGCCTATTTTTCCGCATACACCAACATCAAATGTATAAGTTAGCTATCTCTTCTCATTTAGCTATGGTTCTTAATTGCTTCAAATATAGGTTTTTTCAACGGTTAATACATATTTATTTACGTATTTATTCATTCAATTGGTAATTCATGTATTCATTCATTCGCCTATGGATCTATTCACTCATTCAATAATTAATTCAAAAATATTCTTAAACGTTCAGATAAAAAACTTTTATCGGAAAATAGGCTCGTTTAGTTCTGGTTGAACTTCGTATCTGTACATACTCTACGTCCTAACATCTTTTCCATAAAGTTTGTTCCAAGCACATCCGTCTTTTAGATCAGGATTTATATAGGATTGAAATTTCGCCGTAGTTGCTAATGTTAAATTTTTTTGAACTGTTCAAAATTGGACAAAAATGGTTCAAATCAAAAAATATTTCATGCCAAGTGCTCTTTTAATAAGCTTGTCCGAAGTAACTTGGGTCTTATGTACAATGTTTATGTAATTTCCTTTACATTTCCCCAATAACGCTAATGCTAAGATTTTGTTGCACCGTTCAAAATCGAATGAAAAATTGCTCAAATCAAAAAATCAAATATGAGAAATAAGATATCTTCGCCAAGATCTTACGAATGAAAAAATAAATCTTTGGAATCGGACAATTCCGTCAAAAAATGTTAGGGGAGTGGGGACACATATTCCTCATCTCGAAATCTAACTTTCAAAGTTTTCCTTCTTTCTTCAATTGCTTTATTTAATTGCTTCACTTATTTTTAACTTTTCTTTATTTTTTCGATATTTTTAAAGTCTTTTAATTTTTTTTTCTTTTTCTTTTACTGGAAAGTATTCTAAAAAATAACTAAATATAGGAAGGATAAAGAAGTGGACTTCACAGTGTTTTAATTAGAGACATTCTATATTCTACCCGCATCAGGAACGTGATGGGCTAAGAGGTAAAATGTTAGTAATGGATCGCTTATTGAATGTAAAATGAAACAAGAGAACGTTTGGAATAACACAAAATTTCAAGGATATTTCTGAATGAATAAATGGTGAATGAATGAATAAGTAAATGAATGAATGAAGAAATGAATAAGTGAATGAATAAATGGTGAATAAATGAATAAATAAATGAATGAAGAAATGAATGAATAAGTAAATGAATGAATGAAGAAATGAATAAATGGTGAATGAAGAAATGAATAAATGGTGAATAAATGGTGAATAAATGAATAAATAAATGAATGAAGAAATGAATAAATAAGTAAATGAATGAATGAAGAAATGAATAAATAAGTGAATGAATGAATGAATACGTAAATGAATGAATGAAGAAATGAATAAAAAGGTGAATGAATGAATAAGTAAATGAATGAAGAAATGAATAAAAAGGTGAATGAATGAATAAGTGAATGAATGAATGAAGAAATGAATAAAAAGGGGAATGAATGAAGAAGTAAATGAATGAATGAAGAAATGAATAAAAAGGGAATGAATGAATAAGTAAATGAATGAATAACTACGTGAATGAGGGAACGAATGAATGAATGAATATGTATTAATCGTTGAAAAAGGTACATTTGAAGTAACTTAGAACTAAAGCTAAATGAGAAAGAGAGCTAGATTATAAATTTGATGTTGGGTGTATTCGGTTAGCTCTAGACGGAACTTCTTGTTTTTTTTTAGTCAATTACATTTTTTATATAATAAAAAATAAAGTACAAAATTAAAAGTTAAAAAAATCGGAGTAGTGGAACGCAAAAAAATGCTTGGCACCAGTTTAGAGCCAAACCTGTTGCTATACTACTCTGCGTTCCTGCTCTACGCTTCGCACCAGATCCCGAAGAGCAGATCTGTAGCGCGGAAATCTGTGTTGCCTCACTACTGTTTTTTTACATTAGAATTTTTTTTTTTAATTTTAAAAACTACCCTTTTCCACATTTTAATTAGTTTTTGAGTAAATAAAGACATAAACGGAAGATGATTTTGCACTGAAAAATAAATTGTCAATAAGTAAATTTTAAATTTTTAACTACAACCTAAAAAAATCAATTAGATAAATAAATAAAGGTGATAAATATTATGGTTCAATTAAAACTCCTCGGAGCAGGGACCGGAGGTAGAGCAGAGTTGGAGCAGGTATTTGAAAGCCGGAGCGGAGCAAACTCAAAGATGTTGCTGCACCAGTTCCCGGGTTTTATGTGTTCTTCGTGAAAAACGAGCAATTTTTTTTTTTCAGGGTGGGGGCAAAGAGTATATATTATGCTCAATGTATATTCAAGGCTCCCACATTCCTTAAAGGTCCTTAAAAACTTCTTAATTTTCATTTTAAAAATTAAGGACCTACTTGACTTTAGTTCAAAGTCCTTAACCTCTTCCCTCTCACTCCCGTGAAAATGACGGGCTGAGGTTTCGCCTTCTATTTCTCGTTCCCGCGATATTTCCGGGATGGAGTGTTTAAAATTTCAAAATAAAAACAAGTTAAAAATGAATATATATGTCGTTCATACACATATTTTTATATAATTTTCAGGGATAAAAAAATGGGCCGTTTTCTTGAAAATGACCCGACCGTTAAGGGATTAACTTCCAGTCATCAGCCTATTCCAACAACTATATTTTTTTCTCGCTTTTGTAAGCGGGGCCTCAGGGGTGCAACTGTGCCTCTCCAATTGTTGTTTAATAAAATTTCCAGCACCTTATTATTACTTAAACGCTATTGGTCACGTGGCAGCGATTAAAGCAATGTAAATAAAGGAAGCCGTAGCATTGCTACGGAACTCCACGTAGACTCAATTGAAAATCTTAGTAAACAAAGAGCGGATATCACGTGACAACGATGATCGCTCATGAGTCCCTCTAGCGGTGAATTGCCTTCATTGTTGTAAAAATATTTTTCCAGCTCCTTATTATGCCAAAAATGTCATCTTCTCTGAATTTGCGCCACTACTGCGCCCATGTCCGATTCTGTCTATATTCTCCCCACATCAAGAGGATCCTGACTTTATGTTGTTTCAGCGTTTCTTCATTTCTATTTATTTATTTATTATTATTTTTTTTTTTTTTTTTGAGAAGTGGGACCCCTTTCTAAGGTTGACTTTAACCGTGGTACCTTCGTTTTCTTCAACAGCATGGTTTTAATGCAACTCTCTGGAAATAGATAATTTGCAATAAAATTGTCATTAGCTATGTATAAATAGGCAAAGACAAAACAGTTAAGAACTCTTTTCTTCGCTGTTTTCAACCGATTTTCTTACTTTTCTTTTTGTTTAGCAGCTGAACGAGTTTTAGTGTTTTAGCGATATCCATTAAAAAATTTTGGAAACAGTTTATTATTAGTTAATTATTCCGCCTTTTCTTTCGTCAGAAAAGTCTCGTGTATAATTGTAATGTTACATTGTTGTAGATAGCAGCTGGAAACATGCCATCGTTGTGTAAATGATTAGGTAATAAAGATAAAACTCGTTGTTAAAAAGAGTTAGTTGCCATTAAGCAGTCATATTAAAAGCAAATTATATTAAGAGTTTGAGGGAAGGCTTCGCTGAAACAATGGAATGAGAGGAGAGAATAGTGTATGGAAGCAAACACTTAAGTTTTATTCAACTGCCAGTACGAAGTCCGCAGAAGTACAAGCGCCTACACTGGTGAGCGCAGTGGGTCCTGCGGCGACAACGATTTACAAAACGTTTACTTTAAGTGAGGATGATCAACATAAGCTCAATGTTATAATCGTCAAATTGGATGAATAATAATTATATAATTACATGAATATCATGATTTTTTCTATGCTAAGTTTAATTATAGCGGTCGAGTTTCTCCGACTGTTGTGCGAACTGTAGCTATTATTATTGTTATTATATTTGAGGCTTTTTTGAATTTTATTTTCAATGATTTTCTCGAATGTTGCGAAAGATAGGAATGCAAGTTTCATGGAACACTGGGGCTCCGCGGAGCACGATTTAGGAAGCGCTGTGCTGTGTGATTGTATGTACTTCACACTTGCAGCATTTGATCAGCAATCTTATTTTAAGTGTGCATTGAAATCTTCTTACGGAATTTTGAGGGTCTTCAATTCTTTTTAAATTGGTCTTTAAAAGTCTTTAAAAAGTCCTTAATTTTATTTTTGAGAAAAAGAGTGGAAACTCTACATTTAAAAAGCAGCAACAAAATACAGACAAATACACCGCATTTCTCAAGCTGGGGGAGAGGAGAGGTGGGATTTAATTTCACACACACTGGGGACCGTTCATAAATGATGTCACACTTCATCATAAACAAAGCACTGCGTTATAGATCACTTTTAATGACATTTGTGAGCATAATAATAATAAAATAATAATAATGATGATGATGATTGCATGTGTACTTAATTCGTATAAAATGTGGTTAAGGTTTATAACAAAAAAGATAATTAGTATAGAACAGAACAGTAAAATGTCTTAATTGTTCGAATTCTGAAAAAATAACCCGCGCCATTTTATCTTAAAAGTGTAAATTCCCAAGCAATTTTCCTTTTAAACTTTTAAGAAGTAAATTTAAATCTCAATCATCATCGGTGTTTATGATACAAAATGATCAATGGAACTTGAAATCAAATGATGAAAATAAAAGAAAAAAACTTCAGAAATGAATTTAATTTGCTGATTTTAAATGTTTTTATAGAAATCAAAAATGTACGTTGTCACACTTTCTTGAATCCCCTCCCCCTTCGAAGCGTGACGTCATTTATGAATGACCCCTGTGCACTTTTAAACAATTGCGCAATTTCGCGTGCACGTGACCGGATTGAGTGTTGACGCAGTCGTGTGGGGAGAAATCAACCGCATGAGACTCGTCGGGAAAACACCATTCCAGAAGAGATCCAGGTTAATTCTTCGCGTAGCTTTCTTTGTTGAGGGTGGGGAGTCCCACGTGACACAAAGGAAGCCTATTTTAGAAACGAGGTCTCAAGTATCACAAAGAAAAAGACTCGGAGGTGCAGGAAGAAAAAAGAAAGATAAGTCCCTCATTACGGGGAAACTTTTTTTTTCCTTTATAAATATTTCGGGAAATCTTTCCTTTTGGATATTCAGCGAGATAGAGGGGAGTTCCCGTCGACGGCTTTTTAAAACAATAGTAACGAAGCGCTATAAAAAAATGCTCGGAAATCCAAGAAGAGCTTTTCTTTTTCCCTCCTTCGGTTTTTCAAACTCCACTTTCGTTTTCGAGAGTCGTAAATCACCTACTTTCCATACACCGATGTGAAAATAAATAAAAATGATAATATATTTGCTACTGGAAGATAGGCAAGTTAGGGATCACTCGAAAATGATCTCACGCTTCTGGGGGAGGGGGTTTCGTGAAATTGTGACTAGGGGAGGGGAGGGGGAACAAGAAGTGGGGCATCATGCTTATGCAACACAGCGTGGCATGTGACAAAGGGGGGGGGGGGTATGTTGAAGTGTGACATTTTGTGACAAAGCGGTGGAGGGGGTGTCAAAGTTGTGGGGGGAATCGTGACATCATTTATGGATGGTCCCTTAGTGACAGGAGCGGTTTCCCCATTCCTGGGCTTTTATTAAAAAAATGGGAAAAGTACTCATAGAAATGAATAAATAAACAAACTAACAAAATATGTACAAGTAACCCTCCTATAAAACGGCAGATAGATTCCTAGAAAATGTCGCGCTGTGTGAGATCCAGGGGCAGTGCTAGAACAGGGTTAAGTTCCGAAAACTCAATAAAAGCAGCGAAGTGGGGGTGGCGGGTGGGGGCGGCCCGGGTATCACATGTTCAGGGGTGATACCCGGCCACGACGGGGAAAACAATATACTTTTAAAAGCTTCTTGGATGAAACCAAAACCTCAAACTGGATATTTTTCTCTATCATTTTCTTTTCTATTTTTAAGTGAGCAAAGCGTTTCATTTCAAAACTACATTGGAAGTATTTTTTAACCGCTTAACACACTGTTGCCGTCAACAAATATTGTAAATATTATGCCGCTCATGATACGAGTGGTATTGTTTTCTTCCTTTTTTCTTTTTCAAAGCTGCAGTTTTATTTATTTTATTATTATTATTATTATTGAGTACATTACTTTAAAATGAATAACATGATTTTTTTTTTTTTTTGGTTTGATATTTTTTATGGAGGGACACCATCAATACCCGGCTCAGGTCTCATCCATGCTAGCTGCGCCATTGAATAAAAGCAAACTTAATAATAGCAAAAATAACAGTAATTCCATATATAATCAATTTTACGTTTATGAAACATATATGTATCCGTAACACGAAACGAAGCAAAAACTTAAATTTTCATTAAATTTAATATGACTATAATATACAATTATTCCTCATCAGGGTTGCTCGTTATTTTCAAACGAGACCGTTTTTTTAATTTATTTTTTCCTGTTGAACGACACACCTTAACTTTCTGAACCCTTTTAACCCCTTGCCTCTCGCTCCCCTGAAAATGACGGGCTGAGGTTTCGCCTTCAAATTCTCGCTCCCCTGAAAATGACGGGCTGAGGTTTCGGCTTCAAATTCTCGCTCCCCTGAAAATGACGGGCTGAGGTTTCGCCTTTAAATTCTCGCTCCCGTGAAAATGACGGGCTGGAGTGTTTAAAATTTCAAGATAAAAACAAATCAAAAATTAAAAATGAATATATATATATTGTTCATACACATTTTTATATACTTTTCAAGGATAAAAAAGTAGACACTTTTATGATCTCTTTCTTGAAAATTACCCGACCGTTAAGGGGTTATTATTTCGATCTTTTTCACCCTTTGTCTTCTCTAAAAAAAAGAGCTAATTTCAGTTCATAGCTTGATTTTTACAAGGTCATAGTAGCTTTATAATAGCATGGAGCGAGGGAGAACTTTACAGCTCATGAATTCTCGGTGTTCCCCCGTGCAATAAGGGTCTGCATTTAAGAAAAATGATTCAAAGTTATTACCTAAGCTTAGGACTTTTACAGTAATTTTATGGTGTTCAGGGGAGTGGGTGCCATGAGACCATTTTTTTTCTCTATGGTGTTTTTATTTACAATTTTTGTCTCATGTCATGTTATATGACTTCATAAGAAATTTAATATTAAAAATACTGGATTTTTAAAATATAATTTGAAAATTTCAATTTTTAAACCGAAATTTAGCATTTTTTAAAAATGTCTCAAAATTTTTTTATTGACTCATTACTCAAAAAGCAAAACTTTTATGCTTTGAATTTTTTATTAGTCAAATACTTTAAAAAAAAAAAAAAAAAACTGAAGTAACGCAGAAAAAACAACGAAAAATTCAAAAAACCTACAAAAAGAATTTTTTTTTAAAAAGTACTTATGTTATCATAAAAGTAGAGCATAAATTTCTTATGTATAGTTTCAGGAACATGTGGGAAAAAATCCATATTATAGATCCAAATTTTAAAAAGCCTTTGCATTTTAGTCGAGATGAAATGCGCAGAAAACAAAGTGAGAGAAAACAGCATTTAAGTTTTCGGCTTGCAAAAACTTAAATCCTTTCTTTATCAAAATGTCCAGTAAGGAACTTTTTTTGTCAGTTACAGTCACGATGAGAGTGCTTCTTCTCGCTTATTTTATTTTAAAAAATAAATATGTGGCTTATATTCAGCACAGTTACTGTTTCGGAATGAAAAGGCGGCACCCCACACCGTCATAAAACCAATGATAAATCAATACATATTGCTTCAATTTTTCTGAAACTTTCAGGGAAAATTTTTAGAGATTTATTTTACTACTTAAGCCAATAAAAAATTTCTTGGTGTTTTTCAACATTTTTGGGCTCTGGCTCCCCCTTAACTTCACAATTTTCATCAGTGTTTTTATTGCCGTTAGAGTCTATTTGATTTACCAGTTCTGATGCCACTTACATTAAATGCGCTTCGTCAATCTTCTTACAACCACTGAGACACTGGGTTTAATTTCTATTTTTAAAAAAATAAGTTCGGGAGTCGATATGCTTCAGAGCTTAAATTTTGCGTTTATGAAACATATATATATGTATTCATGCTCAAATAGTTTGAAATTCTACTGCCTTTCCCGTAAAAATTCACCGAAAAATAACAAAAGTGCAGGAGCTGAGCTCCCATGCAAATTAAGCACTGCTAATACACATTGAACCTCTTCAATAGTCATATCCCCAAAACCTTCCACAAGTTCTAATGCGACATCCATTTAAAATTCCGGAGATTCAAGCGCGTTTTCAGTTACAACTGAAAAAGCTCAGTGGCGCGGAAGCCGTTTTAGGGGCCATGGTCTACTGTGTCCATCCCAGTTTTCGAGACCGAGGGCCCTGGGGTGCAGAAGCAGAAGTTCCGGTCAAGTGGTCGGCCTGACGCGGAACCCCCAGTGTTTAGTTCCCAAGCATGCTTGGTCCTCATTTTATCGACCCCACTACAGGGATGAATGACCATCTTCAGTTACAGCTCTGAAGATGACCATATTCTCTTCCTGTAATATATTTAACGTTGTTGCTTTTAGCCACTACAGTGTTCATTACTCATCCTTGTCATTATAGTTCGATCACGAAGTTCAGACGGCCGCTTCTGCGCATGGCAGAAAAGAACGAGTCCATTCGATTTTTGGGGGAGCTTGTTTTGCGGGTGCGTTTATTAGCACGCTAATCAGAGTGTTTGTTTCTCTGTTTGTTGAAAGCAACCAAATTTTTAGACTGTCATATAGCATCCGTTCGGAAGAAATCAAGTACGCAAAACGGACTAAAACGAGAACAGAATACGGAGCGTCCATTATACCTGCTGTTTCTCCCTTGAAAATGAATGGATTCTTCTTGACACCCTGCCACACAGAAGTCTTTATTTTTCAGTGGAACTGTACCAAGGAAATTTAGTTGAAGAAGTCTTAAATAAAAATCATGTTATTTAATGCTGTAGAAGTACAGTAGTGTTAAAAGGTTTTCGACATTTTCGTATCGTGTTAGAGCGAAACTGCTATATGAGGTCGTGTTGTAAGAGGGCTTCCTGTGTGTGAGTATATGCATATATAGTTTCGTTCCTAGCATGGGGGTCACCCAGGGTGATAATTTGTGGTGGCATCTCCCCCCCCCCCCAACAAAAATCGTTGTTGCGCTGTATAAACTTGTAGTTTTGTAGTTATTATTTTCAGTAGCGCAAAAGATATATAAATAAATAGGAAATTCTATTTTATTTGTTTTCACTATAAAAAAAATCTCCTGAAAATAACAGAAAAAGTCGGAAATATTCCATTTCTGATAATATTTTCCCGAGATTTGACAGAAGTTCCATTTATTTTTTCTCCCGTAATCCAAATCAGGTTGGGAAAATACAGCAACCGCAAAACGGAAAAGTTCCGTTCTCGTATTTTCAGGACGTGATATTTCCGTTTTTGGAAGGAAAAACCATGTGTTGAAGCACTGCGGAAATCTACCGTTAAAATCAAGCAAAAAACACTCTGAAAATTCAGGTTTTTTTTAACAGTGTGAGGTAACTTCCAGTAAACTACATTTATTTTCAGGTATACGTTGAAATAGCATCAGTAAAATTGTGTAGTTCAAGTATATACCTATATATTTTTTTCAAAAATTCTTTACCTCATTTTGGATGTCACCCCCAACACCACCCAGAAGAGTGACACCCTGGGCGGACCGCCTCCTCGTAGTGACGCTATTGATGTATATAGTGACCACAAAACAGTGTATTTAGGTAAAATAAGTGACAAAAAACTACCTGGTGGCAATAACTCAATTTCACAAGAAAGTGCAGATACACGTTTCGTGCTTGGTACTGCAGTATGGTCCTTGTATTGGAATTAATCTCTTTAAAAAGATACTTTTTTAAATTCTAGAGTGCTTCGTCATAAAAACCCTTAATTTTTATACCATGACGTAAACAGGAATCTTGAATCCTCCCCCAATCATTGTTAATGGCTTCTAAATTTGTACTCCCCGATGCCGATGGCTTGGTATGAACATACAACCATTGTTTTAAGTAAGAATGCGTTTAACAACGCAGCAACAAATATGAAAGTCTAGATAATTTCAAATTGATGATCCAGCGCATGTTTGCCGAAGCACAGCATTGCACACATCTTTGCAAAGCGTGCAACTCCGCAAGTGCGTCAAAGAGCACTCCAAACCCCCGCCGTCTGGTTACAATAGATATTTAGCTCATTTTGGGTTCAGCACGGATATTTATGAAGCGTCGGACGGCTTTTCATTGAGGCTTATCTTGTAGCTAAGCTTCGTAAATTGTGAAAACAGCTGATTGGACTCTTGGAGCTGATCCAGAAATCCCCGGTTTGGCAGGCGCCCTGATTTATTGGCCCCCGTTCAGTTCGATAATTAAGATAACTAGATTGGGCCAAAACCGGAGCAGGCGCTAACAAGAGTTTTGAATTTCTGACAAAAATCGAGTGAAACCGTTCATAGACTGCGCACTCTCGCATGCTCAAATCTCGCGAAACTTTCGTCGTATTTGGCGAAATGGCTTCGTGAAAAATGCTCCCAGTAAACCTTTCGTCAAGTTGGTGATATTTATGTCCTAACTTTTTTAAGTCACGTGATCGCGCGGTTAAAGAATCATTGTAAATGACGAAATTTTCTGGACGATTGAAGAATCGTCAAAGTGAAAGTTCTATTTCTGAGAGTGCGTCTTTTTAATACCGTATGCTGCCGTGTTAAGCTTTATGTCATCGAATTATGAGAAAATAAGAAAAATAATTTTTTCTATTTAATGTGCGTAAAATGTCAACAGGGTTCATGATGTCACTTTTCGAGGGAGGAGGGGGGGGTTTCGAGAAATTGGGACAGTTTGAAACAAGGGGAGGGGAGGGGGTAACAAGAAGTGTGACATCACATATTTTGTTTCCTATAAAAACATTTAAAATCAGCAAAGTGAATTTGTACTTAAAGTTGTTTTTAATTTCATTTTCGTAATTTAATTTTAAAGTTTCATTGATATTTGTATCGCAAACACCGATGATGATTAAGGATTAGATTCATTTCTTGTTAAAAATTTAAAAGAAAATTTTCTTGGGCGTTGACACTTTTAGGATAAAATTGCGTGGGTTATTTTTTCAGAATTCGAACTATTAATACCGTTTACTGTGCTATACTAATTATATTTCTTGTTGTAAACCTTAACCTTATTTTATAAATTAAGTATATATGTGATCGTTATTATTATTCTCACAAATGTCATTAAAAGTTCAAAAATAAAATTAGAAACGTAATCTATAACACAGGGCTTTGTTTCTGGACTGCAAGTGCATATGCTCTCTAGTAAGCTTATGAAATATAGCGTGATATGTGACCGAGGGGTGTAGGGGGGTATGATAAAGTGTGACAAATTAGGAAGGGGGTCAAATATACTGAAAAAAAGTGTCACATCATTCATGAACGGCGACAACTAAAAATTATGTGCAAAAAAAATTTTTTTCTAAAGTTATCTTTTCTGCTTTTTTTTAAACAGCATAATCTGCAGGTTTTGATACTTTAGTGCAGAGATTCTCAACCTTTCTGGCTTTGCGCCCCCGTTTGAACGTCGATGTGAAGGGACGCACCCCCTCCCTTATATGTGTTGAATACAAGTAGTACAATCGGAATTTGACAGAAGCTTATCTTGTAGTTATTTATTGGTAGATCTTTTGGAATTAAGTAGAGATCAAATATAATCGAGTATTTAGATGAGGCTGGCATGTAATACCAGTCCCTTTCCCAGACCGTTTCTAAGAAAGTTTTCAAAGCTCCGCCCCGTATCTTTTAATTAATAAAGTTGGGGCACTTTTTATGCTCTAGGCTAGGCCATGGAAACCCCCTCCCCCCTGCATTGCTGTGATAGTTGTAACGGGTGCGAAAAGAAGTCGTTAGTACAAATTTTTCTTCTTAAAAGTTTAAAAATATATTTTTTTTAATTTTAAGAATAAACTTTCAAAATTTAAGTGCATGAATTCAAAAAATAAGTTTCGTGATTTTTTATGTTTTTGGACCCTTCACAGGTGAGAGCTCCCCCCCCCCTCCCCCGCCGTGGGGTTAGCGGGTGTTGATTGGGCCTTACAAAATTTTCCCTTACAATTAAAACTTAAAAATACATACATGAAATAAGCTAGAACTTATTTATGGCATATATATATATAATCTTCCAAAAGATTTTTGCTAAATAACATGCCAGGTTTGGCCAGTTTTGATCCTGCGAACTTGGGCGTGCGAGGCCTGCGCCTTACCACTACACGTCACCCTGCCGACTATTGTCAGGGTTCACACTGGGATAAAAAATACAAGGTGGGATTTCCCACCTTGACCAAAATTTTAGGTGGGATTTTTTAAATTTAAGAGGGAACTTTTCTTTATGTTTTTGTCTTTAAAAATATTACTAAATTGTCCGATCAGGATCCAATGCAAACTATGTAATAAAAGATGATTGTCTAAGCTTTGCTCAGCAAAGAAAGGATAAACAACAACAAGGTTCACACAAAACGGATCCTTCACAAAATTCGCGATCGCAAAAATGGGTGCTTTATAAAATGTTAGGCATGAAAAAGAATTAGTCTGCATTCACAAAGGGCTTAAATTGTTCAATAATCCCAAGGAATGAAGAAGTTCCCCCATGAATCTTTCCCCCATGATATTATATATGATAAATAGATTTCCTAGGTTCTTCTTCTTATTAATGAGGATAAGATGGCAGTTGAAAATTAACATACTCTATTTAGTTTGTATTGAATTATCAGTTTAGAATAGTAGTTTCATTTCGCGATGTTTTGAGTGCGTGTCCGTTAGTTACGGGAACAGCGCGCAAACGAACTTTTTTTGAGTGGGATTTCAAAAAATGCTGTGGGAATCCCGCGGCCTAGCGCGAACCCTGATTGTGCATATATTTTATGTCGTTTAATTACATCCTTATTGGTGCTGTCAGTAGATTATATTATTTTTGCCTTTTTTTTCTTTTGGTTAGTTGATTTTTTATATGGTAAAAAAATAATCGGAGCAGTGGACCACAACAATGTTTTTCTGCTCTGTCTCTGCCAGAGTTTCGAGCAAAATCTCGTTACCCCACGCTCCGCTCCTTAACCCCTTAACGGTCGGGTCATTTTCAAGAAAATGGTCATAAAAGTGCCTATTTTTTATCCCTGAAAATTATATAAAAATATCTGTGTGAACAATAAATATATTCATTTTTGGCCTACTTTCCCGTAATAGTAAAAAAAATAATAATAATAAAGCACGAAAGAAGGGTTAATGGTATCGTGAAAATAGCGTTAGAAAACAAGATTCGAAAAATTCTTTTTGCATTCGAAAGATCTCGGCGAGGACATCTCATTTCCATATTTTTCTTTTCGATTTGAACAATTTTTTGTTCAATTTTGAACAGTTCAAAAAATTTTAACATTACCGCCTATAGGCGAAAATGAAGCAAATTATGTAAACTCTGGGTGCAAGATATAAGTTCCCATGAACAAGCTCACTGGAAGAAGTTCTTGGCGTGAAATATTGATTTGAGCAATTTTTGTTCATTTTTGAAAAATTAACATACCGCCTACGGGGAAATTTCAATCCTATATAATTTCTGATCTAACGGGCAGATTTGCTTGGAACAAACTTTATCGGAAAGCTCTTATGACGTAGAACATGTACAAATAGAAAGTTCATCCAGAACTAACGAGCCTATTTTCCTATGAAATTTTTTGAACGGGATTTTCAAGAATATTTTTTTAATTAATGAATGATTAAATGAATAAGCAAAAGAATGAATGAATAAATGAGTGAATAAATACATGAATGACTTAATAAATAATGATTGAATGAATATGTATTAACCGTTGAAGAAGGTATATTTGAAGCAATTAAGAACTAAAGCTAAACGAGAAAGACAGAGAGAGAGAGAGATAGCTAGATTATAAATTTGAATTCGGTGTATACGGGAAAGTAGGTTCGTACAGTTCTAGACGGAACTTCTTGTTAATTTTTGATTTGTTTTTATTTTGAGATTTTGAACACTCCAGCCCGTCATTTTCACGGGAGCGAGAGGGAAGGGGTTAACCAGAGCTTTTCAACTGTTAAATTCCAAGTGACTTTTCTTTCTTTTTTTTTTTTTTTTGTTGACTTCACTGCTACTATATTCATCTCTCCCCCCTCCCCACAGAAACATCAAAATTACATCAAATTTTATGTGCACGTAGAACTATTAGCAATGATGAGATTTGAACATTTTAAGAGTCTTTACAATTATAAGAAATGGCATTTTCCTTATTTCTTTCAATCCACATGTTTAATTGCGATTTACAGGACAGTATACGACCATTTCCCGCAAAACTAGAAGATTGGTTAAAATTTTCCGATTTTAATTTTATGTCGTTTATCGAACAACACCTCATCCATTTTAGCCCATTTTACTGTACAGGCAAAATGAAACATTAGTTAACGTAGCGCCATCTAGTGAGTAAATTTTAAGAGTGCTGTAAATATTGTATTAGCTGGAAACTTTCGATAGAAAAGTTGCGCCGCATTTTTAGGGATTCCTGTCAAAGCCTAATTACTGCACGAGCTACCCGGGGCCTCATACTGAGTAAAAGCATATTCATTTATTTATGAATTTATTTCCTTTATTTAATTTTTTATTAAATTATTTAATTGAATTATTTATTTATTTTATTTTATTCATTATTTTTTTTTCATTATGAGATGACTTTGAATAATTAAGCATAGTTAATGCAATTTTTAACATAAAACATTAATTATTATTTTAGTTTTAATTTATGAAATATGTATTATTACTTATTTTACTATCAGTTATTTTTTGAATTCCATTATTCATACAAAACATGATACTTACTGTAAAACATTTATTACTGCAGTTCGCTATATTACAGTTGTTGAGAAGGGTGCCCGAATTTGTGAGGCGCTAGACCCCACCTTGTAATAAATGACACTAAGGATTTATCGTGTTTTGAATTATTTTTACGCACGTTAGAGTAATATCCCATTTCTTTATCAGCCTCATAGGCATCAAACCACTTGGTGGCTCTATCACATGTTTAACGCCACGTCAGCCTTTGGTGGCTAACACTGAACTTCCCGTTTAGGCAGCGTCAGTCACCGGTGGCTGATGGTATAAATATGAAGTAAAACTTTAAAAATTACGCTGTTTTAAGCAATTTCTGAAATTATCTGAAAAATTTACTTCATTTTTATTTGTTACAGGATTTTACTGAACTCTAAGCTTTCCGTTCACGCCGCATCGGTTACTCGTGACTGATACTAAAAGCGTGGCCTGACTGGAACAAATTCGTGTGGCACCCAACGGTGTTAATCTTCTATAGAGTTTATTTCGTTATTCTTGCTAGAAGTGCTGTAGAAAATCGTTAGCCCGATCTTACGTCTGATACAGGCTTTTTCACTAGAAATGAAAATTTAAAAAGCAGATATTTTTTCCACCGTGAGGAACAGAATTGCTATTAAAATATTTTAAAATGACCTTGCTTTTTAAACAGTGAATGTTTTTTAAAAAATCATTTCTTGTGTTTCATAAGCAATAAATAAATAAATAAATAAATATAAATTAATTATTACGCTTGTATGTAGTAGTTAATTTTTAAAATTAATTAACTATTAAGCTTGTGCTTGTTTCCTTTTCCCTTTTTGAATGAAAAAAATAAATCACTACGGCATTAGTCTGCACGGAAAATTCAGAGCGTGAGCCAAAGTTGAGTTAATAAGTTATATTTATAAACAATGACTGTTTAAAAAATCATTTCTTGTGTTTCATAAACAATAAATAAATAAATAATTCAATAAATAAATATAAATTAGTTATTACGCTTATATTTAGTAGTTATTTTTTAAATTAACTAACTATTAAGCTTGTGCTTATTTTATTTTATTTTTTAATTAAAAAAATATATCACTACCGCATTGTCTGCACGGAAAATTCAGAGCGTGAGCCAAATTTGAGTTAATAAAATAAATTTTTAAACAATGAATGTTTTAAAAAAAAAAACATTTTAAAAATCATTTTTGTGTTTAGTAAGCAATAAATAAATAAATAATTCGATAAATAAATATAAATTAATTATTGCGCTTGTATTTAGTAAATTTTTAAAATGAACTAGCTATTAAACTTGTGCTTATTTCATTTTTTTATTTAAAAAAATAGATCACCACGGCATTAGTCTGCAGGGAAAATTCAGAGCGTGAGCCACATTTGAGTCAATAAGTTATATTTTTAGATTTAAAACAAATTTTTAAGTCCGTTCAATTAAGCACGCACTCCTGTAAAAAAACATTTCAACTCAATAATTATCTTACTGAAACGAGGTTTGGTTGCTTTTCCTGCATTGATACTCGACTGACAAAGAAACAACTTGTACAGAATTCTTTGCGCTTTTATTGAGAACTTATATAGGTACATGATTTCTCGCAGCACAGTGCATGTAGCACACATTTATTCATTGTTAAATAAACAATATATAAGTAACTTTTTAGAAACTTTTACCACGCTAAAAAGATATAACTAATATGATCTTTATTAAAACTTGGGAGTACGGAGCGGGGAAAAGTTGAGGCATCTCCAAATCCCTGATAACAATAAATAGTAATAACATTAAGTAACCGAGAAACTTTTTTATTTTATTTCTTTATTTAATTATTATCATTATTTTAAATATGTATTGATATTATTTTTTTTTCTTACGCAAAAAAAAAAAAATGTTTTAAATGGTAGGAACAGAATAACCGAAGACATAGAATCGTTTTTACAACATATCTGTTTATCTGTACCTCAGAAGCAGAAGGTGGTAAGTCCAAAATAAGGTGGCCTAAATAAGTAAATACCCAAGGGGGGGGGGGGGGGTTGAACCCCCAAAACACCCCCCTGGTTACCCCTATGCAAATAGGTAATATTTCTGGAAAGCTGAATAAAGGTTAAAATTCTCGAATCTCACTTTCAATAGTCTCGTAAAGGGTGAAATAGGCATCAATTTTAATAAAATTTGTACTGATAGAAACTTCAATTCTTTATTTATTTTAGAACATCGTTTTGAATTGTCACAATGAATTGAATATAACAAAACTGATAATTTTGGAGTTACTACCTTCTGCTACTGAGGTACAGATATTTAGCCTAATCTAAAAATTCTTGCAGCTAACTTGAAACAAAAAATAAACCAAAAGAATAGTTTTTTAATTGCAGTACTTATTATAATTTTACCATCTCTTATAATAAATAGGTATTGTAATATATCTATATGATTTTTAGTATTTATTCATTAGAAATAAAAAAAATATACTGCACTAAGTACAAAACAAAATCGCTCGAAACAATAATTACATTTCAATTTAATTAAATTTTAGAAGAAAAAAAAAACTATTTGCTCTAGAACATTCCAAGCCTGAGATGGAAAAAGCTGTATAGAACTCTCTTCTTGCCGAGTGTAAAAGCAGGGTAGACGGCCAGATGAAAGGAAATTGATTTCACAGTCAAACGCAGCTTGACTGTTTCTGTTTCGTTTGCCTGTTTGAGTCAGACTCTGCTTTTGAGCTTTGCCTTGCGTTTCATTGTTGTTTGTACTAGCGTAGTACGTGCGACGCGTTTGGCTGTTGTTTGCAGGTGAAGTTAGTTTTGCGTTTGATTGGTAGTTAGACTTGCTTGCGTTTGACTGTTGTTAGTACTGAATTGCAGCTGCAGTGACTAGAGTTTGCCTGTTAGTACTTCGCCTTCGTGTAATTTTTTCAAAAATAATTTAGTGTGAATATTTGTTACTGTGAATTGCTTTTATTGTAAATATTTTTTTTAATTATGTAAGCGTCTAAATTTATCCAAGTTCGTACTCTTCCTGGAGTTGTTGCGGCGACGCAAAATTATATTATTTGAAAGTAATTTAGTGTGAATACTTGTCATTGGGAGCTGCTTTTGTTGTAAATATATATTTTTTAATTATATAAGAGTCTTAATCCAAATTCATTCTCTTCCTGGAATTGTCGCGTCGACGCAAAATTAGCTTATTACTATTTATTTATTGATTTGTTGCTATTTTTTAAATTTTAACTTATTTTACTTTTTGCTTTTTGATTTGAAATATTTGTCATTAAAAAATCAACGGTAACAGTTTATATCTCGAGAACGGGAAGTCTGAAGACAGGCAGTTTGTGCTTCAGAAAATATTTTAACTGAATGTTAAAATTTCTCAATTAGAGCTACTTTTTATCGATTTTTCATGTTTAAAAAAACGTAGTTTTAGAATTTGTCTCAAAAACGGATATTCAGGAAGTGGACTTTTAATTAGAACGCGAGTTAAAAGAAAACTTTAATTGGACTCTATATTTATATGACTCATAGTTAAATTAAAATTCGCACGATGTTCCTACTATTCTCCTGTAGTTTGCATGCATGTTAGTATTAAATTAGTTTTTGATAATTAGAGGATTTTTTTAATAGTTATTTTTTGCTTATTGGTCGTCACGTTTGACTGCGTTGGCAACACTGCAAAATATGAACGAATAACCTATTCGAGCGTCAATATTTTCATGAGTGAATGTTTCGTGAAGTGTTATTATAGTCTGTAATTAGAATAGGCGCATCAAGGTCGTGTTTCCTGCGTTGTCCCCATGGCAAGTGCGAGAAAGACAACAAAGCCAGGCATTTTTTTTTTTGCACTGCAGTTAAGGCAATTGCATTACTACACCTCCGATTCAAAATGTTAGAGTAATTGAAAAAAGTAATAAGAAATAATTTATTTTCCATTTATTTATTTTTGATATTTGTGAATGCAATTAAATTTCTCATAAATTAAATCTGGAATGTTTAGATGAGATTTTAACATTTACAAAATATAAAATGCAATAAACTAGCTATACAATAGCTTTCTGAAACACATCAAAATATTAGAATACGATTTAGATTGATTCAAAATATTAGAATACTTTATCTGACGTAATCTATTTTTGCCATCGAGAAATAAATCTGATTTTAATTCGTCTATTAATATTATAACTAAAACAACAAACTGACTTATCACATTCCCCAAACCAAGTGGGGGAAAAGTTTCTAGCACGGAACCCATGGCGACCAGAAGGAGAAAAGGTAGAGTTGTGAGACCTTGACACGCCGATTCTAATTACACAGACTAGCGTTAATGTTGCTAACTATAACTTGATATAAAGCTTTTAAGTATGAAAGTTAAGTTTGAAATTTTGACATGGCCGAAGGATAACCGGATAGTTCGTATAATGACTGAATTCCGGGTGTTTGAAAATTTGTCGGATACCGAATGCCTACAAAGGAAAAAAATCCTCAGAAAAAAAGTTTATCCCTGCAAAATTCTGATGGCTCAATTTGCGCCGCAATCTCCTCCTGTCTGTACCCCTGGTGATGTCACACTTCTTGTTACCCCCTCCCTTCCCCTTGTCACAAACTGGCACACTTTCCAGAACACCCCCTCGAAGCGTGACATCATTTATGAATTACCCCCTAGCAGGGCTGCCGGATTTTAGCCAGGCCAAAAAAAGCCGGGCCGGCTTTTTTTGGTTTAAACCGCTTAAAAAAGGCCGGCTTTTATTAAAAAAATTTTTAAATTTTTTTTTCCCAAAAAAGTATTAAATAAAAAATTATATTTATATCATTTATACAATTACATTATTACTGCAATAGCAAAATACTTGAAATAAGAATGAAAATTATTTAATAGAATGATACATTACAGAAATAGCAAAGAAAGAGTGCCCCTTATTAGAAATTTATTTTGATTCAATACAATTTAAACGATTTATTTTCAAAGATTTTTACTTTCGAAAGTTCCCTTGACACTACTAAATATGAACTAAATGTTACCAATCATTTGCCTTTGTCTTTAACTAATCTTTTGTAGATTTTAAAGCACCTTTATTTTTGTTTCCCTTTTTTTAGAACCTTAACTAGTTCTCTGATCCAAATAAAAGTAAAAACTATTTGTCAAGTAAATTGCATAAAGTAAAAGATGCCCTTTTGAAACGGACCAGCTGGTGAATGTTAAATTGTACTAGAATGATACTCATCTTAAAAAAATTTTAATATTATGTATAATTTAAAAAAATCCTTATATAAAAGCGAGCCAACTACTCACCACAGACGACTTCTTTTAAATTTTTGCCATGAGTAGTGCTGTAGGTAAACACTAGTTTAGTTAATTAGGATTATGTAAGTATTTTGTTAAAAGAAAGGAGATTTTTCAAATCACTGTCCTTCCAACTCTCTTCGTCTTGAGCAGAAGACATTTTTGTTTGTAGTGTAAAATATATGATAGCAAAAAATTAATGAACGTAGTTATTTATTGCAAGTTTCAGTATCTGAATTATTTGAAAGTAATTAAATTCTTAACATTAAAATATCAGTTTTGAGTGACAAGTATGTACTTGAATCTGTAATAGGATAGCTTCTCAATGTAATAAGATAAGGTGTTGGGCTCTACTATAGAAGAATTTGATTAATTTCCCAATCTGATTTTAATTTCCTTCTTCTTTTGTATTGAAAAAAAAAAAGATTATGTATAGCTATAATACTAGGCAAGGGCTCAATGAGAGAGTCTCACGAAATTAAACACACAAACACGAAAATGGTAATCGCTATTGTAAAATGCATTCAGGTTGTGTAACAAAATAATTTTGAATCTAATTTTGAATAAACTCCATTAAAAGAAGATTTGAGCTTCATTTTACACAAATTAACAGTAGCAACATAAATTGACATAGTATAGGTGCAAATAGTAAATAGTATTGTCTAATTGAAAAAGGCCAATAAAGACCGGCCCTTTTTAAAACAGACCGGTCTTTTTTAATAAAAGCCGGCCGGTCTGGCCTTTTTTAAGAAAAGCCGGCTTCTTTGCAGCCCTGCCCCCTAGCCATTTGAGGGAAACACTGGACCTTCTAGAATCTTTTATTAAGGAATCTTTAATGACTGTGTCTGCACTTGCAAGTAAATGTCTTATTAAAACAGAACGCATTAAAATTTGTTTATGTCCAGCTGACGGATTCCAAAGAATGCAATGAATCACCAAAATTCATAAAACTAAAATACAATTGAACTCGCTTAATACGAAATGAAAAAAATTCGCGAATGAGTTCGTATCAGCCGTTATTCGTAACAACCGTGAATGAGTAAAATTGTGTTAAAAAAGGATTAGAAATGCATGTCTATCTATATATATAAAATGAACTTTTGGGGTCGTGGCTGCGCGCTCTACAGCAAAATCTACACAACGTACGGTTGCAAAAATTGGCACAAAATTCTATTATAGCCTGATGCTTTGCAAGACAAAGCCGTTTTTTTTTAATTCGGCCAAAATTTTTTTAAATTTAACAATTAAAATATTAATCCCCCAGTATTTTCTTTACTTCGATCGAATAATTTTAGAATTCAAGTGAAGATAGCTAGGATTTCCGCTCTCCGCGGTTGAATGTAATGTAAACGTAAACATGATTTGAGCCATGCATGAGGCGAGTGTGTTTCGCCGGCTGAAGATAGTTTTATCGTTATAAGCAGGGTTATATTGTTTCTGCTGAAATCTATTAAAAGTTGCAATTACCAAAAGTTTACATCAGTAGCAAATAGGTGGCTGATTATGATTCGACATTTCCGAAACTTTTCGAGCACCTATTCCGAAAGTTAAAAAAACGAAAACGGTTTTCCGAAAAAATTTTAATGTATTAATTTCAACTTTCTTTTACAATTAGTATCTGCTTTTCTTTCTACCTTCAGACAAGCAAAATATTTTGTACTACTTTCCAGAAAAGTGACGAATTTGTACGGGGGGGGGGGGGGGGTTGCAATCTCCCATGATAAGCACATTTAAAATAAAATAAGTAAGTTGTTTTTAAATAAAGAATTTTAAAAATAGTTGAGGCATTTATGCATTTTACTTATGTAAATTTGTAATGTTTGCTTAATGTTTTGTGATTACTTAAATATCCATTATTATTTCTAAATATACTCACACTTGAATAAATGTGCAGTGTTCACATAATTTTCAAGAATTCGCCATTCATCATTTGTATTAAAAAAAGGATAGCATTTACAACAATTTCAAGAATTCATCATTTATCAATATTTTGTCATATTATAAGTGAAAAGTTTTCATATCGACAGTGAAACCCTGATTTAACCTCCCGCCAATCTAAGTTTTCCAGTACGTTTTTTTCATCAGGTCCCTGTTTTTCTGTATCCTAATTGATGTTAAAATATCCCAGATTCTAAGTTTGTTACTTAATTAACTTTTACTCGATCGATAGAGAATTTAATTTTGCTTTTGAACATGTTGACGGAAGCACTGCTTCAGTGACGAATTTGTAGGGGCGGGGGGTTTCAATCTACAGAGGCATAGTAAAGGTTTTCAGCGCCTGGGGACAACTGAAGAATTTGCGCCTCCCTGTGCCCCTGGTGGCCTAGGGGCTCCCTAATGGGAATTTAAGAAAACTTTTATGCTTCCTAAATGATAAAATTCTAAAAAGCAGCCCTTTTAACTTTCATTTTTAGTAGCGGCCATTCACTTCTAAGGGAAAAATGGGACACTTTGGCTTCGCAAAATTATTTGTCTGATTTCCTACGCACACCTGTGCTACATTGGTCATTCCCGGTATGATTTGTGGTGCTCCCACTTTTTTGTCGAACATATTCACACCTATTCAGTTCAAATAATTTTCTTCTTGCATTTAAAAATAAAATTAAATAACTTAACACAAATTTGGCGCCCCTTGACGCTGTGCCCGGGGAAAGCTGTCCCTCCTTGCCCCCCCCCCCTAGCTACGCCTCTGACAATCTCCCATGATACGCTCATTCAAAATAAAATAATTAAGTTGTTTTTAAATAAAGAGTTTTAAAAATAGTTGAGGCATTTATGCATTTTACTTATGTAAATTTGTAATGTTTGCTTAATATTTTGTGTTTTCTTTAATATCCATTATTATTTCTAAATATACTCACACACTTGAATAAATGTGTAGTGTTCACATAATTTTCAAGAATTCACCATTCATCATTTGTATTAAAAAAGGACAACAATTTCAAGAATTCATCATATTTATCATTATTCTATAATATTATAAGTGAAAAGTTTTCATATCTACAGTGAAACCCCGATTTAACGTCTCGCCAATCTAAGTTTCCCGCATTTTACGTTTTTTTCATCAGGTCCCAGTTTTTCCGTATCCTAATTGATGTTAAAATATCCCAGATTCTAAGTTTATTACTTATTGAATCCTCCATATTTTATGTTTTCCCTTGAAAGTGAAAAAAGAACATTTTTCTAAAATTAGAAATATTTTTGCTTTTGTGCTTTTTTTAAAGCTTTAAGCACATTGTTAAAAGTTAATTATTACTCTCTCACAAAATAAATCACAATCGAGGATTGTTTTTGTTTTCAAGAAATTTCAAAAAGGGGCTATTCGAGTTTATCCAGGTGTGAGAAAGTTTGTTCGTTTCCAGTATGGAACTGGAGAAGTTCGTTCTTTTTGCCATTTTATAAACCAACAAAGCTCCAACACTTCGAGTCTAAAGACGATTTCGTTAGCATGTCACTATTACATGCTATGTACTGTACTCTTATTGGACGGAACAGCTTACATATAGTTTACATTTTACAAATAGTGGAAAATATTTTCTTTCCCATAAGGACTAGGGAGAAAACTTGCACAGCATTTCAATACTGGAAGATTCAGAATTCACTTTCAACTCCATGGCTAAGAAACAATCCACTATTACAGATTATTTTCAACCTAAATTCCAGAATTCGTAATTAAATGCGTTAAAATGGTATGTATTCGAAAATATAGATATTATACTTTTTAAAAGAGTTGAAATCTGTTATTCATCATTTGTAGCATAAAAGGATAACCTTCCCAACCATTTCAAGAATTCATCATTCGTAACAAAATTCAAATCGTCAGTCTATCAGTTTCATTGAAAATGCCTCGCCTACCTATAAAAAAAGTGTTGTTTACAAAGTTGAAATCAGAGCCAGAGAGAACTTTCACCACTGAATTAGCCAAGAACCAATACTAGATATAAAAAAATACGACTTGAGCGTATTAAAAATATGTATGTTCGTGTCAGAACATCACCCCGATTGCCATTTTTGTGGCATTGAATGCTGTAAAAAAAAGCAATATTCCATGTTTTGCTCATAACTAAGCAAGTGTCCATTGCACTAACATTAGGAACTGTAGGTAGGACTCCATGATAAGAAAAAAATTTTCCTTGCATTTTTAGTGTACTAATTTAGTAACAGATTCTTTTTCAGCTTTGAACCATAAAATTTCCTTTTTCTGCATTCACATTCACTTTCGAATTTACTTTTGTCAAGATATGTCTCTTAAGCGATGCATATCAGAAATTGACGTGATACTCCAAGAGCAAATTTATAGGCAGGATATTCCATTATCCGCTACTAAAGAAATGTCTTTGTATATTGGCGTAGCTAAGTGGGGGCGGACCGCCCCAGGTGTCACCCATTCAGGGGTGACAACCAGCCCCGATGGAGAAAAAAAATGAACCTTTAAAAGCTCCCTAGAATAAAACAAATACTTAAAATGGGAGAAAAAAAATATCCAATTTAATTTTCTATTTTTGAGCAAAGTGTTTCCTTTAAAAAATATTCAATGTTTTTAACCGCTAATCATAACCAGTGCCCTCAACAAATCCTTTAAATATTATGAGGCTTATGATGCAAATGGTGTTCTTCTTTTCCAAAACTGCATTTTTTTTTACAAAAAGTTATTATATTTCATTAAAACGCATACTTCACGGTTTACATGATTTTTTTTTTTTTTGGATGGGGAAGGCGTAATCTTTTCCACTGGGTCACACCCATGCTAGCTACGCCACTGCATTCCATACAATTTCACTATCAACATACTTCCCATATAGCTGCCACTGATGTTTTTTTATCTCATCAAACTGCTTACATATACATAGTCCAGTCTGATCAATTTATCAATTCCCCATTTAGACTAATTTGTGCCAATTAAAATTTCATATTTACAATTATATGAATTCATTTCTCTGATTTGATTTCAAAATGTATGTTTATGTATAAAGCTACTAATACACTTATTTTTTAATTTTTGTATCACAATTTACTCTTTTTATTGGTTTAAATAAACATTTATGAAATAACAGTTATATTTTTGAATTCAGACTCAGAAAGAATGTATTGCTATCAGTCAGAGTAAAAAAAAAAGCTATGTAAAAGTTTTGATGATGTAATAAAGATAAATATGCCACATGATACAAATATAGATCAATAAATATAGGTTATTAGTGATAGAGTGAAAAAAAATTACTCCTAAGTCAAGGTAGATATACATTTGTAGAAAAATACAGGCTGAAATAAGTTTGCTTGGGACAAAAAACAAGTTGCGCCGTAGACGCCGCTATTTTAACATTGCACGGGAAACGCCGTTGCGGATACCGCTAGTATTTTAATAAAATAATTTTTTAAAAAAACAGAGCCGACTTCAAATTATAAATTGCGCTAAAAAGTGAAAAATAAATTCAGTTTTCAAACAACATCGATGTGACTTTTAAACATAGTTTTAGAAGTCGGTGCAAAATTAGGATAGATAAAATATTTTGTAATCATGAATCAATTACAAATATATATATTTGCGCAGAATTAGCAACAGTTCCAATATAAAGTAACACATGGTATCATGGTAATTAGACTCATAATTTTGCACCGACTTCTAAAACTATGTTTAAAAGTCACACCGATGTTGTTTGAAAACTGAATTTATTTTTCACTTTTTAGCGCAATTTATAATTTGAAGTCGGCTCTGTTTTTTTTATAAAAATTATTTTATTTTATTCTTTTTAGAGTAAATACATTTTGTATATAAATACTCTTTTTTTAAACAAATCCATATCAAAGGGCAAACCTTCTTTAAATGAATGGCACTAAAAACTAATCATTTGTATGATACATTCCGTTTTCAAGTCGATTTTAGCAAAACAAACTGATTGGATTAATTTTTTCCTCAGAGAAGCCTTTAGTCAAACTCTTGCTGTAATTGCTTTTAATATTATAGCCCAATGGCAATAAACACTTTTTTAATGATGACTTTTATATTTATTAATAGTTTTCCCAACAGAGAAAAATCAAGCCAAGCCTTTCCAATTAAAATAAAAAATACTTCTTTTTCGCCCGTAACATTTTTTCTAAAAAACAAATGTAGTCAAATTGATTTGCGATATTTGAGTTAGACGACCCTCTATTGATTAAAGAAAAAATCATCAAAATCGGTTCATTTAGTCAAAAGTTATGAATGAAAAAACAAAAAAAATTCTACATTTCCGCCCATAACTTTTTTTCTAATTGTCGAATATGGTCAAACGAAAGTACGTGACCTACGGGAAACCACCCTCGACCGATTAAAAAAACACTCATGAAAATCGGTTCATCCGGTGGAAAGTTATGAGTGGACAAACAAACAAAAAAAAACGACATACATACAATATGAATGTATAACCTCCTTCCTTTGTGAAGTCGGTTAAAAAAGGATTAGAAATGCATGTTTATATTTTTAAAAAAAATACTTACTAATTTATAATAACATAACACTTCGAAATAAATAGTGGAAACAAATGATTCATTTTTACTTATACACTTTTAAATCTCACTAGTACAAAACTACTATAAATCTTACTATAGTACAGAATCTTACTAGTTGAGAAAAAGTGAACTTACCTTTTAAACTTTAACAATTTTGAAAAAATCTTCTTGATGTTTTAGAAAAAGGGCCTAAAATTGAGAGATGGGGCGGTCATTTTCATTGCGCGAACCTGTCTCAATGACATCTGTTGAAGAACTCTTTCGAAGAAGAATGATTTGAAGATCGAGGGTTTGATCCCTCACTTGTCTGAAAGATAACACGTGCAATGAGCTTCATTCTCTTCCCAGAAAGATTCAACGTGTGAGTCAAAATACGCGCTTGGTGGTTAACAATGACTCAAAATAACCAACAATTTTAATTAAAAAAATATTAGTTATATGCAATCGAGAAAATGTTTCGTGAACAGGTCAGAAATTTTGTTCGTCTTGGCCGAAATTTGTATGAAAATTTAGCCTTCGTAATATGGGTGAGATATTTAGTGTAGTAAACTGAACTTAATGAGCAAAATGCTCATTTTAGCAGTGATTTCGTATTAACCGTGTTCGTATTAAGAAAATTCAACTGTAATTTCTACAGCAAAATTTTTGAAATATTCTCTTGAAAAATCTAGTTTTCCCGCTTAACTTTGATTTATTTTAATTTAAAAAAAGTAATGTGCATGGATATTTCTGAGGTATATTTCACAGTAATATAATAGGTAAACGTTTTTGCAAAGTTTCAGGGATCTGTAGCGGAGAGTGCAGCAGGTGCGCACAGCAACGAGATTTTGCTTGTTTGCTTAAAACTGGAGCAGAGCCGAGCCAAAATCATTTCTTGCGCTCCACTGTTCCTGTTTTTTTTTTTTTTTTTAAATCTTAAAAAGTATAAAACAACGTTTCTTCCCACGTCTGTGCGCTTAGATCTTAAAAACTACGCAAAGGATTTTAATGCGGTTTTAACCAATATAATACGCACGACATTCAAGAGGAAGATTTATAGGCCCATTAGGAAAAAATCCGACAGGTAGTTCCTTCTTTATTATTTTTTAAAATTTTCAATGATTTTTTCTACGCCCACATTGCAGTTTTCCCCCCAACGCACTGGCGGGCGGGTCCCGTCCGCGGCTTGCAAGCAGAGAGGCGGGAAAATACTTGCGATTTTCGTTTATCTATCTATTCTCGCATCCGCTTCATTTTTTTAAATAACAAAACTATTTTCTTACAGCTCAGTGTATACTAATTCTGAAAGTATAAGCTTCAAAACATTATTTTCAGATTTAGTACTTTCAATTTCACAGTTTGTAAGACCCACAAATTTGCCCAAAAACTGCGCTAAAATCATCGCATATTGACCAAATTTTAAAGCGAATATACCATTTTAATTCTCAGGCTATGACGATTCTGAAAAGATTTTAAAAATATTTTAAAAAGGTCCGTAAGATACGGTTAAAAGTTCATTTTCCATTTCAACATAAAATAAATTCTGACATCGGGTTTACGGACAACTCACGTTTTAAAAATTCTGCACGTGCAAACGCCGTGCTTGTACCGCTAGTCAAAAAAAAAAAAAAAAAAAACTCAACTACCAAAATAAAAAAAATGTGAAATAGATAAATAATATAATATATTAAAATTATGCGAAGCGGAGTTACAATTGCAGTCATTCAAGATAACTTTTAACCATAGGTGTTAACTTTGAACCATTTCATATTTTTTAGCATGTTTGACTTTAATATATATACAGTAAAACCTCCAAAGTTGACCACCTCTCTTTGTGACCACCTTTATAAGTTGTATGTTGACCACTTTTTAGTAGATCATTTGAAGTAAATATGTATAATTTACTCTTTGTAACTTGACCGCCGATGTTTTCTTGAATTGGCTTTTTCCCGTTTGTTTTCAATGTGGTTTCCGGAAAATTTCTTGATTAGTCATTCACTCTAAAAAACGCTAATTCATGCTAAATTCATTGCTCACTTCCAGTATCGACAGGGAAATTCAGGAGATTGTTGCCAGCCTTTTGTTAAGGAGTAATGATATTCTAGCCCTTTGAAAGTTTTCGTTTCTTAGACTGCATACATTGTCTGTAATTGCTGAAATCTGGAAAAAATTCAGGGGAGTGGGAGATGTGCGTAGAATTGAAAAACAACGTGTATCGCTCGCACATTCCGTTCTTTTTTCTCGCTTTTGTGGGCAACTTAAGAGATTTTGCTACAGAAAAACGTCCAAGCAAACTTAATGGACTCGTAAACTGTGAAAGTACTTTTTACTGTTACCTAATGAACAAGATAAGGACTCAAACACAAACTGAATCATTCCTTAAAAAGATGTAAAAATGTGCTGTACCTTCAATAAAAATAAAAATGAGTAAGTGCTAAATTTTTCCTTAAAAAATACTAAAAAAGCTTTTAAAAATTTCTCTAATATTGTACAAAATAGATTCTAAAAATTCTCTAAGTTGACCACCTCCGTATGTTGACCACTTAGTTGCAGTCCCTTAGGTGGTCAACTTATGGAGGTTCTACTGTATATTTATATGGTCCAGTGTTTCCCTCAATTGGCTATGTTATAAAATCGGTTTCTACTCAAATTTTACGAAATAAGTATGCAACATTGTACGCAGATAAACCTATAATACAGGCATTCTGAAGTCGCGACTTGGAAGCTATTTTTCCATTCTAATTTGAAGTTGTGGAAACCCTTGAAGGTTTTGACATTGTTAAAGTTGCTGTACGCGCCAGGACTCGAAAATAATACCACCCGACACGGCCGGGGCATGTACAAATTCCAATAGGACATGAATCTTCTACTATTACATGCCCGGCAGGGCATGTCATTTTTAAATTAAATATTTCTTTCTAAAACTTTATTATTTCGTACTTTATTGAAAAATCACTGCATCCTTACCGGAGCTCAAAATTGTCATGTTGACGGGCAAGCATGCCAGCAATAAAATTGGTAATGTAATTTAAATTTTGCAAAAATTTTGACTTGTAACGACTTATTATGTAATATTTATTTGCAGTGTAATTTATTAATGATTTAGATTAACGTTAAAATAATTCGTCATTCAGATACAGAGCTGTTATTTTTGGGTTTGATTAATGCTATACGGCATATTCAAAAGTTTTATTAATATGCAATAAAGCAACTTCTGCCTATGTAGAAATTTAGTTCGGGAATGTATTTTTTAGACCAAAATGCCTGGCGGGCATGTAAAATTTTAAAGATTTTCCGGGCCCTGCATACACTCATAAATTATAGAAATCCGGTGATGTGAATTTTTTTTTTTTTTTTGGTGGTGAGACATTTTATTTTTCTGGTTCAAAGTTGCACAACTGTTATACTTAAAAAAAAATCTTTTTAAAATCCCTTTTCTGACGTGGTATCAATGTGACCCCAAATAAATGGATCACTTTAAACAGGTTTATCATTCATTTTAAATGGTTTTAATAGTTATTATTTCTTAATTTATCTTGACAATGAAGTCGATACCTTTAGTTCCTCCTTTGTTTTATCCCAGTAAATGGCAATAACAATGAAAGTATGAGCGAGGCAATTAAAATTTGAGAAATTTTTTCTCAAAGTTACCCTGATTGATTGTACCGCTAGTCCATATTTGTGTCGCCAATCAAAATTTTATGTCTAATGCATGAACCTAAAACCAAGGGAACAAAACCTCAGCTGCAATCCTTGATTTCGGAAACTTTAATTTGTCGAAAACAAATTAGTATATATATATTTTTTTAAAAAGTGTAAAGCCTTCGGCTGAAAATCATGAGAAATTCCCGTGTGAGACGATCTGTTTTGTCAATAAAAACGACCTTTTGCAATAGAAGAGTCGAAGTGCACTATTAAGAAGACCCATTTATTTAACAAGCAAGTTTCACCTTCAGTCGGCCACCAATTATTAACCCGAAGATGAAACCGAAACCTTCCATCTCGCGTTACGATCGGGCGGAACAATCATCCAACCAATGATCTCGAGGATGCCTCGGATGGCGAGCGAAAACGAAGCCAATCAGCGGCGGCCTTGCCATGGGATCATTCAACCTCGGAGTCGAAAAAAAAGCGTGAGTCCAGAAAACGTGCATTTCCCCGCATTCCTTTGTCTCTGATCTTTTTGTTATGCATGGTTTGGAACAGAACGCGGTTCCGTGGGATGTGGATATTGTCAACAACTTAGCCATCGAAAGATACTATCCTGTCATGTATCCTGAAAATTGTTAATTAGATACTAATGAGATAAATGAATTGTGTAGAATGTTTCTCTAAAGTAGCTTCAATGGAGAATTGAAGCTGTTTACTATTCGCTACTGATGAGTTAAATGGCTACCTATTATGAGTTGTGTAGAATGCTTCTCCTATGCAGCTTGAAGGCGGAATCGAAGTTGTTTACCGCTATTCGCTGTCACCAGGTGCACGAATCGTTCGCATCACGTGATTGCTCACGATTATTTTAAATAGGACACACAGGACGCGGGGGCAATAGCGGAAATGTAAGGTTTGCAATTTTAAATATGACACACAGGAAGTGGGGCAATAGCGGAAATGTAAGGTTTGCTTGACCACCGGGCCGAAAGACCCGATACTTAAGGGCGGGGGGGGAGGGGGGTCCGATAGGGGACCGAATATTGAGCCTTCTCTTTTGAAGAGGCTTCTTCAAACATTTTACAGGAGAGCATTTCCGGTTACTGGGAGAATTGTATATTTATAATATCTGGAACAGCGGACATTTCGTATGACCACCGGGCTTACTAGTTCAGATATAAAGATCAAAGGTTGAAAAACCACAGGGAAAACGGGGAAATCAGGACATTCTCAGAGAATTTTTATGTTCTGGCAAATATCAGGGGATATTTAAATTTTCCCCAAATATCAGGGAAAATGATCGTTTTCAATATCTGAACCGGCAAGCGTCTGTAATTTTCGCTCATGGTATTTCTTTTCGTTGCACGTAGTCAGTTCGATTGCCGATTTCCCATTGATTGAAAGCGTCCTTTCTCCAATTAAGCAACAAACAAGAAGTTTCGTCTAGAACTATACGAGCCTACTTTCCCGTATAAACCGAATTCAAATTTATAATCTAGCTATATCTCTCTCTGTCTTTCTCGTTTAGCTTTAGTTCTTAATTGCTTCAAATATACCTTTTTCAACGGTTAATACATATTTTATTCAATCATTATTTATTAAGTCATTCATGTATTTATTCACTCATTTATTCATTCATTCTTTTGCTTATTCATTTAATCATTCATTAATTAAAAAATATTCTTGAAAATCCCGATCAAAAAAATTCATAGGAAAATAGGCTTGTTAGTTCTGGATTAACTTTCTATTTGTACATGTTCTACGTCATAAGAGCTTTCGATAAAGTTTGTTCCAAACAAATCGGTCCGTTAGATCAGAAATTATATAGGATTGAAATTTCCCCGTATGCGGTATGTTAATTTTTTTTGAACTGTTCAAAAATGAACAAAAATCGTTCAAATCAATATTTCACGCCAAGAACTTCTTCCAGTGAGCTTGTTCATGGGAACGTATATTTTGTACCCAGAGTTCACATAATTTGCTTCATTTTCACCCATAGGCGCTAATGTTAAAATTTTTTGAACTGTTCAAAATTGAACAAAAAATTGTTGAAATCAAAACGTAAAATATGGAAATAAGATGTCCTCGCCGAGATCTTTCGAATGCAAAAAGAATTTTTCCAATCGGACAATTCGTTCAAAAGTTATTAGGGGGGACAGACCGACAGACAGACAGACGGACAGACAGACAAACCGACAGACAGACAAACCGACAGACAGACCGACAGACCGACCGACACACTTTTTCCCCATCTCAAAACCCTACTTTCAAATTTTTTATTTTTCAATCTTTATTTAATTACTTAACTTATTTTTGACTTTTCTTGATTTCTAACGATATTTTCACGATACATTAAGCCTTCTTTCATGCTTTATTATTTTTTTTTACTTTTACGGGAAAGTAGGCTAAAAAAGGCACTTTTTGTGTCTATGAGTTAAGAAAGCATTGCAATTTTGTGTGAAAATTATAAAGTGTGTGTCAGCATTGGTGCTTCCGAGAATTTGCCATTTTTGGACATGTTACAAAATTCGGCCTAACACCGCTTTCCAGCGCACCGAATTTAGGGCTCGGTACTGCGCATGATGCTGCAGTGGCGCAACAAGGGTGATGATTTGGAGTTTTTTCAAAAATATTTTCTTTACCCATGAATACAATATACATCTTGAGAAAATAAAGTTATAGAAGCATAAAATAATGATGGTGGGGGGGGGGGGAATGGAGGTGATCTTCATTCTTTAAAAAAATTAGATAATTAGGGTCAGTTGGGGTAATTGTAAACATGGGGTAATTTTAAACAAGTTTCATAACTGCGCTTGTGGTGGTTTTAAAAACTTAACTGCTTGTGAGTGATAAACTGGCAGCATGGGGAAGACATTGAAACAATTTCGAAACAACTGTGGAGGCGTCACTATTGTTTGAAAATGGCACAGTGAAAAAAGTTGTTCAACAAAATTTAGTGATCTTACATTTTCCTCTCCAGCTCACCGACAAAAGAGATGCAAGTTGTTTCAGCCATTTTTATTTGTCATATGGAATGTTGCTAAAAACATTTAGTTATGAATTTAATCATCCCTGTTAGTTTTCATGTGCAAGTTAGGTGTTTACAATTACCCCATATATTTCGTACTCTAGGGTAATTGTAAACACTTAAATTTATCCTATTTCCAATATTTTGTGGGGACAATAATTATATTTTGATGTAAATTACACTTTTGTGTCTATTTTATACAACGGTTGTTGTTGTTGCTAATGCCACTTGGAAATCCAAGCCCCCCTTGCAGGCCGACCATGAATTAAGGATGTCCTACTGATTATTAATGAGCTCCACTAGAATGAAGTACACTTGGCTCAGAGGGGCCTAATGGTTTTGTTCCTAGATGAGAGATCGTCAATTAGGTTGGTCCCTCAGCGGAAATTATTTCTAACTTGGTGAACATTTGAAGCGACGATGTATTTTACGTGCACAGCTCCCTTTTGCACACTCGGACTCAGAGTAATCAGTCGCGGGAGGTGGTCACCCTTCCAAGCGTTGACCACGGCCAGTTGTGCTTCACTTTCGGTGTTTTGTGGGATCCAAGCTTAACCGACTGATCCACTGCGAGAAAAATTTTACATAAATTTGTCGTATTATTTGGTTTTTTGTAAAATATTTCTCGTTAAATGATCTCAGCCGACTCATATCATAACCCAGCGGACCACATGCGGCCGGAACTTCTTAAGCCTTCAAGCAACTGTGTATGAAACAATTTTCCATTTGCATCAACCTTATTCGAAAATAAATCACTGCTTACAATTACCCCAGATCTCTGGGGTCATTGTAAACACAAGCTCATTCTCTAACAAATAGTCATAAAGTCAAAATTTTTGAACACATTTACTCACAAGTACAGTAGTGGCTACAATGCTCACAATTTTATCTCTGAATTCATTCAAGAGGTAGGGAAGGATCAAAAGTTAAAACATTGAAAAAGCGCTTACAATTACCCGAACTGATCCTATATTTTTTTTTTCTTTCACCCCCTCAAAAAAAAAAAAAAAAATGCACAAAGCTCAGATGGAAAAGTACACTGCACCCTCCCCCCATAAATAATTTTTCTTGTTTCACCACTGTTATATACTGTTATTACATATGGCAGTGATTGATGCTGTGTGATGCACAATTTAATCATAAAATCAGGGAAATTTTTGGAGTTCAATCAGGGCATATCAGGGATTTTTTTCCCTTGGATTCTGCTTCCACCATGAATCGTTCTATCCAGCCGCAGCTTGTGTCGTTGTTGATTCTATTGCCACTCGGGTATCCAAGCTCCCCTTCGCAGAGCGACCACGAATGAAGGCAGTAGGGAGCCCCTTCCATTTTTATAGAAAAGCACCACAACGGCGTAAATACGACTTGGCTCATTATATATATGAACACTAGATGGCGCCACTACAAATACTCTACCTTCCTTTTTTGACCTAAGAGTGAAGGGGAGGGGCATTCTCCATCCTTGGAACGACCTCGGGACTTCAGGACCCACGGATTTTACATGCACGTATCCCCAAGTATACACGGTGGGTCTTCAGTGGGTCGGGTATCGAACACCAAATCTTCCGGTTGGAAGTCCGACATCCTAACCACTATGCTACCACGGCCCTAGTCACAGCTTAACTGCACTTTATATTCAGGTGAGCTGATGGCATAAGTGGAATGCTGAGAGGAGGAAGAGAATTGGTTGGAAGAGGAGTGCCCTTCTATAAAAACATCGGGTAACCTCCCTTCAGGAGTTTTCTCCTTTTTCTGCTGTTCTTATTTTTTTCACGAGAAGAATCTTGGGTTTTTTTTCTCTCAAAATCTGTCCAATGTTGTCTGCCTCTGTCGATTGTTTAGAATTTTTCTCGTTGAACAACTTAATACTGTAGACCACAACAGTGTTGGGATGCCATTTTCCCAACACTCTCTTTGTTTTCTCTGTAATTGCTGAAAAGGAAGTGCTTTCCTTACTACTTTCCTCCTCTGAAGTAGAAAGTTCTTCAACCATTTCCTTTTGCTGCCCCTTAAAAAATTAAAATTGTCAGTAAAATATCAAAAAGTATTAAAATGAAAAAGAAATCGAAAACCCCAAACAAATTATTTAAAGACAAGTTCGAAATGAGCGAAATTTCTCGATTTTTTTTTCTTAACAAGAAGTTCCGTCTAGAACTATACGAGCCTACTTTCCCGTATACACCGAATTCAAATTTATAATCTAGCTATCTCTCTCTCTGTCTTTCTCGTTTAGCTTTAGTTCTTAATTGCTTCAAATATACCTTTTTCAACGGTTAATACATATTCATTCAATCATTATTTATTAAGTCATTCATGTATTTATTCACTCATTCTTTTGCTTATTCATTTAATCATTCATTAATTAAAAAATATTCTTGAAAATCCCGATCAAAAAATTTCATAGGAAAATAGGCTCGTTAGTTCTGGATGAACTTTCTATTTGTACATGTTCTACGTCATGAGAGCTTTCCGATAAAGTTTGTTCTAAGCAAATCGGTCCGTTAGATCAGAAATTATATAGGATTGAAATTTCCCCGTATGCGCTATGTTAATTTTTTTTTGAACTGTTCAAAAATGAACAAAAATTGTTCAAATCAATATTTCACGCCAAGAACTTCTTCCAGTGAGCTTGTTCATGGGAACGTATATCTTGTACCCAGAGTTCACATAATTTGCTTCATTTTCACCCATAGGCGCTAATGTTAAAATTGTTCAAATCAAAAAGTAAAATATGGAAATGAGATGTCCTTGCCGAGATCTTTCGAATGCAAAAAGAATTTTTCCAATCGGACAATTCGTTCAAAAGTTATTAGGGGCGGACAGACCGACACACTTTTTCCCCATCTCAAAACCCTACTTTCAATTTTTTTATTTTTCAATCTTTATTTAATTACTTAACTTATTTTTGACTTTTTTTGATTTCTAACGATATTTTCACGATACATTAAGCCTTCTTTCATGCTTTATTATTATGTTTTTTAACTTTTACGGGAAAGTAGGCTAAAAAAAGCCTAACTGGCAACCCAGCTGGCCCCTGGCGCCGTACGAAACAAGTGCGAATGGCGAGTTGAATTTTACTTGAACAAGTTGTTTGAATAGCGAGTTGTACGAAGAGCGGGGCCGACGAAGGTCGGGGTTCCGCTGTACATATATATCGGTTAGATTTTAGTTCATAGCACAGATAGAACTGATTAAAACATTTCCACGAAATTTGAATTCAATATCTTTAAGAGATTTTTTTAGTGATGTTTATCGTAGAGAAACATATCGCAAAAGCACATTTAAAGCTCATATCAGAAAACACATTTAAAGGTTTTAATAGAACACGAAACATTTTAACTTCAGGTGAAGTAATTACACTATATCTTTGCTTCTAATTATCGTAAAAACAAAAACGAAGCATTTTTGTAACCTTGAATGTTTAAGCTAAAATGACTGCATAAAAAAAAATCCGAAAATTTTCGCCAAAATAAAGATTTTTGGGTAGTCACATACCTTAAAATGGGAATGCAGATGTGCAAGCACGCGGATATTTGTAAAAGATATTTTAACACGTTGACGGGCACTTGCGTCCATAGCCGCCAAAGCGAAGTTCACTATGCATCATGACGGCAATAGCCGTCCAAAACGAAACAGTCGTTTTTTAAGACACTACGGCTACAGCGGCACAAACGTGCATTTACCGGAGTACAAGTAGAGGCCTAGTGTCATGTTTAGGAAACAATTTTTTGGTTGAATTTCGTTTTCCACCTGTTACACGACTTACAGCTTCAGTATGCCCGTGAGTGTGAAGGGAGTAGTGCGATTGTGTTTTCTCTTGAACTATAGTGTTACACTGTTAAAAATTTCCGTAAGAAATTAGTTCCATTTATTTGATTGTTATTTTACCATATTTAATTACAACAGCTGAATAACCATGAAAAAGATGGTACTCAAACCGCTGATTATGAAAAAAATCGTTTATTCTCTGTTTATCCTAAAGAAGGTTTAACTAACCGTCATTTTCAAGCGCTCATTAAGAATCGGGCGTCCATCTTGGTTGCGAAACCTTACCGGTCGTACGTTGTTGTTAAAATATGAATAATGTTTGATCAGTTCAAATCTGCATGTGTATATAAAAAAGAAGGAAAAAAAGTGGCTTAAGCAGTGGTTACTAAATAGAAACACATACACACGTAAATCAAAAATGGGGGACATCGGATTCCCGAACTGTTTGCGAATGAGCGAACCCATCATTTGAGCTACTGAAGCTTGTTTGTATTTTAATTTTTGCAGCAAATTAAATGGTTTTCGTCAATATACAGTAAATTTATCCCAAAGATGGCTTTGGATCCAATCAAAAACTGAAATTTCAATTTTAAGGCAGTTTTCCCGATGAAAAGGAAGATTTATTGATAAATAAGCGACCGCTTTGTTTGGTGCAGATGGCGCTCATTAAGAATCGGGAGTCCATCTTGGTTGCGAAACCTTACCGGTCGTACGTTAGAGGTCGTACGTACCGGTTAGAGGGCAAGGTTGGTATACAATACACCCGGGTTCGATTCTCGCAAGCTTCGTTTACGGTTTCTTCGCCTCGAAATGGTTCCAAAACGGTAAAAATTTTCTTTTGAAACCATTTTTAAATGGTTATACAACCGTAAACTTTTATATTTACGGCTTTTCAACCAAGCTGATTGGAAATGGTTAGGTCCCGTAACGATACAAAAATGTTCAAAACCGTAAATTTAACGGTGAATTAGATGGACAGACTGCTGCCGGTCATTTAACCGTGATTTCATGATGAAATTTCTAACAGTGTAATTTTCGAACTTCACTTGTTCCTACTGTCCGTCAATGTGTTCATACTTAATGCCTGAAATGAAAGAAATATGTGTGACAGGTATGACGAAAGGGCACGTGGACTTAAACCCATAGTGTTTGACTAAAGCTGAATCTTAATGAAATAACAAGAAGTTATGTCTAAAACTATGAGAGCCTACTTATTTCAAATTTATGATCTAGCTATCTCTCTCTTTCTCACACCGTTAGAAATTTCAACATGAAATTACGGCTAAATGACCGGCAGTAGTCTGTCCATCTAATTCACCGTTAAATTTACGGATTGGAACATTTTTCTATCTTTACGGGACCTAGCCATTTCCAATCAGCTTGGTTACAGAGCCGTAAATACAAAAGTTTACGGTTTCATAACCATTTAAAAATGGTTTCAAAACAAAAATTTCAGCGTTTTTGAACCATTTCGAGGCGTAGAATCTTCGAAGCGTAGAAACGGTAAGCGCAGCCTGCGGGAATCGAACCCGGTTGTTTGCCATACCAACGTTGCTCGCTAACCACTCGGCCATCGGCACCACACAAAGCGGTCGCTTATTTATCAATAAATCTTTCTTTTCAACAGGAAAACTGCATTAAAATTAAGATTTCAGTTTTTGATTGGATCCAAAGTCATTTTTAGTCTAAATTTACTGTATATTGACGAAAATCACTTTTATTTGCTGCAAAAATTAAAATACAAACAAGCTTCAGCAGCTCAAATGATGGGTTCGTTCATTCGCAAGCAGTTCGGAAATCCGATGGCTCCAATTTTTGATTTACGTGTGTATGTGTTTCTATTTAGTATCTACTGCTTAAGCCACTTTTTTTTAATCTTCTTTTTTTATATACACATGCAGATTTTAACTGGTAAATGTTTATTCATATTTTAACAACAACGTACGACCGGTAAGTTTTCGCAACCAAGATGGACGGCCGATTCTTATTGAGCGCTTGAAAATGACGGTTAGTTAAACGTTTTTTAAGATAAACAGAGAACAGACAATTTTTTTCGCAATCAGCGGTTTGAGTACCATCTTTTTAATGGTTATTCAGCTGTTGTAGTTAAATATGGTAAAATAACAATCAAATAAATGGTTATTTTACTATTTTGTTACGGAAATTTTTAACAGTGCATTCAGCATTAGTTCTTAATGTCTTCAAATGTACCTTTTTCAATGGTAAAAATATATATATTTACTCACTCATTCATTCATTTATTCCGTTCTTCATTCATTTACTGATTCATTGACTCATTTATTTTTTATTCATTCACTCATTTAATCATTTATTCATTCAGTCTTTCACTCATTCATTCATTCATTCAAATATAACCTTCAAATTCCTGATCGAAACATTTTATAGGAAAATTGGCTCGTTTAGTTCTGGATGAACTTTGTACCTCTACATGGTCTATCTACGTCATAGCATCTTTCCGATAAAGTTTGCTTCAAGCTAATCCGCCTGTGGAGCAGGATTTATGTAGGATTGAAATTTCCCCGCAGTCGATAATCTTAAATTTTTTGAACAGTTCAAAAATGAACAAAAGTTGTTTAAATCAAAAAATATTTCACGGCAAGAGCCAATAAGCTTGTTCATAGGAACTTGGATTTTACGCCCAGAGCTTACATAATTTGCTCATAGGCGCAAGTGTTAAGATTTTTTGAACTGTTCAAAATTGAACGAACAATTGTTCAAATCAGAATTTCAAATATGGAAATGAAATATCCTCTCCAAAATCTTTCGAATGCAAAAAAATATATAAATATCTTTTTCAAATGCTACATTTCCTTCAAAAGTTATTTGGGGGGAGGGGACAGACAGACAGACAGACATACACGCATTTCCCCCCATCTGAAAACCTTACTTTCAAATTTTTATTTTTCAAAATTTATTTAATTGCTTCTCTTATTTTTTACTTTTCTTCATTTTTGACGATATTTTTTCAATAAATTAACCCTTCTTTCATGCTAAAAAGTAAACCTTTGTGTTACGAAGTAAGAATAAAAATCACCGTAAAATTAGCACAAAATTTGCAAAAGTTACAAACACGTATTTCGAGGTTACGAGGAACCTCTATTTCATTGCAAACGAGCGAGCCTCCATACGAAAAACATCCAGCTGAATCAACGAGATCAACAGAAACTCAGGTTAAATAGCAAAAGCAGAGGATTAGCCTGTGGCCAATGAGAATAACTGACGCATAAGAAAGGAATCGATAAGAAAACACCTAAAACGTACCCACCTAATGCGGCAAGAATCAAAGAAAGGAAATCCAACTCATAGCAAAAAAAATAAATAATTAAATAAAACGGAATAAAGGAAGCAGAAGAACGCGAAAATAAGTAAAACCAGGATATAAAAGCAGCACTATAAATAATTAAACTAGAAGGAAATGCGTACAGAGCCACAGTGAAAACCAAAACTATTAAATGCAATGCAATATATGCATACAAAGCAGGCGGAGAGTCTTAATGCCTGGGCGATGAGCTTTTTTTTTAATTATTTTAAATTCATTTAACATTTTATTGCTCGCCGGCATGATGGCGTCGTGGTTAGACGCGGAGCTCGTACGCCCCAGGTATGAGGACCCAGCCTGCCAGTGTCGGTGGATTTTCAAGATGCAGAAAATCGTCTGCGCCCATGTCATATGTTTATGCGGCCTGTAAAAGATCCCTTGAGTAGACACTTGGCTTGGATGCTCCCGGCTAAATAAAATTCGTGGTGCAATTTCGCATCAACAGACTCCACGTGCTCTTCCTGTCAGGTGGAGAAACCGGACGTCAAAATTCTCATGCGGTGGTGGTACCACACTCATTGTGGTGCTGCTGAAAAAGATGGTACCGATCTCCGGGGAACACGTAGGTTTGCAATTGCCAAAAGCCAACAGCAGCCCATTAGAAATAAAAAAAAAAAATTTAAAATAATAATAAAAGCATTTTATCGCTACTAACTAAATGCTAGAGTGCGGAGGAGTTACCATGGTAACATAAGATGCGTTTGAAGATAAAAACCCCGGGCAAGGAAAGCTGATCAATTATCGAACCAATGAGAAGCAAAGGGATGTAAGTGTCAAAATTGAAAATGTGTCGATAACTGTTGCAAGTGATAAGGAAAGCACCATTCTATATTGTGGCAAGAAATATGAGTGATGGCTCTAACGGGTGCTCCGCTTCAACGTGATTCAGAAAAAAAAAATGAACATTGAAGGTCCCATAAGATCCATTGAACGCGTTTTTCTCAGAATCGTTTGTTGGTCACTTACATCCCTTTGCTTCTCACTGCCTCTATCCTATTTCTCGCCATTGCCTCTGCAGAAAGTCTCCGAGAATTAGGAATACATCGCAGTAGAAGACTCCACAAACGAAGGTAATTAAAAGAGCCACACTCCGATGCGTGTGCCTGTTGGAGAGACGTGCAGCCATGTTGGAGCTGAGAGCATGGATTTGAAATTTGATGTCATCTAGTTAGTCTGAAATGCCTGTTTCTTGCTCTCTTACCCTCTGTGGAAGCCCCGTATCTGTCAAAGACAGCTTTCAGTTTAAAGACAATAATAATAACAAAAAAATGCGCAAAAAAGCTTGCTTATTTGTCACGCAAATTAGACAAAACGAACAATTTTCTGTCTTCTTTTTTTTACTAAATATTCACTGAATAGTATCCAGTAAAATGTTTTGGTGTTACTGGACACCATTTTTGAATTTAGTAAAAAGTGGGGAAATTGATGTTTTTAGAAAAGTGCTCCAATTAGGACTCCTCTCCACTTTTTGAAAAAACTTCGTCAAGAAACTGAACACCATTTTTGAATTTAGTAAAAAGTGGTGAAATTGATGTTTTTAGAAAAGTGTTCCAATTACCACCCCTCCACTTTTTGAAAAAAAAAAACTTCAAGAAACTGAACACCATTTTGTTGTTCAGTTGGTGTAAAGTTGAAAATTATAACTTAACTTTTTTTATATATTTTAAATTTTTTGAAGTGTCTGTCTAAAAATTTAAAAGACAGCAGCAGATTTTCTCAACATATGATGTGTGTTAACTCATCTACGCATCAAAAATTAATTTCTATTGCTCATTTATCCTATTTTCATGGCAATGAGCAATCGCGATGAAGTTTCTATGCGTAGCGGAGTTTAAAAATGTCATGCACTAAAAAACGTTACACAGTCTATATTTTCTAAACAGACACATAAAAAATTTAAAGTACATCAAAAATTTTACACCAACTGAACATATACATTCCGTCATTCATTTATTCAGTCAGTCATTTGCTTATTCATTAATTCATTTTTTTAAAATTCATTTATTCACTTAGAAGTGTACAGAAAAAAAAATCCATGTTCAAAAGTTTCTTGGGAAAATAATGTCCTTAAGTTCTACGTGAACTTCGTCTCTGTACATGTTCTACTTCGTAAGATCCTTCCTATAAAGTTTGTTCCGAGAAAATCCGTCTGTTAAATCAGAATTTATTTAAAGAAATTTCTCCGTAGGCGCTAATGTGGAATGTTTTGAATTGTTCAAAATTGAACAAAAATTGTTGAAACTCTTATAGATGAGCGGCTTATTCTGTTTGTCTGTCTGTCCGTCCGCTATAGAATCAAAGGCCGTTTTACCGATCGGGACCACATTCGGCACGGTTAATGTTTACGACCTGAGAAACTCATTGCTGCAAAAATGAAAGTTGTGACTCAATTAGTTTTTTTAAGTATTTTTTTCATTTTTAAATGAACAATTTCAATGAACAATGTAACTGTAATGCAGTTGCCATTGTTGTAACACATGTCAAATATACTAATAATCAAAACATTTCTCCAGCATTTTGAGTGAGGCATCGCTATATTTGCAATCTCTGTTAAAAATTTATGTAAAGGCGAATTAATTTCAATCCTTCGTTTTTTTTGTTTTAATTTATTTATCGTCTGCTCTTTTTATGTATATTAAGGGGGGAAATACGTAAAGGTCTCAAAAAAAATATTTTTTTTCTTCATATAAATCGATTCTACAACTATTCAATAATACGACCTGAAAATTTCAAAGAAAAATTCCAAGTCGTTTAAAGGTTATAAGCATTTGAGCGATGGCCCCTTTTGGAGCAGTTGAACAGGTAGTCCCTCCTGAATGGTATTAGAAAAGTTAGCAGATGTCCTTTTATTTTTTTTAACGATTGAGACCTCGGATAGAAATTTCTATAAGTATTCGTATGTATAAGTACAAAAAAAAAAAAGATTTATTATTGCCTTAAATTTACCTTCAATTCCACTATTTTTTCAAACGCGTTTTATTCGAAACTACTTTTTTGGAATTTGCGTACACTCTAGCTCGCAGAGTTTTCACTCAATCCTTATCAAATTTAGCACACATTTTCTTTATGTATACATGCTTTAGTTGAGAAAGAATCATAAACATATCTTTATTTTTACTTTTTCTATTGTAAAAAAAGAACAAGAAAACGGTTAAAAATCGTACTTTATTTTCTCATTCTAAAAAAAAATAGAAATTTTCAATTTTTTGTGATGATTTTAGTTCAACTAGAAGAGACACTTGCAAAAAAAAGTAGATTTTTAGAAAAATTGATTTCAGATAAAAATTGTGACCGCCAGGATGTACGCAAACTGCCGACCCGGGTGGCGATTTACAGTGTGCAGCAGCCGATATCTCCAGGATTTTTCAAGAAAAATGTTTGAAAATTTCAGTAAATGTTCTTCAATATATCTATAAAATAACCTTAAAATCTCAATAAAATATATTTATTCTTTATGCGTTAAAAAAAATCATGAAAATTGCTCTTAATACACCGTTTTACACGTATTTCCCTCCTTAAGGTGCGCACCCCTTAAGTAAAGCGGGTTAAAGTTTCGTTAAAACTATTGTTTTGACGATTATTTTGTTAGATGTAAATAAATATTTTTCACAAACAATTTGATTATATAGTAAATAATATTTTTATTTTGCAAATTATTATAACTTAGATTTCTTTTTTTGGTAAGAAACTTACTTGTCTGTTTATTATTTATTCATTAAACTTTACTGTTCTACCTGATAAATATCTCTTTTATGTGATGTGCATTTCCTGTTACTGGGAGAATTGTATATTTATATTATCTAGAACAGCGGTCATTTTGTATGACCGCCGGGCTTACTAGTTATTTAATAAATACAAAACTCATTGTTAAACAAGAAACTCCGTCGAGAACTACACCAGCCTAGTTTCTTGAATACATGAACTTCAAATTTATAATCCAGTTGTCTCTCTCTGTCTCATTTAGCTTTAGTTCTTAATTACTTCAAATATACCCCTTTCAACGGCTAATACATATTCATTAGCTCACTCATTTATTCAGTTATTCCTTCATGTATTCAAGTCACTCATTTATTCATTCTTTGACTCATTCATTTAATCATTCATTAATTCAAAAACATCCTTAAAAATCCCGATCAAGGAATTTCATTGGAAAATGAGCTCGTTCAGTTATGATTGAACTTCGTATCTGTACATGTCCTACGTCATAACATCTTTCCGATAACGTTTGTTTCCAAGCAAATCCGTCTCTGTTAGATCAGGATTTATATAGGTTTGTAATTTACCTATAGGTGCTATATATATATATACATATATATATTTGAGCTGTTAAAAAATTAACAAAGATTGTTCAAATCAAAAAATATTTTACTCCCAGAGCTTCTTCCAATAACCTTCATTGGAACTTGGATCTTACGCACTAAGTTTACATAATTTAGCCGTAGGCGTTAATAAGGTTTTTTTGAACTGTCCAAAGTGAACGAAAAATTGTCTAAATCAAAAAGTAAAATATGGAAATGAGATGTCCTCTCCGAGATCTTTCGAATGCAAAAAAAAAAAGAAAGAAAAAAAAAGAGAAAAATCTTTAGAATCGGAGAACTCCTTCATTGGGGGGGTGGGGGGGGGCAGACAGACAGACAAACAAACCGACCGACCGACAGACACACATTTTCCCCATCTCAAAACCCTACTTTCAATTTTTTTATTTTTCAATTTTTTTCTAATTACTTCACTTATTTTTCACTTTTCTTTATTTTTACGATATTTTTCTTTTACAGGAAAGTAGGCTACAAATGGAATTGTGCTTGGGGGGGGGGGAGTACGTGTAAAGGTCTCAAAAAACTAAAAAAAAATTTCTTCATAAATCGATTCTACATTTATTGAATAATATACCCCGAAAATTTCAAAGCAAAATTCCAAGTCGTTTAAAAGCTATAAGCATTTGAGCGAGCGCCCCTTTTGGAGCAGTTGAGCAGGTAGTCGTTCATGAATGACCTGAAGGATTATTAGAGAACATTAGCAGATGTCCTTTTATTTCTTTTAACGAGACCTCGGATAGAAATTTCTATAAGTATTAGCATCTGAGCCATTCCATTTCAGATCCGGCAGAGGGTGTCACATGACCCTCACCGATTTTTTTTGAAAAAGTTACAGTAGTTACAACGAAGGGACTTATAAAATATCCCAAAAGGATTTTGCAAAAAAAAAAATTTATTTCTCTAGTTACGGACGTTTAAAATTTGTGACAAAGTTGGCCGTTTTCAGAAAATCAGCATAACACTCACTTTTAAAATGGCCACTGTTTCAAAAATTTTTAACCGATTCGAATGATTTTTTTCTATAAATAATGAAGGGATGGTATTTTATTTAGACACTAATTTTAAAAATTGGCTTCATTGATAAAGAAAAAAAAGTGTTTCTGAAGTGAAAAAATAGTGTTTGTTCCGACTTCATGATTTTTTTTTCTTATGAAAGAAATTTATTTTTGACAAAACAGAGGTGGCGGTCTAAAGTGCTGTTATGGAAGTTTTGTATCAAATTTTATTGTAAGCCTGAGATGCATATCCTCTCGGAATTTAAATTTTGAAATTTGAAAATGTTCAAAAATTACGATTTTTGAAGTGTGATTACTCAAAAAAGCCATTTTTTAAAAATCTGAAAATCTGCTCATTTGCTGCCCTTAAAGTGCTTAATGAGCTGCCATCAATTATATTGTGTATTTTTGCCCCAGATATTTTATATGATTTTTGAAAAATGGCCTTTTGTGCGTTTCTCAAAAAAGCCAGAAATTCAAATTCGTTCTTATTTAATCACTTTAATGTAATATTTAATCAATACTTATTAAGAAATATACTGCATTGTTACACAATTACTACAGATAAATTGTACTTAACCTTCTTAGAACTTAAATAGCTCATAGCACAAAGCGTAGCTACTGTGATATAATGCATGTTATTGTGTTCAATCCAATTACTAGTTTTAAACTCCCACACTTTGCATCAAATATGTTACAGCACTGATATACATAGTTTTAAACGCATATGAAATTATGTACTTAAAGCAAAATAAGTAGAATCATGTCCTTGAATCATCTTCTACTCGTTATTACCAAAAAAAGTGCAAAGACTAGGAGGGTTCAGATGGTGTTATATTTCTTGTGGTATTATATTCTGGCTATTGAAATATTTGTTCTAGATTATCTGTGTACAAATTATTCGATAGTGTCCCTAAACCAGAGGTGGGGAACCTGCGGCCTCCGCGAGGTTCTTGTGCGGCCCTTTGCCACCTAGTACAAAATGGTAGAGTTCGTTTCAAAAAACAACTATTGTACATCAACGCCATGACAGTTGCGCGAAAAATCCCGCCAAAGACTGAAAATTCCACAAATTTCTTTACTGAAAATTCCAATGTTTATGTAATTTACATATCTAAAAGAAACGAATAATGTTCTATGTAATATTTATTTGAAAATAAATTAAAATTACAAAATACTATTTACAAAATTTGTTGGTTTCAGATCTCCCATTTGAGTGTCACACCTTGCTTTGGCTTCTCTGACTCGCATCTCTCAACGCTTCCCTGTTGCGATCTTCAGCAAACTGTAGTTAACAGTGCGTGCTTATAACAGTTACACGGCTTATAACAGTTGTTGAAGATATTATTTGATATTCGTTTTTTTATCCATCATGTCAAATAGTAAGAGAAGAAAATTAGGTGATGAAAACAGAACATTTAATGTAGAATGGGAGTTAGATTTTTTTCTTTACTGCTGAGAAAGATAAAATGATGTGTTTGTTGTGCAATACAGTTTTAAATACTTTTAAAAAAGCGAATGCAATTAAACACTATTTGACTCATAAAGAACATAAATATTTCGCTTTAGAAGGTGAATCACGAAAAGCTGCACTTCAAAAGTTGAAAAATGAGAAGCATCATCAGCAGGCATCTTTTAGTGCCTTTGTAAATCAAAATTCCGCTGCAGTTGCTGTTACGTATAAAATAGCACATATACTTGGAAAAAGGGTCAAACCATTTAGTGACATTGAAATAATTAAAGAATGTATTGTTGAAGCAGTGAGTATGTTAGATCCAAGAAATGTCGACAAATACAAACAATTACCTCTTTCAAGAAGAACTGTAACAGATCGACAGCACGAATTAGCGCAAAATGTAACAGAGCAACTTCATACAATTATACAAAATGAAGATGTTTATTTTTCAATTGCTTTAGATGAAAGCACTGATAAAACAGATTCGGCACAAGTTTTATATTTTATTCGTGCTATAACTAAAGATTTTCAATGTTACGAAGAACTACTTGCGTTGGGTACACTAACTGGAAGAACTCGCGGAACCGATATTTTCGAAAACTTCAAAGAAGTATGTAATAAATTACAATTGAATGTCAGTAATTTAGTCAGTGTCTGCACCGATGGCGCACCTTCCATGAGAGGCAAAAAAGGATTCGTTGCTTTGTTAAAAAAGGAAAACTTAAACTTGAAAGAATTGATATCATTTCACTGCATTTTGCATCAGCAAAATCTACCATTTTGCAAGACACTCTGGATAGAACCATTGCCATTGTCAACTATATTCGCGTAAATGCAATGCGTCATCGTGAATTTCGGCAGATGCTCTCTTTAGATGAGGAAACGTATAGTGTTGACCTACCATACTACTGCAAGGTTCGCTGGCTATCAACAGGTCAGGTTTTGATAAAAGTTTTGTCTTTACGACGACAAATTTTAAACTTTTATCAAGAACAAGGAAAAGAATGTGATCTATCAGATGAAGTATTTCTCAGAAACCTTGCATTTTTGTCTGATATGATGACAAAACAAAACAATTTAAATATTTGCCTGCAAGGTGAAACGAAGTATATTTATGAAATGTGGCAAAAGATCCAAGCGTTTAGAAAAAAATTATCATTTTTCAAAACATTGCTTTGTCGATCGGAAATATCTGCACAACACTTCCCGGAGCTAGCTAAAATGTTAAATGAGCAGAACTGTGAAAATAAAATATTCGATGAATATGTAGGTGTCTTGGATTGTTTAATAGAAGAGTATACTAAAAGATTTCCTGATTTTGACGAGCACACTCCTGCTATGAAACTGGCATTTGAACCACATTTAATAGATATATCCGAGGCTCCTGCAGAACTACAAATGGAGTTAATTGATTTAGGGGAAGATAGTATCATCAAATCCCTTTTTAACGCTAAAAAGGGTCCCATAGAAATCTGGAAAAATGCTGTTGAATATCCATGCCTTCGAGAACATGCTCGCCGTTTACTTTCCTGCTTCGGAAGTACCTACTGTTGCGAGACAACATTTTCTCTCATGTCAAAAATAAAAACAAATTTAAAAACGCAAATTACAGATGCACATTTAGAGGATCAATTAAAGCTGTGTGTTACGAAGCTTGATCCAAATATACAATTACTGTCAAACAAAAAACAAAGCCAAAGAAGTCACTAACTTAGTGAATAAAAAAATATTTTTTATTGTATTTTTTATAATATTTTTATATTATTTTATATGTATATTATATTTAAAATTTTGTAGTATTATATTTTATTTTTTCTATATAATGCAATAAATTGTTAAATCTATAGAAAAACTAATAATTTCACAAAAGTCACTTTCTTAGGTCAATCAGCTTATGCGGCCTCTCTTATTGCTGCCTAATTTAAATGTGGCCTCTAATGGTAAAAAGGTTCCCCACCTCTGCCCTAAACCATCGGTGATACATTCTTAATTTGCCTCATTCAATAATTCTCATTCACACTTTCAATAAATTTTCCTATTTAGAAATCATGTATTGAGTTATATTTGTTTAAGAGGCTGTTAGTTTTCTAACTGTTTTCCACTTCTTGTTTGCTCGTGCGTCCCATGTAAGCATTACTATTTTGGGAATTTTTACTATTTAGCAGTATTGTTGGATAGCCAATAATGTTTTGATTGTATTCCTACAATAAATTTTACATTTGCTGTTGCTTGGTATTAGATATAAAGCGTGTGAGTTTGAAACTTGTAATTGGATTGAACAGAATAACAGGCGTTAAATCACAGTAGCTACGCTTTGTGCTAGGAGCTATTTAAGTTCTAAGAAGGTTAAGTACAATTTATCTGTAGTAATTGTGTAACAATGCAGTATATTTCTTAATAAGTATTGATTAAATATTACATTAAAGTGATTAAATAAGAACGAATTTGAATTTCTGGCTTTTTTGAGAAACGCACAAAAGGCCATTTTTCAAAAATCATATAAAATATCTGGGGCAAAAATACACAATATAATTGATAGCAGCTCATTAAGCACTTTAAGGGCAACAAATGAGCAGATTTTCAGATTTTTAAAAAATGGCTTTTTTGAGTAATCACACTTCAAAAATCGTAATTTTTGAACATTTTCAAATTTCAAAATTTAAATTCCTGGAGGATATGCATCTCAGGCTTACAATAAAATTTGATACAAAACTTCCATAACAGCACTTTAGACCGCCACCTCTGTTTTGTCAAAAATAAATTTCTTTCATAAGAAAAAAAAATCATGAAGTCGGAACAAACACTATTTTTTCACTTCAGAAACACTTTTTTTTCTTTATCAATGAAGCCAATTTTTAAAATTAGTGTCTAAATAAAATACCATTCCTTCATTATTTATAGAAAAAAAATCATTCGAATCGGTTAAAAACTTTTGAAACAGTGGCCATTTTAAAAGTGAGTGTTTTGCTGATTTTCTGAAAACGGCCAACTTAGTCCCAAATTTTAAACGTAACTAGAGAAATATTTTTTTTTTTTTGCAAAATCCTTTTGGGATATTTTATGTCCCTTAGTTGTAAATACTGTAATTTTTTCAAAAAAAATCTGTGAGGGTCATGTGACAAGTTTCAGACCTGCCTGCCTGATTTGAAATGGAATGACTCATCTATAAGTATAAAAAAATTGATTCATTTACTGCCTTAAATTTACCTTCAATACCACTCCTTTTTTTTTCAAACACGTTTTTCTCGAAACTACATTTTTAGAATTTGCGTCCTCTCTAGCTTGCAGAGTGTTTGATCAATCCTTATCAAATTTAGCACACATTTTCTTTATATATACACGCTTTAGTTGAGAAAGAATCATAAATATATCTTTATTTTTACTTTTTTTATTGTAAAAAAAGAAAAAAAAGGGTTAAAAATCGTACTTAATTTTCCCAATCTAAAAAAGATTAGAAATTTTCAGTTTTTTGTGATGATTTTAGTTCAACTAGAAGAGACACTTATTAAAAAAGTAAATAAAAAATGATTTCAGATAAAAATTTTGACCTCCAGGACGTACGCAAACTGCCGACCTGGGTTTTGGTTTTGAAACAGTTCTTGGTTTTTTCCTAGTTTGGGAAAACTACATTAATAGTATGACATAAAGTTTTGCGGTTATTAACACATAAAAATAGCTTGCTTTGTTATCCCGACTTTTTTCGACAAAGAAGTTTCTAGTCATTTCTGAAACTTTGTTGCAATATTTTTTTTCTTTTTAATTGGGTAATTCAGCGCCCCTCGGTTTTTCTTACTCCATGCCGGAGAACGGAAAAATGAAGTATTAGTCCGGCCCTGGTATTTACTGCTTCTGATTTCTTTGCCGAATTCTGTGAGATTTGCAAAAATGCATAATTCTTGCACCGATTTAGAATATTGTTTTGGTTTCAAGGCTCTCATACTTGTACGCTGACAATTCTTCAAATGGTATTTATACCATTGGATAGTATGTCTCTTTAGCAACGAAATGTTATACGTAGTCTCGATTTTTACCGAACAGTTTTTATGGCTACAGTGGACACTAAAAATTTTTTTTTAAATTCTTTATGCGCAAACTTAAAATTTTGGCAGTTTGTACCTATGTTAGAGAAAATACCGCACAAAAATTTTGGTGGAAAAAAATGGGTAGTTTCTTAAAAATTTAAAATTAAAAAAAAAAAATTTTGAACTTTTTAAAAACGTTCCTCGTGCCGCAACTTTTTAATAAAAATTCAGATTTTTTTATGATTTTAAGGCCTTACATATCCTTTTATAAGTGAATGAATGAAATAAAATATTTTATAGGATAATTTACAAAATATAGGCAAAAATACTTTTATATGAAATTTTCTGAAAATTTAATGATTTTTTTTCCATTAAATAATTTAAATATCTTCTTTTAAATAATTATTACTGCTGCATTTCATCCATTAAACTATAACTACGTAATATAAGAATAATTTTGGGAAATTTGGCAGCAATATATAAAAATTGCAGCACGTGGAAAGTTTTAAATTTCTGTTTTGAGGTAAATTTTTGATTTTGATTGAAAAAGGCTCTTTTCATTTTAAAAGGGAGTAACTATATAAAAGTACTTACATATTGAAAGTTTAGTATTATAAACATAAATTAGATATCTAGTATTCATTAATACAGTGTAGGCATAGCCAATTTTCGACATTTTAAGTGTCCACTGTGGCATATCTCAGGCCTAACGAAACTTAAAAGCGTGCTTGGTGGTATGATGGGAAGAGGCAGAACCGGAACCTTCCCCGACTGGCTTCTCCCCGTCACGGCGTAAAACAGCAGAAAAATTATGTCACCAGACGAAGAACAAGTAGTCGCTTCTTCTAACTCTCAAGTTATCAGCAATTATTCATTTTAAATATTCCAAAAGTAGAAAAAGAAAGCTCTGCATTGGGTGGCAAAGCGGCTGGTTTAACTAAATTGCCTTATAAAAATTGATTGATGAAATTGAAAGAAAAATACTGCTCAAAATTTCCAAATCAAATCAAATTGTTCAAATCAAAAAATGTTTCCATTTGAGAGCTTCTTCCAATAAGCTTTTTCAAAGGAGCTTGGATCTTATGCCAAGAGTTAAAATCAAAAAGTGCAACATGGAAATGAGTTGTCCTCGCCGAGATCTTCCGAATCCAAAAAAAAAACCCTTCGAATCGGCCAATTCCTTCAAAAGTTACTAGGGGGGAGGTGGGGACAACAGTCACCCATTTAATCCCATTTTAAATCCCTAGTTTCAAATTTTTTATTTTTCAATATTTATTTACTTAACTCGTTTTTGATCTTTTCTTAATTTTAGTGATATTTTTACGATACATTAAGCCTTCTTTCATTCTTTTCTTTCTTTTTTTTAACTTTTATGGGAAAGTAGTCCAAATAAAAGTGAAATATTGCGCTATGGATCAACGACATCGTCGCTGTTAGTTTCATAACTATGGCAACAGTGTGTTGCGACAGACGCAAAATTCGTTTTGTGTAGCATGCAAAATTCGTTTTGTCAAAATTTTGTGCAGAAATTGGCAAGGTTCCTTGATAACTTCTGCACAACCCAGATCAACTATAGAATTTTATGCAGTCAATACAATAAAGCACCAAGGACCCAGCATGCTTGGGAACTAAACACTGGGGGTTCCGCGTCAGGCCGACTACTTGACCGGAACTTCTGCTTCTGCACCCCAGGGTCCTCGGAAAGTGGGATGGGCACAGTAGGCCATGGCCCTCAAAAGGGCTGGCGCGCCACTGAGTTCAGTTTCTTTTCAATTCAGTGACCTTTAAGGTTTCGAGCACTTGCTCCGAATTAGTAAAGAATTAAAGCCAAAACATGTCGCAATATTTATTGGCAACCCCTATATAGCATATGACCTTGGTAGAAATCGAAGTGAACAATTAAATTATTCGGGAACCGTACCAGATTATCATCGGGCTCTTTTGAATAGAAATATTATACTCTTTTATTTCTTAATCAACTAATCGCATATTTCTCAAAAATTTCTTACTTATTATTCTCATATTGAAAAGTGAATGTCTCAGATGAAAAATTGTCTCCCCCCCCCCCCCCCCCCCAGGTTTTCTTCCGGTGTAACGACTGCCATCGACATTTGATTCGTCTTTCTTATGCCCCTCACGTGCTTTCAGCCTACTCAAACATTGTTTTTCTGTGGTTTCGGCTAACAAACCAATTCAACGAAGAGCGGTTTGAAAACCGAAACTCCATGAACAAATGGCGCTCCTCGATTGGTCGGAATTCTGCTATTCACTGCGCAGTGTGCTCTTGCGCTACATGCCGTCCGTTGGCCACGCCTCTACGCGATGTTGTTTCATTTACTCTTGAAAACAAAACCGTATTACTTTACTCTGCGTGTAGTATTTGACTTGTATGGTCAGCGTAGTCCCTCTAGCAATTGTCAAGGCTCCGTGAAGTGGAGACGTTCTTCAGAAGCGGGAATCATCGACGTTGAAGTAAGAAAATCTTTAATTGTTAACCCAGTTAAATATATGAAACAATGTCTGTTTGAATTTAAATTATTATAACTTTGTTCAAAAAAAAAATATTTAATTACAAATCCACTACAATCCGTAACTCTTGAGCAGTGGCCTTCAAAACTTTTCCAACTCGCGGGACCCCTCAAGATTTCCGCATATCATCAAGGGAGGATATTTATTGGGATGTATCTATTCCAAAATTACGATATCTAACAGAATTCAATTAAAAACCGGCATTAAAACACAGCTCAGACGCAATATCACCATAAGCGAGCGCAGAGCTTTACAATGGAGGTACCAATGTATCGGGAGTCTAGGAATTTAGATTACGTGAAGAAAAAATAGTTTCTCAAGTGCTTCCCCATGGTAGACATCTAAGTCGATTAGTCTAAAAAACTCAAATTTTCCCACTTTCGTATTAGTCTTCGGCTCTATGAGCTAACTCGCCCTTGGTACCCCTGCCCGCCCCCCGAACGTTCAACAATGGATTCACCCCAGGAAAAAGGTCTTTAATACGCCGTTGGAACCCTCAGTATCCATCACCTTCAGAAAAACACATCTCAAAACAACATTTATAGTAGATCGATATGTAATTAGTATTTTGTGAAGAGTATTACCTAAATGTATTGTACTAGTATTTGGAATCTGTCCGATTTTCAATTATCTGGAATCCGATCCGGCCCTTGCACTACAGATTCGATTATCCGGTACGTAAAGATGGAGGATGTCCGGAGAAGGGACTTGACGTTCCTCCTAAAATGAAAATTGGATTTTTAAAGTTCAATTAATTAGCATATTTTGAAAATATATGTAAATTAAAAACTTAGGAAGCAACAGATGAGAAAAATATATATCTTGTTATCCTGACGTGTAGGGACTAACGGGTCCGGTTCCCCCCAGAAAGCATCGTATATCCGGTATCCGGCAGTTTTTTCAATATCCAAAATCCGATCTCGCTACTGCAGTAAAGATCCGGTTATCCATTACAGCAAGATGGTTATCCGGACGTAGACTTACCTCTGAAATGAAAGTTTGGTACTTTTAAATTTAGTTCATTAGCATTAAAGTTTAATTAACGCTAGATTCACCTAGCCGTTTTGAAATATTTCAAAGCTTTCATTTTACACGAAGTTGCTACTCATTATAATAAAACTTTCAGTCACATTCACTTGTCCTACTTAACGTGTATTAGGAAAAGCCAGTGCAATTGACAGTTGCACTATCATTAGTAACAAATGATGCAAAATGGAAACTTCAAAGCAGTCAAATTGACTGCTCTGGAAAATCCAGTGTTAATTAGTATGTTTTGAAAATGTATTTAAATGAAAACCGTACAAGGTATTTGAAAACTTTGGGCGTAGTCATCTGAAGTAGATGGTTGTAGCTCTTAGAGTTGCTCTCAAGATAGCTTTCAGATACAGTAGAGTCGCGATTATCCGAGCCCCGGCTAACCGAGTTCCGGTTTAACCGAGGTAATTAAGTCCTATAAAAAAACGTCTTTAGAGTGGGTTTCACGAAATAACTTTTTAAACCATAACATCTGTATGTATGTACAATTACTAATTTGTGTTGGCGTAACGTCATTTTTTTCATAATATGTACATTAATGTACATATTTTCATAATATGTACAGTAAATGCCTTTTTTCACCTCTCTGACGACACTTTCATTCATTTTACAAGTTTACCCATGTTTCCGTCTAGATTTGGACAGTGTCCTACTTGTCTGAGTCTTCGATTATCCGAGGTACCTTTGGTCCACATTACCTCGGAAAATCGAGGCTCTGCTGTATCTCTAAGAATAGCTGAGGAAATAGCTGTATCCTTTGAGTAGGACATATATTTCCTCAAAAGATGTGACCATCCCTTCCTTCTCTGCAAGAACCCGTGGGAATATTATCAATGAGGTGCTTAGATGTACCATTTTACAATAGGCTACTCAATTAAAGTTGGTAACAGAATTTTATCCTATCTAGTAACGCGAACGTGACAATCAGTCAAACCCCGCTATAACGAACCCGTAACGGAACTACTTTGGAGATCGCTATAACCGGGGATTCTCTACATCCGATTTTACAAAAAAAGTGTTAACTGACTAAGATACTTCTATATAAACATATTTCTAACAATAATCAGGGTAGATTAATAAAATATTAACTTTAAATATGGTTTATAATAATAAACAAACAAATATAAAAATTTACCTTAGTATTATTTATCCATAGTATGAAAAAAAGATGTTATTATTGGCAGTAAACTTTTGAATTTTATGTACACCATTGTAAAAGATAGTGTTTAACTAGACTAGAACACAAATGGCAAGGAATGTTACTGAGATAAATCGTATAAAAGACTTAAAATTTTGGATCGCTATAGCCGATTTTCTAACATTTTGTAATCGTTACAAACGTTTGAAAATGCATTAATGACATAAGGTTTCAGTTGGGACCATTTGGGAGGTTCGTTACAGCCCGGGGGGACCGTTATATCCGAGGTTCACTATAGCAAGGTTCGACTATTTGGTTGGCGGAGATGGTAGCGTGTCAAACGTTGCATTCAACCCTATTACTTTGCTAAGGATCTTTCTCTTGCAGAGACCTCGACCCCCTTTGAACTTCATTGTGGTGTCATGTCTGTCCTAATCGTGAGAATGAAAGACAGTGTCATGCATGACAGTTTGGGGTAAGTGTTTTCTTTACAACTATGTGTTGTATGGCATTTTTACAGTAGTATGCAAACAGGCCCGTCATTTCAAAATTTTCTGGAAGGGGGGAGGGCAAAGGGTTTAAGCTCAACTTATATTGCATTAAAAAGTTACAAAATACATAAGCATGTGTGCATTATATTACTCAAGGTAGGGGAATCCATCCCCCTACCACTGACCCCGACAGGCCTGTTTGCAAAACTTAGAAACAGATTGGTCTTTGTTACTAAATTTTCCTGGAAATGACCTGTTGGATGCGAAATTCATTGTGCATCCGAAGTTTATGGAGACATGATAGCTATTGCAACTAAAATAAAGGAAAAATGGCAAGCAGGGGAGGGAGTGGCCATCAATGGGTTGGGGGTGGAGGTGAGTAATCATCATTCCTCAATGAGGGAATTGATCATCTTCAGCTGGCGATGGTTGTATTTGTAGCTAGTACTAGGTTCCTTGCACCAAAAGTGTTCGCAGAACTTAAGAAATGGGAGTGTTACTATAACAGGAATTTGAAAAAGTCACCAAAGTGGGGGTTTCAGCTACTCTCCCTAGGAAAATTTTGAAGTTTTACTTGTTTAAGAAGCAGTTTTTTTTTTATTATTATTAAACCATATGAAGGGTTTACTGGAAGAACGACCTAAGTCCATACTACTTTTTGAAATTTCCTTTATGTTTTATTCAATTATTTTATAACATAAATGTTTAATTTTAATTACACGAGCCTACTTTTCCGTAACACCCAAATTCAAATTTATAATGCATAATTTATATTCATTTAAAAAACATAGTTTATAATAAAACATAAAGTAAAGTTCATAAAGTAGTATGTGAGTTAGGTCGTTTTTCCAGTGGATCCTTCATATATGAGGCATAATTCTTTTTTTTAATGGGGGGGCTGACTAATGAGGGTAACCCTGGTTCCCCCCCCCCCTCACGCCTATGCCTTATGAGCTGTATAACTACCCTGTTGGTGCGCAGGTCTATTCATTTCTCGGCATTTGACGAGTTATGGCAAAAAACACTTTCATTCAGAAAAATAAACAAATAAATAAAACTCCAAATCAATGTTTCCATATTTTTAAAGCTTCCCTTGTTTAATCTAGTTTCTAAAGTACAAGATTCGCTTCGAAAATGACTGATTTTTATTTTATATTATCAAAAATTTAAACTTTATTGCGATTCAGAAATCACGTGCGATTTATTAAAATTGTGTTTTAATAAATCCATAAGCGATAATTCATTTTGAGTAAGTTCAATAGATGTCGCCACCAACTTTCAGGAAAATATCGCACGTGAAAGAAAAATTGATGCAGTGTCACATGTGCAAATTTAACAGAACTCGACCGTTAAATTTCCAAGAATCACCTTTAGGCGTTATTAGCACATATATTTCCTTTTATTTACTTTCAGACTGCGACTTATTTCCCAACACAAACTTTCCCCTGCTTGCATTCTGTCGCATTTAGTTTTAAAGTTGCATTATTAACCCCTTTTCGAAGAATTGGAAGTAGTAGTAAGTATAATTGTAGAGTAGTTTTTTGTAGTTGTGTTTAATTTTTACCTTGTTGAAACAATATTTTTAATCCTGTTTTCATTTGTTTACTCGGATTTGTGTTCTGCGGTTTTCAAAAGAAGACCCTAGAACTGCTTAATAATGTCGCGACATCCAGAAAACATCTGGGAAACGTTGCAATATCTGTCGATATAGTGTTGAGGTATTCTTAAAGAACTGCGTCAAGTTTTAAAAGAAAAAAATGAAAACATTGATCAGCATGTGCGTCACGAGAAGAAATGTGACAAAATATTTGTTTTCCTTTTGGGGGGGGGGGGGGGAGCAGAGAGTCCGGAGAAATACTGACCATTAATGTCGATAGATAACTATTTCACTCTTTAGGAAATTCTTAACTTAATATTACTAGATATACGCGGCTTGCCGTCATAATGTGCCAGTGGGCAGGCCCGTCATTTTGTTCAATTCCCTCCTGACTTTTAGCACTATGCTATTTTCCCAGTCCCGTCATTTGGGCGACGAGGGGGGGGGGGGTTAACCCCTCCCTGACTTTTAGCACTATGCTATTTCCAAATCGTAGTTCTAAATATTTATGTTGTATGCATTTTGCTACTGTTTGCATAATGCATTGTACCATTTGCAAATGCGTGTATGTGTTTTGTTGATTGCCTATGATATGCATTGAGTATATACCCTCCCAGCCGCTCCCCCTGGAAAGTTCTGATAAGTTAAAATTCCTTAGTTTCAAGTGTTGCAGTTTTAGATTGAGTAAACTTATGTTTAATTACAAGATTCTGCAAAAGTTTTTGTTTCTAATGCCAATTGGGTATTCAAGCAACATTTCGCAGAACGATCACGAATTAAGGCAGTAAGGGAGCGTCTTACGTTTATAGATGAGCACCACAACGGTGGAAGTACGACTTGGCTCATTAAATACACCAAATGGCGCCACCACAAATACGCCACCTTCCTTTTTTGACCTCAGAGTGAAAGAAAGGGAAAGCGTCCACCCGCGGAACTGCCTCGGGACTTCAGGGTCCACGAACATGCCCAAGTGTACATGGTGGATCCTCAGCGGGTCGGGTATGGAACCCCCAATCTTCCGGTTAGTAGTCCGACATCCTAACTGCCACGGCCCTATACACAAGGGATCATTCATAAATGATGTCACGCTTCTACGGGGGGGGGGGGGGGGGTTCGTGAGAGTGTGACAAGGGGAGGGGGTAACTGGAAGTGTGACATCGTGCATCATGCAACATAGCGTGACATGGGACAAAGGGGGGAGGGACGTCCGCTGAAGTGTGACATATTGTGACAAAGGGGGGAGAGGGTGAAATATACGGGAAAAAAGCGCGACATCATTTATGAACAGCCTCCAAATGCAGTAGCATCAGGGTGAGCACTTTCTTCAGGGATCTGGAGCGGGTCGTGGAGCAGGAGAGCATGCAGCATCGAGATTTAACTCGAAATCGGAACGTAGCAGTAGCAAAGAAATTTTTTGTGATCCTCCGCTACATTTTTTTTTTTTTTAATTTTTATCGTATGAAAAAAAGAGTAAAATATAAAATAATACAAGCAAAGTTATTCGGAGCATGGAGCGCAGACGGAGCAATAACCGATAAGTCCGGGCGAAGCTAGAACGGAGCAACTTCAGATGCCTGATTTTCTTTTACCATCTTTATAGAAAGGTGGTTAGAAAAGTAGTTCACATGGAACCCCAGTCAATAGAAGGATTGAATTAACTTTCAAACAAGGTCCAGTGACTGAGTGGTAGCCTTCCGTGCTACCATGCCACAGGTCCGGGGCCTTCGGTCTTGAAAACTGGGACCATTTACCCCCCCCCCCCCCCCCCCCCAATGGTCTATCGCGCCGCTGAATTTAGTTTTTTAACTTTCAAATAGCCCGCAAAATATATTAGCCATCTCACTGCCATCCTTTTTAATTGTCTTTTCAAACAAAGAAAATTCTAGTATCCAGAAAAAATAGAAAATGTATCGAGTCAAATTATGGTTTTAAAATTAGTCTTAGTGATACATTCATTTTGTTTTCAATTATAATTTGTCTATTCACATAATAATAGTAGCAGAATACGAACTAGCTCCAGGCCAAATGCCGAATTAATTACTATTTCAATTCTAATCAAAATCGTATAAGAAACTAGAAATTGTCTCATTTTGATGCGCAACATATACATATAAATAGTCATATAAATAGACCAGAAGTTAACCACCTGTAGATCCCCACATGGGGTCGCGAAGCATTTCTCATGGGGTGTCTGTATAATTTCTAATTTTAAATAAAAAACTTTACCACATATACAAAAGGACTCTTTCTTACACTACATAACATTTTGAATTATTTTGTGCAAAACTCAGGGCTTAAATTACGAAGAAATTGTCTAATGAAGTGACTATTTTCATTATAAGCTCAGCGGCGCTACAGCCCATTTGGGTTCATAGCCTACTGTGCCCAGCCCAGTTTTCGAGACCGAGCACCCTGGGGTCCAGAAGAGGAGGTTCCGGTCTAGTGGTTGCCCCCCAGTGTTTAGTTCCCAAGCATGCTTCGTCCTCATTTTATCGACCCCACTGAAGAGTTGAAAGGCTGTCTACCCGACAGTTCCAATTTTCGTCAGGCTATGGTGTCGCATTTTTTAATTTTTGGATAAATGACGTCACACGTTTTTTTTTTTTTAAATATTTGACCCACCTCCCCCATTTATCACAAAATGTCACACTTCAACATACCCCTCCTCCTTTGTCACATGCCACGCTATGTTGCATAAGCATGATGTCACACTCCTTGTTACCCCCTCCCCCTTTGTCACATGCCACGCTATGCTGCATAAGTATGATGTCCCACTCCTTGTTACCCCCTCCCCTCCCCTTGTCACAATTTCAGAAATCCCCCTCCCCCTCGAAGCGTGACATCATTTATGAATGCTCTCCCAGAATAAAATCCATAAAAAATATTTCAAAGAAAGAAATGTACGAAAAATATTCAAATAATATAGAGAAATATTCAAATGATGTACAGAATTTGAATAAATTCAAATAATAACAGAAGTATTCAAATAAATCCAATGAGGTGGTCAAGATACAAGGGTTTCCCTACATTATATAATATAGGGCTCATTCTGTTTCTGACAAAGGTGGTCAACTTAGACAGGTGGTCAGCTTAGAAAGGTGGCCAGCTTTAGAGGTTTTACTGCATATGTTTTTGATTCCAAACAGTTGGGTGCAATGCAGAACTTTTTTTTTGACAACGAACAGATTCTTTCCATAAAGCTAAAATACTTTTGTTTGTCATGAGCGAGCGAAGCGATCCGTAGGAGCTGCGTAAGCAGTTTTGGGGGTTGGTGAACGATAGCGAACAGTCCCCTAGTAAAAAAAATAAAATGCAATAGTGTGCATTAAGATTTATCAGAAACCAAGAAAATTCTTTAAGAAATGAAATAAATCCGAACAGAAATCCTTTTTCCCGGGGGACGTATTACCAAAGAAACGACAAAGCTCCGCGTATTACGCTCGACATGTCGGTGGGGGGTTGTCGGGACCATCTGTCTGACGCAAACCTTCCGCGTTTCAGCAACCTCCTGGGATCATCGATTGATCTCCATCACGATGTGAAGATGTCGCTCTGATTGCAAAGTTTCAGGAAGTCCGAGCACGAAATATTAAAAAAAAAAAAAAATGAAAATGAAAAAGAGTCATAGCTCTTTTATAAGTAAACTTTTTCGGAACCTATAATTTTTTTTCCTGCATTGCCTTGTGCCCCCGAAAGAGCAGAAAAGCTCAGGCAAAATGTTGTCCGGACTGTTGATATCACGTGCGGTCCACGCGTGACACGGCCCCTGATGAAAGCCTCAATCTGAGGAGAGAGATTCGAGCTTCGATTCGAAATGGCTCTGCTGCCGCACGGGCCTTAGGAAATTTTTCCTTCGTGTATGGATTGCTTCGAGACGGAGAGGTAAAGATACTTTTTTTTAAATTAAGTCTTTTTCGCAATTTGAAGATTTGTTATTAATTCCGTTTTTTATTTTAAAATGTGATGTTTTCTGCTACTTTACGAATGCAGGCCGTTATTTATGGTTATTTTGCTTATACAGTAAAACCTGTAAAGTTGACCACCTGTTTAAGTTGACCACTTTTGTCAGGAACGGAATGAACCCTATATTATACGATGTAAGGAAACCCTTGACCACTGACAAACTGCCGATATTGACCACTTATGTGCGCCAAATTTGGATAGAAATATTGTAAAAAACCCTCTGTAAGTTCACCGCCTAGTTATTACTATATTTATTTGTCTATCTGTTTTTGCAAAGATAAAAAAACTAAAATACTTCTTCAGGATATTTTTATGCTATAATGTTAGACAAGTATTTGTTTGGGTGGATGAAACATCAATATAATGTTTGCTACATGGAAAAATTTTTATTCTTTAGATAAGTTTCTTCTTTTTTCTTCTACCTGATATAGCCATTTTAAAAAATTATATATTTTTAGGAAATCTTTACCATGCAATAATTAACTTACATAATTAATAAGGTTTTTTTCTTAACTAAATTACTTTAATTTTAACGTTGTATAGGATGCATTGTAAGTCATTCAGGTTAAATTTCTCTTAATTTAATTATTAATTTAATTAATTTAATAAGCTGTGTAATCAACTTACACAGCTTTCACTGTAGTTGAATAATTTCACTAACCCTTTGACAGGAAATGCAGTTCACTCTCGATAATTTGATGTGTTTTGCTACTTTACGAATACCGACCGTTATTGAGTCTATTTTCGGTAATTTTGCTTTTAGTTGGTTAGTTTCATTAAATCTTTGACTACTAACATCAGTTGACGCTTGATTTAGCGAATCTCTAATTTACGAACACTCGTTATTTTACGAGCAGTTTACCACTCCCAAGAACTTTTCTACCGAAAAATTACTTTTTAATCTTGCGAACATTTTTCGTTATCCTGAAGAGTTCATAACTGCATGTATCTCCCAGATATAAGATAAGCCATTTATGCTTGATTCATTATTAATTATCATTATTATTTATAAGCCGTAAAAAATTTATAATTGAAGTTTTTAAAAGAGGCTATGAGTTGCTCTTAGTAGGTCAATTGATACGGATGGGTCATATGTGTACCAATATTAGCTACGACGATTAAATATGTGTCCCATTCTTGTGGACTGATACAGAAATGATGATAAAAAGATAACAAAAAAAAAAAACCCACTAAATTTGACCTACTTTTGAAATATTAATCCAGTAATAAAATGAATCGAAAATAAATGAATAAAATTAAAAATCAGAAATAAGTAAAAATAATGAACAATAAATAATTTTAAAAGATAAAGAAAGAAATAAATGCATTTTGCATCATTGACTTCATAAAAAACCCCGCATTTTTCTGACCTAAATTGCTTACTAAAATAAACGGTCATAATGCCAATTTTATTAAGAACAATGTACTTGATGCTTAAATTTGTTTGACACACCATACAATAGCTTGTTCTGCAGAACTTGCTTGCACTGTCGCACGATAATGAATTATCTTTTCAATTTCAAATGTCCTGAACTCGCCAGTAGTTCTTTTCAAGTCATTTTTGAGTACATTTATAATAATTTTATAGTTAGTTATACATATATTACAAGAGTTGTAATAATAGTTTTATATAACTATATTACTGCAACTAATAAAGTCGTACACTTGATGGAATTCGAAAAAGCAAAAAAAAAGAAAAATGTTGATAAGCAATCGCACTCATGAATATGCATTTTATCTTATATATTACATTTACCAAATTAGTGCCTTTTCTTTTCGAGAAGCCGTAGGTGATGATTAAATTTTTTCCCGCCAAATCAAACTCCAATTTAACACAATTAATTAAGCATCAATGGCGCCAATGTTTGGCTACTTTTTACGGTCCCTTGAAACGAAAAGTATCTACTTATACAACATGAGACTGTGCAATTAGTAAATTAAATCTAAAAGTAGCTTCCGTTAATTTTACTGCATACAAAGGGTTCTTTACCTACTGATAGAAAATGGTGAAGTTGCATACATGGAATTAGAAATTACGTAGTCCATAACTTATATCCAAAAAATTTCTGTTTTAAAAATCTATAAATGAAATATTTCTCAGAATATACCCATACATATTTTTTTGAACGGAATTTAAAATAGATTACTAATTCTTTCTGGAATAGTAATAAATCTAGATTAAAATATTTTTGTATACGCTAAGCGAGCAAAGTGAGCTTCAATCGCGAAGGACCCAAAGGAACTGCGTAAGCTGCTCGGGGGGGGGGGGGGGGCGGGGGCTGGAGAAACTTAGTTTTAATTATATAAATGAAAGGGTTTTTTTTTTCCTCGGGAGAGAGGGGTGAATAAGATGTTTCTTTTAAACTTCTAGCGCAGAGAATTTTGTTGGTCTTTCCGTTTAAACTTTTAACTAGTACTAAATTTAGATTTTAATCATCACCGGTGTTTTCGATACAAAATGAAATCAACGAAACTTAAAAATCAAAGTATGAAAAACAGTAAAACTAATAAAATTAATTTGCTGATTTTAAATCTTTTATAGAAACCAAAATGTGTAATGTCACACTTCTTGTTTCCAAGTTTTAAAATCTAATATTTGTGATAACTGCTCTCTTAGCGACAATCAGCATAGATTCTTCAGCTCTTTTCTGGGGAATTAAACTTCAATATTGCCTGTATTAAAAAAAGAAACATTTTTCTCTTTTTCCTGACAAGTTTGGCGCTGTTATCATTTGCCACTTTGAAAATTTCTGCATCTTTGTTTCTCGGTTGCAGAAATGGATTAACCACCTTGTGGAATCCAATTTCCCTCTCATTCCGGAGCTAAATTTCCTCGTTGACCCTTTTTTGGTGCGAAACTTCACTAACTTTCCTTTCTGGCCTTTTCCAAGAGCTAAATTTAAACATAACCGTTTTTCTTATTACAGTGAAACCCCGATTTTACTTCCCCCGAATCTACGTTTTTCCCGCATTTTACGAGTTTTTCATCAGGTCCCAGTTTTTCCGTATACTAATAATGTTAATTTAACCCGGATTGTAAGTTTGTTATATATGAAATTTCCCGCATTTTACGTTTTCCCTGGAAAGTGAAAAAAAAAAAAAATGTTCTAAAATAAGCAATATTTTTCCGTCTGTACTTTTCGTCAGCCGATGAAGATCAACAAAAAGAACCGGAAGCACAGCCCGTCCCTTCTTTCACTATTGCAATGAAGAGCTTACAAATAGTGAAAGACTATTTTCTTTCTTATAAAGACCAGGGAAAAAACTTGCAACGTATTACAATCCTAGAAGATGCTGCATTCACTTTGAACTCCATGACTAAAAAACAATCCACTATTACGGATTATTTTCAGTATAAACGCCAGGATTCGCATCTAAATGTGTTAAAATTACCTTAAAATGGAATGTATAATAATGTTCTTTTCGTAAAATATAGATATTATACCTTTTGAAAGTCATCTTTACTACCTTTAGTTTTTTTCTATTTGATTTTAGCATTCTATGTATTTCCCGTATTTTACGTTTTTTTTTTTTTTTTTGCCCAGTCCCTTGAGAAACGTAAAATCGGGGTTTCACTGTATTATTTTTGAAAAGATTCTTTTTTGGTTAGAAGATTTTTTAATGTACAATCTGTGGATAAAAAGCTTTTTGATTTTATCGTTTGAAACAATGAAGAAAAAATTAATAGGGCCATCAAAGGGAAGAATTAGAAAAATTAATAATAAGAAGAAGAATCATAATGATAATAATCGATTTCATCTTAAGCTCTGGGCAAATATGGAAGTCACTGGGTGCTAGGTCGGAGCTATATGGTGAGTGTTCTAAAATGTCCCATCGAAATTGCTCATACGCACACTACGCACCTGCCACATGCCTGGGCTTCGTACTGTGCGATCGGAAGTTGAAAAACAAAGTAGCAGTAGTACTTTAGGGGCCGTTCATAAATGATGTCACGCTTTTTTCCCATGTATTTGACCCCCTCCCCCCTTTGTCACAATATGTCACACTTCAGTGGACCTCCTCCCCCCCTTTGGGGATCAATCATAAATGATGTCACGCTTCGAGGGGAGAGGGGGGTTCGTGAAATTGTGACAAAGTTTGACAGGGGGGGAGGGGGTAAGCTGGAGTGTGACACATTGCGACAAAGGGGGGGGAGGGGTCAAATATATGGGAAAAAAGGGTGACATCATTTATGAACGGCCCCTTGTCACATGTCACTTTATGTTGCATAATGCATGATGTCACACTTGTTACCCCCTCCCCTTGTCACACTTTGTCACAATTTCACGAAACCCCCTCCCCCCTCGCAGCGTGACATCATTTATGAGTGATCACATACTACGCACACCAGGCACCTGCCACATGCTTGGGCTTCGTACTGTGCGATCGGAAGTTGAAAAAAAAATAGCCCTCGTACTTTATATCTATGCATAAGCGCCGCACTTTAATGCTTTTTAAAACGTTTTTCTTTGATGTCATTTGCCCTTATCATATTCCTTGCTTTAACATTTTTTTTCGTTTCATCCACTAAAGCTCCCTCTGCTACAAATGACATCATTACATTTAATAAAATCATGATATTTATTCCCTTTTTGCTTTGTTTGTAGAGCTGCATTTCATATCAAAGGAGCACTATTAAGGGTAAAAAAATCGAAAAATATTTTGGATCTAAAAAGATTAAATCCTTTTATTAGTGAAAGCTTTCACTGACCACGAATAATTACTAGGCACCTACAATTTATAAGGGTTTGAGGCTCTTTTTTAGTCTGTCAATACCTTATACTTTAGTTTCAGATCAATGCTTTAAAAAAAGTTTTGCATTAAAATGTCAATGCTTAGCTCCGTTTTCAATTGATTTTTTTTTTGTAGTGTAGTTTTTGATGTTTGTAATGACTAGGGGTGGGGTCAATGTAACTTTTAAAAGAACTAGCAATTGTTATTAAAATACTTGTTTCGATCTCTTGCCAAAATTAAAAAAATGTTCTTCAATTGGAAAACCTTAAAAATTAAAACAAAATTTTCTACAGAGCACCATTTGAAAAAAGTGATTTAAATTAAATGTTCGAGATTGTCATAAAACTTCAAGGTGAAGTTTTTTCCCCTCGTGTAAACTTACTTTTTTTCTTTTTTTTAAATCTTCTTTTCATTAGGGAATCTGACGAAGATCAGACGAACGGACCCTCAAATCAAAACACCTGCAACAGTGACTCTCGAATAACTGGGTAAGTAATATTTTTAGATATTCACAACTTCCCCTTTCTGATACTCTTCACCATATTGTACGCTGTCCTCTTATGGAAGAAAGATATTTTAAAATTTCGGACTCCATTCGAGTTTTAGAGAAGTTCGTCTTGCAGGTGCGTTTATTTAGTACGCGGATCAGAATGTTTGCTTCTCTGTCTGGCGAAAACAACTTAATTGATAAACTGGCATGTAGCATCAGTTGGTAAGAAATCAAGTTTGCTAAATGAACTAAAACCAGAACAGAATACGGAAGACTCCTTAGGGACCGCTCATAAATGATGTCACGCTTTTTCCCCGCATATTTGCCCCCCCCTCCCCCTTTGTCACATGTCACGCCATGTTGCACAAGCGGGGATGTCACACTTTGTCGCAATTTCACGAACCCAACTTCCCCCTCGAAGCGTGACATCATTAATTTAATGATCCCTTATGTTGTTGTCGTGTCCCCGCGCGTAGCGAAGAAGAAGGGGTACGCTACTTCCGAGTTTAACGAGGCCCCCTATAGGCGCAGGAGTCCGATTTCCGCCCCTTTGAAAGGGCTCTTAATTTTTTAAACCAGCATGAAAGACACCTCCATAGGTATCGTTTCCCTCGGAGGACATTGGAGCCACGCCTTTTACCGTACACGGACCGCAGCAACCAGCAGCGACAGGTTGTCACCCACCCAAACACTGACCTTACTCGGTGTTGCTTCACTTTCGGTGCTCTGCGGGAACCGAGCTTCTGCTGACTGGTCCACTGCGGGACGCACATTTCCTATAACAGCAGTTTTTGTCTTGTACATGGATGGATTCGTCTTGACACTCTGCCAGTCAGAGCTCTCTTTTTTTACGGTAAAACTAAAATTTCACAAAAACCAAAAAGGAAGAAAGAAAAATTCGTGGCACGTGTTTTTCCGAAATAAATGAATCGATTTAAAACAACAAACACATTTTTCACAGCATGAACTACAATTAAATCTATATCACAATATTACCATCAGTTAGGGGTCATTCATAAATGATGTCACGCTTCGAGGGGGGAATGTTCATGAAAGTGTGACAGTTTGTGACAATGGGAGGGGAGGGGGTAACAAGATGTGTGACATCGTACATTTTGATTTCTATAAAAACATTTAAATTCAGCAAATTAAACCTATTTTATGCTAATAAAATATAACGTGACATGTGACAGTATGCTGAAGCGTGACACTTTGTGACAAAGGGGGGAAGGGGTTCAAATATATTGAAAAAAAGTGTGACTCCATTTATGAACGGTCCCTTATGTCCATGCGTGCTAGGTATACATAAAAGAAACACAAAAAAAATAATAAAATAATATTTTTTTAAGGCTCTAAAGATAGGATTTATTTAATTCTTGATCTTGGTTTTAGTTTATTCCCTAGAATAACTCTATGAAAGTAACTGAATTTTTTTTTTTGAAGCGTTAGGAGGGGGGGGGGGGGACATCTTGAGATACGTTTTGCATTCAGACACATGGTAAGATTATGAAAAGTATGAATTTTTTTTAAAGTAAAAATATTTTTAATTAAAAGGCACACGTGTTACGTGAACCATTTTCTTGACTTCTGAAAAAATGTAAATTCCTTTATGATAAGTGTCAAAGGTCCTAAAATAGTGCTATAAAGATATACAGATTTAAATAATCCATGAATTAAAAAAAAAACATTTCCTCTCCCCCCCTCACCAAAAAAGAAAAGAAGACGAAGACACGTCCTTCTTTTTTAGTAGGATAGTGTGTGTATTTAAAATAGAGCGCTGGCATGAATAAAATTAACTAAGGTACTCGTCATACAGTATTTTAACTTTCTTTTCTGTTTATCAACAGTGAATAGAATCTTAATGACATTTTTAAAAGAGAAATCGAGCCCTTTGTGTGTACAAACATGCTGTTCAAACATAGAATATTTCTCCTTTTCACTAGACCAAAAGTAGATATCTTCTGTGTGGGGGGCGCAACTGGTATTTTATCTGGCAGTAAGGGAAGGGGAACCACACACACACATATATATATATAATATATATAGTATGTATGTAGTTGTGAAGTTTAATTGTAAGGGGATATAATATAGTGTTTAGAGGACGCTGTTATTAAAGTTATTACTTCTAGGAGCGAAAACTAATAAAGGAGGAGAGAACTCTAGCTATGAATTCTTAATGTCTCCTCGTGGGGGCAAAAGAATTATTAGTAATCCTGATCATTAAAAATTATGTTATTTATTTCATTTAATTATGTTTTTTTAAAATTTAAACTGCTAGTGATTAATAGTTTGTAACTTTAAATGTTTTTTGCTTCATTGTTATAATATCCGAAGTACTTCCAGTTATAAAATGCCTATATTTACAGAATTTACGCATTTTTTAGACTTTTTCTCTCTTATAAATGCTCATTGAAAAGTATTATCATGTATGTTTTTTGTGCGTTTTAAGTCTAAAAAAGCCGGTAGAGAGATAACAGAGAGAAATTTGCTTGTTCTGCGTGACTCATGAGTGAGAATGTTGATACATTCTGGCAAAGGGAATGTTCGATACAATCAGAGACAGGTGATTAAACCTTTTATCCGGTTAAGGTTAAAAGCAGCCACCGAGCCAAGACAGCTATTTTTCGCTTCTATCTTTATAAGGGTGATATTGCGCACATAGATAGTTCACGCACATGGGAGATGGCTTTCGATAATAAGTAGATTTGGGACCGTTCATAAATGATGTCCCGCTTTTTTCCCATATATTTGAACCCCCCCCCCCCCATGTCACAATTTCACGAACCCCCCTCCCCCCTCGAAGCGTGTCACCATTTATGAATGATCCTTTTGGGGTCGTGACAGAGAAAATTCAGGACCGAATTCGGAACCTTCACAAAATTCCAATTAACCAAAACGGATCCTTCACAAAATTCCAATTAATCAAAACGGAACCTTCACAAAATTCCAATTAATCAAAACGGACCCTTCACAAAATTCCAATTAATCAAAACGGAACTTTCACAAAATTTCTATCATTCGAAAGGATCTTTCACAAAATTCCAATTAATCAAAATGGAACCTTCACAAAATTCCAATTAATCAAAACCGGCCCTTCACAAAATTACAATTAATCAAAACGGAACTTTCACAAAATTTTTATCATTCGAAAGGACCCTTCACAAAATTCCAATTAATCAAAATGGAACCTTCACAAAATTCCAATTAATCAAAACGGACCCTTCACAAAATTCCAAACAAACAAAACGGACCCTTCACAAAATTCCAATCTACCCTTTTCGCAGAATTATTTTTAAATAAGTGCTGAAAATAGGGAAAAATTTTTATCACTCGATGTTAAAATTTTGAATTTTCACAAAAATATTTGAGTTTTTACAAAAAAAATTGTTATTTTTCATCAAAAATATTCTTAAAATTCCCCAAAAACGGACCCTGTTGAAAATGCTGGATTAACCTCTGTAGATTATATTAACAATAACTGTAAGTAAATTGTCAAAATAGCTGAAAAAAAGCTTGCTTAAAAAGTATCTTGCAATACTCTCATTACAATGGAAATCAGATGAACCCTAACGAAAATTCAAGCCCTTACATTTGGAAAACAAGCAATCAAAGCGACGTTGCATCGAACACTTTCAGAGAAAAAACTTATGAATTGGAGTAGACACTACGCGGTTGTGGCCGTACAACTACCTGAAATTGCGATGCACTCACACCTTCCCTTCCCTCCAAAAATTCAAGTGCGCCATTTTCCCAGGTTTTACGTTAATAGCGATGTTGGACTTATTTGCTCCTTGCTTGACAAATAATTAATTTGAAAATCAATTTAAAAAAAGTGTTATGATAAGCATTGTTTTTGCCTGTCTGCCTGAAAATCTTACAAACCAACTTGAAGGAAAACTCCTTATGATTTTTCCTCTTTCAGACTTATATTTTTCATACAGAAAAAACTTGTCTACCTTTATCTGTGATGAACAGAAATAAAACCAATATTCAACGTTAATAAAGCAACTATTTTAAATGAGGCAAATTTTTAGAACTAAAAAAATATTTTTGATTTATAAGAAAAATTTCAACTAAAGCTAAGCTTTTAAAATAAAGCGACCAGCGTTTTCAAAGACCCTATGAAGTCCCTTCATCAGTACAAAACGTTTAATGGCAAAATGCTAAAAAGTTAAAAATAAGCAAAATAAAATTTTAAAAAGTCATATCTCGAGATACATTTTTCCGGGATTACTTGTGTTTTATTGATTTTAAACTGCCGAATTCGTTAGAGGCATAAAATTTAATTCATTCTGAAAGTATCTGGCGAAGAATAATTTCTTAATGGTATATTTAAAATTAAAATAACAACTTTAAACCTTTAATTAATTAATTTATTTTTACTGAGTGGATTATTTTTTTTAGTGAGATCAATATTTTTAATTATAAAGTAAAAAAATAATAACTCACTCGACGATTAGATTTCAAATACTTTTCATTTATTAATGCAGAAGAAAAATGAAATAAAACTACTTTTTACATTTATTAAGATTGAGATCAAGTATTAAATTCTTGAGCACGCAATGAAATGAATATCAAAACACAGACTTTTCTTTAAATTTAATTAATAAATAATTTCGTACTTAATTATTAAACAATTAACCTTGAAGCGAAGTAATTCATTATGTATCACCCAGTTGCTAAAAAAATAATTAAATAGAAATTGTATTTTGAGTGCGGATGGATTTACTTGCTTTATCCGTGAAATATAATTGCACGCTTTTGATTTCTTCACTTCAATTCAAAATTGAGAATTTCCATGCATTTCATGTACGATTTTTTTTTTTTTTTTTTTTTTTTTTTTGTTGACAAGTTCAAATAAGCGGTAGAAAATAAATCGTTAACGTTGACCTAAAAAATCGTACCGAAAAGTTTCGCAACACTGTAAAGTAGTTTTTCGCGCAGGAGTTCAGGGCGAAAAAAGAAACATGCTTCCCAGCTTGAGTGTCACATTACTTCTTTCAATTCTCTTTTCACGGAATCGGCACGTGAGATATAAGCAAAAAATATAGAAAGAAAATATTTTATTCCTTTCCGGTTAAGGTTTTCGACTAATTAACTAGTTCGTAGATTTTTCTTTTTTTTTTTTGAGTTGCTTTTATTAAAATACATTTAATTTAGTTACTTAAATATTTAACTTTTTTTCTTTTAAAGCATCGTTCGTCGATTTTTTTGCGTTGCTTTTATAATAATACGTTTAATTTAATGACTCAAATTTTCAACTTTTTAAAAATTTTTTTAACTCATCGTTCGTCGATTTTTTTTCCGTTCCATTTATAAAAATACGTTTAATTTTACGGTTAATACGGTTAATTACTTAAATATTCACCTTTTTTTTTTCAATTTTTAAAGCATTGTTCGTCGATTTTTTGCGTTGCTTTTTTAAAAATACATTTTATTTGTTATTTAAATGTTCAACTTTTTTTTCATTTTTTAAAGCATAAAATTCTTGCATTCTTTGAATGCATTTTATAGCTTTTTGTTATTTTATATTTCAATCGATTATTTATTGCTCCTTTATCACCTGAAATTGCACTAATAGTAGTTCCAAACAACTGCAATGTTGAATTTGTGTCGCAGGTTAAAATTATTTTTCATTCCCGAATAGGAGAACGGACCTTTAATCCTTTATCTTTTAATTTGTATTAGCTCCTTATGAGTGTACTTTAATAAATCAAAACTATTATTATGATACATGTAGTTTTGTAGCATAAGATATAAATTTTCAATGCTAAACTCTGTGGAGCATTCAGGATAAATATAAATTAATAAAAAGAAGTTGTGCGACAGGGAGGACGAAAACATGTCTACAAATCATCTTGCGGTTGATGGCCTCAAAAAATATCCGAGAGAGGAAGTGGGCAACCGGAGATAGTTTCGAAACAAAATCCCTCTAGTATCGTGACTTTAATTCATCCTTGCCTTCATTTCCTTAAAAACATGCGAATAACGAGAATAATTAAATTTAAAAATGACTTTATTAATGCTAATTAAATGTTTAGAGGTATGCAAATGTGTATTTAAGTTTTATTTATAACCTGAAACCCTCCATAGAAGAAAGATCTGGTTGCTCCTTTGATTCAGGCCCGTCATTTAGGGGGGTCAGGGGGGTTCAATTGCCGCCCTGGTTTGGGAAATTTAGTGTATTTTTGTGTATGTATATGTAATTAGCTATTTTTTAATGCAATATACATTGAATTTATACCTTTTGTCCCCCCCCCCCCCGAAACTTTTGAAATGGCGGACCTGCTCTGATTATATAAAAAAAAAAAATGATTTTATTGTATAATTATCAAGAGCGAATACAGGGGGTTGGCAATGGGGACCGCTACCCTTCCCTTCCCTAAGTATTAATAAAAATGATGGGAATAATGAGCTAAAATTTTATCATGAGTCTCCTTTCGAACAAATTTTACTGTCTACTTTTAAGACCCTGGTAAAAAAAAAGCCCTCCCATTAGCAAAAACCCAAGCAATAATTAAGACAATTATTCATTGAAAAAATATTGTTTATGAACCAGACTCTCTTCCCAGGGGGGGATCTGGTTGCGCCACTGTCCTGGGGCTGGAGCAATGTACGAGTCTGTTCTTGAAAAATAAAACTCTCGTCTTCCCTGAATCGCAATCAAAATACCTCCATAGAGGAACACGACCACCGCCATCCATAGCCATTTAGCCTCATTAAAAGAAAAGAGAGAACTCGCATATCGGATTGGCTCCACGTGTCACGGAGAAAAAAATCCACCGTTTCGAAGGGCGAAACGCTCCCCCATTTCGAACCCAGTCATAATAGTCCAGCAACAGGCTGCATTCCACTCGCTGGCTCACCCGTCCATGTAGGGTGACTGAGCGAGGCACGTTGCCGAAAATCAACGTGACTTGCTCGGTCTCCATGGCAACCCTCCGGGAATCGCCAACGAGGCTAACCGCTTCGCCAAGGCGATCACGTGATTCCCGATCTCTTCTGCTACACTCCGCGGAGTTTCGGATTGCCATTTTGTGGTGTCTCCTCTACCCCTCGCCCCCACCCCGCTCGTACTTTCGTCTGGTGGCATTCGATGCCCGCAGTTAGCCGAATGAGTAGAACTTGTAATCGAGCTTTCATAATAATGATTCAGGCCACAAGGGAAAACAATAAGTGGCGGTAGAGATAATTGGAATATTTTATGTCTGTTATTGTGAAACTCTAGCTATAAACATCTGATATGTTTTCTCCAGTGACCATCACAACTCATTAGCAGAACAATTTCATATCATTGGCTTTTAAAGCGTTTATTTTCCAAGCGATTTAAACCAATTCAGTTTTTTAAGCGATTCAAGTAACGTTTTAATACGATGGATCTTTTTTCCTTCTTTTCTAAGAGCTCGTTTTATTTTCGAATAAAAGGGGAAAGAAGGAGATGGCAATGTTGCTTTTGAAAAGTGATCAGGTTTGGAACATTTAAGGTCTCGGTTTAAGCAATTTCAATGTGACCAGTGTTCATTTTTATATCTGCGCTATTTTTTCGAGGAAATTTTAGCAAAGTATATAAGTAATATTATATATATATATATATAATAAAATTCGCTTAAGAAGTTCCCATATAAGAAGTTTTTCCACTTAATAAGCTCTTTTTTCTGATCCTAAATTTGTTCTTATTTCCGCAATTTAAAAAAAAAAAAACATATTTACGAAGACCTTTATTTTTTAAGAAATTATGTTTTCTAACTTCTCCAACGCAAAAAGGTTTTGGATTGTTCAAAATAAAAATATAAAATATATATATTGCTTCCTGTTAATTTTCTTATTTTTTCCCCCAATTAAGTTTAAACTCATTAATTCCTGAAGCATCTTGCTTTGGCTCTCTCATGGGCTTTTCTTCAAGCTGAGCAGTTTTCTAGTAAATTAAATTTCACTCTCTTATCAACGAAAAGATCAATTGTGCGGGAACAAAAAACCTTCACTTGAATTCCAATTTTTCAGAAAAAATTGAATAAAAATCCGGCTTTATTTCGTGCAAAGTTGCAATGAATTGCAACCGGGTTTTATACGTATTTGAAGAAAACAAAATAACGAGGAGAAAAGATTTCTGATATTGTTTGCTGTTCAATCGCAAATCCATACATGTGCAGTCGCAAATCTATGCGTGTGCACTCGCAAATCCATGCATGTGCACTCGCAAATCCATGCATGCGCAGTAGTAAATTCACGCATAGGATAGGGTATTATTAAAGCAAAAAGTAGCAACCATTTGTGGCGAATTCTGAAATTCGATCGTCTGGATTTGAGGCATTGTACTCTATACGTAGAGAATTTATGCCGAAACACATGCATGACACTGTTTTTTTGCTGGCCTCAAGAACTTTAAGCGGATATCCCGTCGAAAAGATACGGATTAATTTTGGCCTAACTAAATTTTTACCTGTTGCTTTTTATCTAGGCCGTGATAGCCTAGTAGTTAGGATATCGGACTTCCAATCGGAGGGTCAGTGGTTCGATACCCGACCCGCTCTACCTCGTCCCCGGGGAGGGGTATCCTTAAGGCCTAGTGATGGGCATAATCGAGAGATTTCAATAATCGAGTGATTAGTACTCGAATGGTTTTGATAATCGAGTGATCATTTCGAGTTCTCGGGAAGTTCAATCGAATTCTCGAGAAGTTCAATCGAGTTCTTGCGATGTTCAATGGAGACCTTGAGATGTTCGAGTTCTCGAGATGTTCAATCGAGATCTGAAGATGGTCGTCATAATCGAGTTCTCGAGTTATCCTGAATAATCGAGTTCTCGATTATGCCCATCACTACTAAGGCCTAGTGCTAACAGGGAAGGAGGTTGGAGGAGAAAAGAAAAGTTTTGCTTTTGTACTCGAGGAGTAACAGCAGATAAATAACATTTTCAAACAGCAGATTAATATTTTTTTAGACAGGCAAAAGAGAGGTTTTATCACTTTAGGAAAAAGTTTAATGCTCACATATTTAGGGTATTTGCACTTCTTCTGAGGTAGTTACGTTACACCGATCATGTCCGTTTTTTTGCAATGCTCCATTAGTTCAAATAATTAGCGCAAAATATATTTTTCTTTTGTAGATTCTGGGGACGTCAGATGGATGTTTTAGTTATGGAGAGAATTATTTAATGGCTGCTCACCTTTCAAAGACAACCTAATAGAAGCGTGTAAAAAAAAGTGGTTCGCTGTGTGAATCAGTCGTAAATCCATGCATAGCACAGGGTAGGCTCTTATTAAAGCACCTATTTCGTGAATTCCGAAATTCGAACTTCCGGATTTGAGACAGTGTACTGTATTTGCTCCCGTAATCGCAAGACTTGGACTTATCAGAATTAAACAGATTACTGAAGTAAAATGAAGATGATAAAAAAAAAAGGAATGAACGGAAGTAAAATAATCATATATTATTTTTTACAAGTTCGTTAAGCTTTTTTACTTGAATGAGAAGATCGTAAAAAGCAGTCTTCATTTCTCTTCTTTTTCCAGCACAAACAGCTTGACCGCAGTTAAATCTGTCTAAACCGCATTTAATTATCTTTCTCGAAATACATTCGTCGATAAATTAACTGAATCGTTCGCGAAAAAAAAGAAAAAACAGCGGTAAAAAGAATAAGAGAAGCTTTCGAAAATATTCGTACTCAGAAGGACGGCATTTAAGATAGAACCGAAACGTTTCAAGGCAACGTGAGACGACATATTTTGTTTCTCCGACCAACCTATCGGTAATTGCCGGAGATAAAAGTGTAGCGATGCATTATTTTATGTCTCCGCAGGCCTAGTTATTTATTATATTTATTTATTTCTTATTGTTATTTTATTTTTTTATTTCACTCATTTATTTTTATTTTATTTATTTATTAATCATAAAGTGCTGGTTATAAAAAAGCATAATTATTAAAATGTAAAAATAATAAATATTTACATTTTATAAGGGATCTGGAGCAGCAGGGCAGGAGCAGCTAAATTTTCTCGAAACAGGATCGGAGTCGGAGTAAAAAAAAATCTTTTGCTCCACTGCTCCGATTTTCACGCCTAAAGATTCATTCGAAGACTAAAAAATAAATAAATGAGAAGTTTTTAAAAATTATTTAATTATTTTATTTTTTTATTTCTTTATTATTATTTTATTTTTTTTATTTTACTCATTTATTTTTATTTTATTTATTTAGTAATTATCAGGGATATAGAGCAGCCACTTTTTTGAGTTGCTCCGCACCGACTTCTAAGTTCTTGCTTCAGCTCTGCTCCGTGCTCCGAATAGTTTCAATAGGAAAGTATGTTATACATTTTTTTTTTCAGTTAATTATTTTTTTTATGTCATAAAAAATTAGAAAAGTCTCTCATAGATTACATATTTATTAATAAATATATAATCTTGCGATGCGGAAATAAATTAAGCACCACAACACAACAACATATTTTTAAGTTCGTGATTGTAAATCAAAAAGGAAGAAAAAGAAAATGAAGCAAAAAAAGTTGATAATAATGATAATAAAAGAAAAAAGAAATGGAGCAAAACACATTTCTTTGCTCCGGCTTCTCTCCACTTTCGAGCAAAATCTCATTGCTTCACTCCTCTGCTCTTTGTCCCACGCTCCGCATCCTTGCGCTGAACAGCCCTTCTAGAAATTTTAATGGTGAATTAGCAAAAAGGAATTAATTAAATATTATTGTGCAATATTTTTGCAAATTAACGCTTTAATAGCGTTGATAAAAGTTTTAATTTCTTGGTAGGGAGCGACTTGAGCAGCCACTTTTTTGAGTTGCTGAGTTGTTCCGCTCCGACTTCTAAATAATTGCTCCGAGGGTCCGAGGCGGAGCAAGAATTCGGCGCTCCGTGCGCCGAATAAATTTAATAGATTATACTATCTCTCTCTTTTTTTTAGTTAATTTTTATGTGGCAAAATTTTTTTTAAATAAAAAAAATTGGTGCAACGGAGCACAAAACATTTCTTTGCTCTTGCTCCGCTCTAGTGTCGAGTAAAATGCAATTGCTCAATCTCCAGATCCCTGGGGAGGAAATGGTTGGGAAAGTAATTGTATTAGTAATGCTTTATTTCTTTTTAAATAAGTAGTATTTGATAGGAGAAATTTCAGAAGATGCAGACAATTCGGAAATTTACGCAAAATTCCTTTAAAGGGAACAACAGCTCGTGTTCAAAAATCATTCGGGGGGGGGGGGGGGGAGAGAGAAAAAAGACTAAAAACGTGACATGGTTCGTTCCGCTGTGAAGTCGTCACACCCACCAGATTTCAATGATTTGTTCCTTTCGTTCAAGTTACTACTGCGGCATTTTAAGCGATCGGTATAGTTCGTTGAGAGTACATTTAATAGGACGAGATTCTGATAAAAACTTTTACACCCTCTAAAATCTTCATGGCCTACCCGAAATGAAGTCGGAGCCCTTTAGTTTTTTTTATTATTATTATTATTATCAAGGATCTGGAGCGGCACATGGAGCAGGAGCGCGAAACAACGAGATTTTGTTCGAAACTGGAGCAAAAACAAACAAATATTCGGTAATGCACCGCTGCTACATTTTTTATTATTTTTTTTTTTGTTATTTTTTCTTTTTGTTTTGTTTTTAATTTTTTCAAAAAAAAAAAAAAATGCTGTGTTTCACTGCTTCTTTTTAATTAATTAATTAATTACTGTAATGCTTTTAATTTTTTTCTTAATTTTCTTCAAAAACTTCAAACGAAAATGAATGTGCTCTCTCTATCTCTCTGTTTTTTCTTCTATATGATTATTATTTATTTATTGAATGCGTCTGATACTTTAAATATGGATTCATAAATAAATAGTCTATAAATGCCTTTATTTTTATCACAAAGATACCTACAGTCGAACTCGTTTATAACGAGCACAAAGGAACCGTAACATTTACTCGTTAAATCCGAGTGCTCGTTAAATCCAAGTGCTAATAAACGGGCCCTTAAGGCTGGCGTGCAACTAGAAGGGGGATCACACAAGACCAACGTCTTGTGTGGTCAAATGATTGAGTTTAGTTAAAATTTAATTGATTCTTACTTACTTTAATTATATTGATTAATTTAATTAAATACTTTTCTTAACTTAACGACAATTATCCCCCCCCCCCAACCAGGAAAACGTTTCTAGTTCCACTACAGCCTTAAATAAAAATTGTCGCGTGTACTCAACGAACTCAGGTCAAAGAATGACCATCTGACCCTCCTACCTACTTGACCCCTACACTTATCAGGTCCACCTTTTCTCCCCCTCCCACCCCCATCCCCCTGTTTACAATAAGCCCCACCTGTTGCACCGGATTTGTGAATCCTCCCTATTGACGTTGGAATGCTGGAGGAATTTTTCCTACAAAAGTATTAAACCGCAGAGAAGAAAAAAAAAAGATAAGACAGAAAGGCTAGAAAGATGATGAGAAAAAGATTGCAAGACAGAAAAATATTGCTCGCTAAAACCGGGTCTTGCTCGTTAAAAGCGATTTCTGTTCCATAGACTTAACACTGATCCAACCAAATATTCTGGCTTCCCTCGTTAAATCCGAGCTCGTTATAAGCGAGTTCGACTGTATTACTAAATTAAATAAATAAAAGCAACAAAAAATGATTCCGACGGTTGATGAACGGAACCGAAGCAATTAGTTAGAAGTCGATGAAGTTGGAGCGCATCAACTAAAAAATGTTATTGCTCAACTTATTACTTAACACGTTCACGTCGGTGTGACCCACCGGTGGGTCACGCTTGACTGTTCCGTGGGGCGGTGTGCATTACAGGTGAGTCACTTGTTTTCAGAAAAGAAGTCGTTAAAGAATAAGTTTATTTTATTTTTTCTCAACGTTATATATAAAAATTCGAAGGCCTTCATGAAGCGCATAGGCGTAACCAGGGGGGGGGGGTTAAAACCCCCCCCCCCCCCCCATTGGGTATGTACTTATTTAGGCACACAGAAAAATTTCTGGCTGCGGCCTTGCAAAGCACAATTTTTTTTCCCCTAAGAAAATTAAACACATATGCTTATGATTTTTTTTCCCTTTTTCTCTGAAGGGTTGCGATCATGGCGAGAGTATGCAGCTCATAATAAAGAAGACTTTTGCATTTGGTTATAAGGTTATAATCAACCCCCTTATCACCTTTAGGGGGGGGGGGTTAACAGCGAAAGGTGGATTCAATCCCCGTACCACACACAGACAGAGATCCTTTCAATCACTCCAGAGGGTTTTCTTTCCTTCTTGATGTCTTTTTTACCCAAAGGCAGCAATCTGGGAATACAATCGCACAAGTAGTAAGTTTCCTGGAAAATATTCTCTACTGTGATGGAGTCCTAAAGTCCAATTGTTCTAATGGGTTAAACCCTCAAGCCAGGAAGGGATGCTCATTAAGAAACGTAAAGAGCAGTTTGTATTTATTTATGACTTCCTGTCCAAACACCCATTTTGGTAAAATCTTTTTTGTAGATGAGCTGATTGGAAAACTGATGAACTGTATTTGCATTGCATTCTCATTTACAGATGTTCTCTCATCTCTTATATTTTAAATGTTTTTTTTTTTCTTATTATGGTCCATCACTGATTGCATTACGACTCTGGAAATCATCCGTTCAACGTTTCCAATCTCACTGCTACGGTTTAATGCTGCATTTTTATTTACAATCAAGTATTATTTATATTTTAGCTAAATTTTTAATTATTTTCGATACATAATAATGTTTGCACTCCAGCGATGGACACGTTCGTCATCCAAAAAGAAAAGAAAATTTGATTCAGATGCTTCCACTTCTGAGGTATGTTTTGCTACAAATTTAACAAATTTTTTAGAAATTTATTGTGGGAATAAGCATTTTTGTAGGGGAATTTGGATTTTTTTCTCTAAAATTCGACTATTTTCCGGTTTTAATATTATGAATGCCTGGACATAGAAGATTGCTTAGCGCTAAATATTGAATTTTCTATTGCGTTTGAATTAAAAAATAAACTAATAGATCTAGTAAGGAATGTTTAATGTTTTTGTGAATCAAGGCCGTATCCAGAGGGGAAGGGGGACCCACGGGCAGCCCCCCCAGAAATCTTTTGCAATGTATTATATATTCCTCCCTAAAACTTTGCTTTACATAAGTGTGTCGAAGTCTGCCCCCCCCCCCCCGAAAAAAAATTCTGGATACTGCCTTGGCTCCGGAGCAGGGGGAGAATGTTAAGAATTAGGAAGGGCAGTGTATGCTTCAAAATCATATCCTTTATATATACATATATATAGATATATATGATTAGAAATGATATTGATATGAATTTTTTTACATATATGATAGCTTTTTGATGTATATATAGTAGATGTATGTTTAGATCTTTGGTGAAGTTAGAGGAGTGGGTGTTTGGGGCTTCTGCAACTTAAATTTTTGTAACTGGTCTTTTATGTATAATTCTTAGTATAACTCTGAAGGCAAGGCTTCGAGGTCTCTCCCCAGGAAACTTTTTGAAATCTTCTTAGCAATGCAACTTCGGGATACTTTGGTAATGTTAGAGGAAACAGAAAGGAGTTAGGTTACTCTCCCCCCCCCCCGCATTTTTTTTCAAAATAAAGTCTTATATCTTTTAAGTACTTTTGGTGTCGCTCGTGATAGTGTTCAATGTCCTTTCCCTGAAAGTGTTTCTGAAAGTAAAGTGTCTTAAAAGCGTAATTTCTCTTTTCTTTCTTTTTTTAAAACTTGTGATCTGAATTTTTTGCCGGGGGGGGGGGGGGGGGGGAGGAGTTGACTTGCTCCGAGGGGGTAGTTTCCCCCCCCCCCCGGGAGATGCCTGAAATAAACACGGAGTATATCTTTAGAGACATGTATTTATGACTAGTAAATTTTCAACTCTTTTACACTTCGTATTGGTGTTTAGTCTGTACATTTTTAGGGTGACCCCCCCCCCCTTTCTCCCACTCTAGTTACACCTATGATGAAGCGTAAGGATACAAGACAGTCCCGCCTCACGCGGAAAAAAGTAGATATTTGCCCCGCCGTGAACGTGTTAAAGCTGGATATTCTCTTAACCGATATTCCATTAAGTATGTTCGACTGTGCATTGCACATAAAACTCCATTTGAACAACTTTCTAATTTTTTTAAATATATTTACACTACCTATAAAAACATTATTAAACATGTTTGAAATATTTGAAATATTAAACATTGATTAATCCTTTTTCAACTTTAATTCTTTCAGGATTTACACGGAAAATCAAGGATTTTTTTTTTTTTTTTTTCCAATTCGCTTGAATTAAAAAATGGAATTTTTTAAAATTTTGAATATTAAGGATCAAAATATTATCATTACGACAGGTTAATTAATGAAAAACGACAGGTTAATTAATGCGGTTTACGACAGGTTAATTAATGATTTGTGATCCCAGGTCGGTGCAACTGATGGAACAGGCGTTAAAGCCAATACACACTAAGCGCGTGACGTCACTAGCGGAGGGCAAAGAAAGTTGAAAGCGCCTCAACTATAGTTTTACCTTTATGTTTGATTCTAAATGAGTTTACGTCATTTCTTATGCAATTAATTTTGGAGCATTTTTGTTTTCGTACTCAGACCCTTGAAACCCTCAAAGCTAGGGATCTAGAGCAACCACTTTTTTGAGTTGCTCCGGCTCAGCTCCAGCTCCTTTCCATGCTCCGGATAGTTTTGATGCCCATTATATTATTTATCTATCTCCACCTCTTTAAGTTAATTATTGTTTTTATATGATAAAAAATTAAAGTTTAAAAAAATTGGAGCAGTGGAGAAAATTTTTTTTTGCTCATTTTGTGCTCCAGTTTCAAGCACACTGCTCCACACTCCTGCTTCATGAACCGCTCTAGATCCCTGCCTCAAAGCGCTTGATATGAATAGGATCTAATCATTTTAACTACATCACTGCAATAAGAATGAATAAATAAAAACACCGATCGGGCAATAAATCTTTTCGTTATACATTAGTCTTATAATTTTTAAAAATATTCTTCCAGTTTAAGTTAATTAGTTTTTTTATATGATAAAAATTTAAAGTTAAAAAAATCGGAGCAGTGGAGCACAACATTTTTGCTCCGTTTGTGTTTCAGTTTCGAGAAAAATCCCCTTTCTCCACTGCTCCGAGCTGCTGCTCCACCATCCACTCCAGATAACCGCCTCAAAGCGCTTGGATTGAATTGGATCTATTCATTTTAACTCCATCATAAGAATAAATAAATAAAAGGACCGATCGGGCAATAACTCTTTGCTTTACACATTATTATTGTAATTTTTTCTTAATATTCTACCTATGTAATCTCTCTTCGTCTGTTTAAGTTAATCAGTTTTTTTTATATGATAAAAAAATAAAGTTAAAAAAAATCGGAGCAGTGGAGACCACAACTTTTTTTTTGCTCCGTCTCCGCTCCAGTTTCGAGCAAAATCCCCTTGCTCCGCGCTCCTGCTCCATGATCCGCTCCAGATCCTGCCTAGAGTGCCTGGTATGAAATGGATCCAATCATTTTAACGTAAGAAAGAATAAATAAAATTACCGATCGGGAATAAATCTTTTCGTTACACATTATTAGTAATATAAATTTTTGTTAATATTCTTCCATGTCATCTTTCTTTCTCTGTTCAAGTTAAATAGTTTTTTTTTTATATGACAAAAAATAAAAGTTAAAAAAAATCGGAGCAGTGGAGCACAACATTTTTTGCTCCGTTTTTGCTCCAGCTTCGAGCAATATCCCCTTGCTCCACATTCCGCTCCAGATCCCTGCTCAAAGTGCTTGCGCTGAATTGGATCTAATCATTTTAACTGCAAGAATAATAAAGAATAAATAAAAGGACTGATCGGGCAATAAATCTTTTCGTTATACATTATTATAATTTTTTAAATATACCTCCATGTCATCTCACTTTCTCTGTTTAAGTTAAATTAATTTTTTTATATGACAAAAAATTAAAGTTAAAAATAATAGGAGCAGGGGAGCACAACATTTTTTCTTGCTCCGTTTGTGCTCCAGTTTTGAGCAAAATCTCGGGGCTCCACTGCTCCACGATCCGCTCCAGATCCCTGCCCCAAAACGCTTGCGATGAATGATATCTAATCATCTTAACTGCATCACTGCAATAAGAAAGAAAAAATAAAAGGACCGATCGGGAATAAATCTTTTCGTTATGCATCATTATTATAATTTAAAAAAAATATTCTTGCACATCATCACCCGTTATCTGGTCTGCTGACTGGTTAAAACCTTCCCATCCGAGCTAGTAAAAGGTAATCTATCCCAGCCTCATTTGTTTTTTGTGTTGGAGACTTCTTTTTTTCGCCCCCCCAACAAATCGCTCCTTGGATTGCATGCAATCCGGTACGCGTTTTTGACAACGTGATCAGAGTTCACGTTTTCCTTTCCTCACGTTCGACCTCCATCTTTTCCCAAGAATCACAGGGGAGTGGATTCCGAAACACTTTTGCTCAGTTTTGTTCCGCGGAAGCTGGCGAAATAAGGGGGTCCCACACTCGCTCATTAGACGCTAATACGCCTCCACGGAATCATAACATACCGGTAAGTTGATTTTAAAATCGGTAATGAAGAATTTACACTCATTAAGTAAGTCCAGCCGTTCGCTTCCCTTTTCATTCCAAGTGTGCCCAATTGGGTCCATTTTAAAATACTGTTTATTAACGACTGTTTGGGCCATTTGAAAGCTAAAACACCAAATTGTTTTTGAAATGAATCAACAGATAGTTTACTTCGTTTTAAACATGGAAATTGGGCATTCATTATTATTCAAACTAATTATTAATTAAAAGTAAAAAAAAATTTTTTTAGTTATTTTGTTCTATAATCATTTTTTAATCAGAGAACCAAAAAATTGCGTCAAAATTGTGCTTAGTTCTGGGGTCTGAAGATGTTAAAAGATCAGATGCTTCCTGTATTTTATGTATATTTTTTTTTTCTTCTAAAGTAAAAATGTTGGGTGTCACTAACAGTGGCGTACGCAGAATTTTTTTCAAGGGGGGGGGGGAGGAGTTCATAATTTCCTGAAACTACTAAAAGAAATTCGAGTATGTGTCGACAGGGTGGCGTAGTGGTAAGACGCAGGTCTCGTATGCCCAAGATCGCAGGTTCAAACCTGGCCCAAGTCGGTGGATTTTCAAGATGCAGAAAGTCGTCTGCGTCCATGTCGTACGATTATGCGGCACGTTAAAGATCCCTTGAGTATCCGTTTGGCTTGGATACTCTCGGCTAAATTAAATTCCTAGTGCACATTGCATCAACGAGAACTCAGGTGCCCCTAAGCGTCAAAAAATTGCGGCAATGGTACCACACTCATTGTGGTGCCGCTGAAAGAGTTGGTACCAATTTCTGGGGACGCACTAGGTCAGCAATGGTTGATGACTAATACTGCAGCCCCATTAGAAAAAAAAAATCGAGTATGTAATAAAGCACTATTATTATTTTATTTTTCCCATTTTGTCTGAGCTCAAGGGGGAGGGGGCTTAATAACCCCTAACCCCCCCTCCCCTTGCGCACGCCACTTTTCACTAAACACCACTTTTGGTGCTCAGTTGGTGTAAAGCTGAAAATGATTCATTTTTTGATGTATTTTAAACTTTTTTAAGTGTCTGTCTAAAACAAATAAAGACAGCAGAGTATTCTTTTAGCATAGGATGTTCGTTAAGTTCAAAAATTCAGAACGATTGCTCCTTTATACTATTTTTATAGGAATGAGCAATCGCAATGACATTTCAGGAATTCTGGGAATATTATGAAAATTATTTACAGGGGGGGGGGCGGGTGGAGGATTCTAGATTTAGTGGGATCTTCCTAGTCTCACGCGCGGTTTTTTATATCCCCCAAACTGGTGACTGGTCAATTTTTTTTACCAGAAATGTTCATAAAAAAGCATATTTTTTTTTTTCATATAATTTAACTCCAAACTGGCTATAAAAGAAAAATGATTTTTTTTCTTTTTAATTTTAATAAATGAACTAAAACGTTTTTTTTATATATTATAAGTTTGGAACACAAATGCCCCGAAATGTTTGCTTTTTTGCAATCACAGTATGTACAATGAAGACTGTGTTACAGCTCTTACGTACAATTATCTGGAAAAAAAATAAAAAGTATCCAGTTTGAATTTGAATATATGTTAAGTTTTTTTTTTTTTTGATTGGAAAAGCAGAGACTATTTAGAAGCATTTGTGTTGCGAGCTTATAAAATAAAAAGCATGATTGAATTCGTTGTTTATGAAAATAACAAAATGAGAAAACACTTCATTTTTCTTTTATACTAAGTTTGGAGTATAACTGTATATGACAAAACAAAAAACGAAAGTAGTTCAAAAATTTGACACCCTGTGATCTAAACTTATCCATGTGCAGCTACTCCCCAAAAACGCTCTTTTCCACCTCTTTGGAGTTTGGTTGGGCCGTGAAAAAGATCTTATATTAGAACAATTTAGCAACATTATCAGGACTAACCCTTATGAATTTTTCTGTTGCAGCCCGCACGAAATAATATGCATCTGTATGCGGCCCGAGAGTAAAAAAGGATCGAGTATCACTGAGCTACGTGGTTAAGTTTGGCACGTATGGCCAAACACTGCTAATGAGTGTTTACGGAGCAAATTTCACTTGACCCCCCCCCCCTCCCTTACGCTTGTATATCATTTCACATATCACAGTCCATAGCTTATAATATTTGGAATCGATACCAAATGTGGTAATTCTTAATGCAAGGGTGAAGTTGTCAGATTATGCGATGTTTATCATTAACACGTGTGAGGATTTTTCTCACATCACCTGTTCCACTCAAAAAAAAAAAATAAATAAATAAATAAAATAATAGAATAAAGATCATAAATGAGCTGTTTTGAAATAAAAAGCATTTTTATTTATTCTAAACACCGAAAATAGTAATGTTCAAAATGTATCGTAGAGGTGTATTGTTTTCGGGAAATATTATGTTAGGCAAGATATGTACTTTTTATTTGTGGGGTATAAAAGGTTCCTTACGAAAACTAGGAAAAAAATGTTTTTGCAAACTATGTATGTCTATTTTATAAGTTTTACAAGAAGCATTTTTTGCTAGAACCATTTGAAACTCCAATCTTCCTCGTGAATACATCCTCGAAAATAAAAACAATTTTTCACTACATAGAAATTTAAGTAATTCAATAACTATATACTACTTAGTGATTTTAGTCCATTTAGGTACATACCTGATTTAATATTTGTTGAAAAAAAATACAAGAAAAAAGTAGTTTCTCGGTAAATCACATGAGCACTCGCTTGATGAGAAAACACTCGTTTAAAAAAGAAAAAAACAAAACAAATAAAAGAGTTTCACAAATAAAAGGGTTAAGCAAATTCATTAAAATGAATGGCATATTACGGCCGACGATTATTATTTCGTAGTCAATTATTGCTCCCTAGTTTTGTCATTCTTCTTCTTTTTTTTTTTTTTTTTTTGTGGTTTTGTTTTTCATCTTTGGAGAAATTCAGTTTTTATATTCTTCTGATGGGCGTTGGGTAACATTGACGCACCATACTTTTGCTGTTAATTAAAATTCAGGCATTAAAAAGGCTTTACGAGTGCATTAACAGTTACACTGCACTTGATTAACTTTCATTGCTTGTAATTAAATGCAAGATTAAGTTAACCATAGCGGAGCCGCAACAGGAGGTGGAACTCGGGGGAGGAGCGCAGAATTCTTAGATTTAAGATATTTCCAATCTTAATCAGAGATACTCACCCCCCCCCCCGAACAATGATTCACCCCCCCCCTAAAAAGCTACGAATCTTGCCAAAATCGATGACCCCACAAAAATCTGCCAAACCCTCCTAAAAACACGCTTCCTAAAGATTCTAGTGGCGCAGGCTTTGGCTTTACTTCCCTTGGTGGGACACCCCTGTCTAAATAATACATTAATGTCTAACTCATGTAAGGACCATTGTGAATACCTTAATAAAAATAAAATAACAACTCGTTATACGTACAAATTTTGCAAAAGATTGCAGATACGTGTTTCGAGGTTGCAAAGGATTGCAGATTTCATCCACTTCCTTCAATGCAAAGGAAGTGGTGAAAAACATCCAACTGAAGCCCAACTTATTTGTGGCAACTTGTTTCTTGTGAATCTTATTTCTTATTAAACCCTTCCCTATCGCTCCCGTGAAAATGACGGGCTGAGTTTTCGCCTTCTATTTCTCGGTCCCGTGATTGTCGGTCTGGAGTGCTTAAAATTTCAAAATAAAAACAAATCAAAATTTTAAAATGAATATATATATATATATATACATTATTCTTACACATTTTTATATAATTTTCAGAGATAAAAAAATAGGCACTTTTATGACCGTTTTCTTGAAAATGACCCGACCGTTAAAGGGTTAATCAACGGTCCTGCCTATCACCCATTTATCTCATTAAAAGCGATGGCGCAACCCTCCCCCAAAAAGCAACGGAGCTCTTTTCAAAACGGACGAAACTCCGCCCCCCGAAATCGGCTGAAACTAAGCCCCTCAAACTTTCAATGTCGCAGATTGCTTCTTGATCCCCCCCCCCCCCAGGTGAGCACCCCTGTTTTAATACCAACATTTTCCAATCTTAGGGGAACATTTTGGTTTTGGCACTGTACCGGAGATGAACTTGTCAAATTCTAGAAATTTTGAAACGTGTTTCCAGCAGCAAAGTTATGATGAACGTGTAAAAAGGATAGAATGATAAAGAATATTCGTCTTTATTAAATTTGTCGTAACTGTTTGACAACTCATTTATAAGTTAAAATAATGTCAAAAAAAAAAGGGGAAAAAAAGATTTTTATACCGCCTCATGATAGTAATTTTTATATTCAGTGAAATATTGTAGAAATTTCGGTGGAATTTCTGTCATTTCGAAACAAAATTAGGAAAAAGAAAAAGAAAGAAACTGCTGTTTTCTTTTTACATTCAAAAATTATTTCAATTGAGTAATTTATTATTAGTGTTTATTTTACAGATCTAATTTTTAAAGTAAAATTTTATGTGTTTTTGAATTTTTACAATTACATGACGAGACAAAATAATAATAATAATAATAGAACACCATAATGTTTTGGGAAATATGTCTCCAGAAATCGAAACAAAAACTAAAAATGTATTCGGAACCATTTTTTCGAAGCGAAAAAAAAAATAGTGCTATTGGTTATTTTGGCATTAAAGTTTAAATTTCTCCGTAAGATACTAAATCTTATTTTTTTGTATCTTTCAAAAAATACCATTAAAACACTCAAATCAAAAAATCCTTTTTTGAACATATTCAGCGTTACATGCTTTTTTCGATAAAATTGTTCTGAGCAAATTCCGTTTGATAGACCAAAATGCAAATTTTCTTGAAGATGCCAATTTTTTTTTTTTAATTGTTCAAAATTAAACAAATGATTGTTAAATATCTAAATAAAATATGGGAATAAAGAACATATTCTCGCCGACACCTTTAAAAAAAAAAAAAAAAAAAAAAAAAAAAAAAACATAATTAATAATTTTTTTTCGAGTTAGATTATTCACTCTGAAGAAAGGGGGCGGGGAGACAAACTTGACAGACAGGCAAACAAACGCACATTTTCCCATCTCGAAGCCCGATTTTCAAATTTTTTTATTTTTCAATATTTAATTATTTAATTAATTTAGTTATTTATCATCATCATATTTATTTTTTGGTTTTTAGCAGAATTTTTACAATACAAAAAATCTTCTTTCATGCTTTTCTTTTCTTTCTTTATTTTATAGAAAAATAAGTTAAAATGCGGTCGGCTGAAAGTTTCTGTATCGATTGAAAGAGCGCAAAAATCAAAATAGTTTCTCCCATCGCATTTTGCGATCATTGCATTGATTGAGGATTTCTCGCCAAATTTGGCATCCCAATCCTGTTGTGATTCTTATCACGTAACTATTACTCAAAGTTGTTTATCCCACTTCCTGCAAGTGCTTTTTACGTCCGAAAAAAAGGTTTTATTGAAGTAAGAAAAAATATATTTTAAAAACATATTATGTGAAAATATTGCATTGATTTCCATCCTAAGTACTTTAACTGCGTGCGTAGTCAGAATGTGCTAATTAAAAAAAAAAAATTCAACTCGTACCTTGAAGCTAATTTTGCTACATGTTGCACCTGACTGAACTGCGCTATAGGGAATTAAATCTCCGAGTGAATACTATTTTTGATTATAAAATACAGGTAAAAATTGAATTTTGAATGATTGTTACTTTAGTCGAAATTGCTGTGAAGGTTTCTTTTAAATCGATTCGTAATTATTTGTGTTTGTTGCGTTGATCTTATTGCTTCATTCAGTTATTAATTTAATAGTTTGAATATTTAACAAAATTTTGAAGCCCTTTTGATGATGCTGTTTTAAAACGACATAGACGTCAGTTTAAATTGCATTTTACGATTGAATTTTTACTGTGCACAATAGTTTTTTTTTTGGATATTGATTTTATTGCTTCGCTTTATAATCGTTGAATTGTAAAATTTCTTCAACTTTTTAAAGACATTCTGAATGGCATAAAATTAATGTCTGGTGCATGAGCTAATGAATCTGCTTTTGCTGTTGCAGAAAATAAGGCCCTATCTCTGGTTTTAAGTTTGAAATTTCATGCTCTGTTTGATTTACATCAAATTGCTTAAATGATGTCTGTCCTAGATCTTCGAAAAACCAAAGCTCTGTCAAGCATTTTTTAATTGAAAAATAAATAAATAGTTTGATTTAAATCTTGACATAAATAAAATAAATCACTTAAGAATCAAAGCTGTGTTTATCTGCATTTCTTTTTTAAAAAGTATGTTGTGCTCAATTTGAATTTAAGTATAATAAATGACCTAGGTATCCAAAAAATTCAATGTTAAAGATACGAAACCCCTACCCAATCTTACTATATTTTAAAATTCAACCCGTTCCCTCTGCCAAAGAAAATTTAAGTTGTGTTTATTTGCCTTTTTTTGTTTACACTTTTATAAGAAGCACAGTGAAACCTGTGCAAGTTGACCACTTTCGGTGCAGCACTTTAGTGGTCAACTTGTAGAGGGTGAAGGGCTAATTCCGTTCTTTCCAAAAGGGGTCAGGTCAACATGGACAGGTGGCCAACTTTAGAGGTTTTACTGTACAATGAAAGTTTTTTAAGGACGCATGATAGAATGCAAAGTTATTTGGGTAGCAGACCAGCAGCATAAACTCCTTCCCATTGTGTTCTTAATAAAAATTTGAGGCAGATCTTCAGAATGATGTCTCATTAGTAGCTGGAATGCTCTCATTGGCTAATCTTTTTAATTGCAATTTAAGCAGATGTAATGGAATTACATCATTGGTAATGGAATTATGTATTTTTTTGAAAAGTTAAATATGAGTTTGACTCGCTCTTTGTAAACACTCATGTTATTTTAAAAAAGTTTGCACTATATGCGATGCTTATTTCATTTATTTTAAAAATGGGTTTGACTCACTCTTTGTAAACATTCATATTATTTAAAAAAAGTTTCATTATATGCGATGCGTATTTCATTTATTTTAAATTGGGTTTGACTCACTCTTTGTAAACATTCATATTATTTTTAAAAAGTTTCATTATATGCGATGCGTATTTCATTTATTTTAAAATCTTATGTAATCTATATTTTCGTTGTAGATCTCCTCGAAGTCAGAAGAAAGGAAACAACGATAATACAAAAAAGGATGAGAACAAGTCCTACCTAAGTATGAAATCTTTGATAAACATTGACGATGATAGTAACGTAACAGACATATCGCCTGTTCTGACGTGCATTCGCTCATTGAATGGTAAGTAGTACTTTTAATGATTTTCCATATGCAAGTCGGAGTGAAAACTTGGTTATAATACAGACTTGTCCATTTAACTTTTTTCCTACAAAGTAATTGTCTGCAATTTTTGCTCGATGAGTAGCGCTATCTCTTATTTGAATTTTTTTCCTTCCCCACGTTCTATTTATGTAACAATTTTGTAGCAAAACTACTGTTGTAATAAATTTTATAAATCTCGTAATTTTTCTTACATTAATTAGGAGCTTCATTTGAAAGCGATACTCACAAAAGTCATCAGGAAATTTTTTTCCTACATTTAGCTTGCCTTAAACGTGTTAAATGATTATTTCGGTTTATAAAAGCTTCTAAAATTGAAATCTTCACTAACTAAGCAGTCATTCTTTTTACTGTCCTTTAACTGAAATTCAAAATCGTGGAAATTGAACAAAGCAGCACTCTTTGAGTGAAAGGCACGCTTTGAGGCTATATGTAGTGAGTGACCTTTATCGATTATAAGGAGGCTGGTAATATTATCAAATAAACAGGTCTTTATTATAAGGGAGTTCTCCCTTCAGAGAATTCAAAATATACTTTAACAATGTTAATTTATTTGTAGTGTTTATCTATTATGTACAGATCACTTTTTAACTATTTTTAAGTATTTATGTTTGGAAATAAATAATGCGTAACTAATAATGCATTGCTATAAATTTCTTTAAAAAGAATAACTCCCCAAGTGAGTCAATGGACACTGATAATATATTATAAAAAACAGGTTGAAGAACTGAAGCCAAATAAAAAAATGTATAATCAAAATAATTATTCTAATTTATAAATTAGAATAGTGGTGTTTACTCATGCAGACAGCCTTTTTTTTTGTTGATAAATTGGTGTGATAAAATAGTAAATATTATTGTTTATATAAATCCAGTCTGTTTTAATCTTTTTTGTGTTTATGGTTATTTTGCATTATTTATTTTTTTATTGATATTTTTGATGTTCTTTTCAGCCCTGTTTATACAATATCCGTAATATTATTTCTCTTTATTTCTAATTATCTTTAATCCATGCATATATTTTATATTGATTATATTTATTTCATTTTTTATTTATATTATTTTTCCGTTTTAATCAAACCTGTATGTTGTGTAAAGAATTTCTTTTAGAGTTTTTTTTTTTTGAATAATTGTACCCTAAAAACTATATTATGATGCATTTTAAAATTAGTTATTTTGTTAGAAAAATATTTCTGCAAACATTGATTAAACGTAATAGCTTTCTTAAGCAAAAAAAAAATCTCTTAAGTAACTCATCTTTTAAAAAGATTTACAGTATTTTTTGCATTAAATTTGTCATTTAAGTTTTAAAAATTTTCATGTAGTAATATATATCTTCAGATTAACTTTTTTTTTGCGAAGGTCATAAAATAACAAGACATATTTTGATGCTATGTCATCCTCCGTAAACATAACAAATCACTAAGGCGGTAAAAGAAGGTGATTTACTTGCATTAAAATGGTCGGAAGAGCCGTAAATAGTTTGAAGCGACAGTCGTTTCTTCGGAGTGTTTTTGATGGTGGTCGTCAGGATTTTGTATTTCAGTGTGATGGGTCACTTTTAGGTGATCTCTCGCTAATCATATACGACCATCATTGAATTTTATGTTTAACTGTGATAGGTCTGAAGAAAGCACCACTAGCGTGTCGAATACGCCTCTGCTCCGAATGAGAAATTTATTTCCGTGAGGACCACTGACTGTGGTGGCTGTTCTTTTATTAGACAGACCTTAAGGATAGATTTTTGTTCTGGTCATTTATCGGTGTCATCAAATTGACTTTTGCTCGTCAACAAATGAAATGGGTAAATAGAATGCTTTTTGACCCCTTCCGGTACGATTTAATGAGAAATAAACCGTAAAATTAATTAATGAAAAATTTTGCAGGAAATAAGTATTTAATCTTTTATTGGAAAAGATCATTTTTCATTTTATTGCTTGTACACTTGTAGATTAAAATGATTGTTTTTATTGGAAGATGGGAAATTTTATCCTGATATGTGAATTTGTTTTTGATTTACAAGCTGCACTGTTCTCGAAAATCCGAAAAAACAGAAAATTGCAAATCTTAAAAGGCGTTGGAGTTGCTATATTCGAGACTTTGGTAAAGACTCATTGTGCAGCATTTTTCTTGATTTTTTTCCAATGACATGCTACATTATAAATGTTAAACTGAATTTTTTTCTTCAAACCTTATTAAAAATCGCAAATTATTTTTTCTTAAAGTACATATTTTTTTTTCAAATTTAAAGTTTTATTCACCAATCCTAAAAATAATATTTTCCATTTTCTAAGTATGAAGCCATTGTCATCTCATCTTGATATTTTCTTCTGTGATTTGTGCAATAGTACTAAATATTCATAGAATTAATTTGAAAAAATTTCGTTATATACTTTGAAAAAAAAATTTGAATTGCATTTTGAGAAATTTTTTTATACCAAAGATATATCAGGGGTCAATTCAGCATTTTTAACAGGGTCCATTTTTTGTGAATATGCAAAATTTAAATGTGGTGATACATTTTTTAAATTTTTTTTGCTGCTTATTTAATAAATATTTCTGTAAGAATTACGATCTGGTAGCTCAAAATTTTTGAAGGGTCCGTTTTGATTGATTGTAATTTTGTGAAGGGTCCCTTTTGATTGATTTGAATTTTGTGAAGGGTCCGTTTTGATTAATTGTAATTTTGTGAAGGGTCTGAAAAGAGACCTGAATTTCCTCTGGTGCAACCCCTGTATATAAATGTAGCATATCATTTGAAAGAACAAGAAAATGAAATGGAAAAGAGTGCTGTAAAAGGAGTCCTTCGCTAAGTCTACCTCAATTTGGAAAGCTTGTAGAGGCTTTCAAAATTATATGTTGTCCAATTCTGGTGCAATTTTTGGGAATTTTGCAGCCCTGTAAATCAAAAAGGAGTGTACATATATTGTTAAAATTTCATATTTTCCCCAAATGTACCAGCAGTACATCTGTGCCATATTTCAAGAAAATCTGAAATGGTAGGATTTTGAGCCTGTGTTGCAATAACCTGTGTGTAATAATATCTGAATTTGCAATTTAAAATCATTGCAAACTCGTACGCTTATCTCTTAAAGAGGTTTGTAGCGGATATTTTCCCAATCCACGACCTACAAACAAACTAATGAACTTGCAGACTAAATGTAACAGCGCCCAACATCAGATAAATTCTCTTTTTCAGTATTCATTACTGTAAGCCAGACATTGACAAACTCTCTTAAAATTTAGAAGTTATGACAAAAAAGTTAGGCTTTCTTTTTCAAATCTAAGACATTATAGCATACAATTATAACTAGCAGTTTAAAGTAACATAATAATTGAAGTTGACTGTCCATGCAACGATTAAGTTATAATGTTTCTAAAACAATAGCACAGTTATTGAATAAAACCCCCTACAGATAAATATCACATCATTTTATTTAGAATTAATGTTGAAAATGTCATGAATGCAAAAAATTGATTCAATTTAACCGTAGAGTGGGGCTATCGCCATAAAAGTAGATGAAATTGCAGAATATTTTATCTTAGAAGTTTTAGCATCAGTGCTGGAAACTTTAGGGGCAGTCAGATATTTATCGAGTCCTTGTGTAAGTTATGCTCTCATAAACTCCAACTTGACTTTTACTATCAACATAATCTTATTTATATTTACAGCAAATGTTTTGATTGTTCTCTTATATGTTATAACCGTTAGTAATAAATAAAAAATGTAATTGCTGACAAAATCGGCAACAATAACGTGCTAATGCATTACATTTTTAAAGATACCTTCATGCTACTTACACTGTTGAAGAAATTGAACATTGAAGGAAAATTGACGTACACGTGCCTCAGACTTACAAGAAACGTACTTCGATGCAAGGAAATCAAGCTGCGAAATGAATAAAATTTGTGAACTGTGTATTCCGACCCCTAACCAAATGATGTTTTTCGGCATTTTGTTTCCAAACATCCCAACAGAAAAATTTCCTTCTAAGCATCCTGAGCTGTTCTATTTCTAAATGAACGGTAGCATTTTCATCAATGGGTGACATCTGCTTTTTTACCTCTAAAGTGCTTTCAGTGCTTATTTTTCTTTTATGTTCACAAATGAACATTCTTTATAACTGGTTATTCAGTATTTAATGATTCTAAATTCAATAAATGATTCATTTTTTTTTCCGTCTATTTCCTGCAGAATCCGAAGCTATATGGGATAAAGACAAAGCAAGATTGGTGAAAAGTTTATCTTTGAAGCAACTGAAAAATGAAACAGATACTCTTAGAGAAGTATGTTTTGAACTAGAATTGTCATTATTATTAGTCTTCTAGGACCAGCCTAGCTGGGCCCTGAGCCTGTTGCTGGTCGTCACTTTTGTATCTGTATTTGTATCTTTATTGAATGTAATTTTGTTGGTGGGTAATTTTTGAAAGTACATTTAAGAAAGTACAGATCTTGGCATTTATCTTTACAAATAACGCAGTAAAACCTTTCCTAACGGACACGCTACTTAGGCAGAGTTTTTAATTCCCTCGTAGCAAATCATTGAACCTAAAAAAAACTTATCTTTCGCGGACACCTCTCTGTCACGGACAAATATTTTTGTCCTGCTGGTGTCCCCTGTAGATAGAGGGATAAACTGGGAAATTTTGCCAGTGGCCAGTAGAGGCAGATTTTGTACTGGCCACTTTTTTTTTATGCAAATCAACTTTAAGCTTTGAAATTTATCATTTGAAATAAATTAGTGATAAGAAAAGTAATTTATTCATTATTTTTCAAAAACATCACCAATGAAGGGAAAATTTTCAAAATTGATATCGCCAATATTTAATTTGCTTTTATTTTCATAGAACATGAGTTGAGTACTAAATTTTTGCTTAAAACCTTTATTAGAAACATAATGCATAATCAGTGCTTAAACAGATAAGGAAAATAACAAGAAGAAGGTTTGATGGACTAAATTGTTATGAAAGATGCCCACTTATAATCTAAAAAAAAATTCCAACACTTGTTTTTTGGAATGCCATAGTTTTGCTGTATAAATTCTATTCAACTTTTATCTGCAAATGCATGCTTACTAAATTGCAGTAAGAATCTTTTCAGCGTACAACTTATTTATTTATTTTTCAACTGTTTTTTTAGGATGGATTTATATTTGTTGTCTCCTTGCGTGATGGATCCTGCTTGTATACCTCCAGCGCTATATCTAATTATTTGGGATATCCTAAGGTATGTCGATTGCATTTTAGGGAAAATGTAATACATTGATTGCTGATTTTATTTAACTCGGTTTTGAATTGTTATTCTGGTTTAAAAATGCATAATGAAATTGAACCTTTTTTAATGTGAATCTGTAGCACTGACAGTTTGCTACAGTGAAAAAAAAAAAAGAAAGATACAGAGAAAGGTAAAAAATTTTAATGGGGCTTTTTGTAAGGGATGCAATGCAATTAATATTTATATGTATAATTAAAAAAAACCCTCATTCACCACCCACATTCGAAAATTTCAATTCAGTTGCAGCCGAGTTGGTTCAAGCTCACAACTTTTACAAAACGTTAGCAGTAATTTTTACCAGGCTTTATTACCTTTGGTATGTGAAGGTTTTACATAATTAAATTATTCGATTCTGAAAAAAATTAGCAAGTCTGGAACTATTTAGTGAATCAAATTTCAGTAATTATTTTCAACCTCTCTTAAAGTTATGGCGATTTTCCGACAACGTTTTTTTTAAATTTGAAAACATGGTAATGATGACAAAATATTTAAAATTCATCTCACTAGTATGTTAAATATAGTTAGTATAATTTATGAAAGATTTATGCATTGGTTGCAATAAATTATTTTCCGCTTTGAGATTCTCCCAAGTTCGCAGGAATGGTAGCACTTTATAAAAATTACCCCTTTTTTTTGGAAATAAACAAATGTATTTCCAAAATATTTGGACATTTGTTTCTACTAATCTGCTGAGTGATTACTGTAATTAACCTATTACTAAACCTACATATTTTATTTTGTTTCGTTTCCTTATATTTAATAATAAAATTTTAAAATGTAATGATTTTTTGCAATTATTTAAAAAAAATTTGTAAGGGAAGCGGTTGAAATGTGCTTAATCATCTTTAATACATACATATGTATTATACAATGTATTCCTTCTTATTTTCTGGTAACATGAAAGTATCGGAATTGCCATTCTGTTTCCATATTGATCGATTTTTATACAAAGCTTTTTCTGAATATGAGAGAAACAGCATCATATTGCACAGAAATATTGAAAAAATAGTAAAACACTTGTGTCAGAGTTATTGGAAACTCATTTAGCAATGCAGTAAGATTTGTGTTTGAGAATGCTAGTAATCCAAGTCTATTAGACAATTTTTATGCATTAGAACTTAGTTGTATCAGATTTCCGCACCAAGATAAATATTTTTTTCTTATATCTTCTGGTTTACTTGTCAAAGCTGTTTTGCTCCTATTTTTTACAACATTCTCTTTCGAGATTTAATTTTATACGATTCTGTGAGTATATACTCAACCAGAAATTGTTCACTTTTAGGATATGTGGATGGGCCAGTGTGTCATGAATTTCATCTATCACAAGGATCACATAACTTTTGCCAATTACCTTACCCAAGGACTTAATGCATGTTTCATGCAAGTGAAACGAGGTATTGTGAAAACTTTTGCTTGCTTTGAAATGCTTGTGTGTCTGTATGCGGGATATTTAAATTTGAATTTCCTCAAAAAATGTATCTAAAATGTCATTGCAATGTTTCCCAATTAACATGTGCCACTTTCATGCTGTATTTCTATTTTAAAAAATACTACAATTAGAAACTTCAAGTTAATTAATGCTTTAATTGAAATTACTTTTTGAATTTAGAAGATAATAAGATATATAAATATATTTAAGAAAATTTGGGGGGGGGGGGGGGGATAAAAAATAAGATTTTAGTATGGTATGCTCAAATGCCAACTGTGCATGATATAAAATTACAATTCATGCTTTTAAAATTTAAAGATCATCTTTACTAATTTTTTGACAAGCAGTTTGAAATAAGTTTTTTCTTTTGCATTTATTCCTGTAATATTTTTTTAATGTACAGAGTTTCTTTATAACTTAATAGCAAAGTTACACAGCATTGCCCATTACAGTAATAATGTTGAAAAACTGTTTCTGCCCCACACATCTTAAACCACACATAAATGTTACAAACTAATAGTACAAATACAAACTAATTGTTTAGAAATTCACCAAGCATAGATTCTTTCTCGTAGTATAGTAGAAGTAATTTTAACGTAACTAATTTTTTCTCACCTTGATTAATCAGCAAAAAATGGCCAATTGTAAGTAAGTGGCTAATTGGGGTCATGTACCAATTACTACTGATGAATGGATCCATTTCTAGTATGCATGAAATAAAATGGACTATGTGCAATGCCCCCCTTCTCCTCCCACAAAATAAATGAATAACAATTTTGAAAATACAGCACTATAAAGTTACAAAATAAATAAATGAAAATAGCTAATGCACCTGGAGAAATGCTTGCACATTTACAAGATTTATGTCATTCAAATGAGCAAAATTTTCTACATTTTATGAATTTTATTCCATGATTCTGAATGCTATTTTATCTCCATTCATGTTGCTTTATCAGCAAAACAAATGCTAAAATTCATTTCACTTTTTGTGCATATTTTGTGGATTATTAACTGGCAAATGATTTTCAATTATTTTATCTTGAGTTTGATTCTTCTTTCTTTTTTTGGAGATGTAATATTTATTTCTTCGATAAAATCCCTATTTTCCTTTTATTTTTAAGGCATCCATGTTATAATAATAGGGTTTTCCGGATCTTTCGTCCTTAATCAAAAGGGGATTTCTAGAGGGACTTCTGTCCTCATTCAAATTTATATTTTTAGAGACTGTTGTCATTATTCAATGGGGCTTTTATTTTCTCCGCCAATAATTTCAGCAGCATTCGTGATAGCCCGTGCAAGGCTGGGCTCGTCAGCTAGTATTTAATAAAAATATATAATATTTAATCAAAATGCATTGTTTCTTTTCATTTACTTACACATAAATTAAAAAATAATTTTAATGAAGATATAATGTTTTTAGAGTAAATTTTTTTTCATCATATCAATAGGAAATACTGTTTTTTTATTAATATGCAATTTAATAAGACGTTTGGGCATGTAAATGATATGCATTTTCAAGACTTAACATGCCCAACAGGGCAGACGAAATATTTTCAAGCCTTGTACTCCTTCCTTATGAATATCTGTTTACTTGTACTATGCAATAGAAAAATTAATGTCATTGAATTATTTCTCCTTTAATGTGACAACAATTTTGTTTCCTTTTAGAAGATGCGCATCTCTTTGTGAATACATTTTTCTGCCGCATGAGGTATGAATTTCTGGTTAACTTTTAAGTCCAAGTTCATTTATTGGTTGATTTTGTTTGTCAGTTGTATAAACGTTCTGTCTGGATGTATTTATAGGCTTTACCAAGGCTTGAAATTTGGATATGCAGTCAGCGACAAGAAGCACCAGTATAAGCCGTTCAAAATTACATTCCATTTGAACGAGTTGGTCTTGGATGACATCTGTGTCGAAAAATCCGCTGCAACTTTGTGTGTCAAAGCGACTGCCACCCAAGTTAAGGCTGGATATACGAGTGAGTGATTTTTTTTATCTTGGTTTGTTTTATTTTAATGTGAAAAGTCATTTTTTTAAATATTTTTTCTAATAAAAATATCATTTTAGTATCGGCCTGTATGATAGAATAGCCATCGCTTAATGTTATTGTTACTTAATACACAGATTCACAAAAGGCACTCCCATTAGCTCATGAGAACAAAAACAAATATAAAACTGGCAAAATGTTTGCATTCATTTTATGCTTCGGATACCTTAAAAATGTTTCTTTGTACTTAATTCTGCCAGCATTAATTATCACAGCAAACTGACAAGATCCCCATCATCATTGTAACATGACTTGCCGATACAGTGAAACCTGTGTAAGGTGACCACTTGCGGTGTAGCACTTCAGTGGTTAACTTAAACAGGTGGTCAACTTATGGAGGGTGAGGTAGAGGGTGAAGGGCTAATTCTGTTCCTGACAAAAGTGGTCAACTTTACAGGTTTTACTGTATATGAAAATCGGTGCCGCTACCAGTGAAGTCAAGTTACCAGTTAAAGCTACCAAATCGTACTTTTCACAGAATTATTTATTAAATAAGCTGCAAAAAATAATAAAATTTTTTATCACTATATATTTAAATTTTTAATTTTTCACAAAATTATTTGATTTTTCACAAAAACCTTTTCAAAATTCACAAAATAGGACCCTTTTAAATGTGCTGGATTGATCCCTGCAGTTGAAAAGTATGAAGTTTTAACATAATTCAATAAATGTTTATTACAAACAACAATTGTAACATATAAAAGGGCTTGTTCGTGTGTTTGTATGTTCGATATACAAAGCCACTTTACAGACTAGAATGAAATTTGGCATTCATTCATCCCCTGAGACAGGTTCCATTCCAAGATTCGAATTAGCATATTTAAAGAACAAAATTATCACATTTTCAAAAATTTTACATCATTCTGAGGCTGAAAAAAGAATTTCTTCAAATAGAATGAACTTTAAATACTCTAGAATAAATAAAACATGAGTTATTTCTCAGAATATTATTTTTCTAAGCAACATGAAGTCGAGGACTATTGTTAAATGGAGATTTTGGAAATAATGAATTTCAATCGTTCCTTGTTGTAAGAATAAGTTCCTGACTTTTAATTTAAACTTAATTGTTGTTAATTTTCTGCCACCAAGGTACATGCTGTTTAACATGTATGGAAAAGTCTGAAATATTTTCTCTTTTATTATTTTAGCAGGCAACATTGGGTAATTTTGCTAGTTTCTAATATGAGAATGAACTATTACTATAATACACTGCTAATTCATTTTTAATTTCTCCTTGGTTAATTATTCTTTTTTATTATAAATTATTTTTTATTATAAATTCTTTTTTATTATAAATTCTTTTTTATTATTAAAATATTTCTTTTGCAAACATTTTGACATGGAGATCTTTAATGGTCCCTGACTAGCACCAGCCTAGCTGGGCCTGAGCCTATTGCTGGTAGGTTGTGACTTTTTGTATTGCTATATAAATAAATTTTATATTTAAACTTTACTATTTACTATATAAGTTACTTATTTACTATATAAATAGTTTTTACATTGAATTTAATTTAAGAAATGATTATATGCTCAAGATCCATATTGCTATTCCAATAAGTGCAAAATTCTTCATGTATGTGTCGGTAGTTGTTTTTAAAAACATAATTGCCCCCCAGTAATTCAATGCTCAGCCGAGTACTCCATTATTTGGCCAAAATGCTACCTGGTATAACATTAATCTCAACATATAAATGCATAACTAGACTTCACTTAGCATTATTTTTCAATTTAGAGCTTTTATTTATGTTTTTTATTATCTGACACAATCATCTTTTATGAATAAAGCAGTAAAGAATCATAGCATATCATTTTATTTGAACTTATTTTTTACCAATTAAAAGTTCTTTGGACTTCAATGATACTTATAAAAATGTAATTTTTGTATTGACTTGGCGTTGGCCTACTAGATGGTCAGAATGTGGCCCTCGGCAAATAGACAGAGTACAGAGTCGGTATTTGATACAGTAGTATTTGTGTTTATTGCATTTTTCTCTTGTGAATGCTATTTCAACTATTTTTAAGGGATTCAATGTTTTGAAATCTTAATAGACTACTTGAAACATTTCATTACAAAGAGAGAAAGTATATTTTGTTATTGGTACCTGTTTTATGCAGGATAATCCATTTTGACTAAATAGTTCATTTCAAAAGCAAATAAACAAAAATAAATATATCTATATCTATCTATCTATCTATTTATATATATATATATAAATGATAACAAATAATCGGTCAAGAAAGAAACCTTCTTGAAGCAACTTCATCATATTTTTTTGCAGTTTCTGTCAACTGTTGGGGGAAAAAAACTTAATGTATAATATTTCTGCATGATTTATCTCAATAGTATTTTATGCTGTACTAGTCTCTCCAAAAAGCAAAAACGCAAGAAAAACAAAAAGTATCAAAAGAGCACAAAAAAAAAAAAAAAAATCATCCATATAATTGTTTCCCAATTTATTCAAAAAGTAGTAATAGTAATACAACAAATAAATAAATACAAAATAAATGACTAATAACTCTCTCTGGACCCAACTTGCCTTGGAATATGAATAAATTAATGAAAATTAAGTTTTTCAAACTTACTAATTTCTATAACAAGAATTGAACATGAAAACAAATTTCATTCTTTGACAGTGAGAAAACTCTAAATTGTGTTTGAAGTTACTTGACCAAAAAAAAAAAAAGTAAGCATTTGAACTGGAGCGAAATAAATATGTTATAGAATGTGATTGACAAGCTTTGTGTGAATGAGTCTATAATTGGTCTAAATCAAGATTAACAAACCAGATTAAAGCATTAAAGATTTTTTTTTTTTTTTTCAATTTTTTTTTCTATAGCAGTTCATTGTGCTCTGTAAGCATATGAAATTGAGAAGAAATTTTTGTTCTTTTTATACCGTCAGTTTTCATTATTAATTAATAATCTCCCCCCTCCTCATTAAGTTGCATTGATAGAAAATTGTTAGTTTAAAATCAGTACTGTAACCCACAAGTCGCCAAAAAGTAGAGTTCCAATTGCTCTCCCAAGGAAAATTTTGAAGATTTACATATTAAAGAAAGCTTTAAGCCATATGAAGCTTTAAAATAGTAAACTAATAGGTAAAAATATTTTCAGTTTCCTATTAGCTCGCCTTCCCCCCAAAGAGGGGGTAATATAATCCTGGCTGACTCGTGTGTTTACGCCTATGACTGAAAACTTCTTATTTTTTTCCTGTAATGTTTATTGTAAAAATACAATTGTTTTTACTGTAAGGCATGAAGCAACAACAGATAATTTATTTATCATAATAATTTTAAAACAATGTAAACTGCATCGGCTTTTTGCAAGACAAATAGTACTGGTGATTTAATTTTTGTCTGAAATTAAAAATTGTGAAAATAGTTTTGATTTAAAAAGATTTTTTAGTTTTTAGCTTTGCAGTGGAAAAAAAACTTTCTACCTCAAGTGTAATGCTTTAAATATTATATTTGTTTCTTTTCAGCCCCAGAAGAAATTCCAGCAATGACCTCTTTCTCCACTCGTCATACAGCTTCATGCCATTTCAGTCATGTTGATGTCAGGTATGTAAATTTTCAATTTTTAGTTCATTGTTACTGCAGAGGAGTCATAATAATTGGGCTTTCAAAAATGAATGAATAAAAAATAAACTAAGAAATAGGATAAGGAGACTATTACAAGGTTCATTGTACTTATAATGTACTGAATGAAGGAGTTAAATATTATGAAGAGGTGTTTATTCTGGTGCAAAAAATATATATCTATAAATAAAGAACTAAAATTCAGGAGGTACAATTTTAAATACATTTCAAGAGTTACCCGAAGATCAAAAGTGTTATATATATGTTGTGCTGTCACTGAAAATTCCAAAACGGATCTCTCAATATTTTGACTTACTCTGTAAAAATCAAGTCTAAAAAATTTTTTTATATATTTTTAAAAATTTGCTTGATAATTAGGGTTTTTAAACTCTATTTTGTCATTTAATTTTTTTCAAGTTAATTTGTCTATATCTTCAAGTTAGTATATCTATTTATTTAGTTAACAAAATCTAACCCAACCAATCTGCCCAAACCTAATTTACCTGCCGACAACCCTGACAAAAAGCATAATAAATATACAAAAGCAATAAAATGCTCACTTGAAAGAGCAAAGGCAGAAAGTATTATTTTGAAAATCACAATTTAAATTGATGCATTTTGATTTAAATCTCTACTTACGAGCACCTGCAATTAATAAATAAATTTATTAATTAATTTTAACTTTTAAATAGGACTTAAGAAAAAACCTTAATCAGTAATGACGTTTTTTGCTATTCATAGTATCAGTGATAATACAAAACAAAATCATTGGGAGAAAACCTTTTTTTATTTTTTTGAAATGAACTTAAGATTAAAACAATATAAAAATATTTAATCTGCTTTTAAATATTTTTATTTCAATCGAAAGGTGTTCAATCGAAAAACATTGCTGAAGTTAAGAAAAAAAAAGTTCAATATGGGTTAGGATTTGTAACCATAACATTATGTTGGAAATGTTTAAAAATGTATTTTTTGGCCTGTTTTTTAAATTCTCTTCCTTTCTTTTCACAATAATTAAATAAGTCTTATAATTATTACTTTACAATATAATATAGTACATGTGCTTATTTGTTTAGTTCTTTAACTTTTTTTGCTCTTTGTTTTTTAATTAATCTTTCTGAAATACTTTTTTCCTCGAATATTTTCAGTGCTATTCCATACCTTGGTTACCTGCCTCAAGACATGATTGGCAACTCAGTGTTTGATTTTTATCATATTGATGATATGCCACAGTTGAAAGATATATATGAATTAGGTAAAATTGAATTTTTATTTTTCATTACTGTTAATTTATTGGCTAAAACCTTCATAGCAATTTACTTTCTCTTAAAATAAGGAAACATTGTTTTTAATTTGTAAACATGTAGAACAGGGATGGTCGACCTTTCTGAGACGTGGGTCAAGTTTTGTTCATTTTTTTTTTAAGTGCTAGTTCGTGGGTCACTGATACCCATTTGCACCAAAGTTAAGTTTAAAAAATTTTAATGAGTGTTTTTAAAACTAAATATCTTTAAAAGTGAATTGGCTTAACTGGTAAAAATGGGTGTGGTTTGGCGATTTAAAATTTTTTAGTGGGAAAAAAAATTCTTAAGCTTTTGATGCAAATGGCAATAAGTGTTTGAATGAACAAGGAGTAACGAAGATTGGAGATATTATATTTGAAGAAAGTGGCTTTAAAGATGGTTATTTGCTTTGGTTTGTCGATTTTTTTTTCAACAAAAAAAAGGACTGAAATTATACACTTAATTTGATATTTTTTAAACACTTTTGCTTTATTTCAAACACTACAAACGCATTTGTGATCATTTGCGTAAGAACTGTAATGATCAAACCGAGGATTATACACAGCATTTAAATTGCTTTTGTGGAAAAAAATAAATAGAATATAATTCAATATACAAATTCAAAATACAAATGGAATGTAATAAATTTTTGTGCTTGAAAAAATGCAAATAGAATATAAATTATCCGCACAAAGTAGAAAATCTAAATAACCCGCATAAACGAACAAATGGTTGCCCAGCAATCGTGGGTCAGTTAAAAATCTTGCGTGGGTCAGTGTCTGACCCACGGTTAATAGGTTTGCTATCACTGATCTAGTATATCTTTTGTTAACTAAGCTTTTTTCCATTCTCAATTTTTCAAAATGAGTTGTTATTAATTAATTAATTAATTATTTTGTAATGCAGTGGTCAAGGAACATGGGACGTCTTTCCGAAGCAAACCGTATAGATTCAAAGTTCAGAACAGCTGTTACATAATGCTCGAAACCGAGTGGTCTTGCTTTATTAATCCTTGGTCCCACAAGTTGGAATTTGTTGTCGGCCAACATCGAGTTTTGAAGTAAGCTGAAATTTTATGTAGCTTGGATTATTTTATGATTCTCTGAATTATGTGTCATTCCAGTAAATTTATTATCTGGAATTTAAGTTTATTTATTTACTTTTTTCTCTAAAAATCATTGAATGTGATTTGTTTGTATCTTCTGCTATGTGGCTGTTGTGCTGTATTGAAAATGAATACTTTTAACTGGTTATTGTTATATAAAATAGTAATGTAAAATGTACATAAAGAGTAGATGTAATTTGTGAAATTTAACTTACATTTCTTTAATTGTTCCCTTTTTATGTATGATTCACGTGTATTTTATATGAATTGCTGCTCTTATAACATGCTTGTTGAGAATTATAAACTAATATTTGCTTGTCTCATTAGGGGACCGACCGATATAAATATATTTACACCCTGCGAGTTTGAAGAAACCATGCAGTCTGATGAAATTGTCAAAGAAAGTCGCAGGATTCAGAAAGAAATTAAAACTCTTCTTTCCCAGGTTAGTTAAATAAAAGTGGGTTATAGAGGATATTTTTAAACATTGAAACATATTAAAAACTAAAATTCAATGTAAAATGAATTAAAAATTGCTGCTATTCTTTCGTTTGTAATAGGTAAATCCTCTGCTTTTGCTATTTAAGCTGTGTTTCTATTGGCATATTTGCTTCAGTTGGATGTTTTTCATCTAGAACAGTGGGCGGCAGCTCGTCGATCTTGAGCCCATTTCGGTCGATCGCGGGACAGTTTTGAAAGAAAAAAAAAATCTAATGACTTTTGAATTAGAAGGTGAACCTTTTTTTCATCAGAAAATGCTTATTAATTGGTCAGACCATTCGTTGGACCTAAAAAAAACTTGCCAACAATATGGAATGTCAGTCGTCCCATTAGCTGTGCTCTCGGTGAGTTAATTAAAATATGTAACGGTGTTTCACATGTGTTTTATTTAAAAAACAAAACAAAACAAATTGCCAGTATTTTATTATTACCAAATTTAAAAGAAATAATACGGTAGTATCTGTTTTTTTTTTTTTTTTAAATGCGAGTTGACGATTGTTAACACAGCAATATTTTAGAAATTTTAAAGTAGGTATTTTATAAGCATCAAAACCTGCTCTTACAGGAATTAGCCCATAATTTGAAGACAGGCAGAGCCCCAACTTTCCTATTAGTTATTAATAGTGCATGTACCCCCCCCCCCCCCCCCCATCCTCTGAGTCGATCTTGGCGTTTGCCATACCCTTAAAGTAGATCTTAGGCTAATTTAGGTTGCCGACTGCTGATCTAGAAGCTTGTCACCTCGAAACATGTGTCTGTAATTTTTGCACATTTTGGGCTCAATCATACGTTGATTTTTATTTTTTACTTTGTAGCACAAAGGTTTACATTTTATTTCATTGAAACATATCATAAAATGCCCATTATCTTTTTTATAGACCATACAAGCAACTGGGAACACCCGTGCAAAAAGACTCTGCAGTAAAAGGAAAAGGGATTTGGTATCTTTTGTGTACAGCTGCGTGGATGAAGGCTTTGTTGGTGGATCTAAACACAAGGGTAATAATGGTAAGTAATTCATCTTTCTTGTGTCTGATATGCCGTCTGGAGTGGTACAAATCTTGTTGATCTCTTCAAGTTTTTCACTCTGAGAAATACGTTTTTATTCAGCAATTTTCATCACTCATATTAGTATGAAAAAATGTTTTCTTACCACTCTCGTACAATTGGAAAAACTTTAGCTTTTACTACCATGCTGATTTTATCAGTAGCATCTCCCATAGCTACTGGAAACCTTCTGGAGGCTCTTAAATTGCAAGAAAAGCTCTCTAATTCATAAAACACCTTTTAAAAAAATCTCTTGAATGTTTAAATATGTTATTTTAGGTTGTAAAAATGTAATTTTAGGAAAATATTTAATAAACTTGAAGTGTTGCTTTATAAAAAATTGCTATGTTTTATGAGGATAAAGATGCAATATTTTTTAATTAAAATGTATATGAGAAGATGAATATGTCCAAAAACTGTATACATAAAGAGCATTAATTTGGTTTTTATGCATTCATATTGCATGATTTTTAGTACAATATTTATATGTTTGTTTGTATGCACGTCAGAAATAAGCATGTGTAGTGCTAACTCATTTGTGTGATTGCAAATGAATTATTTAGATATACTTTAGGTTATCATATTTCTTATTATTTTCTAAATAGTACACAGTACAATGCATATGTAACAAAATAGCAAAACTATATTTTCTTTCATAGAAAAAGAAAAAAAAATATTTCGAGGGGAAAACTTATTGCTCTATTTAAAATAAAAGTTAATGTTTAAATAGTATGTTGAGCACAACAATCCGTTTTTATTTATTGTATGTATGTTTTAAAAAATAAAATTATCCCTTCATTCAGTGACATAGCTTAAGTGGGGTTATTCCATTCCCCAACATCAGTTTCCTTTTTAATATGAAAATAAAATTTTCTAAAATTCAATTTCCTGGTAAGGAAAATACAATTATTATTTGTTACAACAAAAAGTCAAGCTTTTATCAAAGTAGAAGGTTTTTGAGTGTCTATGTTATCTTTATTTTCTTATTTAAAACTGAATGCTCAAGTTTATGAAAGCATTATATCAATATTGGTGACTCTCATTGTAAAGTCTATTATAAGTATTACATGCCAGAAACAGTTGCGTACATAGTAATGAATAAGTTTTGAACCTGAGAAACAACTTTCATGCCAAACTTTTAAATTTGTCAAGAAAGCTTTCAATTACTTTGAATTTCTGTAGTATCCATTTTGTTTCTGTACCTGAGAGCAACAGTATCTTAAGTCCATTTTTTAAGTCTTTGTGATGAAGTTTAACATACTATAAGACTAAGCTTTTCCTTGCGAGCCTCCGAATAAAGATGTCCAATGGGAGCTAAAAATGGACTTGAGGTGCAGATTTTGTTTTCAGGATAATAAAAATCCAATTAAAGTTTGAGATCCATTTATTTTATGCTAAAATCATGTCAAAAATTTCACATAAATTTACTTTTCCAGGTGACAAAGCGGATCAAATGGAAAACAAAAGTAACTCGGTAAGTCTCTTCCACATCAGTAATGCATTAATTACCGATTTTTTACATCCCATCTTAGGGACATGATAATGGCTTGGAATATATTATGCATTTCGTTTGATATTTGGATCCTTTTAACCCATTCGAGATGACGATTTTTTTCCAAACACGGTTCCCAGGAGCGAAACATTTTTAATAAAGAAAACATGTTTACGACGGAAATCACCCAATTCTTGAGTGAATTCACATCAATAAGACATTGCACACAGTACAATTTTCCGGTACTTTACAGATTTCATTAGTTCAAGAAAAATCTTATTTCGACAACCAGTCGACTCGGAATAACTGATAATTGCACATTACTGTTATTGCACACACGGTGTGCAATCGGCCTCAGAAAATCAATCAAAAAAATCCTCTGAAATCAATTCCACATACAGTGTGCAATCGGTCTGGAATGGATTAAGTTTTCTTTTTTATCAAACTATGTTTTAATATTTATTCCTAAAAATTCAAGTGATAGTTTTGACCTAACTAAGATGATGTGCCCCATAATTTTCGAAAGACAATCAAATATTAGGTGCCATTGAAATAACTTGCTATAAACTTATAATTTTAGTATCATGAACAGTAGTGTATTAAATAATTTTGAAACCCTTGTTAATCAAACTTTTCACCTTTTCACAATAGTACTTACCAAGACCTATCCATTTGTATATATTGCTGGTCTGCTTGTAATCGCTGGAGGTTGCATTGTATAGAGCCTCAAAGCGTGCGGTTTCATTTTCTACGATTTTGAATTTCAGTGAAAGGATAGTAATAAGAATGACAGCTTAGTTAGTGAAGATTTCAGTTTTAGATGCTCTTATAAAGAGAAATAATCGGTTGACAAGCCGAGCGGAAGCTAAATGTAGGAAAATAATTTCCCCAATAACTTTTGTAAGTATTGCTTTCAAATTAAGCACCTAATTAATATAAGGAAAACTGTGAAAGTTTTAAAATTTAGTACAACAGTAGTTTTGCTACAAAATCATAAAATTAATAGAGTTCAGAAGAAAAAAGGAAATGCTTATTCACTGGAGTCTTAGGAACTGTTAAATGTTTCCAAAAAGCATTCTTTTAAGTTTCATTTTGAAAGAGAGTAGGAATTTATCTATGTATTTTAAAATGTGCTTATTTTTGCAATTTCTTTTTAACCATATATATATATATATTTTAATGCTAAGATTTCTAAGAAAGCTAGTTATAATGTTGTCGATGTCATAATTACCTCCTTAATGCTAGAAAGACGGAAAATTCCTTTAGAAAATCTGAAGGGGTCTGCGTGGCCCTTAGACTTTTCCACACAATCCTTTCTAAATTTCTCCTTGAGTGGGTCCAAGTGCCCCTACGCAAAAGCTGATTGTATGATAGTGTACTTTGGCATTTTTTTACATTTCAAAAAATAAAACTTTTTGTTATTTTTTTATTAATTAATTTTATTAATTGTTTATTTATTTATTTATTTTTTTTTTGAGCAATTGTCCTTGTGAACCTAGCCAGCTGTTGCATTTGTTTAGTATTTTGAATTTAAACTGGTTTTAAAAAGATAAAGGTCAAAGTCAAACTAGACTGAATGGTACCTTGTCTTACTACAGCCATTAGAAGAAATGTATAATTTAATCATTTTTATAGTAAATGTAAAATACCTTAAAGTCCACACTGGCTCCATCCCGTTATTCTAGGTTCAGTGTTTTAGCTCCTAAGAGGACTTAACGAAAATGATTAAATAAACACTCAAATAGGATCATTTTAGGAAAAGTCGGAAAGACTTAATGCTTTCAGTTAACTACTGTTGGAATTACTCTGCAACAAATACCGAGAAGAACGAAATCTGTCTTTCTAGTGTTAAAATTTTTATTTCATTTAATTTGGGCAAGTATTGCATTGAATTTACATGTTGTAATTGCCCAGTAACACCCATTTATTTTCTACCAGTTACTAGATCTGGAATTTCATCATTGAATGCAAATTATAGGAGTTATTAGAAGGAAGTTAAATTAACATATCATTTTTATGTTTAAGGATTCGGACAGTGTGGTAATGGGGGATATTTCTCCATATCGTGAGCTGAGCGACTCCAGCGTTTCTTCCGAGACTCCGCCTACTGTGCAACAACTCAGATATCAGGACAATATCGAAAGGTTTGTCATTATTTCTTTTTGACGGGTCGTTTCTGCTTCTTATATTCTCCTTTTCATTTGTTTTTCTACTTTTCCAATGTGTTAGCCTCTAAAAATTCTTCACTATTTCCACCATTTGTTTGAAACAGTGGAACGAGTATCTTCACATTTAACATTCCTGTTGCAGAACTGCAAAAGTTTTCCATTTAAAGCTTCTGTAATATTGTCGTATTGTTAAATGCCAGTGTATCAGTTTGTTCAAAGAGTTATTACAAAAAAGTTAACTTGTTTATCACGACAGTCTTGTTATCACAATAATCAACACAGTACTAAGAATGTTTTGGTTGTTTATTTTAACTTTTAACTTGAAGTAAAAAATGTACTGATTTTTTTTTCTTTTTTTTAAAGTAGATTATTTTTGAAACAAAAAATATAAATCAAAACATAAGGGTATAGTGTTGTTGTTGATGCCTAAAATTGTCTCTCAAAAATCATTGGAAGTGACAGCAAAACTCTTCAAAAATCATACTAACTAGGTAATTAAATTGCAATTAAATAGAAAGTATTGTTTAAATTTGAAATTGGACTTAAGCATTGAGTACTGTGAAAAAAATTAGAATTTTATAAATTAAAAGCTGGAAAAAAAAATCAAAATGGAAAAACTTTTTTTTAAAATGTTTTTTCACAAAATTTGTTTTGAAATTTTACTTGACTTAATTTTTTGTTAAAAATCAAAAAGAAGTAAATTAATTGATTTAATTTTAATAAAAATAACTACAATGGAAAAGTGAGATTTTGAAAAGAAAAAAAAATGTTACATCTTTTTTCTGTCTGTACATCCCTGTATAATTTTTATAGGAATTATCCAATTCACTCAAAACTTGTTTTTATTTCTAATGTCTTCACCGAACACTTTAGTCCCTTATTTTGCATTTTGATTCTAAATTTGGATTAGTTTTGAACAGTTAAATTAACAGTCTGCCGCAAAAACACAATTACCTACAATCTCATAGTCAAACAAACATGCATGGTTTAGATATTTTTATCAGAAAGCACTTTTGTGAATATACATACCAGCCAACGCATACAATACGATCATACAATCTGTAAATTTCAGCCATTTTGTACATTTGGTCTACAACAGGCTCAAAGTTGTGTATATTTTAAACTACAGTAAAACGCTGGAGACACGCGTTATAACATGACCGCGGTATAGTGAATACGAGCCAGCATATACAACACCCATTTGGCATCCATTAAAGGACCTCTTCTTAGATGATTTTAAATCTCACATTTAAGGGAAGCGGTGCATTTTTAGACCGTGGGTCTATTTTTCGTCATTAGCCGGCATGGTAAACTTTAAAATGAGGGGTAAATCGTGGAATTTGGTGAAGGAAGAAGGAAAGTCTCGCAGAACGACAGAAAAAAAGGCTAGAGAAGTAATATATATAAATAACACACAGCAATTAGATGTAATCTGTACTTAAGCTTAGTATGTTTTCAGGGGAAATTCAGGTGCGTTTTCGGGCCCTTCACAAAATTCCAATTAATCAAAACACACCCTTCACGAAAATTCCAATCAATCAAAACAAACCCTTCACAAAATTCCAGGCAATCAAACTGGACCCTTCATAAAAATTTCAGTCAATCAAAATGGACCCTTCACAAAATTCCGAGCTACCAAATTTTACTTTTTGCAGAATTATTTATTTAATAGGTGGCAAAAAATAATAAAAATTTTTTTCACTGTATGTTTAAATTTTGAGTTTTTACAAAACTATTTGATTTTTCACAAAAATCTTTTTAAAATTCACAAAAACCAGTGCCTGTTAAAAATGCTGGATCGACCCCTGGTTTTATAAATTGTAGCTTAAGGAATATATTTTGAAAATTTTATTTGACAGATTCTTTGCTAGTCAACCCACAACTTATTCTGATGGATCGGAGGAATATAATAAAAATGAGAAGAGCTCTGGCGAGGGCTATCGAGCGAGCAGCAGTGGCTCTGGAAATGCTTCTGGAAAAAGCAGTGGCTCCGGAAACAATTCCGGAAAAGAGTCGGGTAAATAACTTCATTCGACTGTTGAAACTCCTTTGAAATAGTTGAAATGTGTATAGAATGCATTATGAGTGCCGCATGAAATCAAAATATAAGAGATGAAAACTTTTGTCGAGATTTCTGATTATCATAACAAAAGAATTGCGTTGCGACGAAATGTGATGCTTTTATTCTGCGTATTATTGACACTTGTTTGCATCGATGCTAATTTGTCCAAGTTATACTCTTTCTACTTGATTTGGGTAGGTATTTGTTTGCTACACAAATTCTCTTTGAGGGATTAGGACAATAATTGATCATCTTCTGCTAAGGAGAAAGTAAACAAGATCTCATTAGGAAAATTATAATTTTTACTGAGGAATTTTTTGAGAAAAAGAAGCTTTAAGGGGGGATATTTACTACAGTTTATTGGCTAGGAAAGAAAAACACCCATGTTTTGAGATATGGTGACAAAAGCCTTTTTTTTTTGTGTGTGTGTGTGCATGTGTTGAATTTTTCTTCCAGTGTACAATTGCATAAGAAGCCTATGGTAATGTTTGGTAATATAGAAATTGGGCAATTCAACTGTTTCCTCCGTATTTTTAACCTCACAATGCATCATGTGCACTTTAAGTTGAAATATGAAACATGTAAAATATATTTGTGACTCATTTCTTGATTGGCTAACGCTAAGTTAAAGGTCGGGCATCACTGATCTACAATGAATCCTCCCTTTAAGAAGGATGGATGGATGGATGGATGTGAGAAGTTTTGTGATGTATTGTGATTCTCAATCCTATTTAGATGGGATTATTTAATAACCAATAGCAGTTGATGGGTGCAACTTTGTCAGCTTGGGTCTTGTGGCATGGCCTAGCTATGCTACCCATCTCAATTCAACATTTGTTTGTTCAATTTAAAAAGGTTTGATATTGTTTTACTGCATTTGATTCTCTCTCTTCCATACTCTTCATTATGCTTTAGCAGTGGTGTAGCCAAGGGGGAACGCAGGGAGTCCCCCTAACATTTTATTTAATCACAAGTGTCCCCCCACTTGTTTTAAATTTTAACATAACTGTATCCCTGACGTTTGCCTGTAAGCACCCCCCCCCCCCCACCCCACCTTTTTTTACAGGACACTGTCCTTTTAGATGCATATGTGTATAAATTTAAGTCAGGGCAGCGGATATTCTATAAGACAACATCATCAGTTGTCTTAACAACATCATCAGTTGTAAGACAACATCATCATAACAGTCAACAGCTTTTGTTATAAATATAACTAAGGGATCATTCATAAATGATATCATGCTTTGAAGGGGAAGGAAAGGGGAGGTGAAGATGTCACGTTTCGAAGTGAAATTGTGATGAGGGGAGGGGGTAAGAAGTACGACATGCTTATGCAACATGGCGTGACATTTGACAAGGGGGAAGGGGGTACATTGAAGTGTGACATTTTGTGACAAAGGGGAGGAGGTGGGTCAAACGAATGGGGGAAAAGCGATACATCATGTATGAACGGTCCCTAATGGAAGTCCTACTCAAATTTCTTAGATCCCTTCCTTGCGAATAGAGCGGGCGGTATATTTTCATCTGTGAGAAATCTTTTAAAAAAAATAACTTTGAAATCTGCATGTTGGGATTTGTGTGTAAAGTTATCGATATTTTTATTGTTAAAAGAAATAATGAAAAGAAAGAAATTTCTTGAGCTGTGAGATATAGTTATTGATGATTATTAAACTCCCCTTCCTCTTAAAATTTTTAATTTTTAGATCTTGATATCTCATAATTATTTTATTATGCTTAAAACTTTTATTTGCTGCATAAATTAATACATTTACTATTGTTTACTACTATTTGAAATGAATATTTTAATCTAATTTAATGAGAAAGGAATTATTTGAATAGTATTATCATTTTATTTATACAGCAATGATATACTAACAACCCAAATAGTGAAGTCCAGATGGGGACGTTCTAAAACGAATCTACTGTATTTAGTAATTTGAATTGTAATTCTGTTGTCTTACTGTTAATATACATGAAACATTTTACAAAATGTTTCACTTACACTTTGCAAATTTTTGCTTTATTGCATGTTCTTCATGGAAGTTAGAAGAGCATAAACCTTTTTTATCAGATCATGATGGACATATTTTTCATTGTGTGGCAGTAATTCTTTTTGCATAAACACCACTAAGGAATTAATTGCTCAAATTTTGAAATGTGTGTGGAATTTATTTCATAAGTTTCGGGCTAACTGAAACACATTGAACGTTTTAAATATTCCAGCGTTATTTTCTGAAATTGAAAGTATCACAGAAGTGAAGTATATGCCTTAAAACTTGTGCCTTCTTTTTCTTCTTCATTCCCCCCAGCTGCGGTATCCGCTTTTGCGTCTTTGTGGAAGTTCAAAATATCTGCATTGCGCGATGCATTGGAATCTATTTGCTGTTTGTATTTATTCGTAATGCGTTACTTGAACTCAAATAGGGTGCTATATATCAACTCAAATTATATATATATTTTTTCCTTAAACTTTAGGTAACACCTCGAAAGAGCCAAGCAACTCTTCCAATTCTGAAAAGAAGAACCAGGAATCGGGCAGCAATTCTTCGAAGTGCAACATCTCTTCCGCTTGCGATTCCGGATACGGTAAGAGCTTGGAGAAGAAAGACACGGAAAACCACAACCACAGCAACGAGGGCTCCTCGAACGAAGGATGGAAAACGAGCCAAAAGGACTGTGGGGCATCAACGAGCAACAGCAAGATGGACAAGTTTTCTTCCTCCATGGCACTGACGGAAGAATCCCTCACCGCACACAACAGGCTCAACAACAAGCACCTGAAGCAGCACCAGCGGAAGAGCAAAAGCACCCTTGTCGTTCCCACCAAAGACAACTGGTTCTACCAGAAGGATACCCACCACCACAAACATAAGAAGACCCTACATAATGTGGTTTCCACTCTGACTCAGACCGATGCCTCGAATGTTATTCCAGCTCTCGGTTACCAGCCGTGCTCCATCGCTCCCAACAATGAACAAACATCTAACACCCAGCTTACATCACAATCTTGCATGGCTACCAATTACATTGGATCAACTCCCACACCGACCCCATTTTTCATTCCCGGTACGAATTTTTCTTTTATTCATTTCTTATTAGGGTTTCTTTTTTTTTTTTTTTTGAGAAAAATTGAATCCTCTTCTATTTGAAAAGTTCCGATTTTCGGGTTTACAAATTCGAGGTCCCATACTTTATCTTAAATCTCTGTGTATAATGTAAAATAGAAGTTGGGAAAGATTGCATATACAGGGTTGTACGTTAAGGGAATGTACCTTCAGAAGGCGTCCTTAATTGTGATTCAGTCAACTTCAATTTACTCAAGGATAGACATCGACAGACATATTCCAATATTGATCATGTATGCATCTATATTCAGTTATCAGGAGAAATTCAGGTCCGTATTCGGACGCTTCACAAAGGTCCAATTAATCAAAATGGACCATTCACAAAATGCTGAGCTACCAAATCTTAATTACTGCCAAATTATTCATTTAATTAGCGGCAAAAAATAATAAATTTTACCATTGTATGTTTAAATTTTGAATGTTCACAAAAATCTTTTAAAATTCACAAAAAAGCACCCGCTTAAAAAAAAAGTGCTGAATTGACCCCTGGTCATTAATTATTGAGTTTGCTCCTTATTTGTAATGTGTAAAGACGTTATTTTTCCCAAATATTAATAAAATGTTTCATGATATTGTTTTGTACAAATATGATTAATTTCCCCCCATTTGTTTCAGTAGTATACATGGGCAGTGTGCCCTGCTATCCACCCGTGTCATCCATGCATTTCCAAGGCAGCCTGCCCTTTTGGCCCTGTGCGTCAGGTGGTGAAATGGGCTCCAAAGAAGTTCCTTCAGCTGCTGCCATTCCTTCAGTCCCTATAAATTTCAGCAACTCCGTGAGCAACTCCAACAAGGACTCCATGCATCTGGCTCCGCCTCGATTCTCTGCGATGCCCTTCGGGGTCCTTCCGGCCAGCGAAGTCTCTCTCCAGACCAACACTACATCAGCTTCCGATCATTTTCAGGTGAGCTGATGAGTTTGCTTGTAGTTGGCTAGTTATATGTCACTTTTTAAATGATGGAATGCACTACTTATACTACATTGTTTCCAAAAAAGGAGTTTTCATGGTTCGATTGCTGACTGTCTTTTTCAATCGTTTTCTCTCTAAAATGAACACGAAGCATTTGCATTGCTGCAAACCTTTCCTCATCTTGCAGAAGCTTTCCTCGTTCAGTCTCCTTTTTGTGCAAATATCAGATCCTCGTCATTTTTGATAAGAGTAATAAAGTACGACGCTCGACTCTTAAGGTGCTTCCAAATTAGGATGCTCATGTGTTGGAAAACCAAGTCTGAACCGAGTTTTGACCAATAGGCTCAGAACCCGAACTATCCTCGGAGCAGCGTCTGGTTTACGGTTAAGCTATATTTTCCCCCTCATGGCAATATATTTGAGCATGATGATTTTTTACACAAGAAATAAGAAGGAAGTTATTTTGTTTACAAGCATTTGTTTTTTTAAATTTGCAGCATTTTGTTTCACAATAGATAATCAAAGGTGTTGGATTGTCTTATTGATAATCATGTCAAAAGATGTTTTTGTGATATAATTAGACCAAATCCCTCATTTTATCAACATGTGTTTTGTTGAAAATGTCAACATAAAATAGCTGTGCCTAAATATTCAGTAATGATGATAAAACTTAAATTTTAGTTACTTTAATCATCCATTTTATAATTTGGTATCGCGTCAAATCTTCTAGTAGGGAAAAGGTTATTCTGCGAGCGTTAATATTATTCCGCTCTTGAAGCATTGGAATGTATCATTGGCTATTAGCGAGGTAAAGTAATGGTTTTTTCCTTCCCCCCAATGCAGAGCAGCGCTGCTACCAACATGAAAATGGTGGAGACCAAAGAAGAAGGAGATGTTAAAAGAAAATATGATGACAAAGCTGAACCAAATGAGTGTGACATGCTCGTCGATGAAAGCAGATCATCTTCGTTCACGCAGAGCTCATCTTTCCAGTCAGCTGATAAAGAAGAGGTATGTCGAATATGTTAATTTATTTATATACAGCGACTACTCGAGAGGTCCTAGGCATTCCAGTCCATGGTGTCTTGCTCACCGAGATTGTCTCTTATCTCTCCTTGACTGGGCCTGGAACAAGGGAGAAGCGAATATCAGCGAGATAATCGCAAAGGCCCTGCCCCAAGCTGTCGCTTAGTGGTTTTCCCTTGTCCCTAGTTTCAGGCCCAGTCGAAGGACGAGATAATCACGGTGGTTCTAGTGGTGTAGTCCTGGCAAAAGAAAAATGGGGAATACTTGCACATACTGATATAAGTTGCTTGAATAAAAGAGCGGGGAATTGCTTGCATTAAAACTTAAAAAGTTGGGGTATTTGGGGTGCATTAACATGTTGCGGCTATGTAATGGCGCAGTGACGCTGAAAAATGAAAACATCAGTTCTGATCTGCAAACAAGAATTGCATCATATACTTGTTAAAATGAGCAAGCAGAATGAATTGAAAAATGGATGATAATTTTTGCATTGTGTTGCACAAAATGTAAAGAAATGAATGACCTGAATTCTGCAAATTATTTGCTCCCAAACCAGGTGAATTTGAGAGTTGGATATAGTGGAAACTATGGACTGAAACTACTGAAACTGAACCAAGAATATAAAACGATGACAAACAGGCTAATTTTCGTAACACTTGTCAAGTTTGATGCAACTGATTATTGTTATTTATTATTCAGATAACTTTGACCAAAGGCAGTCTGAGAATTGAAAATCCATATTAAAATACATGGGTAATGTATATTAATATCGATTTCCAATTGTATATTTTATTTATTACCCCGTAATATGGGTAACAAACCAAACAAATCTTTAAATAAGCATACTTACCATTAATTACAATAAAAAAAGCAGCAAGAACCACAGAAACAATATTCAGAAAACATTTTAAGATAAAAAGCATCAATGTGCATGCTTATTTTTAGATAGTTTCATTTTTAACTTGTAGTCCAATTCAGTGTGTTACAGCAAGTTTTAGTGCTTTTGTGAGAAAATGCTCTTAAAATATCATTTTTTTCAGACCCTTCAGCTTCACAAAATTCACGTAAATATCAAAACCGTCCCTTCACAAAATTCCAAGTTTCTAAGCCGTACTTTTTACACCATTATTTATTAGAAAGAGAGGCAAATAGCAATGAAATTTTTCATTACTATGTATTTAAATTTTCAATTTTCACAAAATTTGTTTGATTTTTCACAAAAATCTCTTTCAAAATTCGAAAAAACCCAACCCTGTTAAAAGTGCTGGATCGACCCCTGATTTAACGAAATCAGCACTTTGTATTTTAGATTCAAGAATCATTGTCTACAGTTTATGTAATTAGAATCGGTGTGTCAAGGTCACACAACTAGACCTTTTCCCCTTCTGGTCGCCGTGGTTTCCGTGCTAGAAACCTTTCCCCCACTTAGTTTTGGGAACATGATACGTCAGTTTGTTGTTTTAGTTATAATAAAGATAGACGGATTCAAGTCGGATTTATTTCTCAATGGCAAAAATAGATTGCGGAAGATAAAGTATTCTAATATTTTGATCCAATCTAAATCTTATTCTAATATTTTGATGTGTCTCAGAAAGCTATTGTATAGCTCATTTGTGGTATTTTATGTTTTGTAAATGTTAAAATCTTATCTAAACATTCCAGATTTAATTTATGATAAATTTAATTGCATTTGCTTGATATCAAAAATAAATTCTTTCTTATTACTTTTTCTCAATTCTTCTAATATTTTGAATCGGAGGTGTAGTCATGGAATTGCCTTAACTGCAGTGCACAAAAAAAACTCTGGCGCTGTCATCTTTCTCGCAGTCACCATGGGGACGAAGCAGGAAACGCGCCCTCGATGCGCCTATTCTAATTACACAGACTGTAATCATCTTTCGTCGACATTGTTTTAAAAATGTCTACGAATTTTATTCAGATGGACCGGAGATCAGGATAAATTAGGTCGCACTGTATATATTGCATTTTGATTTTTTTTGAGTGAATCAAACCGGTGTCTGATGCAGTCCTTTCTGCTCTCAGGACATGGATTACGAGACGAAGAAGGCCGCGGCGGGGCCCTCCCGTTCCGAGCGGGAGGATCTGGACTCGGAGATCGCCTTCCGCTACCAGATGCAGGTGCAGAGGATGGACGATGTCCTCAAGAAGGACCTGGAGGCCCTGAGGAACATGCAGCAGCCCGAGCCGGTCAACAAGCAGCTGCAGATGCTGCAGGACGAGCTCAAGGAGATGAACGAGGACAAGGCTCGGAAGGAGGGGGCCTTCTTCATGAGCGAGTCCTCCCTGCTGGGGCTCATCACGGAAGACGATGTAAATGAAGTGAGTTAATAAACGTGTGGGGTGCGATTGCAGTGCTCTTGTTTTGTTTCACTACTCGTCGATTCCCTCCTATCGGCCGCTCGAGAACCTCCCGAGGCGGTTTTTGCGGATCGATCCTCGGTGGCCTCGATGAGATCTCGAGAGATAGATGGTATCGGACGGTTCGAATCTTTTCCGGTACCACGATGGAAACTTTTCTAGGTTATTGTATATAATTGAGGTGCTAAGAAGCAAAGGGTGTAAGTGACAAAATTTGGAGATAAATACTGCAAATGGGAGAGAATGCACTGTTATATATTTGATCAGAAATATGTTAAGGGTAGCCCTAAGAGCCCCCTAACATGATTGAGAAAAAAAAAAATAGCGTTAAAGGTCCCATAAGATCCAAACTTTGATCAACCCTCGGAATCGTTTTTCGACATCCCTTTGCTTCTCACTGCTTTAATTGTTAAAAATTATTCATTAGCATAGTAAAATAATTTATAAGTCCGTGCAAAATCATTAAAAATAAATAGTGGCATTAATGTAGATAAATGTGATTGAATTTACATAGAATTGAATGTAACGAGATCTTAAATAGTTTTAAGTTTTGAATGAAAGAATTTTATGCATAACTACAAATGAAAATCTTGACGTGAATGAATACTTTAAAGTGAAGAAATTGTTTAGTTTTGATCCCAATTTCATTAAATTGACTTGATGTCAACTAACTTTTAATTTATAGATTTTTATTGATAAAAGTATATTTTACTATAGTAAGATAAATAGTGCTGTTCTTATGTCATTACGTTTATGTAATGAATTAACGTACCTATGAGGTACTATTTCGAGTAGCTAAATCTACATGTCTTCGTAACTTTAAAGATTAAAGTTATGTTAGTTAAATGACGAATAGGAAGCCCTGCACATCAGTTTTATATGGGTTTGCTGACAGCTATTGAACATTCGGGGTAAAGATGTAATAAAATGTGAACCATTCAACTTTGCAAAAAATGACCAGTCATTTGTTATTGAAAATGGTTCTCATTAAAACTTTGCTCTGTAAAGCTTGCAGAAGAAAAGTTGTTGTGAGAATAAGAATAACAATATAGCCACAAAAAGATTACTTATTGGTAGCTCAGAACATTAAAGCTAATAAAAATGAAGAAAAGGGGAAGGAATAGCTCTTAAAAGAAAAAAAAAATATATATGCATATAATATTACTGTCTATTATAGTTTTTTAAAGTAGTTAACAATAAGAAAAGAAAAAGAAAATACTATTATGATTTAATTATTTAATTCAGACAGGCTGGATTTACATACAAAAATGACACAAAATCAAGTTTTATTATTAGTAATTGGGAAGTTTTTCTTCCTAATTATCTTTGTACCATGATTTTGTGGTAAGGTTGAAGATTAAAAAATATGATTTATATTAATAAGATTAGAAAACATTAACAGGGAATACAGTTTGCTTTGAAAATAAATAATGAAGGAAAAAGGTGAACAATATATATATATATATATATATATTTTGTATATATGTAGGTTATTCTGTCAGTGTTTTAAATGGCAGCCATTGTTAAGTATTTGCTTTTGAAAATATACCTATTAAAAATCAGCTGTAGAAAGTTGATTTGTGTTTTCTAGTAACTAAAAATATGTCTTAGTTTTAAAATATTTTAATAACAATGGTATCAAAAATATTTTTATAGTTTTTAAAAATGCAAAAAAAAATCATCCTCATCAGAAAAGTCTTAAAGTTTTAACATATTTTCTTTTTTCGACCCCCCCCCCTCCCCCTAAAAATTAAAACTAAACTAAGCTCAGCAGAAGGACAGCCATTGGGGGCCAGAGCTGCTGCCCCCATGTCAGCCTAAGAGATCGAGGGCCCTGGGCTACAACCTCTCCCGTCCTCCCAATATTTTCCTCTTTATACTACATAACAAGTATTTTTTTAGGGAATCCAGCACCCAATTACTTAAAGTGTAATATCACTTTTAATAATATAATTTGTCATTAAAATAGAATGCTTTTCAGTGAGGAAGAGTAAACGTAGAAACATTTGTTAATTGAATTTAAAATTTTCATGCTGCAGCATTTCATGAGAATTTGGTGCAGTCCTTAAAAAAAACAAAAGCACTAATTTTGATGAACCCAACAGATGGTGGGCTGTAGATTAATACACAAGCCCTTTGTTTTAATATAACCACATTAGTGGTAACTCCCCCCTCAACATGTTCATAAACACAATTTAACAGTGGGTTCATTGGCGAAAAAATTGGTGCATATTAGTGCTTTTACTAAATTTTTTATACTTGCTTTGTAAATTGCACAACATAAACAGTCCTAAAAATAAAATGTTTAGCTGTGTGCAGCATCTTAAAAATAAAAAATAAAAGTAAGAATGGCCATAAGAATTAAAAATTCTTATAACTATTTGTGCCTTTTTTTATGTTGCTTTTGAGTTTTTAATAAAGGGTCCTATTTTGATCAGTTTATGTTCAATCTTTTAAAATTTTAAATTATTTAACTTGCTGAATTTAGAAATGAGATTAGAACTTGTGCAAAGAGCATGGCAAATTGCTAGAAAATATTCAGTCCAATATAGAAAATTTAGTCACTAAAGTACATTTTAAGTCTTTTTTGGGCCCTTCTGAAATTCATTAAATACGTAATTAAATGATATGAATCCAACACATATGTGTTTCTTACTATTTCTTTAAGTAAAACCATTTTTTTCACATATTATCCCCTTATCCCCTTTTTTAATTTCTTTTTACCAACAAAGATTGTGTTTTTAATACTTTTTGAATCATATTTCAAAATTCTTTTGTTCACACATTTTCCCCTTTTTTTCTAAATTTATTTATTTTTTAATCTAACCATAATATTATACTTCTTGTATTGAATTAAGACATTTGCTTTAAATTTTATAATTTCAATAATTTTGAGAAAACAGTTAAATTTTCCCAGTTTTTCAAGATGTGTGAATATTAATATTCAGGATTAGCAGGTTTGTATTTTCATAAAGCATTAAGGTAAGAAGTTTTTACAATTCTGTTTACTTTTTCAACTGCAAGTTTTCCCTATGAAATCATTTTGAAATCTTTTTTCAACAACAGTATGAACAGTTCTGAAACATTCACCAATATATATATATACATTATGGCGAAGAATTTTTAGGACTAGGTTTATAAAATAAAATAAAAACTAGTAATTATATATTTTTAAGTATTTCTATTCGAAATATGCTCCTTCGGCTTCAATACATTTGTTACAGCGATTTAACAACGATTTTAATGCCTGTTCCAGCTCACATTGTGGGACTGCCTCTAGAGCTCTCATCCAAGCTGTTTTTCAAACAATTTTTAAGACTGCTGGAACTAAGCTTACAGTGGCGCTGTCTATGTTATCGAGCCTTCAAAAACTGCTTAACCATCAGCTGATCCACTGCCATAACCTCAGATCATTTGTTTACTTTTTTTTGATGACATGGACACTGCACGAAGAGCTTCGATGCGAGCTTTGGTGGCAGTCCCACAAGGTGAGCCTAACGGGCATTCGAATCGTTGTTAAACCGCCACAACAAATGTATTGAAGCTGAAGGAGCTTATTTTGAATAAAAATACTTTTAAAACTATAATTACTAGTTTTTTTTTATTATTATTCTGTAAACCTAGTCTTAAAAATTCTTTGACACACTGCGTACACCGATATATATATCGTCATGGTGACCTTTCATATATTACTGAGTAACTATCAATCTTCCAAGCCAAGTCTTTGGAAAGGATAGGAAAAAAACTTGAAGCTAGTGTGATGAAATACTTCAAGTTTAAGTGTTGTTGTTCAATATAATGGCTGCAAAACATGATACTTAAAAGTTGCTGTGGTCAAACTTTTCTGATTGAATTTTTAAGAAATTTCATTGCATACGTTCAAGAGAATGTAATCATAACGTAATTATTTGTTTTATTTTGTCTTTTTTTCACTTGTGTGCTAACAAGAGGTCATTTTGTGCAAAGGAAAATTCAAAAGAATTTAATGCAAATCGAAAGGTTTCTGGCTTGGTCACAGTAGTTATCATAATGTGGTAAACTCTTGTAAATCTAGTTTACCATCATTTACTGTAGTTTTTCGTCCAGTGATGTTGTCGAGGGGACTGCATCCTTCCACTTTTTTATTTTAAGCTTTCTCTCACTTTTTCTCTATAAATAGCAATTATTTCATAATTAGTTTAGTTAAAAATAAATAGTATATTGCCGAAACCAAATTTTTCGAATCATTTCCTTCGCTTTTTGACGTTCCAAGAAAGAGATCCTTCCTTCGAGGGTCAAGCTCCGTATCAGTTTCTTACAAACAAGAAGGCAGCTTTGAAAGGAAAACGATAAAAAGAGAACGTCTTCTATGTAGCAGAAGGTTTTCAATAATTACTTCACATCACAATATTTTTTTTATACAGTGTATGAATCATTTTTATATACAGTGCTACTCCTGTATTATTTTTGTAAATATTAAAAAAAACTTCTAATCGTGCCATTTGCAATGTGATAAAATATGCACTACTGCAAATGCCAGTCCCAAGGCTGGAAAACGCGGCGAAGGAAAGCCAACTGAAAACTCTAGCCCTATTTGTTCTTTAAATTGTCAATCCAATTATACGGATTTTTCTTTCACCGGATCTACCTTGGTCCCGACCAGTACGGATGATCTGAGCTCTACTGTACTTTAAAAACAAATTATGAAAATCAAAAAAACTTTTACAATTTACCTAATTTGATGATTTTAAATATTTTTATAGAAACTAAAATGTATGATGTCACACTTCTTGTTGCCCACTTGTAAAAAACTGTCACATTTTCTCAACCCTTCAAGGGTGGCATCCTTTATGAATGATCCCTATTTCAAACCTTGTTATCCTCCTACTTGTCATAAGAAAAAATTACCAACACAATATGATGCAACATGAAATGACCCCTATCCTTGAAATCTATAAAATGCATTAAGTTTTTTGCCTCAGAATAAAAAGCGCTTTTTCTCTCCCCACTCTCAGTATATACAAACTACTCAAATTGTGATATTGAAAAATTTCCTTAGTTTTTTTCTTTCATGTCAGGAAATATCAATATGAACCTTTCAAGTGGAAAAATTAATAATAATAATATGCAATATTAATAGAGTTGGCCACCAACCTACTGGAGCCATAACTGAGCTCCTTTCTGTCTGTTAATCATTAATCTAATAACTGTTCTGGATTTCATTTAACGAATTAGTGTATCTAAAAATGCCTTTTAAACCTCCTTGTTTGTAAGAGAATGAGACATTAACATTTTCGTGTTGCTTTTAGACCGCAGCCTCAAAAAATATCTCAAAAAAAAAAAAAAAAACAATTGCAGTGGAACTTGGCTTGCAAGATCATTACTGTTTGCCTTTTGTCTTGAAGGTTATGTGTCTCTAACTTTTTTAGTAGAAAGTAATCACTTATAGAAATTATATGCAAAGAATATATTTTATAACATATGAAGGGTCCACTGGAAAAACGACCTAAGTGACGTACTACTTTTTGAACTTTTCTTTATGGTTTATACAATTATTTTATAACATAAATGTTAATTTTAACGATACGAGCCTACTTTTCCGTAACACCCAAATTCAAATTTATAATACATAATTTATATTCATTTATAATACATAATTTATATTCATTTATAATACATAATTCGTAATAAAACATAAAGAAAAATTCGAAAAGTAGTATGTGATTTAGGTCGTTTTCCCAGGGGACACTTCATATATTGTCATTTGATTTTTTGCAATTTTATAGATACTGAAAAGATTTTTTTTCTTAAAGTGTATGATTTAACTAATGCGATAGTTTGTATATATTTTACTTAAATGTTGTTTTTTTTAATATTCTTACACTGTTTGGTTTTTGTATTGTAGAGCTTAAAAAGCATTAAATTTCCCCAGTTGAAATTCGTGACCTGCCATCATCAGATTTATGTTCTCTTTTGCATTCAGCTAAAAATGGCTGCATGTTTACCTTATTTCCTTTTACCAAAGTTCCAATATTTTGCAAAGTATGTTATGGGACCCAACATGACCAGATTCTTGTTCTAAAAAATGTTGTGAAATTTAATATTAATCCAAAAATTGTGTTGCTAAAAATAAGTCTTACTTTAGGAAGAGCGGGAAAAAAATCGTATGTAGTCTTTAACTTCTGAAATAACGTAATTCTTGCAAATGTGTAGTCACTATGTAGTGTGCTTTGCATGTTAAACTTCTTAATTGCTGCATTTATGTTTAGACAAGCCTGAATATGTTATGGATATTAATGCAGGTGCAATTATGAGCCAGTTAGAATCGAAAGTCACAATCTTCATTTTTCAACTTTTCACAATCTTAATTCACATAATGGTTTCATATAATGTGTAATTCCCATATAATGAAGAATATGAAGAATATTTCCTAAATTGCAAAATCTAAATGTTATATAGCAACACCATGAAAATGTAGACTGCATTAATTCCAATGTAAATGAGGCGCAAATGTGCAAATTTATGCTTTAGTGACATTGGAATTGAAGCATTGCAGCTTCTCAATCACTTAAACAAATTGTTCTCTATCCAATCAAATTATTCTTTACTGGAATTATTGTGCAAGTGAGGTAGCTATTGTTTTAAAAGTATAATATTCAGGACCCTTATTTAATAAATCTGAACACGATTTGCTCACCTCTCTCATAATTTCATTGTAGAATATTTTGTTATGCAACTAGATGGTGTTATATCTAACCTATGTGGTTTTTAAAATTAAGTTAAATTAATTTTTATTATTATCATCATTATTATTATTTTAATTTATTGTAATTTATTTCATTGTAAGGCAAAGCTGTGAGAGCTTGCTGTGTTATTAAATGTTCATTTTAGTTCAAAACTAGTCGACACTATTCCGCACTCATTTAGAAGAAGGGACACTATGAAGAAGAATAGAAAAAAGTAAGCGTGTGTTGGTACGAAAGAAGGCTTGTCATTGGACACATCGGTACTAATAGCTGTTACAATTTTTTTTTTTCACTATTATTTAGATATTCAAAATAATACAATAATCACAACAATAATGATCATTATCTTTATTAGCAGTATACGTAGCATTGCAATACAATAAATGAAACAACTCCATTACTTAAAATACAGTTACTGTTGGCTGGTTGGGCTCTACACCAGTGGTCGGCAACCCGTCGATCGCGATCGACCCGATCCCATTTCGGTCGATCGCGACAGCATTTTGGACAGTTTCTAGTTTAAAAAAATAAATAAAATAACTTTTGAATTGGATGGCGAATTGATTTTCCCTTCAGAAAATGTTGATTAGTTTGTCAAACCATTCACCGGACCTAAAAATCTTCCAATAATATGGAATGTCAGTCGTCACAATAACTATGCTCCCGGCGAGAGTTAATTCAAGAATGTAACGGCATTTCACATGTGTGTTTTATTTAAAAACAAAACAAAAACTAACAGTTTTTTTTTTAAATCAAATTCAAAAGAAATAATACATTAGTATAATTTCGATGCGAGTTAACGGTGTTAACAAATCATTATTTTAGAAATTTCAAAGTAGGTATTTTATCAAAATCATCAAAACTTGTTCTAACAAGAATTAACTTACAATTTGAAGAGGGGCGCAATCCCGACATGCCCTAATTATAGTGTATATAACCCCCCCCCCCCCCCCCCCATCCTCCGAGTTGATATTGGTGTTCGCCGAACTTGGAGAGTAGATCTTCTGTCAATTTAGGGTGCCGACCGCTGCTCTACACATTCACGGTGTAAATAAATGTGTGGAGCCTAAGGATTGAATAAGTTTAACACACAGGCACAGCTAAAAATGTCCAATTTGCTACACAATAAAAACAGAAGATTTTTTTGTTTGTTTATTTGATAACAGGTGGCGCTAGCATACACGCCCATTTGCCATCCATTAAAAGACCCCTTCATAGAGGACTTTAAATCTCAAATTTAAGAGAAACTGTACGTTTTTAGACCATGGGTCTATTTTTCGTCATTGGAAGGCACAAAAAGCTTTAAAAGGAGGGGTAAATCTTGGGGTTTGATATAAGAATAAGGAAGATATCGCATACCGACAGAAAAACAGCCTAGAGAGGTAATATATATAGATTTGGGACTGTGGTCCAAATGTCTAAAAATACCGACTTTGCAACTAAAACATGTATGCAATCTCTCTCGGCTTTTGCTTGTGCAAATGTGGTAAGTAAAATGTGTGGTATGGGCTCACTTGTTGATATAACTTGTGTGTGTGTGTGTCTTTCCGGCAAATGAAAGTGGGAGCGTTATTGAAACCCCCCATCTTTGCCCCTTCAGATGTTATTTGAATAGATAGCTGCCCCATTTCTGTCTGTTTTCTCTTTTTCAGGCCGGTTCCTAAGCCAAGGCGGGTTGTCTGGCTCTAGTTAATTGGAGGGCAGCTTCCGAGGATCGGGACTCGTTCGTGCATGCCCCGTGTTGCTTCAGTTCCCTTTTGTTGCTGTCTTTTTTAGCGGCTCGGTTGCTCTGGGCAGAAATTCAGTAACTGGTTTGAAATGCAGTTTTTTTTCCTCCTGACGTTTGTCGAATGTGTCAATGAATTTCCTTATTGTCGTTGTCAATATTGGAAAAGTGGCCATCTTTGTCTTTCAAAAATGTGTTCCCACGATTTGATCTCCAAACGTTTCAACTCCGTTTTCTCTGTCAGTATCCCCCCATCTCCCTACGTAACTTATTTTCTGTAGGACTTCAAGTTTTATTTTTTTTTTTGGTGTACCAGCAATTATTTTTTAAATTTTCTTTCTGCACCTTAAACAATCATTTCCCGAGGGTAAACTTTTCTAAGGGAAAAATTTAAATTTCTAGAAATTCGCAGTTTCTGGGGGAAAATTGCCACCATAAGGAAAATGCATTTCGTTTTATTCTGTACCATAAACAATCTTTTCCTGAGGTTAAACTTTTCCACGAAAAATTAATTATAAAAATTTGCAGATTCTGGGGGAAAATTGCACCACCATAAGCAAAATGCAGTACATTTTATTCTCTACCATAAAAAATCATTTCCTGAGGGTAAACTTTTCTAGGAAAATTAATTGCTAGAAATTTGTAGTTCCTGGCTGAAAATTGTGCCACCATAAGCAAAATGCATTTCATTTTATCCTGTACCATAAACAATCATCTCTTGGGGGTCAACTTTTCTAGAAAATTATTGCCAGAAATTTGGCGAATCTGTGGGAAAACTGAGCCATTATAAGCAAAATATAAAGATGAGTTTCTCTTCTTATTTCAACAAATTAGAATGTTTTTCGTACCATGTTTTACTTCCCAAAGACTTTATGTTCCAAACTATGAATTTCTACTGCTGTTGTTTCAAAATGCAGTTTGCAGGAAATTGTACATTTTTGTAGGAAAATTCTGAAATATATTTTGGAAGTGGTAATATAAGTAAAGGATTTCACTTGAGTTTTGTAACTGGTATATTTTTGTAGTAAAAAAAAATGTTTCTAAAACCTTTGTGAAGTATATAGTACCTTCAATACTTGCTCAACCTAACATTAATTAGTCTGTATTCTAGCATATGAATTAGATGAAATATCATTCAAACTTTATGACTGCAAATACACATGAATTTAGGAATAGATGAAGTATTGATTAAAGTATTGTGAAATAAGTAAGGCAATGAAATAATCGTTTCTTTCGAATTATCTACTAGCATTTGATGAACCAATAAGGCAGATTTTCTTTTTTTTTTTTTCAGAAATTTAAAAAGTAACTTCTAAAGCTTTATTTAGTAAATTTTTTTTTACTATGCATGTTTATATGCAAATATATCATGTTTGAGTGAAGTATTAGTTTTTATTCGAGAGCCATTACGATGTTTGGTGATATTTAACACAAATTATGTCAATAAATGTTTTGTGTAGTATTTAACATTCAACATTAACACTGCGTAATGCAATTTCAGTTCCTTCAAAACAGATGTCTGTAATACATTTCTGTTAATCACTAATAGTAGTAGTGACTTACTCTGTTAGTCACTGATAGCAGTCACTAGTTTTGCAGTGGTTGTATTTTGTTGTTGAGGTACACACTGATAATTTTTTAGCGACTCACATCAATAAAAGTTATTATTGATGTAATTTCAGTTCTTTCAAAACAGATGTCTGTAGTGCATTTCTGTTAGTCACTGATAGTAGTCACTAGTTAGCAGTGGTTGTATTTTGTTGAGGTACACACTGATAACTTTTTTAACGACTCACATCAATAAAAGTTATTGATGGATTATGTTTCATGTTGATATTGCTCCAAAATGTTTACTTATAAAAGCATGAATTGCTTTTATGTAAATTGTGTAGTATTGACAAAATTATATTTAAGTTATTGCCCAACATCTCTAGTTTCAATATATAGTTGAATAACTAAGCCATAATTAATGGCTTAAATATGTTAAAAAATTGCTTATTTTATTTTTGTTGCCAATTTCTTCACAAAACTGGTGATCTTGGCTAAGGCCAACTCTCTTTTTTTCTGCCAAAATTGTTAGTAACCATACCTAAAAAATAGTATATGTGAGGAACAAAACACATTTATATTCTTATTAGGTGGTAAGTATGCATAAATAAGCAGACAATTTTGAAAAGCGTACCTCGTTTATTTTCAAATTTGTAACACTGGCATTTAAAGAGATGTTTGCCATTGAATATGCTTATAATATCTGATAGTCTTATTAGAATTATTTAAAATTAGCTTTCATAACTATTTGAAATTTTTGTAATTTAGCTGCCACTTTAAGAGTATCTTTGATGGAAATGCAAGTGAATAAAAAGTAAAAAAAAAAACAGTGTGTGCTGCTAAAATTCCTATTCGACGAAAATATTTTTACCAAATGCTCTGATGCTTTACACGAGTTTTATGTTGATGTGCATTTAAAACAGTTACTGCGTTTATGCTTAGGGCAATTGGTTTTCTTGGTTGCTATTTTTTTCTTCTTTTAATTACCAAACTTGTTTGATTTTATATCCTATGCAGCTTTGCATCCGTTTTCATTTTCTTAAACCATTTTATTTTGTGTTATTTATTACTATTGCTCACTTGCTTGTTATAATTTTTTATATATATTTATTTTAATTTTTAAATTTGGATATTAATTGCCACACTGTTTGCAAAAGTGCACTAATAAATCTGATGAGTAGTGGTGTAAAAATAATTCAGTTTTTTGTTAATGTAGTCCTGAACATTTGACTCCTCGTAGTCACAGTCGGTGTTAACGACTCCTCATAGTCACAATCAAAATTAATGACTCCGCACAGTCACAATCGATGTTATACGAAATTCGTTTTAAACTTATTTTATACAGAATGGGCCCTGACTCATCTTCTAATTTCTCTTGAAACAATTTTATTGTTTTTTTTTTTTTTTTTGAGCTGGTTTGATTTTCTCTTTATTTGTTATTTGATCATCATGAGTATAATATTAATCTTTTTAATATTTTTGCATTTCTTGAGGAAACTGGAATTGTGTGGTTGAGGTTTTCAAGTGTTTGTTTTAGTTTGATGTGGTTTGCATATTCACGAATTTTATTACTCATTCAAGCAAACAAAAAAAAAATGAAATTTAGAGAAGGTTTATGTCTGCACAGTAGACTCTTATCTTCTGAACAAATTTCAAAGAAGGTGGTCAGTGTTAGGCAGCGTGTAGGGGAGGGTTAGTATCTTTGGCTAACAGAGTTGGGCTTGGAGCTTACTGCTTTGAGGTTTTCTTTCCATTTTTTCCTCTCTTTTTTTTTTTTTTGATATTTGTATTTATACGAGTAAAAATATTCTTTTAACACCTAGAAAATCACATTTCTGGCCTTAAAATACATTCTATGAATATTTTTTAAAACTAAGCCGAATATAAAAAGGTATTGAAAACATTTCTTCATGCAATTTTTCCCTCCTTTTTCTATTTTTCAATTGACTTTAAACGTTTTGTAGGCTAAACATTCCATAGCCAGCAATACAAAGACTATAGTATAACAGCAAAGAATTAATAGCGATATTATCCAATTATTTGAGTTCTTAATTGGGGATATTAAAGCCACATTATCACTAATAAGATTTAAGTTAAAAAGTAATAGTTGTTGGCTTTCCTGCTACAGACCACCTGCAAACTATGGAAAAATATCTTTAGGACTGTTCATAAATGATGTCACGCTTTTTTCAATACATTCCCCCCCTCCCCCTTTTGTGACAAAATGTCACACTTCATCCTACCCCCTCTTACACATGTTACGCGATATTACATAAACATATGTACTTGCAGAGCAAAAAGCACTGCATTATAGATCACGTTTCTAATTTTATTTTTGAACTTTTAATGACATTTGTGAGAACAGTAATAATGATTACATGTGTACTTAATGTGTATAAAATGATTTTAAGGTTTACAACAAGAAAGACAATCAGTAGAAAACAGTAAAATGCATTAATCGTTCGAATTTCGAAAAAATGACCCACGCAATTTTATTTTAAAAGTGTAAATGCTTAAGAAAATTTTCTTTTAAACTTTTAACAAGGAGTGAATTTAAGCCTTAATCAGCATCGCTGTTTACGATACAAAATAATCAATGAAACTTTAAAATCAAATATGAAAATAAAAAAATAAACTTTAAAACTAAATTTAATTTGCTGGTTTTAAATGTTTTTATAGACACCAAACTGTGTCATGTTGCACTTCTTGTTACCCCATCTCCTCCCCTTGTCACACTTTCTCGCACCCGCCTCCCCTCCTTGAAGCGTGACATCATTTATGAATGAATCCTTTACTATATGGTCATGAAATGGTAGAGAAACTAGTTAGAGTGAAAATTTTCCAAAGATGCCGACCTCGCTTGGGACTTGATGCGGAAGGGTTGATGCAATGTAGTTGTGCTGCCAGTTTGCTGCTGGTTAGTGTTTGAAATCTTTTTATGTGCCATTCAATTTATTGAGATGTCTTTAGATGTGTTATCTAAGGTAGTCCCTCTTAGAAAGTTTTTTCCTGAATCACTTTGTCATGCTTGTAGTTCATCGACTCCTTTAAACTAGTGACCCAAAGGTTTAATGATTTGCTTGATCATAATTATTTACCTCAAATACAAATTTTTAAATCATCTCTTTGATAAACTTTTATATCTTTCACTTTTCCCTCTCTGCTATTTTCGGTTCGGTTGGTTTGGGCTGATTGGTGCAAGAGCATCATCAGGCTATACTGCGCCATACATTTGTTGTGCTTTCAGCTAATTATAGATATATGTAAATGGCTGAAAATACTATTTAGTCCTTTTTGGTGTACAGAAGTTGTCAGTGCTACAAAAAGTGAACGTTTAAAACGTAAAACTAATGCTCAAATGAGAGTAGTGGCACCTATCTCTTGAAGGAAAGCCCTGCGGTTTTCAAAATGTAAGACACATTTTGATAGAGATATAACAATTGAATGCTCATTCTGCGTGGACTCTTTCTTACTTGCTTTAACCTAGCAATGCCCTGCATTGATCAGAAATAAGAAAATGACTTACGGCACATTTTGTTCGATCTGTCTCTCTTTCTCTCGCTCTCTTTCGTTCGAAACGAGCCGTCGAACCCTTCTCCGTAAGCACCAAACAGTGACGATAGTGAAGGGTTTTTTTATGTTCTTGTATGATTATTGATATACGAAGTGGTGATGACATGTATTTATAGAGTGATCTGCTGTTCTGACACTGGTTTCATGTGTATTTCTAGGAGTTGGAGCACCGAGAAGATTTTCTATTGCAGCTCATGTGTGAGGATTCGTAACTGATCCTCTCGAAATACACTTGTACATACGACATTTCATATATATATAAACACATATATAGGTATTTTGCACTCCGACAGTCATGTTGACCTCGTCCCCACCTTTTCATGCGAATTCTCCTTTCTGTTGTGTGTAGAGGGTATCTCTCTTCTGTCTATTTGCTGTTAAATGGTGCACCCATCAGATAAGTCACCTAAGAGCTTGAACAGTCCCGTTGAAAAACATTTTTGTGAACAGTTGTTTTCCCCCTGATGTGCTTTATCTATTCCTTTTGTTTTTACGCAGCGAATTTTCCCGAGGAGGAATGACGATTCCTTGGCAGATGCTAAAGTGATGCAGTAGAAGTGTACTTATCCTGCAGTGAAAACATGGGCATGTTTTAATTATTGTTATGTTTTATTTTATGTGTTCATTTTGTGATTGTTGTTTCACATATTATTTTCTAAATAATGTGCATTTGCTAGCAATCTAAACGCTAGTAATTTTTTCTCAAATAATTTCGCTTTTAGCAAGGTTGTGTATTTTAAAATTTATTTCTATTTTATATCATTATAAGCATAAAGACAGGTTTTCTGGCAAGAAACTTTGTGTTTACGAATGTGTGAGTACGGTGACTTGGTGATCGTATGTTAGTGTGGCACATTAAAGGTCCCCGGAGTATCCATTTGGCTTGGATACTCTCAGCTAAGCTAAATTTCTAGTGCATGGGTGATTCTGATTCAAAATTTCCGAGCACCTGTTCAAAGAATGTAAAAAAGATAAAAAATCGATTTTCCGAATTTTTTTAAAATTTATTAATTTTAAGATTAATTTGACAATTAATATCTATGCTGTTCTTTCATTACAATATTTTTTTCGAGGGAAAAAAAAGACTTCTGGTAATAAATATATAAGACTTTTCATTTAATTACTTGAAGGATTTTTTTTGATCTTATATATATATTATATATATATATATATATATGTGCTGTATATATGTGAGTTTTGAAGGGGGGGTGGGGGTTGTCAACCTAAGTATATAAATTTTTATTTTAAATTGATGGTGCATACTTTTTCCGAAATTTTTTTTTCGCTTAGCATCACCCATGTCCTAGTGCTAATCTCATTGTCCCTCTACTGGGCATCAGAATTCACAAGTAGTAATGGCACCCACCGATGGTGGTTCACACTTGAAGAAATGGATGCCATTAGCTGGGAAATGCACTAGATCTGCAAAGGGTGGTACGGCCTCCTTATAAAAAATTATATAATCCATTTATATTATCTATGGTAGCATGCTAGAGAGAATTATATTCATTTGCTCTTCCTCAGACTTCAATCAGTCTCATATCAATACAGTGAAACCTGTGCAAGTTGACCACTTGCGGTGCAGCACTTTAGTGATCAACAGTGGTGTAGTCCTGAAAAAAAAGTTGGGGGGACGCTATACATAAGAATATAAGCAGTTGGAATCAAAAGGGGAGGGGACGCTTATGTTAAAATGAAAAAAAAGTTGGGGGGACGCTATACATAAGAATATAAGCAGTTGGAATCAAAAAGTGGGGGGACGCTTATGTTAAAATGTAAAAAAAGTTGGGGGGACGCCGTCCCCCTGCATCCCCCTTTCGACTACACCACTGGTGGTTAACTTATAAAGGATGGAGGTTTTTTTTGGTTATTTCTTACACTGTGCATTTATTCATTTGTAACTAATTAAAACATAGCTTCATGTATTAACGTTAATTAAAATGGTGATTAGCTTTTTTTTTTCACAATTATCAGAAATATCATTTGAAAAATTTAACCTGAATGACTGACAATGTATTCGATACAACTTTAAACGTTAAGTACTTAGGTAAAATCAAGATAAATATCTTATTAATTATGTCAGTTACCTATATGATGGTAAAGATTTCCTGAAAGCACATAATTCTTCAAAATGTCTATCTCAGATAGATAAAAAAAGAAGAAACTTATTTAAACAATAAAAGAGTGATCATAGTCGTTTTCCCATTTGGTTCACTTACAAAGAGGTTCAGGCTTACTTTGTATTGATGTTTCATCCATTCAGATATTATACCATAAAAAATATCCTGGAGAAGTTATTTCAATTCTTTTTTTGTCTTTGCAAAAATATATATAGACATAAATATAGTACTAATTAGGCGGTCAACTTACGAAGGGTTTTTTATAATGCTCCCACCCAAATTTGGTATACATAAGTGGTCAATATAGACAGGTTGTCAACTTAGGTGGTCAAATTACAAAGGTTTTTCTACATTACATAATATAGGGCTAATTCCGTTCTTGACAAAAGTGCACAGCTTACAAAGGTGGTCAACTCTTACAGGTTTACTGTATTCGCAGAATTTTTGTCCGTCAAAGTAATTATTTTGTCTGATGGCTAATAAGTGAAAAAATTCTTGCCTTACTAAAATAACATAAAAAATTATTGTTGGAAAGTTCTGGGCATTCCCATCTTACTGTGCTTGGATTCGCTGAGTATAGTAAATTTCATAGCATAAGTTATTTTAGCAGGGTTCAAGAATTTAATATCTTATTATGTAACTTGCGCTGACAGGGTGCCGTAGTGGTAAGGCGCGGGCTTCGTATGCCCAAGTTGGCGGGCTTAAGCCTGGCCCAAGTCAGTGGATTTTCAGGATGCAGAAAATCGTCTGCGCCCATGTCGTATGATGCTGCAGCATGTAAAAAAAATCCCTTGAGTATCCGTTTGGCATAGCTACTCTCGGCTAAATTAAATTCCTAGTGCCGTTTGCATCAACGAGAGCTCAGGTGCCGCCATCTAGGGGGAAATTGAACGTCAAAAAAATTGCGGCAATGGTACCACACTCATTGTGATGCCTCTGAAAGAGTTGGTACCAATCTCTGGGAACGCACTAGGTCTGCAATACGTGAGGACCAAAACTGCAGCCCATTAGAAAGAAAAGAAATATATAGTTAACTAGCCTTAGGAAAACCATATTAATTGTTAAATTGAAAGTTTGTAGATAGGAGCGTGAATTCAAATTCAATAAGTCCAATTCAAGCCTGGAAGAAATTACCGTTGCAGATCTATTACTGTACTGAGTTAGGCTAATGTACCTAACTCAGGCTGGTAAGCATTACATTTCCCACCGGCCAGTCTGTCTTTGCATGCTTATTTTACTATAAGGAGAAGGGATATAAAAGAAGCCCTGCTGCAGTTGCTTTGGTTTCAACCTTTCTCTTTGAATGTATGTCTTTAAAAACCTAGGTAGTTAATCTGTTTTGTGCTTGAATGGTTTAAAATGCTTACCGAATTTTCTCGTCCATAATAACCGATGTAATCTTAAAAGTGTTTTAAAATTGGGCTTTTAAATGCATTTGCATTAATTTTAAAGATTGCTATAGATAAATAAATACATTGTTGGTTTAGTGCAAGAATCTTTTAACTCTAATGTTCGTTTCCAATTAATTTCCCAAATGTGTCTTAAAATGTGTTCTATTATATTATTGCAAGTGTCGTGATAAATAATTGGATTTCATGGTATTTTTTATTCAACACTTCAAATCAATACTGAAGTATAGTCCAAAAAATTTAGTTTTGAATTAATTTTGTTTGTTGGTGAGTCTTGCACCGAACTAACGATATATACTGAAAGAACTTCATCTAGGAGACATAAATATTTGCAAACATTTTTGGAAAAATGAAACTAATAAAACTATCGTCATCTCAGCTGTCAAATTTTTAGTGCATTCTAGTTATATCTTCAAACACTAATTTTAATTATACAAATGAGAAAGTGACTTATTATTTTTATCATTTATGAAACTACTAGCCCTACTTTTATAATTTATGGGAACCAAATTATAGATATCAGCTTCTACCAAGCATACAGAAACTTTTTAATAAAATTCTGTCAAACTTCATCTGTAACTAGTATTAACAAATCTTGTAATGGTATTCTTAAGCTGCGAGAAAAAGTTTTTTTTTTTCTAGCAAAAAAAAAAAAACTTATCAATGTTTTAGTTTCAACCTGTATTTTATAATGTAAATACCTACATTTTGTTTTTAAGTTTTTGAGGGTGTAAGTATTTTTAGAATTGTTTTAAACGTTTTTGCTTTAAATGTTTTTTTTTATAATTTAGTTCTACTTAATTTTAATGAACATAGTATAGTAAAATAAAAGGAAGTAATAAATGCAATGTGCACTTTTATTGACATTCTCAACCTTTTTTGCCGAGCTTAAATTAAGTAGTTAGTGTTGGTCCACTGTGGATTTTTCAAAACTGTCTAAATGTTTCTAATACTGAGGATGTTACAAATTCTACTGCATTATCGAGAGTTTAAATAAAAATTATATTTGAGCATTATGAATATAAAATTGAAGTGAAGAGTCAAAAATTTTCACATTTTCATTCGCACCATGTTTGTTGTAAAGTTCACAAGATTCTCTGTGTGTGAAATGTATATTTTTTTAATGAAAGTATTTCCTTGTAAAATACGTATTTTATATTTCCAATGATTTCTGAGAATTGAAATGTTGTCATAGTGTTCAAGGATTTGTGTTTAAATCAACCGTGATTTTTAGTGATGTTTTGAATTCAGTCTGTCATTTTTCTAAAACCTGCTTTGTATATATCTACGAAATATCACTATGTGTTTTGAAGTGATACACATTTGTTCTTTTCTTTTTAATGAAAGATTGGCCAAACTTTACGATACGGTAACCCATGATTTTTCGCCAATTCTGGAAGTGGCGATTTGTTCTTTGTGGAATTGTTGCAATCCGTTTTGCGGCAGCCCTAATGTGTTTTTTCCTTTTTGTCTATTAAGACAGCGTTTTGACTCTTGGGTTTGGCGACTTTTTTGAAAAAAGCGCCAAGGGTTACCGTAAAGTAAATCTCTCCCGATTGCATTATTTAATAATGGCAAGTGTGTTTGAAAGTTTTACATGTTTAACTTGTTGCTTTTTATTGCACTGATTTGATGTTTTAACTTTCGCAAATGACCTATTCAAAATTTTTGTATGTATAGTATACCAAATAAAAAACTTTAATTTCTCTCTGAAACTAAGATAGACCAAAGGTGGATTCACACAATTCCAACAGCGCAAAAAGTAAAGTCTCATACTTCTGACTCACGTCAGTAGACCTATATTAAATTTATGCCTTTGTACTGCCAGGCTCTTTCACCCATTGGCTCTTTTTATTCTTCCATTGAAAATTACTTTCACTTCTGAACCGTGATTTGCTGATTTCGCTATGATGTCACTTAAAGGAGAAAATCCTCGCTGCTAATGTGAATACCATAGCAGCAATCTCTTGCAGCAGGCTCATTTTGTCGCTGTCGCAAATTGTGTGAACTTTACCAATAGAGGATAATTCTAGGAACTGTCAAGTAGAAACGTTCCAAATCCATCTGACCGTTTTCCTCCTGTCATTAATCAAACAGCATTGACGGAAGAAAGTTTCAATTGTAAAGAAAAATGTATCAGTTTTTTCACTAAGCTTTTTTTTTACATAAACACTTGCGTTGAACTGGAATAAAAGGATGATTGTGTGATGTCAAAATAATGAATTTTGTACATAAACGACTTATGAAACACTATGCATGTGAAATGTTTGTTACACTACAAGTCTGAAGTAAAAAATGTAAATCTCTTATTACTTTAAATCAAGTTCTTGAATCTGTGTACCTTTGGAATAATTTATTGTAAATAAAACTCATTGAAATCTGAACTGTTTGTTTTATTTCTTTTGCTGTATGAGATTCATTAACATATTTGATCAAGTGTAAGAGACCGTTTTGAGAGGTCAGTGTTTCCCAAATTGTGCTACGCGTACCCCTAGAGGTACGGAACGCACCAGGCTGAGAACATCGGATAAACGTCTGTTTTAAATTTTCTGAACTTCAATTTTACTACTAAGATTTTTATATTAAGGTGCACGATGCCTTAACAAAATTAACCTTGTTGAAATATGGAACGGGGGGGGGGGGGCATGGTGCACGGCGCAGATTGGGCCATTGAAATTTTTAGGGGGCTAGTTCAGTTGTTTTGAGGTAGTGCGTCATTGCTCTGGGGGGGGGGGGCAGACAATATTGGAGTGTATATGTTGACTCATTTCCCTCCCGTCATAAGTTTATGTTATCTTGAACTGTACCCAATACTCTAAAATGTATATCAGAACTACATCATTGAGATTTAAAGATTTATTAGTGAATCTGTGAAAAACAGTTTTCATAATTTAAACAAAAATATTAAAAGGCTAATATGTCTATTTTTAGGCATCAGCTTTTAGCATTCTTGTGTATTGACGATATATATATATATGTATATATATCTTAGTGATAAATAACATTGAAAAAAAACAAGAGCTGTGCGAGTGATTTACAATATGAGCAATGGTGTTGTCGATGAAAGATGCAGGATGTTGGAGTCCCTCTGTTTCTTTTCTTTTTCCTCCGCTTTTTTTAAATTTCAACACAACCATCCGTCCCGAAGTGAACCAGTCGGTAGAAGCTCGGTTCCCGCAGAACGCGGAAAGTGAAGTAACATTGACTGCCGTCAGTGTTTGGGAGGGTGAGAACCTCTCGCTGCTGGTTACGTTAAATAGGTCGTGGCTCCAATGTCCTCCAAGTGAAACGATACCTCCGGGGGTGCAAATCCCAGGTGACGGTCTCGTATCTGGGAGCTGGTTCAAAAAATTAAAAGATCTTTCGAGGGGCGAAGATCGCACTCCTCCTACAAGGGCCCCGTTAGACCTAAGAGCAGCGTAACCATTCTTCCTCGCCACGCGCGAGGACACAACAACAACAACACAAGCATCCCATTATTTTTCGATTTCATGAATGTATGCTTATATTTGGTAAGTTGTTTTCCCTCCTTTTTTTCAGGACTAACTTGTGAATATGGGTTTATTAGACAAAAAAAAATCTTGCTATGTTTACTCTTTTACAAAAAAAAAAAATGATGTTTGAATATGTTAACTTTTGTAAGAAAATTTATAATTGGTTTTTGAACAAAAGTCTCTAAGCAAAACATTTTCTTTTAAGAGTCAGTCAGTTTAAAGTTTTGAATGTTGGTAAATAAATGCAAAACTTCGAAAATTAAGCGATAAAAAACAATTATTCAAGCACAAATTTGCAACAGAATCATTTTTGCACAATTAATTTGTTGCATTTCTCTGACAAGGTTACCATGGCATTAGGAAATAAAAAGTGCGTAGATGTTTAATATCCTTACCTTACGTCCATTATTGGAAAGGGTTTAAAGGAGGGCTACTAGGTTGGTATGTGGCCTTTCAGATTGAGACTTATGAGGTTAAACTTAAAAGGCTCAATATGTATAGTGTTGAGCGAAGGAGAGTTAGAAGGGACATGAGTCAGTTGCTTAATTTATTAAAATGGGAAATGTTGATGGGCTACAGTTATGGGCTAAAAGTAGGAGTCATTGTTTTAAGCTTTTCAAATCTCAGGCTCATCTTGAAATGAGGGAAAATGACTATTTCAATAGGATTGCAGGCAGTTAGAATAGTTTACCGGAGGCGACTGTTAATTGCAGTGGGGTAAAAACTTCTAAGAAGGCTCTTGATATTCATTAAGGATTGTTAAATTGACTAGGACCAGCCTGGCTGGGCCCTGTGCCTGTTGCTGGTCGTCATTGTTGTATTTGTTGTTTCTTATATTGGGTTTAGCCATGTGACTATCGTTTCAAAAACCACTTCTTTCAACTGGAGGGGTTCCTTGCAGTGGTGTAGTCCCATGGAATCTCCCCTCAACATCCCCACTGGTTTATTGTGAAATAATTATAGGTTCACAATCTGGCCCTTAGAAGCAAAGGGGTGTAAGTGACAAAATTGAAAATTTTGAGATAAATATGGCAAATGAGAGGGTAAACACTGTTCTATATTGTGGGGCAAGAGATGTTAGGGGTAGCCCTAACAGGTGCTGTTCCCAACATGATTTAGAAAGAAAATAGCATTAAAGGTCCCATAATATCCAAATTTTGAACGCGTTTTTCGCAGAATCGTTTTTTGGTCACTTACACCCCTTTGCTTTTCACTGCCTTAATTCTTTTGACCAAAGCACTTTTGTTTTGTTTGGAAGATCTTGGCCAGAATCTTCTTTCCCCTGCTGGGAAGAACCTACCATTTCTCTTTCACGTTGGGGTAATTTACAATAATACTAAGGCTCTTTGTGCTGAAAGGTAGGGAATTACTGGAAAAAATAGTTCTTATGTTGTGCCATTTTTGAATACGAGCAATTTATTTATTATTATTTTTTTGTGACTTTTTTTTGTTCTTAGTGATATTCTTAAGAGGTATTTATTTCATGCTTTTGTGTACTTTTTTCATTTATAAATACTTTTTGCAAGCCTAAAAAGGAGTTATTAAACATCTGGTCAAATTAATATCATTCTTCTTATTCCTGTCTTAATTATGTTTACGATTTTTGTTGTCATGTATTTTTTTTTTTTTGCAAGTATTGCTGGTGTGTGTGTGTGTTTTTTTTTTACTCGTATGTTTATGTTGTTGAAAGTTATCAATTTCAATCCATTTAACTCCCATCTGTGTCTTAAATTATCACTTTTACATTCACAAATCCACATATCAGTACTCGATTTTCACATCAGTTCAGCTCCAGCACTTTTTAAGTTAAATTGAATTTTTACAATTTAGACGGAATTACACATTAAAATTGATTTTGAAGACTATAGAGCTCCTCACATCTTTCGACAATAATTAATTTCTGTCCACGAAATCATTTTAATCACTCTTTTATTGCAGATTGTTGTTGAAAACTTTTCGGGTTTTCGTAACATTTACTGTCTTTTATTTGCATTGCCAAATATTTCTCTCGTCATGTTCTTACTAACTTCAAATTCAATTATAAAAGCCAGTTGGGTTGTTGAAGAGTCAGAAATGTGTAAATAAACTATTTCTGCTCTATCAACAGTCTTGCTGGCCTTAAAAGAAAAAATCAAGTGGTGTCAATTTAGTAATTAAGTCATTTAAGCCATTAAATGCGTAACTTTTTGTTCACGTAAATCTGTAAGCATGTGTCCAGCTCCTGTAGTCTGTGTAATTAGAATAGGCTAATCAAGGTCGCGCTTACTGTTTTGTCCACACGGCAACTGCGAGAAAGATAACAGAGCTAGACTTTCTTTTTGCACTGCAATTAAAGCAATTGCAATTACTACACTTCCAATTCAAAATATTAGAATAATTGAGAAAAAGTAATAAGAAATAATTTATTTCCCATTTATTTATTTTTGATACTAAGTAAATGCAATTACATGTCTCATAAATGAAATCTGGAATGTTTAGATAAGATTTTAACATTTACAAAATATAAAATACAATAAATGAGCTCTACTACAGCTTTCTGAAGCACATCAAATTATTAGAATAAGATTTAGACGGTTCAAAATATCAGAATATTTTATCTGATACAATCTACTTTTGCCATTCCTACAGCTTTGCATCACGACTATGGCTTAGTTGGCAGAGTGCTGGAGCGGTGAGACGTAAGGCGCGAGTTCGGACCCCTGTAAATCCGGTGCTATCTTTCGAGATTAAACTGTTAAATTACCAAGCCTCCTACGTTAAAATAATTAAAGGTAAACTAAACCCGAAATTTCGTATTTTATAAGAGCTTCCTAGGATTGGTATAACGTTTTTTGCAAAATTACTAATTTTGCGTAGGTCGGGGGCGGGGCTAGAATCGACTCCTTATGCCACTGTGTTAACCTGCTCCGGCTACCAGGTTATTAAATCCTTGTAGGTTGGCACCTAAATTAAATTCTTCCGCAATTTATCGACTCTTCCTACATCAATCTTAATAATACTAAATTGGGTTCTTCTTTAATAACGGTGAAATGTCCAAGTTGGCATGGAGCGTAATAATAGTAAATTAGGCTCAGCGTTACATCAAGGTTTATAGCTTAGTTGGCAGAGCGCTAGAGCTTTGAGGCGTTAAGGCGCGGGTTCGGACCCCTATGAATCCGGTGCTTGCTTTTGTGATTACACTGTCAAAGTACCAAGCCCTCTACGTTAAAAAAAATAAAAGGTAAATTAGGCATCGATTTTCGTATTTTATAAGAGTTGCCTCTGATTTGTATAACATTTTGTGCAAAATGGCAAATTTTGAGTGGGTCGAACATACTCCATACGCCACTCTGTTCCCGTGCTCTGCCTACTAGGCTAATAAATCCCTGAATGTGGGGATCTAAATTACCTTCATTAGGTTTAATGTAGAGGATTCCATAATTTATCGAATCTTCCCGCCTTAATCTTAAGAATACTAAATTGGGCTCTACTCTAATAACGGTGTAATATTGGCATAGAACGTCATAATGGTAAATTAGGCTCAGCTCTGCATCACGGTTACAGCTTAGTTGGCAGAGCGCTGGAGCGGTGAGACGTAAGTCGTGAGTTTCGACCCCTATAAATCCGGTGCTGGCTTTTGTGATTAAACTGTTAAATTAAAATCCTTCTACTTTAAAATAATTAAAGGTAAACTAGGCCCCGTATTGTGTAAGAACTTCCCATTATATTTATAACATTTTGTGCAAAACATCCTATTCGGCGTAGGTCGAGGTTCGAACCCATTCCATACGCCACACTGTTCCCGTGCTCTGCCTACCTTGCTAATAAATCCTTGCGGGTTGGGACCTAAATTACCTTCATTAGGTTTAATGTAGAAGATTCCATAATATAGAATCTTCCCGCATTATTCTTAATCATTCTAAATTGGGCTCTGCACTAATAACGGTGTAATATTGGCATATAACGTCATAATGGTAAATTTGGCTCTGCTTTGCATCACGGGTATAGCTTAGTTGGCCGAGCGCTGGAGCGGTGAGACGTAAGTCGCGAGTTCGGACCCCTATAAATCCGGTGCTGACTTGTGTGATTAAACTGTTAAATTAAAAGTCCTTCTACTTTAAAATAATTAAAGGTAAACTAGGCCTCGTATTGTGTAAGAGCTTCCCATTATATTTATAACATTTTGTGCAAAACAGCCTATTCGGCGAAGGTCGAGGTCGAACCAACTCCATGCGCCACTCTGATCCCGTGCTTTGCCTACTAGGCTAATAAATGCCTGACTGTTGACACCTAAATTACCATCATTAGCTTTAATGTAGAGGATTCCATAATTTATCGAATCTTCCCGCATTGATCTTAATAATACTAAATTGGGCTCTACTCTTATAACGGTGAAATATTGGCACAGAACGTCATAATGGAATATAAGGCGCTTCTCTGCACAATGGGTATAGCTTAGTTGGCAGAGCGCTGGAGCGGTGAGACTTAAAGCGTGAGATCGGACCCCTACAAATCCGTTGCTAGCTTTTGTGATTAAATTGTTAAATTAAAAGTCCTTCTCCTTTAAAATAATTAAAGGTAAACTAGGGCCCGAATTTTGTATTTTATAAGAGCTTCCCATGATATTTATCACATTCTGTGCAAATTAGCCTATTCGGGGTAGGTCGGGGTTCGAGCCCAGTGCATACTCCACTCTGTTTCCGTGCTCTGCCTACCAGGCAAATAAATCCTTGCGGGTTGGGACTTAAATTACCTTCATTTTGTTTAATGTAGAGCATTCCGTAATTTATCGCATCTTCACGCATTAATCTTAATAATACTAATTTAGGCTCTGCACTAATAACGGTGTAATATTGGCATACAACGTCATAATGGTAAATTAGGTTCAGCTTTGCATCACGGTTATAGCTTAGTTGGCAGGGCACTGGAGCGGTGAGACGTAAGCCGCGAGTTCGGACCCCGATAAATCCGCTGCTAGCTATTGTGATTAAACTGTTAAATTAAAAGTAATTATACTTTAAAATAATTAAAGGTAAGCTAGGCCCCTAAATTTAGTATTGTATTAGAGCTTCCCATGATATTTATAACATTTTGTGCAAAACAGCCTATTCAGCGTAGTTCAAGGTTCGAACCCACTGGATACACCACTCTGTTCCCGTGCTCTGCCTACTAGGCGAATAAATTCCTGAATATTCGGACCTAAAGTACCTTCATTATTTTTAATGTAGAGGATTCCATAATTTATCGAATCTTCCCGCATTAATCCTCATAATACTAAAATTGGCTCTTCTCTAATAACTGTGTAATAGTGTCATAGAGCGTCATAATGGTAATTAGGCTCAGCTTTGCATTACGGTAGCTTAGTTGGCAGAACGCTTTAGCGGTGATACGTAAGGCGCGAGTTCGGACCCTATGAATCCGGTGCCATCTTTTGAAATTAAAAGTCCTTATACATTAAAACAATAGAGGTAAACTAGGTTCCGAATTTCGTATTTTATAATAGCTTCCCCTGATATTTATAACATTTTGTGCAAAAGAGCCTATTTCGCGTAGGTCGGGATTCGAACCCACTCCATACCGCACTCTGTTTCCGTGCTCTGCCTACCAGGTTAATAAATCCCTGTAGGTTGGGACCTGTCAAAAATTACCTTCTTTAGGTTTAAAGTAGAAGGTTCCATAATTTATCGAATCTTTACGCATTAATCTTAATAATACTAAATTGGGCTTTACTCTATTAACTGTGTAATAGTCGCATATAATGTCATAATGGTAAATTAGGCTCATCTTTGCATCATGGTTATAGCTTAGTTGGCAGAGCGCTGGAGCGTTGATATATAAGGCGAAAGTTCAGACCCCTATAAATCCAGTGCTGGTTTTTGAGATTAAACTGTTAAATTAAAAGTCCTTCTGCATTGAAGGTAATTCAGGCCCAGAATTAGGCATTTTATAAGAGCTTCCCCTGGTATTTATAACATTTTGTGCAAAACAACCTATTTTGCGTAGGTCGGGGTTCGAACCCACTCCATATGCCACTCTGATCGCGTGCTCTGCCTACAAGGCTAATAAATCCTTTCAGGTTGGGAACTAAATTACCTTCATTAGGTTTAATGTAGAAGGTTCCATAATTTATCAAATCTTCCCGCTTTAATCTTAATATTACTAAATTGGGCCCTACTCTAATAACGGTGTAATATTGGATATTGGTACAGAACGTCATAATATTAAATTAGGCTCATCTTTGCCTCACGGTTATAGCTTAGTTGACAGAGCGCCGGAGCGGTGATATGTAAGGCGAAAGTTCGGACCCCTATAAATCCGGTGCTGGCTTTTGAGATTAAACTGTTAAATTAAAAGTCCTTCTGCATTAAAGGCAAATTAGGCCCCGAATTAAGTATTTTATAAGAGCTTAACCTGATATTTATAACATTTTGTGCAAAACAGCCTATTGTGCGTAGGTCGGGGTTCGAACCCACTCCATATGCCACTCTGATCGCGTGCTCTGCCTACAAGGCTAATAAATCCTTTCAGGTTGGGAACTAAATTACCTTCATTAGGTTTAATGTAGAAGGTTCCATAATTTATCAAATCTTCCCGCTTTAATCTTAATATTACTAAATTGGGCCCTACTCTAATAACGGTGTAATATTGGATATTGGTACAGAACGTCATAATATTAAATTAGGCTCATCTTTGCCTCACGGTTATAGCTTAGTTGACAGAGCGCCGGAGCAGTGATATGTAAGGCGAAAGTTCGGACCCCTATAAATCCGGTGCTGGCTTTTGAGATTAAACTGTTAAATTAAAAGTTCTTCTGCATTAAAGGCAAATTAGGCCCCGAATTAAGTATTTTATAAGAGCTTAACCTGGTATTTATAACATTTTGTGCAAAACAGCCTATTTTGCGTAGGTCGGGGTTCGAACCCACTCCATATGCCACTCTGATCGCGTGCTCTGCCTACAAGGCTAATAAATCCTTTCAGGTTGGGAACTAAATTACCTTCATTAGGTTTAATGTAGAAGGTTCCATAATTTATCAAATCTTCCCGCTTTAATCTTAATATTACTAAATTGGGCCCTACTCTAATAACGGTGTAATATTGGATATTGGTACAGAACGTCATAATATTAAATTAGGCTCATCTTTGCCTCACGGTTATAGCTTAGTTGACAGAGCGCCGGAGCGGTGATATGTAAGGCGAAAGTTCGGACCCCTATAAATCCGGTGCTGGCTTTTAAGATTAAACTGTTAAATTAAAAGTCCTTCTGCATTAAAGGCAAATTAGGCCCCGAATTAAGTATTTTATAAGAGCTTAACCTGATATTTATAACATTTTGTGCAAAACAGCCTATTTTGCGTAGGTCGGGGTTCGAACCCACTCCATATGCCACTCTGATCGCGTGCTCTGCCTACAAGGCTAATAAATCCTTTCAGGTTGGGAACTAAATTACCTTCATTAGGTTTAATGTAGAAGGTTCCATAATTTATCAAATCTTACCGCTTTAATCTTAATATTACTAAATTGGGCTCTACTCTAATAACGGTGTAATATTGGATATTGGTACAGAACGTCATAATATTAAATTAGGCTCATCTTTGCCTCACGGTTATAGCTTAGTTGACAGAGCGCCGGAGCGGTGATATGTAAGGCGAAAGTTCGGACCCCTATAAATCCGGTGCTGGCTTTTGAGATTAAACTGTTAAATTAAAAGTCCTTCTGCATTAAAGGCAAATTAGGCCCCGAATTAAGTATTTTATAAGAGCTTAACCTGATATTTATAACATTTTGTGCAAAACAGCCTATTTTGCGTAGGTCGGGGTTCTAACACACTCTATACGGCTCTCTGTTCCCGTGCTCTGCGTACCAGGCTAATAAATACTTGCAGGTTGGGACCTGCCAAAAATTACCTTCATTAGGTTTAAAGTAGGAGGTTCCATAATTTATCGATTCTTCCCGCATTAATCTTAATAATACTAAATTGGGCTCTACTCTAATAACTGTGTAATAGTCGCATAGAACGTCATAATGGTAAATGAGGCTCACTTTGCATCACGGTAGCTTAGTTGGCAGAGCGCTTTATTGGTGATATGTAAGGCGCGAGTTCGTACCCCTATAAATCCGGTGCTGGCTTTTGTGATTAAACTGTTAAACTAAAAAAACCTTCTAGTTTAAAATAATTAAAAGTAAACAAGGCCCCGTATTTTATAAGAGCTTCCCCTGATATTTATAAAATTTAGTACAGTACCGAGTATTTTGCGTAGGTCGGATTTCGAACCAACTCCATACGCCACTCTGTTCCCGTGCCCTGCCTATAAGGCTAATAAATCTTTTTAGGTTGGGACCTAAATTTCCTTCATTAGGTTTAATATAGAAGGTTCCATAATTTATCCAATCTTTCCGCTTTAATCTTAATATTACTAAATTGGGCCCTACTCTAATAACGGTGTAATATTGGATATTGGTACAGAACGTCATAATATTAAATTAGGCTCATCTTTGCCTCACGGTTATAGCTTAGTTGACAGAGCGCCGGAGCGGTGATATGTAAGGCGAAAGTTCGGACCCCTATAAATCCGGTGCTGGCTTTTGAGATTAAACTGTTAAATTAAAAGTCCTTCTGCATTAAAGGCAAATTAGGCCCCGAATTAAGTATTTTATAAGAGCTTAACCTGATATTTATAACATTTTGTGCAAAACAGCCTATTTTGCGTAGGTCGGGGTTCTAACACACTCTATACGGCTCTCTGTTCCCGTGCTCTGCGTACCAGGCTAATAAATACTTGCAGGTTGGGACCTGCCAAAAATTACCTTCATTAGGTTTAAAGTAGGAGGTTCCATAATTTATCGATTCTTCCCGCATTAATCTTAATAATACTAAATTGGGCTCTACTCTAATAACTGTGTAATAGTCGCATAGAACGTCATAATGGTAAATGAGGCTCAGCTTTGCATCACGGTAGCTTAGTTGGCAGAGCGCTTTATTGGTGATATGTAAGGCGCGAGTTCGTACCCCTATAAATCCGGTGCTGGCTTTTGTGATTAAACTGTTAAACTAAAAAAACCTTCTAGTTTAAAATAATTAAATGTAAACAAGGCCCCGTATTTTATAAGAGCTTCCCCTGATATTTATAAAATTTAGTACAGTACCGAGTATTTTGCGTAGGTCGGATTTCGAACCAACTCCATACGCCACTCTGTTCCCGTGCCCTGCCTATAAGGCTAATAAATCTTTTTAGGTTGGGACCTAAATTTCCTTCATTAGGTTTAATATAGAAGGTTCCATAATTTATCCAATCTTTCCGCTTTAATCTTAATATTACTAAATTGGGCTCTACTCTTATAACGGTGTAATATTGGTACAGAACGTCATAATGATAAATTAGGCTCAGCTTTGCATCACGGTTATAGCTTAGTTGGCAGAGCTCTGGAGCGGTGATACGTGCAAGATGAAACTAAAACAAAACAGTGGAATTTTGTTACAACTAAACTCTAGAGGGTTAGGAAAATATTTCAGTGTAATGAATTTTCGTTAAATAGAATTTCTTTACTGAACATTATTGTTACTGCATTTTAAAACAGACAACATTTATTTTCTTGCATTGGTATACGCTATAACAAAATTTTGCTGTTAAGAATGAAAAAAATTAAGTTGTTAATATTTTTTGTTTGGATTGTAAATCTTCTTATTTGTTTAAGTGATCAGTAAGAAACAAAAGTAACACACAAAAAGAATCAAAACCAACCTTTCAAAAAAATTTATTGAAATGTATAATGGTGCTTTAAATAGTGTTTCTCATCTAAAAATTACCCCTCCAAATATTTTTGCAACAAAATGCTATGAATAAAACAGTTATGTATACCTGTATTATTTCTTATAATAATTTAAACGTGAATCTTATGTTCTGCAAAGTAACCAAATCAAATGCATTTTTAGAATACTATAATCAATAATATACAATAATAATGCAACAAAAAGCCCATTGATTTTACAGGTTAATATTATCAATTATTGATCATATATCTAGAACAGAAATAATAAAACGTTACAGCGTTATATGTTCTGTAATATTTGAAGACAAAAAACATTTTTAAATATTGAGTAAATAATTTACGATTATTTCAAGAAAGCTGAAAAAAGTCTGCTTGCAAAATTGCTTCTTTCAGTTCACAGCACTTGTACTTCCTTAATAGTAGCCTGATTGTACCTTTTTCACACAACAGCGAGCAGTCTAGTATGGAAACTGATTGTTCAGGTGGACGTTAGTTCGCATCCCCTGCAAATCGGGAGCTCTGACGTCACTCACATATATGTATATATATATATATATATATATATATATATATATATTTTATATATATAAGAGAGAGAGAGAGAGAGAGAGAGAGAGGGAGAGAGATTAGACAGATAAATTTACGCTAGGCATTAAATGAGTTCTTACATTGAATTTCGCTAAAGGCCTTGTTACTTTTAATGCAGACAAATTTGGAGAACGTTTTAATTTCATATTCTCTCAAGACGATAAGGAATTCCTGAAGGGATTTTGTGTTCTTAAGAACACTCATTTTTCAATAAGATGGAAAATACGTGTTCAAGATTCAATCAGCTTGAATCTCAGGATTCTTCAGCTGAAATAAAAAGGGGGAAAAATATTTAAATTTCAACTCAATCATACCTTTTCTTTTTTAAAACACCTTTCTGTGTTTTTAACAGCCACCAAATACTAATTAGAAGGAACCTCTTTCAATAGAAAACTATTTTTTTCATCTTCAAAACATCACCAGTAAAACTAAAACCTCGATGCAGTTTTTTATAATAACTGCATCAGGGCTAGAATTCAACTAGCACTTCAGATAATTATCTGAATTATCCAATTATCTGTAAGAAGAAATATAAAATATATTAAGAGCAAATAAAATAGAAACCACTTTAAGATAAAAATGTATTTTTTTAAATTCACTGCTTAAACAGTAACAATGTCAAAAATATAGCAGTAATTTTGGGAAGGTAACTTATAAAATATAAAATAGGAAATTATATATGAAGGCATTTTAATTTTATACTTTGCACTTAGTGCATCAAACTTTTCAATTAAGGTTTCGCACAGGTAAAGTTTATGAACATGTTTATTACAATAATGATCCAATACATTATTATATTATAAGGAAACACAACATAAACCTCAAATTGTCCTACAAAAATATGTATGGTAACAAACTGACATCTAATATCTAGGTAAAATATGCAATTAGATCACAGTAAAACCTCACAAACTCACTCCTTTCAAAATATAAATGAATAGACAATTACATAGTACGCACAAAAATTTCATCTTTTAACATCATTCTGAAAAACCACACAAAGCTTTAGCTACTCTTCCAAAGATGTTAATGAATCTAAAAGTTTACTGCTTAGGGAGGTCTGAAGGAAAGCTCTTGTTAGATAGCAAAAAGCAATGTTTAATTTTAACAATTTATTATAACCCAATATTCCTTATTTTCATTCAAAACAAAAATGTGTTTTATTGAAAAAAAATTATATTGCTTTAATAACAATAATCAATGAGAGCAATCTCCTCTTATCTGGAACGTTAATTTCCTTAGATCTGTTAGAAGCAAAAACTATACTCTCACACACTCAACGCAGAAAACTGCTAGTCCACGACCACTGGCGTGGCGCAGCGATTTGCAGGGGATGCGAACTAACGTCCACCGATTGTTCAATTCTTTTACTGCATCTGATATGGGTGCGTTTATTTCCAAAACTTACAAAAAAAGCCCATCTACTTCATTCCATTACTTATGTGTTTGTAGCTGCTTCGACGGCGAGTATCGAATGAAGGTTGCAAATCATGATGACTCCATATAGTTTAACTTAAAGGCTTTATTACATTTGATACATATTTAATTAAAGATATATTAAAGAAAAGAACATTGAACAGTTACAAATGCACGAGCATTGTTTTCGAACTCCAAAACTAGCTCCTAGTTGTAGTACTGATCTCTTCAATTCACGCATGCGCTAGATCCATACTTGCGCAGAGCTGTGCTGGATCGTTGCCAGATCCCCACATGTTAAATATTTATCCATGCTCCCGTGGCATCATCAGCTTATCCCATCAGCAAAAGAATTTATGTTCTGATGAGCTTCTATACAGTATAACTATTTATTACCTTATAAAAATTAACTTAATCTCTCAAAAACCTTTAATCTGTAGCTTAAATAAATATATCTGTATACAGAAACATTCTTTCTTAAAATTTAAAGACTTGGAAACACAGTGTAACTCTTTGTCACACCCATCACAGGAATTATGTCCCACCCGTCACTATAAATTTTTGCTAATAAAAAATTATTTTCAATTTAACACCATACACTTACTTTGGTTAACTATAAGCCCACCTGTAGAAAATTTCAAGCTTCTTCAACAAAGGGTCTAATTTTTGCTGCATATACTTTTAAAACAATCTTTTGTGTGACAGAAAGAATTATTTTTATTTTCAATTAATAATATTTAAATTTAAATTTCTTAACAAAATGGGATGACAGATGCTAGTTGATGTTAACTGCAACCAATATTAACACTCAAATGTAAAAACAAGTGTTTAAATAGTATTTTAGAATGAATGTACCACGCAGGGGCGGCGGAACGTGAATTTTATTGACCGGGCCTGGAATATTGAAGCATGATCAATGGCGCACCACGGGAGGGATCAAGCACCCCAGGTCAAAACGACACATAATAATAATAATCTTATTTTAAGAAAGCTGTATTGGCAATATTTTCAAAAATATATATATAAAGACTGAATAAATGCAGTACTAGTTTTAAGACTGATAACGTTACAGTGTCACAGTTGTACTAAAAGTCTGTGCTTGTCGATCTCGGACGCAGGGACACGAAAACAGCGCCACACAGAGAAGCTATTCTACACAAAGCGGAAAAACTCGTGTATGGTGTATCGTGTATGGCTACAATGTTATACATATTTACATAGTTACTTACCTATTTTCCGACGTAATCTCGCCTTCTGCTATTTGAAGATATGAAATCTTCGGCAATCTCGGATGGATTTCTTAAAATCTCATCCAAAATATTTTTATGACAGTGTAAGAGCAATAAATTATTTAGTCTAGATTGTGTCATTGTAGACCGAACGTACGTTTTTAGTCCCCCCGAAAAACATCTTTCTGCAGTGACAGAAATCATCGGAACTGTCAAATAAATTCTTAGAAGATTATGAACAACAGAAAGCATGCTCTGCCCGAATTTGCAATGATTGAAAATGCATATGATGTCTTTCTTTGATCTAACTTCTGCAATTTCCTTTTCTGGATTATTATCATTTTATATGTCTTCAGGAGACCTGGAAGTATTTGTAATTGAACTTTTAGTGTTTTGGCATCAATATACCCGGAATATAACTGTAGTATTCCAGTTAAAAGTTGTGAACTGCCCTCTAAATCAACGAAACTTAAAATTAAAAGATTTTCAATTTCTCCCAACATAGATAGAGTCTCTTTAGAAAATCTTCGATTTAATTCATTAATTACGAAGTCATATGCTTCAAAAAACAATTGCTTGTAATAATCTCTTACTGTTTCATATATGTGATTTGTCTCATTTTCTGCAATGATCAATGCGTTTTGGAATTTTCCTTTGACGTGGAAGCGCCGGTTCCAGGTTATGCAAAAGAAATTTTGCAGTCTCACATATTTGGTAGGGAAATAGATTGCAACAACCATTAGACGTACATTGGCATGCAAAACTTAAGCAACAGGGTTTTTTTTTGCCATAACTCCTCGAAAAATCATCTGAGAAGCATGAAATTTAGAAATGAGAGAGAGCAGTTTTGTACTTAAAGGTTGATGAAAGCATAACTGCGTAAAAATGAATAGAATTTATACAATGTGGAATCAAACGAAAATAGGCTTAATTGAACTTATAATATCGTTACACGCGATTGTCTATCCAAGAGGGAGAATAACACTCAGATGTTACTTAGTATGGGATATGTCCTCCCCATGCTGCAATGATTGCTTCGCATCGGCTACCCATAATCAGCACCAGATTCTCCACCAGTATTTAGGGTAAGAGGGCCCATGCCTCAATCAGTATCCGTTTCAGCTCTTGGGTGTTCCCAGGAGGATGTAAACGCGCCGCAATGCGTCTCCCTAAAGCATCTCACACATGTTCAATAGGATTTAAAGCAGGGGAGTACGCTGGCCAATAAATTCGAGTGATATCTTCACTTTCCAGTAGCTGCTGAACATATTGTGTCCGATGTGGGAGTCCATTGTCATTCATAAAAATGAAGTCTGGTCCAATGGCACCTCTGGACAGACGCACAAGGGAAAGGAGTACCTCCTGACAATAGTGATCTTCTGTTAGAGCTTCTGTCGAAAATGCGGAACTCAGTCCGCCCATTCAACGTAATGCCTCCCAAGACGAGAACTCCAGGACTACCGTAACGGCCTCTTTTCACGATGTTACTGAGCTGAAACCGTGTCCCGACCTCTCTAAAAATCAACTGGCATCCAGAATCGCGTGTGGAACTGAAACGGCTCTCATCCGTAGAAAGGACATGACTCCACTGATGAGAGCTCCAGTTTTTGTACTCCTTGCACCACTTTAAACGGCGGCGCCGATGGCCTGCTGTCAAAGGGATGCAGCGTTCTGGACGACGAGTGAATATGCTACCTTTGTAAAGGCACCTGGCCACAGTAAACCGTGACACTTGCTGTCCCGTTGCTGTACAGTTGCTGAGCAATGGTGTTTGCCGTCAGGTTCAGGGTTCTTTTCGCCTGCCAGGCCGATATATCGGTCATCCACTGCAGTTGTTTTTCTCGAGCGGCCCCAGCCAACCTTTCTGAGAGCTGTACCTGTGGTTCGGAAGGCTTTCCAAGCGCGGAACGACGCTTTTGTTGATTCCGAACTCTTTAGCTACACTGGTCACCCTGCGACCCTCCTCCACCTTCCCGATCATCCTTCCACGAGTGAAGTCGTCCAGATGATATCTTCCAGTCACAATTCACGAAAAAACTCACTTGCACCTACAGCGAATGTCTTTAATTGCATTTACATCCTTCCTTTTATTGTACTCTTAAGGTGCGCGCCAACAGCACGCGTTTTGCATACGCTCACATTGCCTCTGACGCTTTGTTCTTGATATTTGCATCCGCATGACCTTTCTACTGAATTGCATGTTCATTGTACTAATCGCAAGAACTCTTTTCCTGCAATTCCATAGCTATCTGCTTAAAATTTACATTGTTAAGCAACATTGTAAATTTTAAGCAGGCTATTAGTTTGCTCAAGTTTTGCACACCAGTGTATTATAAGCGGCAACCAGAGAGTTATCCTGCTATGTAACTCTTCACCTTCCTTTATTATCAAGTCAGGTCAGAAAATATAAAGTACAGAAAAAAAAGAAAAAAAGATAACTATTGCCCGGGCCCCATGGGCCCGGGCGGTTCCGCCGCCCCTGGTACCATGTATTTTCGAACTTAATGATTATCAAATTTCTTCTCTGTTAGAGGACAAATTTCTAAAATCTTATTATAACAAAAATTATTTTTTATATTAATATTCTACATGAAATTAGCTTCAATTAGATGCGTCAAAAGGGATTATGCAATACAGTTGAAATTTTGAACTCCATGTCCACTTTTACACAAAATGCTCCATTACGTTTTTCATTAGATATGCTAGCATACATATTCCCAATGATTTTGTCATAAGAAATGAAGATTTAACATCAGATCCTCTTGTTGAAAATTTAAGAATATTTATAATTAGAGGGCTCAACCGATGGCATTTTTTGGCCGATGGCAGATGGAAAAAAAGTCGCTTTAAGCCATTAAAGCGTGTAGAATGCTTGTCAAAAATGTCATTTAAATAATTTATTTATTTTTATGTTTTTAAAAACATAAATGCATTATTCGAGCACCGTAAAACTGTTTGGGGGAAGTTTACCTAATAATTAAAACTAAAAGAATCACTCGCGATTCTAGTAAAGTAATTAAACTATTTGGAGGTTTAAAAAAAATAAAAAATGCTGCATCAGAGGATTTTCAATTCTTTTGTCTCATCTTTGCAAAAAAACTCACCAAATATTGGATCGGATCGGGTCTAATTCCGTTTCCTTCAACATTTTCTCTTAAAACACCTGCACTGCAAATGCCAAGTGCAGCTGCCTTTATTTTCGTATTTTTTTCATGGAGAGGAATGCAGATGTTATAATACAGACTAACAAATAATGTGGGTTTGTACTTTTAACGAAATTGTCAACGACCTCCTCTCAAATTTTTTTCCATAATCCCCTCCCCCCCCCCGTTTTTAAAAGAAAAGCGGGAATGAGTTTATTTTTCCTTATAAAAATTATTTTAACTAAAGATAGATCTTTTTCTAAATGAAAATTAAATATTGAAAAATTTCGCTCGCAAACACCCATGAGTAGGGGAATAATGGGCGTTCACCAACAAGAGGCGGATCGCGGATCAGGGGGCGTGGCTAATCCGCCTCCCAATGCCCCCAGGAGTGCCCTCAGGCGTTAGTCGAGTGGAGTTGAGTTGTTTGCCCTCAGGCATTTTTCGAGTAGAGTTGAGTTGTATGCCCTCAGGCGTTTTTAAAGTAGAGTTGAGTTGTTTTTCAAAAGTTTATAGTTTTGGAATGGCAACACTGTTTAATTTGGGTTTTAACCCTATTATTCCGCCTCCTAGCGGCAAATAGTGGAACTACTATAGCACTGTTCAATACTACTAAAACCGTTTTTTTAAGTTTATAGTTTTGGAATGGCAACACTTTTTAGTTTCAGTTTAAGACTTGATGTAAAACCGATTGTAGCGCCATCTATGAGAAGAAAAGGGAACTATTTTGGAACTTAGAAATTTTTTTCTAATGTTTTCTCTCAGAATTCAAGCAGGAACTATTTTATATTACAAAAAATAATTATAATGTATAATGAATTAAATTTATTGTCGCTATTTACATCCTATTATGTATATCTTTATTTTTTAGACTTAAAATTTTTTTCTTTTTCGATGTTTTTAATGTTTTCACTTAGCATTTGTTTCGGTTTTTTGATGATTCAGTGTTGAAATTTTAGTTCCAAGTTTCAACCGTTTGAATAAGTAAGTTTTTTTTTTTTAATTTTCATGCGAAGTTCTAAAATTTTGCAAGTAGAAAATAATTTTGTTTTGCAAGTTCAAACATTTCTATTTAGTAAAATCTTACATTCTCTATTGTTTTACAGAATGAATCCTACTAGTAGCTTCTGCACCAATGAAAAAAAGGTTGGGGCTAATAGAAGAAAGCACTATCAAACATGTTTTTTTGCGAGTAAAAATCATCTCTCATTAACGTATTTTTGTTTTCATTAAGCCGATATTCACCACCATCAAGTAATGTATCCATTATCTACAGTTAAAAATTAAGTATAATGGAGATGCTTTGTATGTGGAAAGGAAAGTGATCTTTGTCAATCGCTTCATTCAATGTAGAAAGAGAAAGGATGCCTACAGGGGTGAAGAGGGGAACTTTTCTTTTCCATCCGATCGTCACAAAGGACCTAAAGCCATAAAAAACACCTGCACTATGATTTCAATCTTTTAGCGCAATACAAGTTTGTTCATGTCTTGCAATGCTGCAGGAATTATAGCTTTCGGCAAATGTACCCTGATTGGACACATCCTCTTCAACTGTGACGTATACTGTATTCTAATTGGTTAACTTTTAGCTTCTCTATTTCTTGAGAGAAAAATGCTGCAAGGATTGAAAAGTGAAAATTCACTTCGCTTTCTATGTTTGCTTAGTAAAGACGAATTTTTGCTCTGTTCTTTTTAAAAGCGCCACTCAGTTCCTTATACGCTCGACCATGGATTTTTCAAGAATCAATTCCCAATCTACTGAATCTCCTGCTAGAGTAAGTTGAATATACCTTTTTATCATTACTAATTTGTATTAAGAATATTATTATTTTTTAATATAATTTAAATGTAATACTTTAATAATTCCCTTTGCATTTAAAGTAATCCCCTCTGAAGCATTCACTTTTTAACGGTAACATTATTAGTTTTCAGCAAACTTTTTAAAACTTGCTTGATATTTCACACTTAGACCTTCTTTGATATTGTATGTTAATACTAAAGCTTTAGCGATAGAATTCCCTCTCATGTTATAAATAAAAGTTTTGTATCTAATGCATTTTCCTTGCATCTTTAAAGTGAATCTTTTTTTTTTGCTATTGTAAATATATCTTTAAATTTTCGAAGATACTCTCTTGCAATCCAAGTAGTTTTCATACACTATGACTATGAATGTTTGACTCTATCTTAAATGTCTTAATTTTAAACATTTAATATCGCACATTTTAAACAAAAATATACTGTTGTTTTATATGTTTACTCTAAGACGTTAATGTATGTTTAAATTTCAATATGTTATACACACAATGTGTCTTAGCTAAAGTAGCTTTACTTTATTCAAGTTCATGGATCACTTTTCATTTAAGATTTTTAACAGCATATTTCTTAATGGTCTATAATAAAACTTTATTTTTCCTACGTTAAAATTTGCAGTATATTATATCGGATGCGTCTTAGCTAAAGTAGCTTTACTTTATTCAAGTTCATGGGTCACTTTTCATTTAAGATTTTTAACAGCATATTTCTTAATAGTCTATAATAAAACTTTATTTTTCATATGTTAAAATTTGCAGTATATTATAGCGGATGTGTCTTAGCTAAAGTAGCTTTACTTTATTCAAGTTCATGGATCACTTTTCATTTAAGATTTTTAACAGCATATTTCTTAATGTTCTATAATAAAACTTTGTTTTTCCTATGTTAAAATTTGCAGTATACACGATTGGTTTTTTAAATTCTTTTCAGTCTCTGGAATTTGGAATTCCTAGGGATGAATTCCGAAAATTAGTCGGCGGTAATGCGTCGGCACAAGTGCCTGAAACCTCGGATATGGTATCCACCGACCTGTCTGGCTTTACCGGAGATAGATCCTCATCTACCGCACCCAGAGCCTTGCCTATAGTTCTCGGAGGTCAACCTGCACCCAGTGGATCTAATACTCTAACGAAAAAGCCTGATAGTACTCATGTAAGTGTTGTTTTCTATTTTTTGTATTTACATCCATGTAATGTATACTTAATTTTTTTTCTAACCTATCAACGCTTATAAAATAGAAAAAAGCAATGATGACAATAATACTTAAATTTTAAGAATAAAAAAAATATATATATGCTGAATAAGACTAGGAAAAAATAGTTTGAATTGGAAAAGTTTTTTTTTCAAAATTGTCTGACTCATAAATGCATTTGACATTTTCTTAGATATTAAAATTTAAGTTTTTTAACGGAGACAACGTATTTAGGATTGCAAACATTTGAGCTATATAACTTAGAAGCAATGAAATATAGTAAAACATAAAGAGAAATCCTTAGAAATAAAAATTGAAGGAAATTTTATACATTAGTAAACTTTCTCGAATAAACTTTCACTTAGATCTTGAATGTGTTATATTGTATATAAAGAAAATGTCTTTAGTATGTAAAAATTCTAAAAGATATTTTTTCCCCATAGGCATGCACTACTTGTGGAAAACGTTTTTCACGCAAAGATGCTCTGAAGCGACATGAGAAAATTCATTCGAATGACAAAGCCTTTTCTTGTGATGTCTGCAGTACAGGATTTTCTAGAAAAGATGATTTAAATCGACACATGAAAGTGCACAATCCAGCTGCAGTGGAATGTCCTGAGTGCAACATGCAGTTCACTCGGGAGGATAACTTGAAACGCCATATGGAGACCCATAGAAGAAGCTTCACTTGCAAAGACTGTGATAGTGTGTTTCTACAAAAGTCGAATTTATTGCAGCATATTCGAGTGACACATAATGCTCCACCTAAGAGAAAATCTACTGATCAGGGTCCCATCGCCCCGAAACGCCCAAGGCCTACTCGTCAAAGTGCATTGAATGTGTTCTCATCAGAATTTGTAACTCCTAGTCCACAAAATGCAAAAGACTTTAAAATGTGTTTCGATGAGCTAAAACCTCAAATCCGTCAACTTTTGCAAGAGGAAATGAGGGAGAAGCGCGCCATTAAATGGCGCATTGTTATGAAAGCACAGCTTTCACGTATTGCTGCTAATGGGGAAACCGAAGTGATTTCCTCTTATTTTGGTAGTAAATGTGAGAAAGAACTTTTAGATGAGACACTAGATGAACATTTAGAAGAGGCCATCTCCAAAGTGGAGAAATCGTTAGAAGAATTTCTTCAACTGGGTTCAGGTTGGACCCTCTAAAGCTGTATCAGGGTATAATTAATTAATATATTATCAGGGAGGCGGATCGGCCACGCCCCCTGATCCGCGATCCGCCTCCCAATACCCCCAGGCGTGCCCTCAGGCGTTAGTCGAGTGGAGTTGAGTTGTATGCCCTCAGGCATTTTTCGAGTAGAGTTGAGTTGTATGCCCTCAGGCGTTTTTCGAGTAGAGTTGAGTTGTATGCCCTCAGGCGTTTTTCGAGTAGAGTTGAAATGTTTTTCAAAATAATATAGTTTTGGAATGGCAACACTTTTTAGTTTCAGTTTAAGACTTAATGTGATATCGATTATAGCGCCATCTATGAGAAGATAATGGAACTATTTTGGAACTTAGAAAATTTTCAATGTTTTAGAATTCGAGCATTCAATATTAACAAAAAATTAATTGTAATGTATAAGGAATTAGATTTAATATCGTTAATTATACCCTGATACAGCTTTAGAGGGTCCAACCTGAACCCAGTTGAAGAAATTCTTCTAACGATTTCTCCACTTTGGAGATGGCCTCTTCTAAATGTTCATCTAGTGTCTCATCTAAAAGTTCTTTCTCACATTTACTACCAAAATAAGAGGAAATCACTTCGGTTTCCCCATTAGCAGCAATACGTGAAAGCTGTGCTTTCATAACAATGCGCCATTTAATGGCGCGCTTCTCCCTCATTTCCTCTTGCAAAAGTTGACGGATTTGAGGTTTTAGCTCATCGAAACACATTTTAAAGTCTTTTGCATTTTGTGGACTAGGAGTTACAAATTCTGATGAGAACACATTCAATGCACTTTGACGAGTAGGCCTTGGGCGTTTCGGGGCGATGGGACCCTGATCAGTAGATTTTCTCTTAGGTGGAGCATTATGTGTCACTCGAATATGCTGCAATAAATTCGACTTTTGTAGAAACACACTATCACAGTCTTTGCAAGTGAAGCTTCTTCTATGGGTCTCCATATGGCGTTTCAAGTTATCCTCCCGAGTGAACTGCATGTTGCACTCAGGACATTCCACTGCAGCTGGATTGTGCACTTTCATGTGTCGATTTAAATCATCTTTTCTAGAAAATCCTGTACTGCAGACATCACAAGAAAAGGCTTTGTCATTCGAATGAATTTTCTCATGTCGCTTCAGAGCATCTTTGCGTGAAAAACGTTTTCCACAAGTAGTGCATGCCTATGGGGAAAAAATATCTTTTAGAATTTTTACATACTAAAGACATTTTCTTTATATACAATATAACACATTCAAGATCTAAGTGAAAGTTTATTCGAGAAAGTTTACTAATGTATAAAATTTCCTTCAATTTTTATTTCTAAGGATTTCTCTTTATGTTTTACTATATTTCATTGCTTCTAAGTTATATAGCTCAAATGTTTGCAATCCTAAATACGTTGTCTCCGTTAAAAAACTTAAATTTTAATATCTAAGAAAATGTCAAATGCATTTATGAGTCAGACAATTTTGAAAAAAAAACTTTTCCAATTCAAACTATTTTTTCCTAGTCTTATTCAGCATATATATATTTTTTTTATTCTTAAAATTTAAGTATTATTGTCATCATTGCTTTTTTCTATTTTATAAGCTTTGATAGGTTAGAAAAAAAATTAAGTATACATTACATGGATGTAAATACAAAAAATAGAAAACAACACTTACATGAGTACTATCAGGCTTTTTCGTTAGAGTATTAGATCCACTGGGTGCAGGTTGACCTCCGAGAACTATAGGCAAGGCTCTGGGTGCGGTAGATGAGGATCTATCTCCGGTAAAGCCAGACAGGTCGGTGGATACCATATCCGAGGTTTCAGGCACTTGTGCCGACGCATTACCGCCGACTAATTTTCGGAATTCATCCCTAGGAATTCCAAAATCCAGAGACTGAAAAGAATTTAAAAAACCAATCGTGTATACTGCAAATTTTAACATAGGAAAAACAAAGTTTTATTATAGAACATTAAGAAATATGCTGTTAAAAATCTTAAATGAAAAGTGATCCATGAACTTGAATAAAGTAAAGCTACTTTAGCTAAGACACATCCGCTATAATATACTGCAAATTTTAACATATGAAAAATAAAGTTTTATTATAGACTATTAAGAAATATGCTGTTAAAAATCTTAAATGAAAAGTGACCCATGAACTTGAATAAAGTAAAGCTACTTTAGCTAAGACACATCCGATATAATATACTGCAAATTTTAACGTAGGAAAAATAAAGTTTTATTATAGACCATTAAGAAATATGCTGTTAAAAATTTTAAATGAAAAGTGATCCATGAACTTGAATAAAGTAAAGCTACTTTAGCTAAGACACATTGTGTGTATAACATATTGAAATTTAAACATACATTAACGTCTTAGAGTAAACATATAAAACAACAGTATATTTTTGTTTAAAATGTGCGATATTAAATGTTTAAAATTAAGACATTTAAGATAGAGTCAAACATTCATAGTCATAGTGTATGAAAACTACTTAGATTGCAAGAGAGTATCTTCGAAAATTTAAAGATATATTTACAATAGCAAAAAAAAAAGATTCACTTTAAAGATGCAAGGAAAATGCATTAGATACAAAACTTTTATTTCTAACATGAGAGGGAATTCTATCGCTAAAGCTTTAGTATTAACATACAATATCAAAGAAGGTCTAAGTGTGAAATATCAAGCAAGTTTTAAAAAGTTTGCTGAAAACTAATAATGTTACCGTTAAAAAGTGAATGCTTCAGAGGGGATTACTTTAAATGCAAAGGGAATTATTAAAGTATTACATTTAAATGATATTAAAAAATAATAATATTCTTAATACAAATTAGTAATGATAAAAAGGTATATTCAACTTACTCTAGCAGGAGATTCAGTAGATTGGGAATTGATTCTTGAAAAATCCATGGTCGAGCGTATAAGGAACTGAGTGGCGCTTTTAAAAAGAACAGAGCAAAAATTCGTCTTTACTAAGCAAACATAGAAAGCGAAGTGAATTTTCACTTTTCAATCCTTGCAGCATTTTTCTCTCAAGAAATAGAGAAGCTAAAAGTTAACCAATTAGAATACAGTATACGTCACAGTTGAAGAGGATGTATCCAATCAGGGTACATTTGCCGAAAGCTATAATTCCTGCAGCATTGCAAGACATGAACAAACTTGTATTGCGCTAAAAGATTGAAATCATAGTGCAGGTGTTTTTTATGGCTTTAGGTCCTTTGTGACGATCGGATGGAAAAGAAAAGTTCCCCTCTTCACCCCTGTAGGCATCCTTTCTCTTTCTACATTGAATGAAGCGATTGACAAAGATCACTTTCCTTTCCACATACAAAGCATCTCCATTATACTTAATTTTTAACTGTAGATAATGGATACATTACTTGATGGTGGTGCATATTGGCTTAATGAAAACAAAAATACGTTAATGAGAGATGATTTTTACTCGCAAAAAAACATGTTTGACAGTGCTTTCTTCTATTAGCCCCAACCTTTTTTTCATTGGTGCAGAAGCTACTAGTAGGATTCATTCTGTAAAACAATAGAGAATGTAAGATTTTACTAAATAAAAATGTTTGAACTTGCAAAACAAAATTATTTTCTACTTGCAAAATTTTAGAACTTCGCATGAAAATTAAAAAAAAAAAAAATTACTTATTCAAACGGTTGAAACTTGGAACTAAAATTTCAACACTGAATCATCAAAAATCCGAAACAAATGCTAAGTGAAAACATTAAAAACATCGAAAAAGAAAAAAAATTTTAAGTCTAAAAAATAAAGATATACATAATAGGATGTAAATAGCGACAATAAATTTAATTCATTATACATTATAATTATTTTTTGTAATATAAAATAGTTCCTGCTTGAATTCTGAGAGAAAACATTAGAAAAAAAATTTCTAAGTTCCAAAATAGTTCCCTTTTCTTCTCATAGATGGCGCTACAATCGGTTTTACATCAAGTCTTAAACTGAAACTAAAAAGTGTTGCCATTCCAAAACTATAAACTTAAAAAAACGGTTTTAGTAGTATTGAACAGTGCTATAGTAGTTCCACTATTTGCCGCTAGGAGGCGGAATAATAGGGTTAAAACCCAAATTAAACAGTGTTGCCATTCCAAAACTATAAACTTTTGAAAAACAACTCAACTCTACATTAAAAACGCCTGAGGGCATACAACTCAACTCTACTCGAAAAATGCCTGAGGGCAAACAACTCAACTCCACTCGAAAAACGCCTGAGGGCATACAACTCAACTCCACTCGAAAAATGCCTGAGGGCAAACAACTCAACTCCACTCGAAAAATGCCTGAGGGCATACAACTCAACTCCACTAACGCCTGAGGGCACGCCTGGGGTCATTGGGAGGCGGATTAGCCACGCCCCCTGATCCGCGATCCGCCTCTTGTTGGTGAACGCTCATTATTCCCCTACACCCATGCACCTGTTCATAACCAAGAAATACTGAATATTGCTTTAAAAACATAGACGTGAGATTTCTTTTTGTCATTACAAATGAATGCTGGGTCTTAAGAACTAATCTTATTAGCTTTTTTTTTTCTTGTGAGTTGAAAACTACACTGAAATACTTGCCATGTTCTTTATATTTTCATGAGCACAATATAAGGTCCTCGAAATAAACCAATATTTTGAGCAACAGTAGTTTTCTGTTGACAAATAATCTTCTGAAAAACACGTGATCGTTTATAAAATTAAGATGTATTTTGAAAAATATATATATATTTATATATACGTTGTCAATTTTTGAAATTAATGAAACTGCAGCATTTCTATTAAGGTATTATTCCACCCTGTCGCGCGAACTCGTTTTTTAAGAATTAAATGTTTGAAAATAGCAAGTCGAACTTGGACACACAAAATTTCGATCAATAAACATTTATACTGAAAAATTGATTCATAATTTGTATCAATATTTTCTATGTTGTAAACTAACAATAAAATGACAATAAATATTCCAAACTGAAAGCAGATGCAAAGAGATTGATGTACAATAGGAGAAAAACGGTCAACTGTCTAACACGAGACATCAAAGCCAAAAAAAAAAAAAATGCGCTAAAAAAGCGAAGTATAAACGGGGGAAAAGTAAAAGAATTATCGTATAAAAAAGTCAAGATGTATTTTGAACAAAAAAATGCATTGATCAATCTTTGAAAATAAAGACATTTTAGCATTTTTATCAAGATGTTATTAAATCCTGTCATGCGAACTTGCATTTTAAGAATTCAATTTTTAAAAATAAGTCGAACTTGGACAGCTAAATTTTCGTAAACTAAAAATGAAGCAATGAGAATAACCGCACACTAAAAGCAGATGCAACGAAATTGCTGCACAATTGCAGAAAAAGTGTAACAAGTGGGATCGAAGAAGAAAAAAAAAAAAAAAAAAAATGGTAAAAGAAAAAAGTTTACGCTGGTAAAAATTAAAATTATTTTCGTACTTTGATTTAGTTGACTTTGTATTGTTTACAATTTCGGAATAATAAGAAACATGACAAACTAAAAGCAGATGGTATAATATTATTGCAAGACATTATTAAACGAAAAACGGACAAAAAGGAGGCAACTAACCTAGTGCTAAAAACAATTAGCACTCATAAGACGCCTCTATTACTTTAACATATTCTATTTCGCGAGGATTCTGTTCAAAGAGAAATAATTTTAATAATGAAGGTTTTCGGGCAGCGATCGCTTAAACTATTTTTCCGAATTTTTCACCAAATACTTTGTAGAATTATTTTTGTGCTTTTTTAAACTGATATGCTTCCTGTTATTGTACGGAAATAGAAATCTAGTTATGGAGAAAAAAGAAAGTTTAAGACAGAATGTTTTCTGTAAAGTTGTTCCTGCGAAAAACATCGGCCTTGCATCGGCTTTTAGATGTTTTTCAAGGCCGATGGGCGGATGTTTGTCAAAAGTTATCATCGGTCGCCTATGCCGATGGCAACTTTGTTGAATATTCGGCGCCGATGCATCGGTCGAGCCTTATTTATAATGCTTTCTGCGTAAAAAAAATTCTAAACTTCTGACCTTTTTAAAACCGCTCAATTATAAACTAAGACTGCTACAATATTTTTTTTCCAAAAATCTCAAAGTTTTAACATTTTATGCAAGAATTTGCAGGAAGATTATAGCAGTAGTTACCAAAGAAAATTGTTTTCCATAAACGACAGCACTTTACTTTGTGTGTCTCAAAAATGACTTAAGTGGCCAATTAGCCAAATTTCAAAAGGTCATAAAATCACAACGCTTGGAGATAGAGAGAAGGGGAAAAGGCGTTACTTATGACCATAAAGTTAATAAGTACACCAAGTCTCGCTAAAATCCGAGAGAGTGGGTGTTGGGGTGTGGTTGAATTGACGTGGAATGACTTCCACCGACTAGTGCTCCAGTAATATTGGCTGTTTTAGAACACAAAAAATGGCCCCAAATGGACTTCTGAACCCGGTCGTCATTTCAAACTTTTCTAGTGGGGGCAGAGTATATATTTTCAATGAATATTATAGATGAAAAACAACAAAGTACAATAAAAAGTATACTGTATACATTCAATGTGTTTTTAAAAGTCGGGGGGTGGGAGCTTCCAGATTGCCCAAATGATTGGCCTGCTACTGAATATGTATCTTCAATCTTGTAACACAAATAAATACTAGGGATGCACCGATGAATCGGCAGTAATTGGTAATCTGCCAGAATGGGCCACTTTGTGGATTATTTACAATGGGCCAATGTTCCCTCATTAAATTGCAAAAACATTATTTTTTAACTAAGGGATCATTCATAAATGATGTCACGCTTCGAGGGGGGAGGGGGTTCATAAAATTGTGACAAAGTGTGACAAGGGGAGGGGGTTACAAGAAGTGTGACATTATGCAACATAGCGTGACGTGTGACAAAGGGGGGAGTGGGGCTTGCTGGAGTGTGACACATTGTGATAAAGGGGGGAGGGGGATCAAATATATTTAAAAAAAGCGTGACATCATTTATGAACAGCCCCCAAAATTTTTTCTAGTGTGCCAAAAGCAAGAAGAAATTCTGAAAAAATTTATATGTTAAAAAAATATAATTTTTTGCAGGCTCGTAATACGAAAGTGCGAAAAAGATCCACGGATATTTTGTACCACGAAGAAAGGATCGCCAATTTTTGGTTGCAATAAATTTGAATAAAGTTAGGAAAGATTATTTAAGAAAATGAATTAGTAAGGAAAAGGAAAATGACCATTCACAAAATTAAACAAATTATTAACAAGTTCTGAAAAGCTAATTATTGAAGAAAAAGAAATTGAGATGGCGAGAAACTGTAGTTATCAAAATACATCTATATATTAATAGCGATAGACTAAAGAGTTAAGGACTATTTTCGCTTTTTCTGACAATCAACTACAGTAAAACCTGTAAAGTTGACCACCTTTGTAAGCTGACCACCTGTCTATGTTGACCACCTTTGTTAGGAACGGAATGAGCCCTACATTATATAATGTAGAGAAACCTGTGTCACTTGACCACCTGTCTATGTTGACCACTTTTGTTAGGAACGGAATGAGCCCTATATTATATAGTGTAGAGAAACCTGTGTCACTTGACCACCTGTCTATGTTGACCACTTTTGTTAGGAACGGAATGAGTCCTATATTGTATAATGTAGAGAAACCTGTTTCACTTGACCACCTGTCTATGTTGACCACTTATGTACGCCAAATTCGGGTGGGAGTATTATAAAAAACCCTTTGTAAGTGGACTGCCTAATTATTACTATATTTATTTGTTTATCTATTTTTGGAAAGATAAAAAAAACTAAATAGCTTCTCCAGGTTATTTTTTATGCTATAATGCTAGACCAGTATTTGCCTGGATGGATGAAAGATCCATATAAAGTTCGCCTAAACCTCTTTGTAAGTGAACCAAATGGGAAAACGGCTACGAACACTCATTTATTCTTTAAATAAGTTTCTTCTTTTTTCTTTGATCTGATATAGCCATTTTGAAAAACATATTTTTTTAGGAAATCTTTAGCATCATATAAGTAACTGGCATGATATGATCTTTATCTTCATTTTAACTAAATGGTTTACTTTTGAAGTTGTATAGGACACTACATTGTAAGTCATTGGGGTTAAATTTCGTTAATGATATTTTAGGTAATTGTGGGGAAAAAAAGATAATCACTATTTTAAAGTAACGTCATTACATGAAGCTACATTTTAATTAGTTATAAATGAATAAATGCATACTCTGAGAAATGGCAAGAAGAAAAAAAATCTCCACCCTCTATAAGTTGACCGCCTGTCTAAGTTGACCACTAAAGTGCTGCACGGCAAGTGGTCAAGTTACGCAGGTTTCACTGTACCTTACTTTTTTTATTTAGTAGCTGTCGATGAATTTTGGAGGTATGAATAAAAATTTTTTGGAAATAATCAGTTGTTTTATCCTAGGTAGGACATACATTTGAAGGTTCTTTTTAAAAAGAAATTATTCCTCAAAAATGTCATACAACTCCTTACAACTAGGATCTTTGTACAACATTCGATACAATAATTACAGTTTGTAATTCAAAGAAGAACATATTAAGGACTAAATGAAAGAGAAAACATGCTCTATAAAATGAATGACAGAGCAAACTGATATGAATCTGAAGGTACCAGTTAATCTATTTCCGAAATATATACTTATATGATATATTTATCTCATATAACAGATATGACATATAATATAAATCAGATTCTTTGTCCAGTATAATGTCAAATATCATAATATGCAACTTAAAGCAAATAAAGTCTAATGTCATAAAAAGTGATATAATAATTCCAATGTGACATGTTTTTCGCTTCGAATCAAGGTTTTGTTTGTTTGTTGATTTGCGTTAGCGTTTTGAACTCTTGATTTAATTAACAGTAAGTGTTTCTATTTCAAATTAATTCAATAATAATAGGGTGGTATAACATTTTTTATTTCTACTCTCTTTACGGGAGGAGTGCGGAAAGATTAGTTCGTGCATAATAAGTGATACAAACACTTAAATTAAATAACTCAGTGGCACGGAAGAGAGACAATTGCTAAATGAAATATTTTTTTAATATGTTTCCAAACAGAAAATCTAAAATGTCTAAGTTGTTTAAACGTTCGAAGCTCAATTTGAAAAATTTAATGAATTGCGGTCAAATTTCGAACGCTGGGTGAACTTTAGTCTTAATAATATAGATTGTTAATTAATCGATCAAATGCCTTCTTCTGATTAATTGTCAATTGGCTCATTTGCTCACCAGTGAATCTCTAAAAAAGTTCAACTCGGAAACATTATGTATACTCAGTGGTTTCTTTTACACTAAAAAGTCATCCTAAGATACTTTTCTTTAATTTTCATCACCAAATGGTTTTCCATAATTAAACTGGAGCTGAAAGTCTTTTTGCAATAATTACAAGATTATGCATTTCCATAGCATGTATCCATATATGTTTTAACAAATTTGACAAACAGGCAAATTCTTTTGTACAATTAGCACATAAAAATTTCAGGTGGGCATTCTGTGAAAATGTCTTCTCACACTAATTACAAGAATAAGGCTTTTCTTTAATATGTATCCTCAAGTGTGTTTTGAGATCTGAACTGGTACGGAAAGTCTTTTCACAATAATCACAAGAATATGGCTTTTCCTTAGTATGTATCCTCAAGTGTTTTTTCAAGTGGCCGTTCTGAGAAAAAGTCATTTCGCAATAATCACAAGAATATGGCTTTTCTTTAGTATGTATCCTCAAGTGTTTTTTCAAGTTCCCGTTCTGTGAAAATGTCTTTTCACAATAATCACAAGAATATGGCTTTTCTTTAGTATGTATCCTCAAGTGTTCTTTTAGATCTGAACTGGTACGGAAAGTCTTTTCACAATAATCACAAGAATATGGCTTTTCTTTAGTATGTATCCTCAAGTGTGCTTTCAAGTGGCCGTTCTGAGAAAAAGTCCTTTCGCAATAATCACAAGAATATGGCTTTTCTTTAGTATGTATCCTCAAGTGTGCTTTTAGATCTGAAGTAGTGCAGAATGTCTTTTTACAATAATCACAAGAATAAGGCTTTTCTTTAGTATGCATCCTCAAGTGTGGTTTTAGATCTGAATTGGTACGGAAAGTCTTTTTACAATAATCACAAGAATAGGGCTTTTCTTTCGTATGTACCCTCAAGTGTTCTTTAAAGAGGTCCCTACGCGAAAATGTCTTTTTACAAAAATCACAAGAATATGGCCTTTCTTTAGTATGTATCCTCAAGTGCACTTTCAAGCTGCTATTCTGAGAAAATGTCTTTTCACAATAATGACAAGAATAAGGCTTTTCTTCAGTATGTATCCTCAAGTGTGCTAAAAAAAAAAAAAAAAAAAAAAAAAAAAAAAAAAAAAAAAAAAAAAAAAAAAAAAAAAAAAAAAAAAAAAAAAAAAAAAAAAAAAAAAAAAAAAAAAAAAAAAAAAAAAAAAAAAAAAAAAAAAAAAAAAAAAAAAAAAAAAAAAAAAAAAAAAAAAAAAAAAAAAAAAAAAAAAAAAAAAAAAAAAAAAAAAAAAAAAAAAAAAAAAAAAAAAAAAAAAAAAAAAAAAAAAAAAAAAAAAAAAAAAAAAAAAAAAAAAAAAAAAAAAAAAAAAAAAAAAAAAAAAAAAAAAAAAAAAAAAAAAAAAAAAAAAAAAAAAAAAAAAAAAAAAAAAAAAAAAAAAAAAAAAAAAAAAAAAAAAAAAAAAAAAAAAAAAAAAAAAAAAAAAAAAAAAAAAAAAAAAAAAAAAAAAAAAAAAAAAAAAAAAAAAAAAAAAAAAAAAAAAAAAAATCATACATAAGGTAAAAAAAAAAAAAAAAAATCAAAACATTAGGAAATACGTGAATGTTTAAAATACAACAAATTTTTGCCTCTACTATATCTTAATGTTGACATTTTTTAAAGGAGCTTTTGAATTAAAGAACAAAAATTGAATAATGTACTCATTGGAAGAGCATTGATAAGCTGGCTATATATAGGTTTTTGACAGTTTAAACTGGCACATCAAAAACCTATAATTATATGATAACAAGAAAAATTTATTATTAATAAAGAACAGTGCACCAAATATTTTCTAAAAAATTAATTTATGTCACCTTGTTAGTGGTCTTAACCATGGATGAAAAAATGTGTTGTGCTGCATATTAGTGATGGGTCAGGCAAATGCCTACTGAAGTTGTCCAAAACATTTTAACGTGCCCAAAATGTGGGAGATTAAAAAACCATATTTTTTTACATTTCCACCTTTTTAATAAGTATTATTGGGTGTTTTTCCGGTGTAGTCAATGATCCCACATATTTTAGCTTTTTAATCCGATATAACAAAACAACTGAAATATGCCAAACATTATTTAACTATTCCATCTTCTTATGCAGGATGCAAAAAATACATAAATTTGCAGCAAGTTTAGAGAAAAAAATATTTCATTTACTACTACAAAAACATTTTGTGAATAGCTCGCCTATAAAAATTTTACTTTTTTTGAACACCCATAATACCAGTGCTATATTTAAAACAAGCAAAAAAAAAAAAAAAAAATTAACGTTGATGCTACTTTATATTTCAAATAGTCTATACTTCGGAATCCAGTGCATAAATTTTTTTCATCTTTAAATACATTGGTTACTCATATATACCTCAGTTTTCTGAGGTAATTCTTGGCCATCGGGCAAATTGTTAATCACTGATATTTTTTAGAAATTCAGGAGCTAATAAAAATTTTTTTCAGCCTAAACATTACTAGACCTTAGCTGTTAGGGCTATACTAGTTATTAATATACAAATGAGCTACTTATTTTATAAAGATAATTTATTTTCCGAAAAATTATATCCTTAATTATGATAATAGAAGAAGCTAATTATGGATTATGTACATGTGCATTATGAAATAATGTTAAAGTATTTAGCTGTTTTCTACTATAACCAGAATTATGTTTATTTTTACTTAATTTAGAGTTTTGTTTACTTTAAATGGGAACAGAGCATTCACTATAAAGCTCCTGCACAAGAAGCAAGAAATCACAGCTAAAGAGTAAAAAAATAATTGTCAAGAAAAATTCAAATGGCAAAAAAATCGAAACCATGTCTGATCCTAATATGGATGCTTTATCATCAGAAAAAAGGCTGTGTTTTGAAGCATTAGATGAGGAGCTAGAAATATCTGAGGTTGAGAATAATTATGATGTCAATATGTATGTAATTGAACAATTACAAGAGAGTGTAACAGTAGAAAATGCAAAAAAAGTAGTTTGGAGATGTCTACCATGCACTTCAAAAACAAGAATATTTTAGTTTATTATTACAAAGACCCTTTTCACATTGGGAAAATTACAAAAATAGTAGATGAGAAGAATGTTGAAATGAAATTTCTCGAAAAAAAAAAGGCAGGTAATTTCCAATGGCCACCTTAGTAATTGTTAATATAATTTATGGGCCAGTCATTTTAAAGGAAGTAGCGCTTTTGTTGTAGACACTAGTGTCATTGATAATGCTTACAAATGCTACAATAAATTCTGTCAACAATTGTAGAGTTGAAGCAGTTTTAGTTTAAATAAAAGCGTTCCGAGATATGGCATTATAGAGCTCTTTTCTTCATTATTATTTTTTGAGTAATTATTAAGAGGGGGACAAATAACACTGGGCAACAAATTTGAACTTTTTTTTTTTTGTCCTTTAGATGAAACTATGTGATTCTAAATCAAAGGTTCCCAAACTTTTTTTTCTCGTGGACCACTTTCAAAGTTTTACTATTTTCGGTAGACCCCCTGCTGCTACATTTCTACTGTATTCCCAAAACTCCTAAAAAATATCACCCTAAATTGAGGGTGTTAAGAAGAAAAAAAAAAGTAGCACATATTCCTGTGTCCTATTTATTAAAATAATACTTGTGGTTATACAAAATTATAAACATTTATTATTACAAACAAACAACAATTGACAAAAAAATCAACAATGAACTCTGAAATGTAAATAGTCATACTTTTAATGAGACGGGTGTACTTGATGAATTGACATCAAATTATCAGTATTTGGCTTCAGTTTTGTAAGAAGTAATCTCAAATCTCCCCATTCTGTGATGTTCAATCTGCTCCCAACCCCCCTTTTTTTTTGTTAACAGTTTGGTAACGGCACTAAAACTTCTTTCGTCAAGATATGACGAGGGAAACGCTATCAAAAATTTTCTCGCAATTTCCCACAGCCAGGATATTTTTCGGGGATTTCTGCCTGCAGCCAAAATATTTGATAACCTTTTTTAAATATCACCTTCAGTTCCTCGTTGGTGCTGAACTCTAGTAGCTCCTCTTGTAATACCACATTCGCCTCTTTGAAGTCATCATGCAGGGTATTTAAATGTTGAGCGTTTGTCTGAATATCCTCATCAAGACATTCTACCTGTGACAAGTGAAGAAACCGGGAGAATTCGCGCCGACTAATATTTTGCTTCATTTACCAAGAAAAGCCGAAATTACGCTCTTTGTTTTTATTAAATTCAGGCTGTCCCCTTGTAACTGCCAGTTAACGTCATTGAATTTTATGAACAAATCTGTTAAGTATGCAATGTCCGCTTTATATTTGATCAGATTTTCTTTTAAATCTGGTGCTTTAGTTGTTTTTGTTCTTGGCATTCGCATTTGTACTAATGTAGCTTGCAAGGACAGCGCAAGTCGCATTTCATCCCTTTGCAGGTCTGCACAAGCATCCCGGACGAGCGGGCAGCACTTGCAGTCTCGACATGTGGCGTACACTTGTACTATTATCTATTGTTCTATTCAATTCTGTGCTTGAACTGAGTCTCGAATATTTTTGAGTACCTTCCTAGTGAATGATGCTATCTGCCTACGTTGATAGGTAAATCCAAGCCAAAATTTTTGCTCTTTATTATGAAAACCAGAAAATCTTTTGTGGACCCCCACTTACAACTTGTGAACCCGTTTTCTTTTCACGTATGCGTGGACCCCGTGTGGTCTTCTATGGACCACTTTGGGAACCTCTGTTCTAAATATACAAAAGGTGCTTGATTCAAATATCCAAACCAAAATGGTCCATCACGTACCATTTTTGCTGGAGACAGACTTCTCATATTTATGCAATTTGGTTATAGAAGAATGTAACTGAGTCTTACTTATTAAAAACACAAACACTAAAATGATTTTTTTGGCCGTTTCATCTTGTGGGCATCTGTTGGTGTGCCCTGATAACAGATTAGCAATATTCAATTTGTATACTTCCATTCTATCGAGCGCTGAAATGCTTTTCAAACAGAGATGTCCTGATGAAACCTTTCCCCCTGCTCATCATTGATTGCACCAAGGTTTTGAGAAATAAAGTCCATATGGGAGCCCAACATGTGCAGTTATAATGAAATATAGCAACCTAATGATACAAAAGGATTTTATCATGTCACCAACTAGATTTTTCGTAGTTTTACGCTTTCTCATTTCCGAGGAAACGTGATCACACTGATTTAAAGGCCAGCCAGGCGAATTTTTCGGCTTCCGACTGTTTGTTTTCATACTTTTCATCATGAAAGGACTTCCTTAGGTTGCGGGCGAATGAAAATCCTTTCTTTTACTTTTGCCTCACTTAAATTTTTGAATTTGTTCCTGAGATGCAAGAAAGTCACTTCTTCGCTGTCCAGAGCTTTTACAAATATTTCAATAAACCAAGTTTAATGAGCAATTGTGGAAAAAAGGCACATTGTAGATTTACAAGTGGCTCCATTTGATATGTTTTTGCCACTCATAATTTCGAAATTTCCTTTGTGTTTGCAGAATATGCTACAGGAATGAATAGGAAAAAAATACTTAGATGGAGCAGCACTGATAAACAAGCATCACTCTGCTAAATTGTGCTTATGTTCTAATGCTTGAAATAGTACATTCACTTCACAGCAGTATACTATTTTTTCTTTATCCACAAAATAGTCTACAAAATGCCTTTGTCGCTTGTAGAAGATTCGAAACTTTGAAAAGTAGATAAAGCTTTTGTTGCCAAAAATGTCGCTGAAGTAACCCAAGTTCATTGAAAAGATCTCTGGAATGGCAATGATCTCACTGTCAATGGGAAAGATATAATTTATAATAAACCAAGTCTATAAATTACGAAAATATGCACATTTATCCAGAAAATACGTAAAAAGCTAAAATGTGGAATCTTGGGGAAAATGGTACGTGATAGGCAAAAAATAATTGCAGATTCGTAATTTTCAGCCAAAAATACATAAGAAACAGACATTTTCATCCAAAGGACATTTTTCGTGTTGCACAGTGTAATTATTAAAATATTTATGGTGAAAATGCACTAAATAAAGATAATATAACACATCACGTTAACTAAATTCTGATATTTATTACTGCAGTGAACAAACTTTCAACAGCAATACTCCTCATTAGATGGTAGCACGAGGCCACTTTTTGCCTCCCAGTTTATGGGCAGGATAGACATTCTACCACTCAATGCGGAGACCACTTTCTCGAGCTATGAGCTCATATTTTCAGCCTACTTGATGCTGATACTTATAATATCCTTTATTTGCTTTAACTGTAATAATAAATGTGTGTGACCCTCCCGTATGTGACCAATATTTTCCCCGAAGCCGGGGGAATTATTGGTCACTGAATGAGTTGAATTAAACAAAGTGTACATTGATTATTGGTTAAATGAATATAACAATAGACTACATGTTATGTAAGCATGTTCCATGCCAAATTTAGTAATACAGTAAAACCCCATCATACCGCGCCTCAGTATACCGCAGAATCGGATATACGGCTGTAACTATCATGTCCCCCGATGTTTAAACCACCCTTTTAACATTATCATTTAAAGGTTATTCCTTATTAACATAAATAAAGCCAGCCCGAGCACGCAAATATTCTAACCAAAGAGCTGCCATCTTCCCCAGCACACACAGTAACAGATAAAGCCCTACGGCGATAAGCCTGATAGGACACTTATAGATTGATTTCAACGTTGGGTACAATTGCCGTGACTGGCTCTGACTAGTTTCCCTTGAAAAGTAACTTTTTTTTCCAGTCTGAGCGTGTGTGTATGAAGGCATAAAACTTTGGTTCTTTGATAAGTGCGTTCCTCCCCGTCCAAAGCTTATTTTTTTCTTAGAACCTCTTCACCACATATCGATAACAATGATATTTTTAAGCCCCTTTTTCTCGCAACACAGCTGGATTATAACCTATCGTTCGATAGACTGATTGCAGAGTTGAGATGTGTGCCTCGTGAACAGCAACGAATAAAATGGCAACAAAGAAGAAAAGAAAAAATTATACTATAGGGGGAAGAAAAGTTTCGAGTAATTGATAAAGTTTGATGCAACAAAAGCGAGCATTATTTCGTGAATATGGTTATAGTGAAACTATACCGCGGTTATGTTATAACGCGGGTGCCAAACATGTCCCTCCACACCCGACTTTTAACGTGGTTTTACTGTATTATCTATTAAATTTGTGGAGATATTCAGATCTTGTTGCTTTTGACCAGGAATTACCTGGTATGACCCAACAGCATAAATTCGTTTATTTACATCGTGATGCATGACAATGTAAAACTTCCTAATCACCAAGGCCCAACACATGGTAAATTTTCTTTACACTTACTTGTCCAACAGACTTCCTATATAATCAATGTGCCGTGGCCCAAAAGTCAACTGTTATTGATATAGCACTTCCTCCTATGATGTGAGCTAATAGTTTGGAATTCCCTTCACTCTGTCATCCATCCTTAAGGGCACTTTGTGTTCAATCACGTTAGACAAATGGCACACGTTGTTCGTCCATTAAATTACATCCAAAACAAAAATCTAAAAGTAAATTTAAAGAATAAACAGTTTTGCTTCATTCTATATTACACGACTGCATGAAATTAAAATAATTTTTATAGAAAAATAGAACCGACTTCAAATTATAAATTGCACTAAAAAGTGAAAAATAAATTAATTCTTTAAACAACATCGATGTGACTTTTAAAGATAGTTTTAAAAGTCGGTGCAAAATTAGGATAGATAAAATCTTTTGTAATCATGAATTAATTCAAATATATATATTTTCGCAGAATTAGCAACAGTTTCAATATGAAGGAGCAAATGGTGTAATGGTAATTAGACTCATAATTTTGCACCGAATTCTAAAACTATGTTTAAAAGTCACATTGATGTTGTTTAAAGAATGAATTTATTTTTCACTTTTTAGGGCAATTTATAATTTGAAGTCGGTTCTATTTTTCTATAAAAATTATTTTATTTTACTCTTTTTACTGTAAATACATTTTCTACGTAAATAATTAAAAAAAAAAAAAATCCGTATCAAAAGGCCAACCTTCTTTGAATGAATGGCACTAAAAACGGTACTACTGTGATATAATCCCCCCTTGGCGACATTCGAGCCAGCGCGCCAATTTGTAATGATTTTCGGTTGGCGATATCTTTTCGTTTACCCAGCGCCATCGATGTTAGCTGAGGTAATGTGTGGCAACCCTGATTATGCAATGGGAATTTTTAGAGTGTGATGGTTGGACTTTTAGAAAGTTCTCTTTAACTAATAGGTAGCTTTTTAGTAGCTAATTTCATCGTTAAAGTTTGTGGAGATATTTCCTGTTGATAAAGGAAGAATGTAGTGTTAAAGTGAATTAATTTGGTTCAATTGTTTTGTATTATGGCGAGATAAATGAATTCATATTAGTTTGTTAAGGCGCCATTTTTCGAATCTGACGGAAACGTGGTTCGTAGTTTGTGCTATCTGAATGTCCGATGCGTCAGAGAATGATGACATTGACGATAATTTAAATGATTTATTACATATGTTTTGCTCCGATGATGGAGATTCAGATTTTGACGGATTTGATGAGGATTAGTTTGTTTTAATTTCATTTATAATTTATCAATAATTTGTTTAATTTATATTAATAAATGAATGCTTTTGTTATTCTGTATTCTGTTTAGTAATTAAGCCTAACTAACGTAATTTTAATTTAAAGTTACGCGTGCAACTCATCGCAAGCAGTTTGCAAACATTAAAAAAAAAAAAGTAAGTGTCTAAAATGTACCATTGCTCAGGAAATTAATTATGTTATTATTTAGAATTATTTCAAATGTGCAGGTTATACATGTGTATATATTTGTTTTCGATCGAAGCTTTTGTGCGGCTTATACGCCGATGCGGCTTATCTGATAAAATAATTTTTCTCCCCCACCAATTTTGGCTAGTGCGGCCTATACGTCGGTGCGGCTTATCTCCGCGAAAATACGGTAATCTATAGTTTGGAATCCAGTGCATATATTTTTTCCATTTTTAAATATGTACATTGGTTACTCAAATATACCTCAGTTTGCTGAGGTAATTCTTGGCCACCGGGCAAATTGTTAGTCACTGATATTGTTTAAAAATTAAGAAGTTTTTCATTTTCATTTCAGCCGAAACATTACGAGACCTTAGCCGTTAGTTCTATACTAGTTATTAATATACAGGGTGGGCCATCTAACGTTTGGAATTTGAACTTAAGTTGTTTTGACTTTGAAAGATTATGATGAAGGTTATAAGTTGACAGAAATTTAGTTTAGTTTTTGACATTTACGAAATGGGATGGTTTAAGCTGGATTCACACAGCACCACGGACGGACGAAATCCGACGGTAAAAACATGGCGTTACCTGGTTGCTATAGTTACCGAACAGGATTGTCCGTTGTCCGTGGATATCAAATCCATTTGATATTGTCCGTCACAGACGATTTGCTTGGCCAATCACAATCAAGCAAGAAAAGATAGCTTCGGCAAGTAATGAAAACATGTCTTGTCTGCCATGTTTATTTAGAAGCGTTTCACAAAAGAGTGGTTTTTTTAATAATAATTATTATTATTTCTCTGTAGTACTAAAATTAGAACATTAGGAACTATTAAGAATAATGAGCTGTTTTATGTTGTAATACACTTTACTGGGTTTAATATTTTGTCAGCAAGACCTTGGAGATTTTTTAAAATTCATTTCTTAGCATCTTATGTTTTCAGTTTAATTAATTCATCACGATATGAAAAGAATAATATAATAACAGTAGTAGCAAAGCTTAGAGTTTGAAAAAGGTACATAAATTGTGTGTATTTAATGTTTTGGTGCTACTTTATTTGCATTTTTATTTTGGTAAACTTTACATTTCTACTATGGTACCAGTTGCACCTTTATACATTTGCGTATTAATGAATATCTGTCGCTCGAAATAAATATTTTGCTTATTACACTGGACATTTATTTTGTAAAAATGTACAAAACACTAATCGCCGACAACATAAAATTAAACATTAGCATTTTTCCATTACCCCATGTTTTTTTATATCCAAATTAAAAAAAATAAATAAATAAAATAAATTTTATTTATTATCTTTAAATTTATTGCTTAACTGTACTGAACATTTAATAATATGTAACTGAGTTGTTATATGTCCTTATAAATTCTCATGACATTTGTTATTTGTTAACATTGTTATTTGTCAAGGTGATTTCATGTCACACTGTGAAGAAAATTTGCATTTTAATTTAGTTTGCTACTTAAATGTTTAAAAAGTTTTAATTTATATTCGTTTCTTTATTGGTATATTAAAACGTAGTTCCTACAATAAACAAGCTGAGGTTACATGCAGGCAAGCCTGAGAACCTGAGTTGCTTTTCTAAAATCAATGTAAACTTTATCGATATCAAAATTTAGTAGTAACAAGTTGATCACTAATTTGGTCTGGGTTGGACCTGTTGGGTAAACCTAATTATAGAGTCCATGCTACCAAGACAGAAACATTGCTAAATCACATGTAATTAAAGTGCATTTAATATCTAGTTTTATCGTATCAGAATAATAACTAACACCTCAACTAATGAATTCATATAGGCGACAATTCGTTAGATCAGTGTCAATGTGGGCTCTATAACCACAGGTGTGATCGAAGAAGGACGGTGTACTTACTTTAAAACAACCATTTTCTCCCCACTTGTTTTTTAAAATTTTAACACAAGCGTCCCTTCAGAGCTTTTGATGGCAATAATTTGTGCTCATATCAAAAGCATTTTCCCCAAGCTTTTGTCCAGCACTATGCACTACTGCCTATATAACTGATAAATACCGGAATACTCGTAAATTACTTGCTGTGTGTGGTGCTTCACTTATGATCATCAACATGCTTTCTTAGCACTTGCCGTTTTTTACAGCTCTTTTTACCTGTGAAATAACTTTCTTGGACACGGGCATTGCTGTGGGTTGCTGTTTTTTGATTAAAGATGTGCAACTGACTATTTGGTATATCTATTCAGTATTTTCATACATGTAAGTACATTTTTAGACTTGCAGGTGGGGATAATTGTTTTTGGTTCAGTTTTTTCAGAAATTGTGATGAAATAACATAATTTTTTTTTTTTTTTATATTTTGCTTGCACATTTTTTAATGAGTATTGACCCTTAACTTAACATTCAAACCAACCTTATCCCTAGACTAGGAGTAGTAAGATTTAAATATAGTTACATTAAATCATAATTATTTAATGCTTGTGTTATTTATTATGTTCTTGGATTTTTACTTATTTTTTAATCTTATGTGTATCACATGATCAATATTGTCAGTTTGAAACATATACATAGCTTCAGTTTCACATTCTTCAGGAACAAAAATTCACTTGTAGTGTTTCATATAGTTGTGGACTGATAATGCACATTTATTTGCGTAACACAAGAAAGTGCAAAAACTATACCAGAAGCAAAAGTGAGAATAAAAAATTGACACTATTCCATACTTAGGTGTCAATAATACATGTGTATTTGTAACATAAATTGTCAAAACTAGGGGCGGATCTTTGGCTGGGCAATTCAGGTGACCACACAGCACCAGCTCATTATTATTGACTTGTAATTAACAAATTGTTCATTGGGATGATAATGGAGGCTGAATGGCAGCCTTCCGTGCTACCATGCCACAGGTCCGGGGTTCGATTTCCGGGCTGGGCATGGTCGACTCAACTTTTCATCACTCCAGTGGGGTTGATAAAGTGAGGGCCAAGAATGCTTGAGAACTAACACTGGGGATTCCACATCAGGTTGACCACTTGACCGGAACATCTGCTTCTATACCCTAGGGCCCTTGGTCTCGAAAGCTGGGATGGGCACGGTAGGTCATGGCCCATTGAGTCAGTTAGTTAGAATTGTTCTTAAATTCTTACACTCTAAGTGATTGTATCTTAAAACAACACATTTTGCAAAGTTTTCTTTTGTAAAATCCACAAATCATCATGTTCAATCATTGTAAATTGTGACCAAATTAATAATTCATGTGTAACCGAATTAAAATTCTATTTCCAATAATGTATTTTAATTCCTTGAAAACAACTTGATGGAAAACGTTTTCTGCACATGCTATATTTATAAAGACTATGTCAGAGTATTAAATTATTTTTTTTTTTTACAGATGTTTTCGAAAAGACTGATTTGACTTTTACAGGCTGAAATATTGAAATTCTACTTCATCTGCACATTGTCTTCAAATTATCGATATATGTACTTATGTATTATCAAAATCTTGTAAAGTTCTGTGATTTCAGTATTACGATTAAGTACTTCAAATAAATTCTTCCTTCAAAATTTTGTTTTCTGACTTTAATATACGAGTACAGAATTAATATATGCAGTGTTGAGTTATTTGAAAGAGAAAAATTAAAAGGCAATGTTTTTCTTATGAGATTTGTAGTTATTAGCTAAGCATATTACTTTTATAAAATCATTTTGCATTTCTTATTAATATTTAGTGTCAAAAGCACAATTTATTTCCACATCGGCAAAAGTGTATCACCTATATGTTATACTCAGTGGTGTAGTCCTGAAAAAAAAAGCTGGGGGGAAACTTATAACATAAGAAGATAAGAAATTAAAATCGCACACACAAAAGTAGGGGGACACTTATGTTAAAATGTAAAAAGTTTGGGGGATGCTTGTATTAAAGTAAAGTCGAGGGGGTAGTCGACTACGCCACTGGTTATACTCTTTGTAGTTAGTATACAGGTTTCAAAATGCAAGGGACCATATTTTTATCTTAGTAATGCCTTTTACAGTTAGTGGGGTCACAATTTAGTAAACTGCCTTTTTTAGGACTTTTTAAAAAGTTGTCTCATGTTTGCATATTTATTAAGGAAAAACAGGAAAGCTAACGTGCAATTTAAGTGTTATAACAATGTCACACTTCCTTGATTATATAAAGTGATTTACAGCGCAGTTTGAAGAAATGTTTAATTCTAGTGCAAAGAAAAACAGTTCAATTTTATCTTGTAATTTCAAGATCTGATCTTTTAAAAAAGTTATAGTTAGAAATGTTTTTTGATATTTGCTTAATCCTCATCCTGGAATTTATATGATGTGTGTTACCTTTAGCAAAATGATAAATATTTCTTCGAAAATGTAAAATTGTTGCTGTGTGCAAAACTTAAAATTATTCTATTTTCTGTCATTTACGAAGCTCATTGATAAGACCGATGAAGAAATGATATTATTATGAAAATGATATATGTTTGTTGAAAATAAACAGAATTCTCTTTTTCTGCAATATGAACATCAAAATTAAACAAGTATTAACAAACATTTATTTCCACACGACACTTTTATGAAATGAAATCGCTGCTGGAACTGAATGAAAATACATCGTTTATTAAATACCTCGTCTGCTTCTGAAATCGATGTCTAAATACAGAGCCTTCAAATGACGAAGGCATCCCATTATTGGCTCATGTAGAGAGCTTACGCCTTGCAACCATTGGCTGAAACCCACTGCCCGTCACAGAACCCTTGTAGTGTGAATTGAAATCACGTTTCTCCGTCACGGACGAATTTTGTCCGTCCGTCCGTCGGTTGTATGTGTGAATCCAGCTTTACGCTTGAACAAAGTTGGGAAATATTGAAAACTTAATTCCAAAGTCTTCTACCCAAACGGTAAGAAATTTACGATGAGGCTCACTTCCATCTCGGAGGCTATGTCTATAAGCAAAATTTTCGCATTTGGAGTTCAGAGAATCCATACTTGACTATTGAGCAGCCTATGCATCCACGAGTAACTGTTTGTTGTAGTTTTTAGTACGGTGGCATCATTGGGCCATTTTTCCTTGAAAATAAGCGAGGAGCCGCCGTTACCGTCAATAGTGAATGTTACTGTGCCATGCTAAACGAATTTTTGTTTCCAAGAATTGAAGAGGATGACATCAGTGACATTTGGTTTCAACAGGACGGGGCCACTTGCCACACAGCCAACGTAACCATCATCATTTGCACACTGTTTTTGTGAATCGAACAATCAGATGAAATGCTGATGTGAATTGGCCGCCTCGGAGCTTTGATTTGACCTGTTGGATTTCTTTTGTTGGGAGCCCTTAAGGATAAATGTTATGCTAATCACCCAAATACGATTGATGCCTTGAAACACAAAACCGATATTGTTATTCGTGTGACTGGAGCCTAACAATCAAAAATTTACTAAAAAATTAGGTTGATTGGATGGGGTACTGTTAAGCCAGCCGTGGCAGTCATGTGAATGATGTTGTGTTTCATTCATAAATGAAAATGTTCAGTCGTTCTATAGTCTGTGTAAATTAGAATAGGCGCATCAACGTCACACCTCCACCTTTTCCCCTGCTGGTCGTCATGGTTTCCGTGCTAGAAACTTTACCCCCACATTAGTTTGGCGATCGCAAGTAAATTTCCTGTTTTAGTTATAATAATAACTAAGAGTTCAAATCAGATTTATTTTTCAATGACAAAAATATATTTTGGAGTGCTAAAATACTATTAAAAGATTTGATGCATAATAAAATAACAATGAAGATGTTTTAAAAAAGCGAAAAGTTTACAAATTAGTGCATATCTTTTAGTTCAAGTTCAGAGCATGTCAATTTCAAAAATGCAAGTTCTAACCCAATTTTTAAAAAGTTCATCTTCGCTTTTGCTAAAACTAGTTTCACTGTCATCTTGCAAGTTAATGACAATTTTTTCAACTGCTTCGTCTCTGATAGCAGATTTTACAAAGCCTTCCTCTTGCAAATTTTCCGCATGTCTCACACAATTTTTCCAATTATCTACCGATACGTTTAGCAAAGCTTCTTCAAGTAAATTGCGAACATCTTTAATTTTGAATATTTTGTTTTTGTTCGCAATTTCACCTTTCACTTGGGCCCATATAAGTTCGATTGGGTTATATTGGCAATGATAAGGGGGAAGTCTCACCACTTCATGGCCCATTTCGTATGCCAATTGATCCAGTTCGTAAACCCTGTACTTTTGCTTGTGTTCCTTCACAATATTCAATAGTTCTGGCCTGGTTTGGGTGGCGTTGTGGGGAATATTTTTTACTCGAAGCCAAGCTACAATGTCAGCTTTTTTCGTCTTTGTGTAAAGAATATTTTCCGCGTATGTTGAATGGTAACTTGCATTGTCCATAACGATTACACATGGCTCTTCTAATCCTCGTAAATCGAGAAACCATTCTTTAAAAACTTCACTATTCATTTCTTTGTGATAAAATCCCCTGTGCTTTTTGACTGGAATATGAGCTGTGCCGACAGAATAAAGCCTTGATTAGCAGATCCAGCATGGCAAATTATTAGTCTAGAACCTTTCCCCAATGGAACGTTTAGTCCTCCCTTGCTGGTAGAACTGTGCCAAATGTATTTAGGTGAATGGTTTGCATTTACCCAAGTTTCATCGAGATAAAACACTTGCCCGAATAAAGGGTCATTTCTGACATTGTGCATTTTTCTCAAAAACTGCATACGGGAAACAAAAATGTTGTTTTGTTCCATTAAAAATTTGCACCCATCATTGCATTTTTTGTAAGAAAATCCAAGTTGTTTTAAGATTACCCATAACGATTTTTTGCATCCAGAAAAACTGATCTTTTCAGCTAAATGCACTTTCAAACTTGCGATGGTTGGGTATTCCCCTCTGTCATAAAATTCCTGAATAGTTTGGTGAAAGACACTTTTATTAAAATCATCCAAGTCTGCAACAGGTTTTGGACGGGGATTTTTTTTTTCTTGGGAGACTCAAAAGCTGGTGCATTATTTACAAGATAAGCAGCTGCAGTCTCAGCAGTTCTATTAGCCTCAGCACAAATTCGTTGCACTGTTCTGTAAGAAATGCCACACACATCGGCAGTTACTTTCTATGTACTTGTAAACAGTTCTTCAACAGTAGCTTCCGGCTGCGATGATACCAGTTCTTTGAAATAATTATACACACTGTAAATAACTTGTTTGGATTGTCTTCTGACATCAGGGCTACTCATGATAAAAGGTCTCACAAACAATTTAGCGCTGAATTTATGATACAATAATGAAGTAATAACTGAGAAGTGAGGGTAAAATTAGACAACAAACCTACAGTGCTAGAACCAACTCCATAAGCCGGGAAAACATACACCTCAGAATCAAAATATTAGAATAATGAAATTTTTTTACGAATTAAAAATATCGTTTGGTAATTTAATGTCTTTTACTGCAAAGATGCAAGCGATATTTTCATTAAGAACTTATTGTTGATTAAACATATTTATTATCATAAAATTAATATCATTTTTTAAAAGATAATTTGAAAAAAAAATGTTGAAAATTCAAAACATTAGAATATTTTTTCAAATGGTTCAAAATATTAGAATATTTCGCAATAATTTTCCTTTAATTATCACCAATTCATAACTGGTGGCATCATTGATAAAATTCAGACGATTTTATTTAAAACCAGTATTATTTTTGTAGTTTGCTTTATTCTTCTTAATATTTTGAACCAATATACATTTTATTCCAATATTTTGATGTGTTTCAGAAAGCTATTATACCTAATTCATTGTATTTTATATTTTGTAAATGTTAAAATCTTATCTAAACATTCCAGATTTAATTTATAAGAAATTTAAATGCATTTACTTAGAATCAAAACTAAATAAATGGAAAATAAATTATTGCTATTACTTTTTCTCAATTATCCTAATATTTTGAATCGGAGGTGTAGTAATGCAATTGCCTTAACTGCAGTGCAAAAAAAAAGTCTGGCGCCGTTATCTTTCTCGCCGTTGCCATGGTGACACAAGCAGGAAGTTCGTCCTTGACGCGCCTGTTCTAATTACACAGACTATAACATGTTCTTCCTGCACAGAATCAAGTTATATGATGAATGAATGTGTGTAATAGACAACATGTTATTGCCATGAAAATAAAACTTGTGCACAGTTAATTATTTTTGTTTTCCAACATTTTCAAATTTAAACATATTATTTAACAGTTCAATTCTTTATTTCAAGTATTTTAAGCGATCCAAAGAATTAGCATGCATTAAAAAATTGATATGAAAAATAAAACTAGAGATAGTATCTTCGACATGTGAAAGTCTTCCCTTACAATCATGATGTATGAAATTTCTATAAAAAATTTCAAATAAAAATCTTAGTGAAAATAAAAACAAATTTTATTTGATTTAAATTTTAGAGAAACATTGAATATTTGAAAAGATCAGCTCCCATCATGGACACAAAAAGATTGCACTTTTCGATATGTGAGCAATAAATATTGGATATTTTGATTATTTATATAAATATCATGATATTTTCCAACTACGGAGATAAGAAAGACATCATAAAAAAGAGCGTAATATGTCTAAAGTACAATAGGGTAAGCTTTAAAAAAAAAATTATTTTTTCTTTTACAGAAGGATGGGGTTGAAATATGAAGTAGTTTGTACGCTTGATTTGGGCCATCGTGCAAAGCATATGAAGGTAGCCAATAACAATGGACAGCAGCACAATTTTTACACAAGAATTGAATGTTTTCACGCAATTCCTAGAACAATTTAATTTCAATTTCAAGGTTTTAGTTTGGAAAGCATACCAATATAATCTGAAGCCCTCTTAATTTTTTTCACTTTTTGTTCTGTCCTAAATATTACAAAAGTTCCATAAAAACAAATTTTTGTTAAAATTGTTTGCAACTCATAAAGTTAGAGAGGCAACAAGAATAAACTACATTTGTTTTTAAATGTCTATGTGTGCATGTGAGAATTTAAAATTCTTCACAAGATTTCACGCAAATTTTAAACCATTAAAATTTGATTTTAATTAGATACAAAATTATTGAAAATGATAATAATAGTATGAATAATAATAATAATACGTACCAGTAGCAGTAGTACATGTATACCATACCATAAATATGTATAATTACAATACAATAAATATATGCAATGCAAAAAAGAATAATAAAAAATTAAGGCTTAAACAAAATTGCGACATTTGTGAATAATAACAACGCAAAGTGAAAGTAAGTAACTTACACGACTGAATTTAATGAAGATGCAGGATTCTGACTACCAGGTTGCTTATTTCCAAAAAACTTCTTTGTCACACCAAATATCATACGATGTATGCCCTTGCGATTAGCTACCTGCAAATGGAAACAAACATTTGAACGCACCCTCACCAATGAATAAAGTTACAAGAAAATCTGGCATTAGAGAAAGAACACATCCAAATAGACATGCATCTTTTAAAATTAAATTATTAATATTATATTTTTATTTATACAGTATGGGGCTCCAAATTGGGAGCGCTCAAAGCTGCAATTTTTCTGGACTTAAGAATTTTCCGGGGGTCCTTACTCAAAAATTTGTCAGTAGCATCAGAACCCATAGAATTTGCTTTCCAATTTTACATTAGCATTATATTAATTTATACCATATTTTATTACTGTATATATGTACTCACTTATAAGTCAAGAAATTTAACAAAAAACAAAGTACAGGTCGATTTACATGCAAGACAAAACATCGAAAAAACTAGATTGTTCCTAATTTTATTTCAATCCCTATTACTAAAGAACAAAAGAAAAGAATTCTGGCAAATTCTAATATTATTTTATATTTTCTAGCCTCTCACTAAAGACTTTTAATTACAGTAAAAGATCCGATTATTGAGGAAATGCAAGAAATTCTGAACTTCAGCTTCACAAATGAAAGTTAGAGATCACTCAAAAAATAAGAATAATTCATATAGTAAAGCTACAAGAAATAAAAAGTCAATCTTAATGGTATTAACGCAACAATTAATAAAACTCAAATTGCAAAAAGGCCCTTATACAGAAATTGCAATCTCAAAAATGCAAACCTTTTCGTACACGGTTATGAAAACTGAACCATTTTCAACAAGTTCATTACATTTCCCCTCCCCCTTCTATTTAAAATGTTTATTTCCAAAAAAGGCTACAAAATATTGCCCTATTTTTATTTCAAAATTGAGGGCCGTCTTTCGTAGCTGATGACTTTTTTTGAAAAAGTTGCACATTTTGAGAGTTTGAATGTAGGGTCCCACATTTTATTTCTATTTTGGATTGTGCTACAGAGGAAAATACATCCAGGCATGAGCATTTTTTCCGTCATTTACTTAATTATTGCATTTTCAAAATTTTATTTTTATTAATTTATTTTCATTTTAATCTATTTATGTATACACTTTTGTAATCAATAAAACTAAAAAAAAGAAAGAAAAGAAGTTCTCGGAAAAGTATAACTATTTTAAATAAATGCTAAAAAGCTTTAAAAAATCTTTATGCAAGAACCAAAGCAAAAAACAATATGGCTAAAGCAGAGTACACTTTAATAAAAAGAAGTGATAATGGTTCTTAAGTCGTTTTACTTTCTAACGACTCTAAGTTTGAAAAGCAATTGAATTGGAGTCTTATACTGCTTTCCAGTTTTCTTTAGTTTGAATGTTTTACCAATGAATTTAGTATGTAAAATTATATACATCAGTAAATATAATAGAAATAACTTAAGGTTGCTGTTCATTGAAACACTCTTAAAGAACAAGTTCAATAATTATATGTGTTTATCGCACTAAAATACAAAGCATACACACAACACACTAAAACCAAGTGGAAATGAGAAATGGTGAAATTTAGTAATAATATATAATCACAGCATGGATGCACTGAATGATTTCCAACACATGTGGCTGATTTGTAAACAACCCTCGTTCAATTCATCTCTTTCCAAGAATTAAAAAAAGAAAAGAATACAACTCACTAACTTACCGAGATTTTTGTGAATATTTACGACATCCAACTGAAATTTTTTTTATCAGTTGCCCTGCATAATGCTATGAAAGTTAAAAATTGCTGTCCTTCGCACATGCATAGTAAAAAAATAATTCATTTACGTACTTATATTTTCTCTAATACTCATTGTTTTAATTTCTAATTTCAGCATAATAATGCTGTTGTACACTCTCAAATTTTTTACATGCTTGGTGAAATTTCGTGCAAAACTCTGAGTGTTATTGGCCAAAAACATGCTGAGAAAATTGGCATTTTGGAAAGACGTGATTGTAAGTTTGTGAATATGTCTTCTAGTGTTATGACAATGGATGGAAATATTGTATGTAGCAAGTAAATTTTTCTATGAAATTCACAGCTTTCTTCAAACATTTTACGAGACAGGCTGACTGAAAACATCTTTCCTTTACTTCAATTTGTTGCTGGTGAAATTTTTACTGGAAAGTGAAGTGAAGCACGTTTTATGTGGGGAACTATGTAACCGAAATTCCGGAACATTTTGGTCCAACAAAACGTTGAAAACAAAATGTTGAAAATTCAAATTATTAGAATATTTTTTCTAATGGTTCAAAATATTAGAATATGTATTCAACTGGTTCAAAATATTAGAATATTTTGCAATAATTTTCCTTTAATTATCACCAATTCATAACTGGTGGCATCATTGATAAAATTCAAATGATTTTATTTAAAACCAGTATTCTTTTTGCAGTTTGTCTGTTTATTCTTCTTAATATTTTGAACCAATATACATTTTATTCCAATATTTTGATGTGTTTCAGAAAGCTTGTATACCTAATTCGTTGTATTTTATATTTTGTAAATGTTAAAATCTTATCTAAACATTCCAGATTTAATTTATAAGAAATTTAAATGCATTTACTTAGAATCAAACAATTGCCTTAACTGCAGTGCAAAAAAAAAAAGTCTGGTGCCGTTATCTTTCTCGCCGTTGCCATGGTGGCACTAGCAGGAAGCTCGTCCTTGACGTGCCTATTCTAATTACACAGCCTATAAAAAAGTCATAATTTTGAAAAAATATTAATTAGTTGTTATTTTATAGCCGATTTAAATTCCAAAAGTTAAATGGCCCACCCTTTACAAGTGATATATTTATTTTATAAAGATCATTTATTTCTTGAAAAATTAAATACTTATTCATGATAACAGAAGAAGCTAATTATGAATTATGTACATGTGCATGTAAAATAATTAGCTAATAAATATAGTGCATATTTAGCTAAGTTGTACTATAACCAGAATTATGTTTAATTTTACTTGATCCAGAGTTTTGTTTACTTTAAATGTGACCAGAACATTCAAAATAAAGCTTCTGCAGAAGCAGGAAGAAATCGCAGCTAAAGAGTAAAAAAATAATTGTCAAAAAAAATTCAAGTGGCAAAAAAATTAAAGTCACGCTTGATCCAAATACGGATTCTTTATCATCAGAAAAAAAGGCTGTGTTTTGAAGCATCAGATGAGTTAGAAATATCCGAGGTTTAGAATAATAACGATGTCAATATGTATGCAATTGAACAATTACAAGAGGGTGCAACAGTAGAAAATACAAAAAAAAGTAGTCGGAGATCTCTACCGTGCACTTCAAAAACCAAAATTATTTTACTGTTTATTATTACAAAGAACCTTTTCGCATTGGGAAAATTACAAAAGTAGTAGAAGAGAAGAATGTTGAAATGAAATTTCTCGAAAAAAAAAAAAAAGGCAGGTAATTTACAATGGCCACATGAACAATTGTTAATATAATTTATGGGCCAATCATTTAAAAGGGGAGTAGCATTTTTGTTATGGACACTAGTGTCATTGATAATGCTTACAAATGCTACAAGAAATTATGTCAACAATTGTAGAGCTGAAGCAGTTTTAGTTTAAATAAAAGTGTTCCGAGATATAGCATTATAGAGCTCTTTTCTTCATTATTATTTTTTGAGTAATTATTAAGCCCTAACACGCAAATATTCTAAACAAAGAGCTGCCATCTTCCCCAGCACACACAGTAACAGATAAAGCCGGTGATAGGCTTGATGTACATTTTTTTCTGTCTTTCAACCTAGGACTCTTATAGATTGATTTCAAAATTGGGTACAATCGCCGTGACTTGTTTCTAATGAAAAGTAAATCTTTTTTTTCTTAGGACCTCTTCCCCCCATATCAATGACAATGAGTTTTTAGCCCCTATTTCTCGGAACACAGCTGGTTTATAACTTCGATAGGCTGATTGCGCAGTTGTGATGTGTGCCTCGTGCACACAACGATTAAAATGGCAGCAAAGAAGAAAAGAAAAAATTATACTATAGGGGTAAGAAAAGTTACAAGTAATTGATAAAGTTTGATGCAAGAAAAGCGAGTATTACTTCGTGAATATGGTTCTGCGGTATAGTTTCGCTATAAAGCGGTTATGTTATAACGTGGGTGCCAAACATGTCCAGCGACACCCGCGTTTTAACAGGGTTTTATATTAGTATCTATTAAACTTTTGGAGATATTCAGATATTGTTTTTTGACCAGTAATTAAATCATATGACCCAACAGCATGAATTCGTTTCAATGTAAAACTTCCAAATCACCAAGGCCCAACACATAGTAAATTTTCTTTACACTTACTTGTCCAACAGACTTCCTATATAGTCAATGTGCCGTGGCCCAAAAGTCAACTGTTATTGATATAGCACTTCCTCCTACGATGTGAGCTAATGGGTTGGAATTCATTTCACTCTGCCACCCATCCTTAAGGGCTCTTTGTGTTCAGTCTCATTAGACAAATGCAATGGCACAGGTTGTTCGTCCATTAAATTACATCCAAAACAAAAATCTAAAAGTAAATTCAAAGAATAAACATTTTTGCTTCATTCTATATTACATGACTGCATGAAATTAAAATGATAAAAGTATAACAGAAAGAAAACACGGTCAAAAACAATCCAAAATAAACTTTCTTGCTGTTTTGAAACCATAATATTAGCGAACTCTATGAAAACAAGCAAGGTTCATAAATATCTGATATTTTCAAAACTGTCAACTTAATGCTGAAGATAAATAACCTCAACTTTATTTAATACAACTTACACATCAACACATATTACACATCATAAACAAGATTATTCTTACATAAAATCGTACTTCATTGTACACATATAATTATTATAATAAAAATATTATTATTTTCTACTTTTAAGCACTTATAACAAGATTTCAAGTTAAAAGATTTCTCTTGCTCAAAACATATGACAAGACCCTCTCAGAATGCTTTATTTTTTTAAAACTTTAAACATAAAATGAAATTTATTTATTTTTATTTCAATATTTAAGTAAAAATGTAAGTTTGCCTGCTTTCCCAGCCGGTCGTGGTATTTAGACTGCACCATACCAAAGCTCGAGAAACAGAGAAAATTCTGTCTAATGGTGCTGCAGTTGGTGAAGTAGTAAACAATTGATTATCTACGTAAAATTATTTTGCTTTTAGTGGCTGTTCAATTCTTATATTGTACGACCAAATAAATGGTTTTACACAGCTAAGAACTCATCTTCAAATATAAACAGCTAAAAAAAGGGGGACTTTTTCGCTATAAAAATCATTACTGAAGTCAAAAGTTTGCATTTAATTTAGATACTATAATTTCATTTTTAACAGCAGCTGAAAATTTATAGCCCCAATTTTTTATACAAAAAATAGAATACATAATGATATTTTCAGAATGCTTCACATAAATGAAAATATCAAAATCCCGATATTTTAAAAATAAATATTGGCTATATATCATGATACAAATCAATTGATATATATACCACCTAGCATGGAAAACAAGTGCATCAAAATATATTAACCTAAAAAAACATCAAAAACTAATGTTCAAAAAACAGAAACTTTGTTTGCAATTTCAACAATTATTCTAAATATTTTAGTAGTATAATTTGTTTTATGCAATCATGCGTGAAATGTTTGTACTTGGCAGCTCCTTTCTGCATTTCACCGATATATGCGACCAAACTTCAAAAATACTAAATTATCATGTTAATAAATATTTTTAAAACTTAACATATTGAAATATTTGCTTCAATTTTTATGAGTGGAATTTGAATTCCTATATTGTACCTAGTAAATTTCACATTAAAGGAGGAGAGAAGGGACAGATATTCTTTACTGGTTACCAGAATTTTCTGCTGCCTACCATTTTTTTTTTCTAAATATTCCTGTTGTCCTGGACAGGAGTGGGTTGCACAGCATTTTTTTTTTTTTTATTTCAGAAAATACTAAAGAAAATATTCAAGTTTGTAGACAGTTATACATTTTATCTAGGTCTGGGGATCGTTCATCTTTCCCTCCCAAAAGGCATCAGATACTCAGCATCTAAACTATTTTTTTAAATATCCGGAAACCCGAGCCATAAAAAGTTCAGTAATATGCGTGCAGAATTTACAGATTTCAAGTACTATAGCAGGATAGAAAAAGTACTATTCACAGTATTAATATATACATCTGTGATGGTTTAGGAACAAATATGATAGTGGATATATTAAATTCAATTCTTTCTTCAAGAATGAACAAATAACATTAAATGAAATATGTATTTCTGTGTGCCGATTTCTAAATTTTTCAAATATTCCTGTTTATATTAAAAATTGCTTTCGAGTTTGAATTAAATTTGGTTTTTCTAACAATTTGTGATTTTTTTAATGTTTCATTTCATGACTAAAATTGCAAGTTAAAATCTGAGACATAAATGAGCATTAATGTGTACAAAAATTGCACAGCAGGAGCTATAGTCTCTCATCTGGATGCGGAGCTGAAGCATTGAAATTTTTACACACAGGAACAATCCACCAAGTTATGATTGAATTACAATTATACAAAAGTGATGCATTATAGCGTTTTTATGTGAATTTTAATCTTCTTTTCTTCACATGAATGTAGTGTCTAGGGCAATTCAATCTGGTATTCTGCTTGTGCTTATTCATCCACACTTCAAAAAACTCATTACTAAATTCTCAATGAATTGCAATTGTATATGTTCATCTCATTTTCATGTGAATTTTCTTTTGTTCTGATGTACACAATGTGTAATGTACTTCAACCAGCAATGTACGCAATGTAAATTGACTAGGTCGGTTTGGTCAGATCCGCCCCTTCGCAAAAAGGGCACCTCAACGCATGAGCCAGAACTCCATTATATTCTCGGTAATCTTGTCTGCCTCTTTATACTTTCTTACATGTTTTTTTTTTTTTGATCTGAAAACTCCACATAAATAAAAACTCCTGTAAAAATCTCCCAAATATTCTGATGCATCAACTCGATCTATACCCTCCCCCCAGTGGGCACCCCTGTCTTAAGGCTCAAGAAACGATTCCATAAATGCTGGGACCATAAACACAGGACAACGAAAGCCAGAATGCATAATATGAAATTCAGATCATAAATCTTTTAAAGCGTTTACAGCTAACACTGTTAGATTCAATGAGTTCCGGTACACAGTAGAAAAATAGCTTCTTTGTACTTACTTATTTTTAATGCAGCCGGAGGTCGGTAGGATTACGGTTATCTGGGCGCGGCGATAACTCGCCATTTCTGGCAACCCCCTTCCTTTTATGGTAACCCTGATTGGCGAGGAAAGGAGGATGCCAAGCTTGGCGTCTTTGCCGATAACATTGCCAATCTTGCATCCGTCGCCGATTGCAACCCTTCCCTCGAATCTTGCTTTCCCCTTCATTGGCGTGGCCTTTGACCTCGGATCGCGTTTGCTATCGTATTTCGTTTTCTGCTGTTTTTGCTGATTTCTTAATCGTAAGTACGCTTTGTTTTAATTAATTGATTTTTAATTTTTTGTATCTGATTATCATTTATTATTTTATTTATTAATTATCAGAAGAGAAACCAAAAGACTTAAACTAATTACCAAATTAAACCATGCCGAACTAAAACCTGAATGTTATTATTATTTGATAAAATATGATATTTTAATTGTAGTTTTATGCATATATTAAATATTAAACACCAAAATATACTTGTATTTTCACCTAATGAACCGATGTTAAAAGATCCGGGGAGATGTTAAGCTTTTTTCCAAATGCTTTTAACGCGTGTTTTCTTTCGTAATCGTAAGTACGCTTTGTTTTAATTAAATAATTAATTAACTATTAATTATTTGAATCAGATTATTAATTATTTTAAATCAGAAGAGAAACCAAAAGACTTAAACTAATTACCAAATTAAACCATGCCGAACTAAAACCTGAATGTTATTATTATTTGATAAAATATATTTTATATGTAGTTTTATGCATATATTAAATATTAAACACCAAAATATAGCCGATGTTAAAGATCCGGGGAGATGTTAATCACATGCTTTTTTCCAAATGCTTTTAATGCATGTTTTTTACGTGTAAGTTTTATTTTTATTTATCTATATAGTATTTATCATTATGTATTACTTTGAAAGCGAAATATTTCACTGCATCACTATATACATTTGTTTAATTGGAATAATTACTTTAACCGTTGTACAAATTGTTGTAATTCAGATGTCGAAAAAAGAGAGAAAGGGTTCTGCTGGCCCCTCGGGGTCACGCCCTTCTGTGCCCATCTCCTCCGCTTCTGCAATCCACCCTAAATTGCAGGACTTTAGTTTTGTCGATTGGGGTGGCATTGTAGAGTCGGAGGAAACTGCCCGGCAGTTTTTTTTTGAGATGGGTGTAGCCCCCAGCCCACAGGAGTGTCCACCTTGTGCCTGCGGCAGGCAAATGACTGCGCGAAAGGATGCTAGTGTGAAACTTGGATTTCGCTATGTCTGCGGGAAGTGTAATATTAAGGTATTAGTTCATTTTTTTATTCTTATCAACGAAAAATAATTTTGTTTCGATAGTTACCCATTGCAACTTCTGATATATACTTTTTTAGATCAATCCAGGGCGTAATACATTCTTTGAGAATCTCCGGGTTCCTTTCCGGGAGGTCTTTCTGATGGTGGCGTGCTTCGTGATGAAGCTCCCCATGATGATGGTGCAAAAGCAATTATGTGCCTACAGGCGCAAAATAGGCGAAAAGCACCCTAACATGTCCAATGAAACAATTGTGAATTTCTTCAGTTACTTGAGGGAGATCGCGGAAGTCTTCGCTTCCCACCATTCTGGCCTTTTGGGGGGACCCGGGAAAACAATATTAATGGATGAAACTTTCCTGACGACGAGGAAGTATGGACTGTCCATTACTATCAGAGGTTCCGACTCAGCGGCCTTTCGGAATACGGGGCTCAGATTGACCAGTTCTTGAGGGACCTCGCCACTGTGTATCCTGGGTGGAAGAGCGAAGGCCTAAAGCTGAAGGAGTTTGTTTTGCCGACGCCCGAGTCAGAGGGGATAGAGGACCTAATGCCTCGTTACAAATGTCCCAAAGCCGATCCTGTTGATGAGGTGGAGTTCGTCGAGTGTGATGATTTTGAGGACCCTGACCCTAAGGATCCAGATTTTGAACCATAATTTTATTTTGTAGTAAGATTCTTTAGTATTTAGTTATAGTTATATTTTACATGTCCCCATATTTTCCCATACAATTCGTAACACTTCTTTTTTCTTTTTCTCTTCTTCCAGAATGTTTATTGTATTGTGGAGAAAACCACTGCAAAATCAATATTTTAGGTGCACTTGATGAGGTGGGTCCCCGTTCCCGTGCACTGGATAAAGATAGCTTTAAACTGATACAGCTATCTAAACCGAACCCTCATCTCTTTTTTTGCAATGCAATGCAAAAATTGCTATTATATGCTATCCTTCTTTTCCTGTTTAAATGTATCATTTTTCTATAATTTTATACTATTTTTCAGCCTGGAAATATTCCACTTGAAATTTAACATGAGTGCTAATTACCTGAATATGAGGTGGGTCCACGTCCCGTGTGCTGGATAGGGTTTTAGCATTTCGCCTGATATTCCTTAATTGAGTGCTAATTACCTGAACTGAATCCTCACTTTTTTTCATCAACAACGTAAAGGCTCTTAATGTAAAAATTGTCCGGAGGGGTAGAATGCAGTGAAATACTTCATACAATTTCTACTTGGAGTTTGTTTCTCCTTGTTTAGTTTATGTATGTTTTTTGCAGTGAAATACTTAGTTTTCCAATTAGTTATTATTACCATACTAGCATTAGTGCATAGCATAAATAAATTGGGAACTTAATTTGATTCTCAAAGTTTGCATAGTTTATATATTTTGTTTACTATATTTTTATACTGAAATACTTAATTTTCTAATTAGAGTTATTATTGTGCCATAAAGATGCATATATTTGCAGTGAAAAGCTTTTTCTAGCGCCGATTCACGATGTTTATCGAAAAAATGACCCAACGTTTTTGATCGTTTTATCATTAAATACCGCAAAATAACTAAGTCCATCGAAAAAATGACAAATTTATCATTTCTAGCGCCGATTCCAGCGAAAAAATGACAAAGTCAAAAAAAAAAAAAACCTAAGTTTTTGATCGTTTTATCATAAAATGCTGCAAAATAACTAAGTCCAGAAAAAAAACATTAGTATTTGATCACTATTTTAAGAATAAATATAAAGTCCGGGAAAAAAAATACCAATTTTGGCGATGTTTACATCTGGAACGTAAACATCACCAACACCGGGGTTTGGCGCCGCCAAAAAAAATCCAAGATGGCGCCAACGCCCAGTTTACCGTAAGTTTCCCCGGAGGTCTAAGAATTTCATTCGCGCTGCATTCCATCCCTCACACTGTTTGCATGCGCTTTGCCCGCCATCTCTTGAAGACGCAAACAAACTCCCGCGTAATTACAACCACGGGTAAGGTTAACTTTAAATAAGAAGAGATTCTGGTGAAAAGCTTCTCCTCTCCCATGCAAATCAAGGGCAATAAGCATGCATATGACTGGAGTTGAGTTATCATACGTCCTCGAATGTTGAACAGTCCCCAAATCTGTATATTTTTAATTGTTTATCCTCAAAAATATTTTAACCTCTTGGGGACGCAGAAAGTTCCCGAATTTAAAAAAAGTCTGTTCTTTCTCATGAAATTGCTTCTAGATTTGCAACTTTGAACTTTTTGATTTTCTAACGGGCAATGAACGAAGAAGATATGCATAATACATGTTTGCATACCCTTGAAATATATGAATGAGTTTATTTCTTCTTAATAGAGGTGTATATGTATTGGTTTGCTATGTCCCCACAATATTTTTCTCGGGTCCCCAAATTCACTGTCAGAAATATGGTCAGCCTATACTAAAAGCTAGTAGAATGTAACAGGACGTCTTTAGCGATCAGCATTTAACATCGTTGGAATGGGAGGGGGTGGGGGACAATTATTTCTTCTTGACCTCCCTAAAAGAGGATAATGCCCCTTTCATATGCACCAACGGGAATATTCATTCGTAACATCAAATATTACATGAAAGTTTCTGTCAGAAATACGTTTTTTATCTATAATTAGCTTTTAAGCGATTTTTTAAATAGGATATTTAGCACATTAAATGGCGGATATTGATTTTCCTGCATTTTAATAGTATATTTTAACTAAAGTTATGATCTGATGCCGTGTTCTACAATAAAACTTCATACATTAGCAACTCAAAATGGTTGATTTTTCTTTTTATCATTTTAAATCATTATCAGTAAAACTGACGCGATAGATAAAAAAATGCTTTACGGATACTAGTGTTGTAAGGCTTTCGAAACGCAACGTTTCTTCTGGTTGAAGGGACGGCCCCCTCCCCCCCCCCCCAGAAATTTAAAGCAAAATGTGGAAGTTTTAAATTTCACAAGCTTATTGTTTTTAATGAGATTCGCTTTCTTTTTTAAAAATACAATTACATCATATGATGAATATTTATTTTCCCTATGTCCAGAGCCTGACGAAGGCAGTTGAATACGAGGCAGCTGCTCTAGGCCCCCCATATCGGGGGGGGGGGGCGAGATTGAATAGAAAGTATGTATCACATTATTTGGTTCTTCATTATACTGAAGTAGTGAGGTAGAGGGTGACACCAAATAAATTTTTGCACTGGGCAAGAGATGCAAAAAATCGGGAAATTTTGAAGTGAGGGAAAAAACCTGGGAATTTCTGGGAAGAAATTGGGAATTTTGGGAACATTGGGAAATTTGTGGGAAAAAAACAAACTTAAGCTTTTTTCAAATAAACATAAATTATTTACTCAATATAAAATTTTTTTCAGTATTCAACTATTGTTAGAGAGCATATAACATTGCAACGTTATATTATTTCGATTCTAGAAATGTGATCTAGCGTGAAACACATTTATATCACACCTATAATTTGTAAAATTAATTTGTAAATTCAATAAGCTTTTTTGTTGCAGTATATTGCTGATTCTAAAAATGTAATTGATTTGTTTACTTATGCGGAAAATAAGATTAACCTTCAAAATCGTTTTTCTTCTTTACTCATAGATTTCAAATTACTATAAGAAATAAGCGTATACACATACCTTATCTGTTTCATTCATAGCATTTTATTGCAACTTTACCAACACATTTGGACGGGTAATTTTTTATGTGAAAACTACGTTTAATTACCAATGTAAGCTCAAAATATGTAGAAGATTTATTAAAATTACTATTTTAGAAAAAAAAGAAACGAATATTCCCAGCTTTCGGAATTTTTCAACTTTCCCGATTTTGCTTTAAATTCCCGAGGAAAATACCTGGTTTCTCTCCGGGAATAAACCGGGTGTTTTGAAAGCGTTGCAACGCTACCCGGGGCCCCAATTAGGCTAAGACGGGCCCTGGCTATGTCATGAATATTTTAAATACTATTAATATTATGAAATGGATATTTCATAATATTAATTGTATTCAGCAATTTTTTAATCTATTTTAGAAAAAAAATATTCGTAATTAATTTTCAAATACATATGGTATATTCATATAGTACCAAAAATTAATATGCAGAGAAGTTTTCTTATTTATCTCCTATGTGCTGAAGAAGTCACATTTAATGAAAATAACAAATCCAGCAAAAATACAAATTATACATCACAGTTTGTAACTTGTAAAAAACAACTATTTATTCACCCTTAGCTGATAATCATTTGCTAATGAATAATTAAAGAACGAAAATTTAAATAACTTAAAATCGTATTGAGTAGTTGAAAAGAAAACAATTCTTTATAAAAAAGATGAGGCATCTACAGTCAAGATTCCTGAAGTGTTTTATGATGAAATCCCTCAATCTAAGCAAATAGTTTCCCCTGAGGTATTCAAACATATCACAAAAATTGTTTATTTTGAATTGGCCCCTATATTCTGTGTTTGGGGTGGGGGGTGGGGGGAGAGATTTGAACTCCTGAATTGCTTATTATTCGTATTTGACGCAATGTGGATATGTCTTTATGAGAGAAGTTAGTTTTCTTTAAGATGAAACTAATACGAAATGGTGAAATTTTGTTACAACTAACTCCGAAAGATCAGGTAAATACTTTAGTTTAAGGAAATTTTGGTTATAATATAAGCACTTTACTGAACATTATTGTTAGAGCATTTTAAAGCATACAAAATTTATTTTGTTTTGTTGGTATTTGCTGTAACAAAATTCTGCTGTTAAGGATGAAAAAAAAAGAAGCTGTTAATGTTTTTTGTTTCGATTGTAAATCTTGATATTTGTTTAAGTGATCAGTAAACAACAAAGTAACACACAAGAAAATTCAAAAGCATCTTTGTCTGGATTGTAAATCTTGATATTGGTTTAAGTGATCAGTAAAAATCAAAGAATTCAAAATCAACCTTTAAAAAAATTTATTGAATTGCATAATGGTGCTTTAAATAGTGTTTCTCATCAAAAATTACCCCTCCAAATGTGTTGGAAAAGTTGCAATAAAATGCTATGAATAAAACAGATAACTTATGTATATATGTATTATTTCTCATAGTAATTTGAAATCTATCTTTCAAGTTAATATAGATTATGATATTCAAGGATAATCGTAGTTTCTGCAAAGCAACAAAATCAAATGCATGTTTAGAATCAATAATATACAATAACAATGCAACAAAAAAGCACATTGAATTTGCAAGTTAATTTTCTCAATTATAAGTTTGATATAAAATGTTAGGTTTGACGGTAGATCATATATTTCGAATAAATATAACTTTGCACCGATATATGTTCCGTAATGATATTTGAAAACTGAAAACATTTTTATATTGAGTAAATACTCTACGATTATTTGAAGAAAGCTCCAAAAAGTCTATTTGCGAAATTGCTTCATTCAGTTCAAAGAATTTTTATCGTCTTCAAAGTAGCTTTCTTGATTGCACCTTTTTATAAAACATTGAGCCTTCTAGTACACTGCTTACTGCATCTGATATGGATACATTTACTTCCAGAAAACCCCCATCTAGTTCCTTCCATTACTTATGCGTTAAATGTTTATCCATACTACCATGGCATCCTCAGCTTATTTCATCAGCAAAAGAGTTTATGTTCTGATGAGTTTGTGTGCAGTATAACTATTTATTTCCTGATAAAATTAACCTAATCTTTCAAAAACTGTTTACCTGCAGATAAAATAAATATATATGTGCACGGAAACATTAATTTTTAAAATTTAAAGAATTAGAAACCCACAGTGTAACTTTTTGTCACACCCATAACCAGTGGCGTACGCAAGGGAAGGGGGTTAGGGTTTTAAACCCCCCCCCCTCTTGAGCGATAAATAATAGTGCTTTATTACCTACTCGAATTTCTTTTAGTAGTTTCAGAACATTATGAACCTTGATAAAATTCTGCGTACGCAGAATTCACAAATATTTTCTTCTAAAAGCAAATATATATTATTTCTTTTAATTTGATTTAAAAAAAAACTAAGTTTTTTTTTTACTAAAACACCATGTGAAATGCAGTTACATTCTTGAATTAACTGTCGCCGAGAGTATAGTAATTATGGGGCAACTGACATTCCATATTATTGGAAGGTTTTTTAGATCCGGTGAATGGTCTGACAAACTAATCAACATTTTCTGAAGGGGAAATAAATTCTCCATCCAATTCAAAAGTTATTTTATTTATTTTTTTAAACTAGAAACTGTCCAAAATGCTGTTGCGATCGACCGAAAATGGGCTCGCGATCAACCGGTCGATCGCGATCGACGGGTTGCCGACCACTGGTTTATATGAATAATACAACGATTTGAAATGTTTCTGACTCTTGATTTGATCTCATTCACCATCATATTAGAATATTGTACAGATTAGATGCGCAATTGTGATTTTAAAAAACACACACAGATTTATAGTTACATAATATAAATGTGCGTGCGTTCTTAAAATCACGAGAATTATTCTCGATTTTTAATATAGTTACATATATTAAAAACACCCACATTTAGTTATTATATATATATATATATATGTATATATTAATTTATCATGGGGTATTTTTTTTACGCAAACGTATTGTATATATTAGTGGTTGCCTTCTTTTATTAAATTAAGAATTGTTATTTAGAAAAAAAAAAAAAAAAAAAAAAAAAAAAAAAAAAAAAAAAAAAAAAAAAAAAAAAAAAAAAAAAAAAAAAAAAAAAAAAAAAAAAAAAAAAAAAAAAAAAAAAAAAAAAAAAAAAAAAAAAAAAAAAAAAAAAAAAAAAAAAAAAAAAAAAAAAAAAAAAAAAAAAAAAAAAAAAAAAAAAAAAAAAAAAAAAAAAAAAAAAAAAAAAAAAAAAAAAAAAAAAAAAAAAAAAAAAAAAAAAAAAAAAAAAAAAAAAAAAAAAAAAAAAAAAAAAAAAAAAAAAAAAAAAAAAAAAAAAAAAAAAAAAAAAAAAAAAAAAAAAAAAAAAAAAAAAAAAAAAAAAAAAAAAAAAAAAAAAAAAAAAAAAAAAAAAAAAAAAAAAAAAAAAAAAAAAAAAAAAAAAAAGCGAGCCCATCACTTGAGCTGCCGAAGCTTGTTTGTATTTTAATTTTTGCAGCAAATAAAATGATTTTCGTCAATATACAGTAAATTTAGACCAAAAATGGCTTTGGATCCAATCAAAAACTGAAATTTCAATTTTAATGCCGCTTATGTACCAATAAATCTTTCTTCTCCTGTTGAAAAAAAAGATTTGTTGATAAATAAACGACCGCTTTGTGTGGTGCAGATGGCCGAATGGATAGAGCACAAGATTGTTAGATCATACACCGCGGGTTAGATTCCGGCAATCTTCTTTTACTGTTTCTACGCCTCGAAGATTCTACATCTCGAAATAATTGAAAAACGGTAAAAATTTTGTTTTAAAACCCATTTTTAAATGGTTATAAACCCGTAAACTTTTGTTTTTACGGTTTTTTAACCAAGCTGATTGGAAATGGTTAGGTCCCGTAAAGATAGAAAAGTGTTCCAAACCGTAAATTTAACGGTGAATTAGATGGACAGACTGCTGCCGGTCTTTTAGCCGTCATTTCATGATGAAATTTCTAACAGTGTAGAGAATGATAATTAGGATCATTTGGGGGTCCTTGTAAGCATAGGACCGATGAACGAGTACCTAACTAACGCGTAACTACAAAACGCGTACAACGTCAGAACAAAAATTCCTTATTAACACGTTGATGGACACTTGCATCTACACCCGTCAAAGCGAAGTTCACTATGCGGCATGACGGCAATAGCCATCCAAAAAGAAACAGTCGTTCTTTTTAGACACTACGCTTATAGCGGCACAAATGTGCATTGACCGGCGTACAAGTAGTAGCCTAGTGTCATGTTTTGGAAACAATTTTTCAGGTTGAATTTCGTTTTCCACCTTGTTATGGTGTGTGTTAGTCTGTTGCAATGGTGGGATTTAATTATTAAACTAAATTTGGGCACCAAAGCAATAAACCAACACAGTGTGATCGTATAGTGGTTTTTTTTTTTTGTCTTATGCGTTGTGTAATTATGAATTCAATTCAAATATATATATATAAATTCATACCAAATGAATAGAATTATAAAATACTTTAGAAAAAGGAAATACACTGCATTAAATTTAAGTTATTTATTAAATTCTGGGTTTTCATAAATTAAAATATTTTATCAGATTAGGTGCACCCCAAATTTAGATCAAAAGCATGAATAAAAATCACATCATAAGTTATAAAAGATAAAAATATTCATTCATTGAAACAGTCATGATGAGCGATAAATGAAGATGGTATTAAGAGTTCGTGTGAACCACAAGTTAGATGAAAAAGTTAAAACCGTTGGTTTATCTTAAATGCTCATAGCTTTTATTTGAGCTATATCCTTTTATCAACTCGTCGAGAGGGTCAGGAATCGACGGCCTTACCCCTTTCAGACGGTGACTTGTAAAGTATTATAAAAAAAATATTACTTCAAGGTAGCTTGGAATTTGCACGTGGTGATGCCTTCCTTCCATTGGAATTTGGGGAAAAGGGTTTTTTTTTCAACTTGATGATCCACAGTTGCACGTCATATGAAGATCACTGCATTCCTTTCGTTCCCTTGCTTGCACGACGGTAGTTCATCGAAAATATTCATACTGGGAATATGTTGGGAAAGTTCATTGCAGCATCACGCATGACTCTTATCCTTCATCTTTTTTGATCGTGCGCTCACCTTTTCATAACTTAATACTTTCTTGGTTATTTAATGATTATATTGATGCTTTTCATATGCATAGATTTAGTTTAGGAAATTCATCCTATTTCAGAAACATATTTTTTTTTTTTTTTTTCCTCTTTCTTCTTCCCTTACCTTTTTCTCCTCGCCAATTCCACGACCTTCCATCTTCGCAGATGGGGAGAGAAGCCTCGAAACTTCTAGAACAAAAATGTAATTCAATTTTCTCTTTGTGACGTAGTTGGACCTTTCGTGTCTGATTCGTTAACTATTAGTGTGAGACTGTGGTTAAGGTAAATCACGTTAGCTGGTGGTGCCATCTGGCAACGAATTTTGCTATTAGCTAACATTTTGATTATAATGTAACATTTTCGTTACATTTTATCCCCTTCAGAGGAAAAAAAAAGAGAAAAAAAAGAATATGACATACAGGTACAGTAGCAAAAGAAAATTTAAAAGACAATTATTATGATGCTGATTATCAAATACAAACAATAACCTTTGAAGTCAATATCATGTGACATACATATCAAAAAAAAAAATTTTTAAAGCAGCATTAAAAAAATTTTTGTATATATCCTTGATCAAATTCAATCAGTCACCAGAACAAAATTTAATTCATGTCATAAACCCTTATGATTGTTTTGCTATCATTTCATCTTTACATTCAATTATCATGATTCAAATTGTTGACACATTAGTTTTACCTTGTGACATATGCAATATACTTGATTCCATTCTTCATTGCAAGGTGTTGACACATTATCAATTATCACTCATAAGCTGTGACTATATAACAATAAAAATGTGACTACTAATTAATTTGTAGCATATGTTACTCAATTTCTCTTACAATTTTTTTTTTTTTTTTTTTTTATAAGGTAGAAAACAGAATTGATGTTAGAAAATTCCTAGTGTTGTATACACACATCTATTTTTCAGAAAATTCCTCCCCAGTTAAACACGGAACCAGCCTGCTGTAAAACTAGAAAAATGCCTTAGTGGCGCCAAAAGATATTTAGGAAACCCGAATCTGGAATAAGTTTTCTGTACCCTATTTGTTTCATGTAGAGGAGAAAAATGATTTGTTTACATTTTTATTGTTGAAGATTAGGTCTCAACTCATGCATAGGAATCAATTTGCTAACATGTACTTTTAATTGTTTGTCATCACTATCTTTTTGTATGATGTAATTGTCATTTCTAATAATACGTATGATTTCATAAGGTCCTGTGTTTTTCTTTTCTAACACATTTGAACTGTGAAAATTTTTAAGATAAACTTTGTCCCCAATTTTGAATATGATTTTATCCCTACCTTTAATTTGTTTATTTACACTTTTAATGTATTCACTCTCATTTTCTTTTACAATTTTTTTGTTTCTCTGAGATGTTCATTTAACAATTTGATATAAGTAGAGTATTCCTCAACTTTTTTAGGTGATTCAAAATTTTCAGAAGGCATATTAGTTTTCTTCCCAAAAATAATTCAGCTGGAGTGAATTGTGTAGCAACATGAACAGAATTGTTATAGTGCAATTTGAAAAATAAAAGTCTGTCAGACCATTCTGATATTTTCTCTGACATAGCAGCTAAACTCTGTTTCATGGACAGATGGATCCTTTCAAGAAGACCATTGGATTGAGGAAAATAGATAGATGATTTTCTATGTTCAATTTTTAGATTTTTTAAGTATTCCTCAAATTCTTTCGAACAAAAATTAGTACCATTGTCAGTTAGTAAAATTTTGCAAAGTCCAAAAATCTGGAAAAATACTCATTTAGAGCTTTGATAATAGCAGGTGTTTTGATGTTGTGCAATGGTATTGCTTCGAAGTACCTACTATAGTGATCAATTATTGTCAAAATATAATTTTTGTTGTCATGTGATCTAGGTAATTTTCCTACATATCAATAGCAAGCATCTGAGCTGAGCAAGTTCACTTTTGGGTACCATAGAACATTTGTTTTGGTATTTCTACTTTTGTTTTCAAGGCATTTTGAACAATTATCAATGTAGGTTTTTGTGTCTAAGAACATTCCTGGCCAGAAGAATTTGCGGAATAAAAATTCGTAACTTTTTTTGTACCAAAATGTGGTGCATGGGCATTGGCAAGACAGATTTTTACAAGTGAGACAGGAATTAAAATTTTGTTATGTACAGATTTGATTTGTTTTTGGAAAAATGTTTGATCATAACAAGATTTGTATGAGAGTCAATGAAATATTTCTCCTTGGTATTCAAATTGTTGTTTTTTATCTTTTGTATAATGCTAGAGATAAATTCATCACTCTCTTGTTTTTCACGAATAGTCTCATAAGAAATTTCATTTCAGCGCAAAATAAATTGATGTTATTTACTGTAACAGGTTTATTTATTACACGAGAAAGAAAATCAGCTGGATTTTTAAATCCAGGTAGGTAAGAAATTTGATAGGTAAACTGTTGTAAATATAATAACCAACGTGAAACTATATCAGGCTGTTTGTCAAGTTGGATATGATAAGTCAAAGCTTTTGCATCAGTAAGAATGGTAAAAGATTTTGCATATAAAATTTCATGGAAATGCTTTACAGAAGCAAAAATTGCCAAAAGTTCCCTCCTGATTGAAGGATACCTAGATTCTGCATCTGATAATTTTCTGGAATAAAATTCAACAGGAAAAAAAATTATCATGATATTTTTGCATTAGAATTCCACAAATGGCTTGTTTGGAGGCATCTGTTACTAGGTATATATCTTTTTCTTGGTCAAAATTCTTTAGAACAGGTTTGTTAATAATTATATCCTGTACAGTATTAAAAGCTTGTTGGCACTCTGAATTCCAATGAAATGGTGTATTTTTTCTATTTAAAATGGTTAAAGGTGCAATTAATTCAGAGAAGTTATAAATCATATCCCTGAAGTAATTTAGCATACCTAAAAATGATTGCAGTTGTTTTATGTTTTTAGGCAAAGGAAAGGATAATATTTTGTTGATATTATCTTCAGAAGGTGCGAATCCACTTTTATCAAGTGAAAATCCTAAGTAATTTATTGTTTTTTTACATATTTGGACTTTAGCTGGATCAAGAGTTAAATTGAAGTTTTTAAGTCTGTCAAAAATTTTCTGTAAAAGGACTGACATTTCATTGATGTTGTCAGCAGCGACAATGATGTCATCAAGAAAAAATTGAACATTTTCCCCAGTTAACCCATTTAATGCTTTGGAAATTGCTAAATGAAAAAAACTAGTTGCATTTTTTGCCCCCCGTGGCAATCTAGCTGGTCGAAAAAATCCTATTTCAGAACAAAAAGCAAATTTGTCTTTGTCTTCATCCTTTAACCTGATTTGAAAAAATGCAGATTTAAGATCTAGCACACAATAGTAATTACGGCCTGCAATGTTTTGGATAATTTCAGAGATTTTTGGCAAACAGATTTTTAAAGGTTCAGTGATGTTATTTATTAACCTATAATCTACTACCATACGAAATTTAAGATCTTCTGGTTTTTGACCAGGAAGAGACTTTTTCTTAACAAAAATTATTGGAAAATTATATGAAGATGTTGATGGTTCAATGATGCCTGCTTCTAAAAGTTCAGCTATTTCTTTTTGGGCAAAATTCTTTGCTATTTTAGGGAAATTTGGGGAAGGCTTTGTCTGTAAAGGGAAATCATGCAATAATTTGAAGTCTGGAATGATTGCTGAAGTTAAACCTAACGTTTTATAACTTTTTGGGAAAAAAAAGAGTAGTTAGTCATCAATAATTTAAGAATTTTTTGTTTTTCATGACTTTTTAAATGGTCAAGATCAAAATCCGATTCTTTCAACTCTTCTTTTCTCAATTTATCAACATCAGATGTTGTCAAATTTTTTGATTTTAGATACATGTTTATCATCAGGTTGTATTAGATCAAAGTTTTCATATGGTTCAATATTACCAATAATTGTTTTCTTTTTTAAAGCTTATTTTTTTTTAAGTTTCATTCTCAAATTTTGGGATAAATATGGGAACATGGACTGATTTGGTGGACAGAATTTTGGATTAAATAATTTAGTTTATTTGATTTTGGAGTTAATATTACTTGGTTATGTTTTTTCATGGGAAACAGGAATCTCTAATTTTACAATTTCAATTTTTCCTGGGAAAATGGAAACATTGTTTACAATTTTGACATAGTTTAGACTACTGTTGTTGCCAATTTTGGTAATATTGGACTTTTGAGGAACATTGTCAGGAGTCCAAAAAATTTAAAAAAAAATTGTTCATGATAAGTCTGTTATTAGATGAATCAATTTAAAAGTTTGTTTTTTGAATGAAGTCATAGCCGAGAATAAATTGATAGTTAGACTGCCAATTATTTTGAGTTACAAAAAATAAATTTCTAAACCATTTTGTGTCAATTTTGAAGGATAAATTGACAGATGACATATATGGAACAGTAGAACTATAAAGTAGTTGAATTTTGACAGATCTTGAAACATATTCAATTTTTGCAACTTCTTTAATTTGTGACAAAATTTTAGGCTGTACCAAAGAAATGCTTGCACCGGAATCAATTAGTGCCTTAAAGTGCATGTCACCAAATTTGATTTCAATCACAGGTAGATCACACTGTTCTACAGTATTGCATGATGAGATATTTTCTATTACCAATTTACTAACATTTTGGGTAATTTTTGAATCATTTTCATCATTTTGAATGCAATTTGGAACAATTTTTTCATTTTACTTGTATTTTTTGTTTGTTTGCTGTCCGAACAAGTGGTGATTGTTTTGTGTTTGTGATAAATTTTTTTTGTTTGCTTCATTTTTTGAATTTTGATGTGGTGCACTAAGGTTTTTCTTTTTACTTAGGGTCTCCGCCTTATACCTTAGTTCAGATTTTTCACCGCAAAAACCCCCTACTAGTTTAAATTTGATTTTCTGAAGTTATTTCTTCTTTCATATGGCCTAAAATTGCCCCGCTTATAAGTGTTGAATTTTCTATTGCCTCTTGAATAACCCCTATTTGAGTTGAAATTTCCCCTATTATTTGATGGGTAGTACCAGCATTCAGTTGTCATATGAGGTTTTGCACATATGTGACAAGTAACCTTGTTTTTTGGGATTATTTTGGAAAGTCGAATGAGGTAAAAATTCTGGAGCAGCTGGATTAGCCCAGGATGTGCTTGGTATGTTGTTGTTATGCACATGATTGGTTTGAATTTTGTCTTGCTTTAGTTTACTAATTTCATCAGTTAAGAGTTGAATGCTTTTATTGGTTTCCAATTGGCTTTTTAAGAGAATGTCTATCTCTAAGTTCTTTTTTGGTTGTGACATTTTTCACTACTGAACACTCCTCATCATTTAGAGCATTTTCTATGTTTCTGGCAATTTTTGATGCTTCAGAAAAATTTGATGGACCTAGCATTTTTAACTCGCGTCTTATTTCAGGTTTAACCGACTCAATAAGTTTTGTAAATTTTAGATTTTCTTTTAGATCTTGGACTTTTTTTGATGAATTTTCCAAATTTATATAGTTGTTTGCAGCAATTTCTATTTCTGTTATTAAATCAGAAACTGATTGGTTTTGTTTCTGTCTTATATTTGAAAAATTTGTTTGGATTTGCTGAAAATCCTGCTTTTTGCTAAATTTGTTGATAAGAGCTGCTGATAAGTCATCAAAAGTTGTTGCCGATTTGGCTTTAGGATCATTTATCAGATAATCTAATGCTTTATTTTTTAGATTAAGTTTCAGAAAAATTAGTCGTTTTTCTGGAGTCCAATTTTCTAAATCTGCGACATCACTTAACTGTTTTATGAAAAATTCGACGTTTTCAGTGTCATTTCCGGAGAAATGATTGAGTGCATTTGCCAAAGACATATTTTTGGATAAGTGGTTCCGATCTTTCTGACTTTGATTTGGGATTGGGTTTATTGATTTTGATTTGTTTGTTCGACTTCTAGTGTTCATTAACCTTTTTTGCAAAACATTGACCAAGAATCAATTCAAATGAAAAAAAATTCAACATAACTGTCCATAATTCAAAATAAAATATTGCATAAAGCAATGCATATTCAATGCAATTCAAAAAATCATTCAAATAATAAATGATTGTTTAAATCCCAAAAGTAAAAACAGTTAAAATATATAAGTTCATCACCCAAAATTATATTCATTTCACATATAATTAACTTTCATTCATATATCAGAAAAAGTAAAAAAGATGCACACTTTAAATAAATAGAACCAATATCAATAAGTTCATTATCTGGTGAATGACTGAATGATCAAGTTATATTTCAGAAGAAAAAAAAAACCCCGAGTTCTCAACCTAGTTTAAAACATTACTAATTTTCTTTTTTCACGGCACCATATGTTATGGTGTGTGTTAGTCTGTTGCAATGGTGGGATTTAATTATTAAACTAAATTTGGGCACCAAAGCAATAAACCAACACAGTGTGATCGTATAGTGGTTTTTTTTTTGTCTTATGCGTTGTGTAATTATGAATTCAATTCAAATATATATATATAAATTCATACCAAATGAATAGAATTATAAAATACTTTAGAAAAAGGAAATACACTGCATTAAATTTAAGTTATTTATTAAATTCTGGGTTTTCATAAATTAAAATATTTTATCAGATTAGGTGCACCCCAAATTTAGATCAAAAGCATGAATAAAAATCACATCATAAGTTATAAAAGATAAAAATATTCATTCATTGAAACAGTCATGATGAGCGATAAATGAAGATGGTACTAAGAGTTCGTGTGAACCACAAGTTAGATGAAAAAGTTAAAACCGTTGGGTTTATCTTAAATGCTCATAGCTTTTATTTGAGCTATATCCTTTTATCAACTCGTCGAGAGGGTCAGGAATCGACGGCCTTACCCCTTTCAGACGGTGACTTGTAAAGTATTATAAAAAAAATATTACTTCAAGGTAGCTTGGAATTTGCACGTGGTGATGCCTTCCTTCCATTGGAAATTTGGGAAAGGTTTTTTTCAAACTTGATGATCCACAGTTGCACGTCATATGAAGATCACTGCATTCCTTTCGTTCCCTTGCTTGCACGACGGTAGTTCATCGAAAATATTTCATACTGGGAATATAATGGGAAAGTTCATTGCAGCATCACGCATGACTCTTATCCTTCATCTTTTTTGATCGTGCGCTCACCTTCTCATAACTTAATACTTTCTTGGTTATTTAATGATTATATTGATGCTTTTCATATGCATAGATTTAGTTTTAGGAAATTCATCCTATTTCAGAAACATATTTTTTTTTTTTTTTTCCTCTTTCTTCTTCCCCTTACCTTTTTCTCCTCGCCAATTCCACGACCTTCCATCTTCGCAGATGGGGAGAGAAGCCTCGAAACTTCTAGAACAAAAATGTAATTCAATTTTCTCTTTGTGACGTAGTTGGACCTTTCGTGTCTGATTCGTTAACTATTAGTGTGAGACTGTGGTTAAGGTAAATCACGTTAGCTGGTGGTGCCATCTGGCAACGAATTTTGCTATTAGCTAACATTTTGATTATAATGTAACATTTTCGTTACACACCTGTTACACGACTTGCAGCTTCAGTATGCACGTGGTTGTGAAGGGAGTATTTCGATCGGGTTTTCTCTTGAACTTATAGTTGTTATTGATACATTTAACTATCGCCATCGTCGCATTACTTAGTGTCTAGAGTCCGCTGGCGCCATGACGGTTATAGCCGCAACCTAATTAAAGGTGCTGAATGAATCAAAATTAAGTTTATTTACGCAGAAAGAATGAAACTCTACTTCTAATATTCGAAAAATTACAAAAAACTTATAGTGTTCATTTTCGAACTTCACTTGTTCCTACTGTCTGTCAATGTGTTAGGAACCTTTAAAGCCATATAAGTAGAAATTTAAAAAAAAAACACTTTAATTTATATAAAATATATATATATATATATATATGTTATAAATTAAAGTGTTCCTATACATATATATATATATATATAACTATATAAATGTGGGTGTTTTTAATATATGTAACTATATTAAAAATCGAGAATTATTCTCGTGATTTTTAAGAACGCACGCACATTTATATTATGTAACTATAAATCTGTGTGTGTTTTTTAAAATCACAATTGCGCATCTAATCTGTACAATATTCTAATATGATGGTGAATGAGATCAAATCAAGAGTCAGAAACATTTCAATTCGTTGTATTATTCATATAAACCAGTGGTCGGCAACCCGTCGATCGCGATCGACCGGTTGATCGCGAGCCCATTATCGGTCGATCGCAACAGCATTTTGGACAGTTTCTAGTTTAAAAAAATAAATAAAATAACTTTTGAATTGGATGGAAATTTATTTCCCCTTCAGAAAATGTTGATTAGTTTGTCAGACCATCACCGGATCTAAAAAACCTTCCAATAATATGGAATGTCAGTTGCCCCATAATTACTATACTCTCGGCGACAGTTAATTCAAGAATGTAACTGCATTTCACATGTGTGTTTTAGTAAAAAAAAAACTTAGTTTTTTTTTTAATCAAATTTAAAAGAAATAATATATATAATTTTGATGCGAGTTAAATGTGTTAACAAATCGTTATTTTATAAATTTTAAAGTAGGTATTTTATAAGAATCCAAACTTGTTCTAACAAGAACTAACTTAGAATTTGAAGACAGGGCAATCCCGACATGCAATATTAATAGTGTATATTAACTACCCCCCCCCCCCCCCATCGTCCTCCGAGTCGATCTTGGTGTTCGCCAAACTTGGAAAGTGGATCTTCAGTCAATTTAGGCTGCCAACCGCTGATATAAACCCACACCAAAAATATTTTGATCGTCTAAATAACAATTCTTAATTTAATAAAAGAAGGCAACCACTAATATATACAATACGTTTGCGTAAAAAAAATGACAACCCACATAAATGAATAATAATATGCAAAAATAATGAATACGCGCTTGTGCCGGGATTGTAAGAGACACTTTTATCGGTGCATAAATGTTTAGGCTTTGATATGTAAGATCCAAATCCGGCTTATGTCGAACTTTCTTCCTTCCACAGCTCACAACTCTCTGCAATTATAAAGAGAGCCTTGTAGCCTCGAAAGACGTGTATTCAATACTTTTGCCCTTTATGCTACAATTGCGGTTGTTTTCTTATTTAACCGGTTGTATTTATACTTCATATTCAACTCATAACATGACTAGCTCTTAGCTGCGATTTGAAATTAACATTAACTTCGCAACACTGCAACGAGCCTATCACTGCACAAAAACTGCATTTACAGAGATAATTTCCTTGAATGATTCATAGTCGGGGAAAGAAGGCGGGTGTCAACTCGTTTTTATTTAAAAGCTACTCACACTAGGAACAAAACCTTTTTTTGCTTTGTAAGAAAATATTTGTGAATTCTGCGTACGCAGAATTTTATCAAGGTTCATAATGTTCTGAAACTACTAAAAGAAATTCGAGTAGGTAATAAAGCACTATTATTTATCGCTCAAGAGGGGGGGGGGGTTAAAACCCTAACCCCCTTCCCTTGCGTACGCCACTGGTAATGGGTGTGACAAAAAGTTACACTGTGGGTTTCTAATTCTTTAAATTTTAAAAATTAATGTTTCCGTGCACATATATATTTATTTTATCTGCAGGTAAACAGTTTTTGAAAGATTAGGTTAATTTTATCAGGAAATAAATAGTTATACTGCACACAAACTCATCAGAACATAAACTCTTTTGCTGATGAAATAAGCTGAGGATGCCATGGTAGTATGGATGAACATTTAACGCATAAGTAATGGAAGGAACTAGATGGGGGTTTTTTGGAAGTAAATGTATCCATATCAGATGCAGTAAGCAGTGTACTAGAAGGCTCAATGTTTTATAAAAAGGTGCAATCAAGAAAGCTACTTTGAAGACGGTAAAAATTCTTTGAACTGAATGAAGCAATTTCGCAAATAGACTTTTTGGAGCTTTCTTCAAATAATCGTAGAGTATTTACTCAATATAAAAATGTTTTCAGTTTTCAAATATCATTACGGAACATATATCGGTGCAAAGTTATATTTATTCCAGATATATGATCTACCGTCAACCTAACATTTTATATCAAACGTATAATTGAGAAAATTAACTTGCAAATTCAATGTGCTTTTTTGTTGCATTGTTATTGTATATTATTGATTCTAAACATGCATTTGATTTTGTTGCTTTGCAGAAAATACGATTATCCTTGAATATCATAATCTATATTAACTTGAAAGATAGATTTCAAATTACTATGAGAAATAATACATATATACATAAGTTATCTGTTTTATTCATAGCATTTTATTGCAACTTTTCCAACACATTTGGAGGGGTAATTTTTGATGAGAAACACTATTTAAAGCACCATTATGCAATTCAATAAATTTTTTTAAAGGTTGATTTTGAATTCTTTGATTTTTACTGATCACTTAAACCAATATCAAGATTTACAATCCAGACAAAGATGCTTTTGAATTTTCTTGTGTGTTACTTTGTTGTTTACTGATCACTTAAACAAATATCAAGATTTACAATCGAAACAAAAAACATTAACAGCTTCTTTTTTTTTCATCCTTAACAGCAGAATTTTGTTACAGCAAATACGAACAAAACAAAATAAATTTTGTATGCTTTAAAATGCTCTAACAATAATGTTCAGTAAAGTGCTTATACTATAACCAAAATTTCCTTAAACTAAAGTATTTACCTGATCTTTCGGAGTTAGTTGTAACAAAATTTCACCATTTCGTATTAGTTTCATCTTAAAGAAAACTAACTTCTCTCATAAAGACATATCCACATTGCGTCAAATACGAAAAATAAGCAATTCAGGAGCTCAAATCTCTCCCCCCACCCCCACCCCAAACACAGAATATAGGGGCCAATTCAAAATAAACAATTTTTGTGATATGTTTGAATACCTCAGGGGAAACTATTTGCTTAGATTAAGGGATTTCATCATAAAACACTTCAGGAATCTTGACTGTAGATGCCTCATCTTTTTTATAAAGAATTGTTTTCTTTTCAACTACTCAATACGATTTTAAGTTATTTAAATTTTCGTTCTTTAATTATTCATTAGCAAATGATTATCAGCTAAGGGTGAATAAATAGTTGTTTATTACAAATTACAAACTATGATGTATAATTTGTATTTTTGCTGGATTTGTTATTTTCATTAAATGTGACTTCTTCAGCACATAGGAGATAAATAAGAAAACTTCTCTGCATATTAATTTTTGGTACTATATGAATATACCATATGTATTTGAAAATTAATTACGAATATTTTTTTTCTAAAATAGATTAAAAAATTGCTAAATACAATTAATATTATGAAATATCCATTTCATAATATTAATAGTATTTAAAATCTTCATGACATAGCCAGGGCCCGTCTTTGCCTAATTGGGGGCCCCCGGGGAGCGTTGCAACGCTTTCAAAACACCCGGTTTATTCCCGGAGAGAAACCAGGTATTTTCCTCGGGAATTTAAAGCAAAATCGGGAAAGTTGGAAAATTCCGAAAACTGGGAATATTCGTTTCTTTTTTTTCTAAAATAGTAATTTTAATAAATCTTCTACATATTTTGAGCTTACATTGGTAATTAAACGTAGTTTTCACATAAAAAATTACCCGTCCAAATGTGTTGGTAAAGTTGCAATAAAATGCTATGAATGAAACAGATAAGGTATGTGTATACGCTTATTTCTTATAGTAATTTGAAATCTATGAGTAAAGAAGAAAAACGATTTTGAAGGTTAATCTTATTTTCCGCATAAGTAAACAAATCAATTACATTTTTAGAATCAGCAATATACTGCAACAAAAAAGCTTATTGAATTTACAAATTAATTTTACAAATTATAGGTGTGATATAAATGTGTTTCACGCTAGATCACATTTCTAGAATCGAAATAATATAACGTTGCTCTCTAACAATAGTTGAATACTGAAAAAAATTTTATATTGAGTAAATAATTTATGTTTATTTGAAAAAAGCTTAAGTTTGTTTTTTTCCCACAAATTTCCCAATGTGAACAGTCCCCAAATCTGTATATTTTTAATTGTTTATCCTCAAAAATATTTTAACCTCTTGGGGACGCAGAAAGTTCCCGAATTTAAAAAAAGTCTGTTCTTTCTCATGAAATTGCTTCTAGATTTGCAACTTTGAACTTTTGATTTTCTAACGGGCAATGAACGAAGAAGATATGCATAATACATGTTTGCATACCCTTGAAATATATGAATGAGTTTATTTCTTCTTAATAGAGGTGTATATGTATTGGTTTGCTATGTCCCCACAATATTTTTCTCGGGTCCATAAATTCACGGTCAGAAATATGGTCAGCCTATACTAAAAGCTAGTAGAATGTAACAGGACGTCTTTAGCGATCAGCATTTAACATCGTTGGAATGGGAGGGGGTGGGGGACAATTATTTCTTCTTGACCTCCCTAAAAGAGGATAATGCCCCTTTCATATGCACCAACGGGAATATTCATTCGTAACATCAAATATTACATGAAAGTTTCTGTCAGTAATATGTTTTTTATCTATAATTAGCTTTTAAGCGATTTTTTAAATAGGATATTTAGCACATTAAATGGCGGATATTGATTTTCCTGCATTTCAATAGTATATTTTAACTAAAGTTATGATCTGATGCCGTGTTCTACAATAAAACTTCATACATTAGCAACTCAAAATGGTTGATTTTTCTTTTTATCATTTTATATCATTATCAGTAAAACTGACGCGATAGATAAAAAAATGCTTTACGGATACTAGTGTTGTAAGGCTTTCGAAACGCAACGTTTCTTCTGGTTGAAGGGACGGCCCCCTCCCCCCCCCCCCAGAAATTTAAAGCAAAATGTGGAAGTTTTAAATTTCACAAGCTTATTGTTTTTAATGAGATTCGCTTTCTTTTTTAAAAATACAATTACATCATATGATGAATATTTATTTTCCCTATCTCCAGAACCTGATGAAGGCAGTTGAATACGAGGCAGCTGCTCTAGGCCCCCATATCGGGGGGGGGGGGCGAGATTGAATAGAAAGTATGTATCACATTATTTGGTTCTTCATTATACTGAAGTAGTGAGGTAGAGGGTGACACCAAATAAATTTTTGCACTGGGCAAGAGATGCAAAAAACCGGGAAATTTTGAAGTGAGGGAAAAAACCTGGGAATTTCTGGGAAGAAATTGGGAATTTTGGGAACCATATCGATAGCTATTAGATCTCAAGTACGAACACTTTCAGCGGCACCGCAATGAGTGTGGTACTATTGCCCCCATTTTTTGACGCTCAGTTTCTCCCAGGCTGGGTTACCTGAGCTCTAGTAGTTCCAAACGGCATAAGGAAATTTATCCTGCCGGGAGTATCCAAGCAAAACAGATACTCATGGGATCTTTTAAATGCCTTTTAATTATCCGACATATGCGCTGATGACTTTCTGCATCTTGAAATTCCACCGACGTGGGCCAGGTTTTCTAATGCGAAACTGGTCGTAAGAAGGCTGCGCTTTACCACTACGCCACCCTGCCGGCTGCAAGGTGCAACTGGAAGAATAAATATTTTTGTATATAAATGTGCTAACTAGCCTGAAGGAATAAGTAGAATTTTTCATCGATATGTTTTAAGCGCCATATCGATAAGATGTAAGAGCCATATCGATAGCTGTTACATCTCAAGTACGAACTCTTTCAGCGGCACCGCAATGAGTGTGGTACTATTGCCGCCATTTTTTGACGCTCAGTTTCTCCCTGGCTCGCGGCACCTGAGCTCTCCTATTGCAAACGGCATAAGGAAATTTATTCTCTCGGGAGTATCCAAGCAAAACGGATACTCAGGGGATCTTTTATATGCCTTTTAATTATGCGACAAGGGCGCTGATGATTTTCTGCATGTTGAAATTCTACCGACTTGTGCCAGGTTTTCTAATGCAAAATTGGGCGTAAGAGGCTTGCGCCTTACCACTACGCCACCCTGCCGGCTGCAAGTTGCATCTGGAAGAATAAATATTTCTGATATAAATGTGCTAACTAGCATGTAGGAATAAGTAGAATTTTTCATCGATATGTTTTAAGCGCCATATCGATAAGATGTAAGGCCCATATCGATTGGTGTTAGATCTCAAATACCAACTCTTTCAGCGGCACGCAATGAGTGTGGTACAATTGCCGCCATTTTTTGACGTTCAGTTTCTCCCTGGCTGGCGGCACCTGAACTCTCGATGTTGCAAACGGCATAAGGAAATTTATTCTGTCGAGAGGATCCAAGCCAAACGGATACTCAGGGGATCATTTAAATGCCTTATAATTATCGACATATGCGCTGATGATTTTCTGCATCTTGAAATTCCACCGACGGTGACCAGGTTTTCTAATGCAAAATTGGGCGTAAGAAGCCTGCGCCTTACCACTACGCCCCCACTGCCCGGGCTGCAAGGTGCATCTGGAAGAATAAATATTTTGATATAAATGTGCTAACTAGCATGTAGGAATAAGTAGAATTTTTCATCGATATGTTTTAAGCGCCATATCGATAAGATGTAAGAGCCATATGATAGGTGTTACATCTCAAGTACCAACTCTTTCAGCGGCACCGCAATGAATGTGGAACAATTGCCGCCATTTTTTGACGCTCTGTTTCTCCCAGGCTGGCGTTACCTGAGCTCTCGTAGGTGCAAACGGCATAGGGAAATTTATTCTGTCGGGAGTATCCAAGCAAAAAGGATACTCAGGGGATCATTTTTAAAAGCCTTATAATTATACGACATATGCGCTGATGATTTTCTGCATCTTGAAATTCCACCGACGGGGACCAGGTTTTCTAATGCGAAATTGGCGTAGAGCCTGCGCCTTACCACTACGCCACCCTGCCGGCTGCAAGGTGCATCTGGAAGAATAAATATTTTTGTATATAAATGTGCTAACTAGCATGTAGGAATAAGTAGAATTTTTCATGGATATGTTTTAAGCGCCATATCGATAAGATGTAAGAGCCATATCGATAGGTGTTAGATCTCAAGTACCAACTCTTTCAGCGGCACCGCAATGAGTGTGGTACAATTGCCGCCATTTTTTGACGCTCAGTTTCTCCCTGGCTGGCGGCACCTGAGCTCTCGTTGGTGCAAACGGCATAAGGAAATTTATTCTGCCGATAGTATCCAAGCAAACGGATACTCAGGGATCATTTAAATGCCATATAATTATCCGACATATGCGCTGATGATTTTCTGCATCTTGATATTCCACCGAAGGTGAAAAGGTTTTTAATGCAAAATTGGGCGTAAGAGGCCTGCGCCTTACCACTACGCCACCCTGCCGGCTGCAAGGTGCATCTGGAAGAATAAATATTTTTGAATATAAATGTGCTAACTTTGCATGTAGGAATAAGTAGAATTTTTCATCGATATATTTGAAGCGCCATATCGATAAGATGTAAGAGGGCCCTATCGATAGGTGTAAGATCTCAATACCAACTCTTTCAGCGGCACGCAAAGAGTGTGATACAATTGCCGCCATTTTTTGACGCTCAGTTTCTCCCTGGTGAACCTGAACTTTCGTTGGTGCAAACGGCATAAGGAAATTTATTCTGTCAGAGGATCCAAGCCAAACGAATATCAGGGGATCATTTAAATACCTTATAATTTCCGACATATGCGCTGATGATTTTCTGCATCTTGAAATTCCACCGACGGTGACCAGGTTTTCTAATGCAAAATTGGTCGTACGAAGCCTGCGCCTTACCACTACGCCACCCTGCCGACTGCAAGGTGCATCTGGAAGAATAAATATTTCTGTATATAAATGTGCTAACTAGCATGTAGGAATAAGTAGAATTTTTCATCGATATGTTTTAAGCGCCATATCGATAAGATGTAAGACCCATATGATAGGTGTTACATCTCAAGTACCAACTCTTTCAGCGGCACCGCAATGAGTGTGGTACAATTGCCGCCATTTTTTGACGCTCAGTTTCTCCCTGGCTAGCGGCATCTGAGCTCTCCTTATTGCAAACGGCATAAGGAAATTTATTCTGTCGGGAGTATCAAGCAAAACGGATACTCAGGGGATCTTTTATATGCCTTTTAATTATACGACATGGGCGCTGATGATTTTCTGCATCTTGAAATTCCACCGACGTGGGCCAGGTTTTGTAATGCGAAATTGGGCGTGTGAGGCCTGCGCCTTACCACTACGCCACCCTGCCGGCTGCAAGGTGCATCTTGAAGAATAAATATTTTTTTTATATAAATGTGCTAACTAGCATGTAGGAATAAGTAGAATTTTTCATCGGGTATGTTTTAAGCGCCATATCGATAAGATGTAAGAGCCATATCGATAGCTGTTAGATCTCAAGTACCAACACTTTCAGCGGCACCGCAATGAGTGTGGTACAATTGCCGCCATTTTTTGACGCTCAGTTTCTCCCTGGCTGCGGCATCTGAGCTCTCCTTTTGCAAACGGCATAAGGAAATTTATTCTGTCGGGAGTATCCAAGCAAAACTGATACTCAGGGATCTTTTATATGCCTTTTAATTATACGACATGGGCGCTGATGATTTTCTGCATCTTGAAATTCCACCGACGTGGGCCAGGTTTGTCCTGCGAAATTGGGCGTGTGAGGCCTGCGCCTTAACACTACGCCACCCTGCCGGTTGCAAGGTGCATCTGGAAGAATAAATATTTTTGTATATAAATGTGCTAACTAGCATGTAGGAATAAGTAGAATTTTTCATCGATATGTTTTAAGCGCCATATCGATAAGATGTAAGAGCCATATCGATAGGTGTAGATCTCAAGTACCAACTCTTTCAGCGGCACCGCAATGAGTGTGGTACAATTGCCGCCATTTTTTGACGCTCAGTTTCTCCCAGGCTGGCGTTACCCTGACTCTTGAGGTGCAAACGGCATAAGGAAATTTATTCTGCCGGGAGTATCTAAGCAAACGGATACTCAGGGGATCATTTAAATACTTATAATTATCGACATATGCGCTGATGATTTTCTGCATCTTGAAATTCCACCGACGGTGCCAGGTTTTCTAATGCGAAATTGGGCGTAAGAAGGCTTGCGCCTTACCACTACGCCACCCTGCCGGCTTTCAAGGCGCATCTGGAAGAATAAATATTTTTGTATATAAATGTGCTAACTAGCATGTAGGAATAAGTAGAATTTTCATCGATATGTTTTAAGCGCCATATCGATAAGATGTAAGAGCCATATCGATAGGTGTAAATCTCAAATACCAACTCTTTCAGCGGCACCGCAATGAGTGTGGTACAATTGCCGCCATTTTTTGACGCTCAGTTTCTCCCAGGCTGGCGGCACCTGAGTCTCGTTGTTGCAAACGGCATAAGGAAATTTATTCTGCCGAAGTATCCAAGCCAAACGGATACTCAGGGGATCATTTAAATGCCTTATAATTTCCGACATATGCGCTGATGATTTTCTGCATCTTGAAATTCCACCGACGGGGCTAGGTTTGTCATGCAAAATTGGGCGTGTGAGGCCTGCGCCTAACCCCTACGCCACCCTGCCGGCTGCAAGGTGCATCTGGAAGAATAAATATTTTTGTATATAAATGTGCTAACTAGCATGTAAGAATAAGTAGATTTTTTCATGGGTATGTTTTAAGCGCCATATCGATAAGATGTAAGAGCCATATCGATAACTGGTAGATCTCAAGTACCAACTCTTTCAGCGGCACGCAATGAGTGTGATACAATTACCGCCATTTTTTGACGCTCAGTTTCTAACTAGATGGCGGCACCTGAGCTCTCATTGGTGCAAACGGCATAAGGAAATTTATTCTGTCGAGATATCCAAGCAAAACTTGTACTCAGGGTATCTTTTATATGCCTTTTAATTATACGACATGGGCGCTGATGATTTTCTGCATCTTGAAATTCCACCAACGTGGGCCAGGTTTGTCCTGCGAAATTGGGCGTGTGAGGCCTGCGCCTTAAAACTACGCCACCCTGCCGGCTGCAAGGTGCATCTGGAAGAATAAATATTTCTGTATGTAAATGTGCTAACTAGCATGTAGGAATAAGTAGAATTTTTCATCGATATGTTTTAAACGCCATATCGATAAGATGTAAGAGCCATATCGACAGGTGTAAGATCTCAATCACCAACTCTTTCAGCGGCACCGCAATGAGTGTGGAACAAAAGGCGCCATTTTTTTAAGCTCTGTTTCTCCCTGGATGGCGTTCCCTGAGCTCTCGTAGGTGCAAACGGCATAAGGAAATTTATTCTGCCGGGAGTATCCAAGCCAAACGGATACTCAGGGGATCATTAAAATGAATTATAATTATCTGACATATGCGCTAATGATTTTCTGCATCTTGAAATTCCACCGAAGGTCGCCAGGTTTTCTAATGCGAAATTGGGCGTAAGAGGCTTGCGCCTTACCACTACGCCACCCTGCCGGTTGCAAGGCGCATCTGGAAGAATAAATATTTTTGTATATAAATGTGCTAACTAGCATGTAGGAATAAGTAGAACTTTTCATCGATATGTTTTAAGCGCCATATCGATAAGATGTAAAAGCCATATCGATAGGTGTAAAATCTCAAATACCAACTCTTTCAGCGGCAAGCAATGAAAGTGATACAACTGCCGCCATTTTTTGATGCTCAGTTTCTCCCTGGCTGGCGGCACCTGAGTTCTCGTTGGTGCAAACGGCATTAGGAAATTTATTCTGTCAGAAGGATCCAAGCCAAACGAATACTCGGGATCTTTTATATGCCTTTTAATTATACGACACGGGCGATGATTATTTTCTGCATCTTGAAATTGTACCGACGTGTGCCAGGTTTTCTAATGCAAAATTGGGCGTGTGAGGCCTGAGCCTTACCACTACGCCACCCTGCCGGCTGCCAGGTGCATATGGAAGAATAAATATTTTTGTATATAAATGTGCTAACTAGCATGTAGGAATAAGTAGAATTTTTCATGGATATGCTTTAAGCGCCATATCGATAAGATGTAAGAGCCATATCGATAGGTGTTAGATTTCAAGTACCAACTCTTTCAGCGGCACCGCTATGTGTGTGGTACAATTGCCGCCATTTTTTACACTCAGTTTCTCCCTGGCTAGCGGCATCTGAGCTCTCCTTATTGCAAACGGCATAAGGAAATTTATTCTGTCGGGAGTATATAAGCAAAACCGATACTCAGGGGATTTTTATATGCCTTTTAATTATACGACATGGGCGCTGATGATTTTCTGCATCTTGAAATTTACCGACGTGGGCCAGGTTTCTAATGCAAAATTGGGCGTAAGAGGCTGCGCCTTCCACTACGCCACCCTGCCGGTGCAAGGGCATCTGGAAGAATAAATATTTTGTATATAAATGTGCTAACTAGCATGTAGGAATAAGTAGAATTTTTCATGATATGTTTTAAGCGCCATATCGATAAGATGTAAGAGCCATATCGATAGGTGTTAGATCTCAAGTACCAACTCTTTCAGCGGCACCGCAATGGTGTGGTACAATTGCCGCCATTTTTTGACGCTCAGTTTCTCCCTGGCTAGCGGCATCTGAGCTCTCCTTATGCAAACGGCATAAGGAAATTTATTCTGTCGGGAGTATCAAGCAAAACGGATACTCAGGGGATCTTTTATATGCTTTAATTATACGACATGGGCGCTGATGATTTTCTGCATCTTGAAATTTACCGACGTGGGCCAGGTTTTCTAATGCAAATTGGGCGTAGAGGCCTGGCCTTACCACTACGCCACCCTGCCGGCTGCAAGGTGCATCTGGAAGAATAAATATTTTTGTATATAAATGTGCTAACTAGCATGTAGGAATAAGTAGAATTTTTCATGGATATGTTTTAAGCGCCATATCGATAAGATGTAAGAGCCATATCGATAGGTGTTAGATTTCAAGTACCAACTCTTTCAGCGGCACCGCTATGGTGTGGTACAATTGCCGCCATTTTTTGACCTCAGTTTCTCCCTGGCTAGCGGCATCTGAGTCTCCTTATTGCAAACGGCATAAGGAAATTTATTCTGTCGGGAGTATAAGCAAAACGGATACTCAGGGGATCTTTTATATGCCTTTTAATATACGACATGGGCGCTGATGTTTTCTGCATCTTGAAATTCTACCGACGTGGGCCAGGTTTTCTAATGCGAAATTGGTCGTAAGAAGGCTGCGCCTTTCCCTACGCCACCCTGCCGGCTGCAAGGTGCATCTGGAAGAATAAATATTTTTGTATATAAATGTGCTAACTAGCATGTAGGAATAAGTAGAATTTTTCATGGATATGTTTAAGCGCCATATCGATAAGATGTAAGAGCCATATCGATAGGTGTAGATCTCAAATACAACTCTTTCAGCGGCACGCAATGAGTGGTCAATTGCCGCCATTTTTTGACGCTCAGTTTCTCCCTGGCTGCGGCACCTGAGCTCTCCTTATTGCAAACGGCATAAGGAAATTTATTCTGTCGGAGTATCCAAGCAAAACGGATACTCAGGGGATCTTTTATATGCCTTTAATTATACGACAGGGCGTGATATTTTCTGCATCTTGAAATTTACCGACGTGTGCCAGGTTTTCTAATGCAAAATTGGGCGTGGAGGCCTGGCCTTACCACTACGCCACCCTGCCGGCTGCCAGGTGCATTGGAAGAATAAATATTTTTGTATATAAATGTGCTAACTAGCATGTAGGAATAAGTAGAATTTTTCATGGATATGTTTAAGCGCCACATCGATAAGATGTAAGAGCCATATCGATAGGTGTTAGATTTCAAGTACCAACTCTTTCAGCGGCACCGCTATGTGTGTGGTACAATTGCCGCCATTTTTTAACTCAGTTTCTCCCTGGCTAGCGGCATCTGAGCTTCCTTATTGCAAACGGCATAAGGAAATTTATTCTGTCGGGAGTATTAAGCAAAACGATACTCAGGGGATCTTTTATATGCCTTTTAATTATACGACATGGGCGCTGATGATTTTCTGCATCTTGAAATTTTACCGACGTGTGCCAGATTTTCTATGCAAAATTGGGCGTAAAAAAAAAAAAAAAAAAAAAAAAAAAAAAAAAAAAAAAAAAAAAAAAAAAACTGAGCTCTCCTTATTGCAAACGTCATAAGGAAATTTATTCTGTCGGGAGTATGCAAGCAAAACGGATACTCAGGGGATCTTTTATATGCCTTTAATTATACGACATGGGCGCTGATGATTTTCTGCATCTTGAAATTCTACCGACGTGGGCCAGGTTTTCTAATGCGAAATTGGTCGTAAGAAGGCTGCGCCTTTCCGCTACGCCACCCTGCCGGCTGCAAGGTGCATCTGGAAGAATAAATATTTTTGTATATAATTGTGCTAACTAGCATGTAGGAATAAGTAGAATTTTTCATGGATATTTTTAAGGCCATATCGATAAGATGTAAGACCATATCGATAGGTGTTAATTTCAAGTACCAACTCTTTCAGCGGCACCGCAATGTGTGTGGTACAATTGCCGCCATTTTTTGACACTCAGTTTCTCCCTGGCTAGCGGCATCTGAGCTCTCCTTATTGCAAACGGCATAAGGAAATTTATTCTGTCGGGAGTATATAAGCAAAACCGATACTCAGGGGATCTTTTATATGCCTTTAATTATACGACATGGGCGTGATGATTTTCTGCATCTTGAAATTTTACCGACGTGTGCCAGATTTTCTAATGCAAAATTGGGCGTAAGAGGCTCGGCCTTACCACTACGCCACCCTGCCGGTTGCAAGGCGCCTCTGGAAGAATAAATATTTCTGTATATAAATGTGCTAACTAGCATTAGGAATAAGTAGAATTTTTCATGGATATGTTTTAAGCGCCATATCGATAAGATGTAAGAGCCATATCGATAGGTGTAGATCTCAATACCAACTCTTTCAGCGGCACGCAATGATGGTGCAATTGCCGCCATTTTTTGCGCTCAGTTTCTCCCTGGCTCGCGGCACTGAGCTCTCCTTTTGCAAACGGCATAAGGAAATTTATTCTGTCGGGAGTATCCAAGCAAAACGGATACTCAGGGGATCTTTTATATGCCTTTTAATTATACGACATGGGCGCTGATGATTTTCTGCATCTTGAAATTCTACCGACGTGGGCCAGGTTTTCTAATGCGAAATTGGTCGTAAGAAAGCTGCGCCTTTCCGCTACGCCACCCTGCCGGCTGCAAGGTGCATCTGGAAGAATAAATATTTTTGTATATAATTGTGCTAACTAGCATGTAGGAATAAGTAGAATTTTTCATCGATATGTTTTAAGCGCCATATCGATAAGATGTAAGAGCCATACTGATAGGTGTTACATCTCAAGTACCAACTCTTTCAGCGGCACCTCAATGAGTGTGGTACAATTGCCGCCATTTTTTAACGCTCAGTTTTTCCCTGGATAGCGGCATCTGAGCTCTCCTTATTGCAAACGGCATAAGGAAATTTATTCCGTCGGGAGTATCCAAGCAAAACGGATACTCAGGGGATCTTTGATATGCTCTTAATTATACGACATGGGCGACTGATGATTTTCTGCATCTTGAAATTTCACCGACGTGGGCCAGGTTTTCTAATGCGAAATTGGGCGTAAGAGGCTGCGCCTTACCACTACGCCACCCTGCCGGCTGCAAGGTGCATCTGGAAGAATAAATATTTTTGTATATAAATGTGCTAACTAGCATGTAGGAATAAGTAGAATTTTTCATGGATATGATTTAAGCGCCATATCGATAAGATGTAAGAGCCATATCGATAGGTGAAAGATCTCAAATACTAACTCTTTCAGCGGCACGCAATGATGCGTGCAATTGCCGCCATTTTTTGACGCTCAGTTTCTCCCTGGCTCGCGGCACCTGAGCTCTCCTTCTTGCAAACGGCATAAGGAAATTTATTCTGTCAGGGGGTATCCAAGCAAAACGGATACTCAGGGGATCTTTTATATGCCTTTTAATTATACGACATGGGCGCTGATGATTTTCTGCATCTTGAAATTCTACCGACGTGGGCCAGGTTTTCTAATGCGAAATTGGTCGTAAGAAGGCTGCGCCTTTCCGCTACGCCACCCTGCCGGCTGCAAGGTGCATCTGGAAGAATAAATATTTTTGTATATAAATTTTGCTAACTAGCATGTAGGGGGGGGGGGGGGGGGGGGGGGGGGGGGGGGGGGGGGGGGGGGGGGGGGGGGGGGGGGGGGGGGGGGGGGGGGGGGGGGGGGGGGGGGGGGGGGGGGGGCGATACTCAGGGGATCTTTTATATGCCTTTTAATTATACGACATGGGCGCTGATGATTTCTGCATCTTGAAATTTTACCGACGTGTGCCAGATTTTCTAATGCAAAATTGGGCGTAAGAGGCTCGCGCCTTACCACTACGCCACCCTGCCGGTTGCAAGGCGCATCTGGAAGAATAAATATTTCTGTATATAAATGTGCTAACTAGCATGTATGAATAAGTAGAATTTTTCATCGATATGTTTTAAGCGCCATATCGATAAGATGTAAGAGCCATATCGATAGCTGTTAGATCTCAAGTACCAACTCTTTCAGCGGCACCGCAATGTGTGTGGTACAATTGCAGCCATTTTTTGACGCTCAGTTTCTCCCTGGCTCGCGGCATCTGAGCTCTCCTTATTGCAAACGTCATAAGGAAATTTATTCTGTCGGGAGTATGCAAGCAAAACGGATACTCAGGGGATCTTTTATATGCTTTTAATTATACGACATGGGCGCTGATGATTTTCTGCATCTTGAAATTTACCGACGTGGGCCAGGTTCTCTAATGCGAAATTGCTCGTAAGAAGGCTGCGCCTTTCCGCTACGCCACCCTGCCGGCTGCAAGGTGCATCTGGAAGAATAAATATTTTTGTATATAAATGTGCTAACTAGCATGTAGGAATAAGTAGAATTTTTCATGATATGTTTTAAGCGCCATATCGATAAGATGTAAGAGCCATATCGATAGGTGTTAGATTCAAGTACCAACTCTTTCAGCGGCACCGCTATGTGTGTGGTACAATTGCCGCCATTTTTTGACCTCAGTTTCTCCCTGGCTAGCGGCATCTGAGCTCTCCTTATTGCAAACGGCATAAGGAAATTTATTCTGTCGGGAGTATCAAGCAAAACGGATACTCAGGGGATCTTTTATATGCCTTTAATTATACGACATGGGCGCTGATGATTTTCTGCATCTTGAAATTTACCGACGTGGGCCAGGTTTTCTAATGCGAAATTGGTCGTAAGAAGGCTGCGCCTTTCCACTACGCCACCCTGCCGGTTGCAAGGTGCATCTGGAAGAATAAATATTTCTGTATATAAATGTGCTAACTAGCATGTAGGAATAAGTAGAATTTTTCATCGATATGTTTTAAGCGCCATATCGATAAGATGTAAGAGCCATATCGATAGGTGTTAGATTTCAAGTACCAACATCTTTCAGCGGCACGGCTATGTGTGTGGTACAATTGCCGCCATTTTTTGACACTCAGTTTCTCCCTGGCTAGCGGCATCTGAGCTCTCCTTATTGCAAACGGCATAAGGAAATTTATTCTGTCGGGAGTATATAAGCAAAACCGATACTCAGGGGATCTTTTATATGCCTTTAATTTTTACGACATGGGCGCTGATGATTTTCTGCATCTTGAAATTTTACCGACGTGTGCCAGATTTTCTATGAAAATTGGGCGTTAGAGGGCCGCGCCTTACCACTACGCCACCCTGCTGGTTGCAAGGCGCATCTGGAAGAATAAAATTTCTGTACATAAATGTGCTAACTAGCATGTATGAATAAGTAGAATTTTCATCGATATGTTTTAAGCGCCATATCGATAAGATGTAAGAGCCATACGATAGGTGTTACATCTCAAGAACCAACTCTTTCAGCGGCACCGCAATGAGTATGGTACAATTGCCGCCATTTTTTAACGCTCAGTTTTTCCCTGGATAGCGGCATCTGAGCACTCCTTACTGCAAACGTCATAAGGAAATTTATTCCGTCGGGGTATCCAAGCAAAACGGATACTCAGGGGATCTTTTATATGCCTTTAATTATACGACATGGGCGCTGATGATTTTCTGCATCTTGAAATTTACCGACGTGGGCCAGGTTTTCTAATGCGAAATTGGTCGTAAGAAGGCTGCGCCTTTCCACTACGCCACCCTGCCGGCTGCAAGGTGCATCTGGAAGAATAAATATTTTTTGTATATAAATGTGCTAACTAGCATGTAGGAATAAGTAGAATTTTTCATCGATATGTTTTAAGCGCCATATCGATAAGATGTAAGAGCCATATCGATAGCTGTTAGATTTCAAGTACCAACTCTTTCAGCGGCACCGCTATGTGTGTGGTACAATTGCCGCCATTTTTTGACACTCAGTTTCTCCCTGGCTAGCGGCATCTGAGCTCTCCTTATTGCAAACGGCATAAGGAAATTTATTCTGTCGGGAGTATATAAGCAAAACCGATACTCAGGGGATCTTTTATATGCCTTTTAATTATACGACATGGGCGCTGATGATTTTCTGCATCTTGAAATTTCACCGACGTGGGGCCAGGTTTTCTAATGCAAAATTGGGCGTTAGAGGCTGCGCCTTACCACTACGCCACCCTGCCGGCTGCAAGGTGCATCTGGAAGAATAAATATTTTTGTATATAAATGTGCTAACTAGCATGTAGGAATAAGTAGAATTTTTCATCGATATGTTTTAAGCGCCATATCGATAAGATGTAAGAGCCATATCGATAGCTGTTAGATCTCAAGTACCAACTCTTTCAGCGGCACCGCAATGTGTGTGGTACAATTGCAGCCATTTTTTGACGCTCAGTTTCTCCCTGGCTCGCGGCATCTGAGCTCTCCTTATTGCAAACGTCATAAGGAAATTTATTCTGTCGGGAGTATGCAAGCAAAACGGATACTCAGGGGATCTTTTATATGCCTTTTAATTATACGACATGGGCGCTGATGATTTCTGCATCTTGAAATTCTACCGACGTGGGCCAGGTTTTCTAATGCGAAATTGGTCGTAAGAAGGCTGCGCCTTTCCGCTACGCCACCCTGCCGGCTGCAAGGTGCATCTGGAAGAATAAATATTTTTGTATATAAATGTGCTAACTAGCATGTAGGAATAAGTAGAATTTGTTTATGGATATGTTTTAAGCGCCATATCGATAAGATGTAAGAGCCATATCGATAGCTGTTAGATTTCAAGTACCAACACTTTCAGCGGCACCGCTATGTGTGTGGTACAATTGCCGCCATTTTTTGACACTCAGTTTCTCCCTGGCTAGCGGCATCTGAGCTCTCCTTATTGCAAACGGCATAAGGAAATTTATTCTGTCGGGAGTATATAAGCAAAACCGATACTCAGGGGGTCTTTTATATGCCTTTTAATTATACGACATGGGCGCTGATGATTTTCTGCATCTTGAAATTCTACCGACGTGGGCCAGGTTTTCTAATGCGAAATTGGTCGTAAGAAGGCTGCGCCTTTCCGCTACGCCACCCTGCCGGCTGCAAGGTGCATCTGGAAGAATAAATATTTTTGTATATAATTGTGCTAACTAGCATGTAGGAATAAATAGAATTTTTCATCGATATGTTTTAAGCGCCATATCGATAAGATGTAAGAGCCATATCGATAGGTGTAAGATCTCAAATACTAACTCTTTCAGCGGCACGCAATGAGTGTGATACAATTGCCGCCATTTTTTGACGCTCAGTTTCTCCCTGGCTCGCGGCATCTGAGCTCTCCTTATTGCAAACGGCATAAGGAAATTTATTCTGTCGGGAGTATCCAAGCAAAACGGATACTCAGGGGATCTTTTATATGCCTTTTAATTATACGACACGGGCGATGATTATTTTCTGCATCTTGAAATTTCACCGACGTGGGCCAGGTTCTCTAATGCGAAATTGGTCGTAAGAAGGCTGCGCCTTTCCACTACCCACCCTGCCGGCTGCAAGGTGCATCTGGAAGAATAAATATTTCTGTATATAAATGTGCTAACTAGCATGTAGGAATAAGTAGAATTTTTCATCGATATGTTTTAAGCGCCATATCGATAAGATGTAAGAGCCATATCGATAGGTGTAAGATCTCAAATACAACTCTTTCAGCGGCACCGCAATGAGTGTGGTACAATTGCCGCCATTTTTTGACGCTCAGTTTCTCCCTGGCTCGCGGCATCTGAGCTCTCCTTATTGCAAACGGCATAAGGAAATTTATTCTGTCGGGAGTATCCAAGCAAAACGGATACTCAGGGGATCTTTTATATGCCTTTTAATTATACGACACGGGCGATGATTATTTTCTGCATCTTGAAATTTCACCGACGTGGGCCAGGTTTTCTAATAGAAATTGGTCGTAAGAAGGCTGCGCCTTTCCACTACGCCACCCTGCCGGCTGCAAGGTGCATCTGGAAGAATAAATATTTCTGTATATAAATGTGCTAACTAGCATGTAGGAATAAGTAGAATTTTTCATCGATATGTTTTAAGCGCCATATCGATAAGATGTAAGAGCCATACTGATAGGTGTTACATCTCAAGTACCAACTCTTTCAGCGGCACCTCAATGAGTGTGGTACAATTGCAGCCATTTTTTGACGCTCAGTTTCTCCCTGGCTCGCGGCATCTGAGCTCTCCTTATTGCAAACGGCATAAGGAAATTTATTCTGTCGGGAGTATGCAAGCAAAACGGATACTCAGGGGATCTTTTATATGCCTTTAATTATACGACATGGGCGCTGATGATTTTCTGCATCTTGAAATTCTACCGACGTGGGCCAGGTTTTCTAATGCGAAATTGGTCGTAAGAAGGCTGCGCCTTTCCGCTACGCCACCCTGCCGGCTGCAAGGTGCATCTGGAAGAATAAATATTTTTGTATATAATTGTGCTAACTAGCATGTAGGAATAAGTAGAATTTTTCATCGATATGTTTTAAGCGCCATATCGATAAGATGTAAGAGCCATATCGATAGGTGTAAGATCTCAAATACTAACTACTTTCAGCGGCACCTCAATGAAAAAAAAAAAAAAAAAAAAAAAAAAAAAAAAAAAAAAAAAAAAAAAAAAAAAAAAAAAAAAAAAAAAAAAAAAAAAAAAAAAAAAAAAAAAAAAAAAAAAAAAAAAAAAAAAAAAAAAAAAAAAAAAAAAAAAAAAAAAAAAAAAAAAAAAAAAAAAAAAAAAAAAAAAAAAAAAAAAAAAAAAAAAAAAAAAAAAAAAAAAAAAAAAAAAAAAAAAAAAAAAAAAAAAAAAAAAAAAAAAAAAAAAAAAAAAAAAAAAAAAAAAAAAAAAAAAAAAAAAAAAAAAAAAAAAAAAAAAAAAAAAAAAAAAAAAAAAAAAAAAAAAAAAAAAAAAAAAAAAAAAAAAAAAAAAAAAAAAAAAAAAAAAAAAAAAAAAAAAAAAAAAAAAAAAAAAAAAAAAATGACAGCTATTGATGGAATGGACAAGGCTGTGAAACTAAATTAAAATGGTGTTTAAATACTCTCCTTCACAGATAAAAGTAAACGAAAATAGCCCTTCTTGAAATTTGACGAATAGAGATGTAAGCTGTGCAGAACCGCGACAGCAAATTTCGTAGACGTCGCGGTCAATGCATAACGGTAGTTTCATATTGACTGCGACAACGATGAAATTTCAGTCGCCGTCGTTTATGCACAAACTTTTCTCCACCAGACCCCTACCTGTTAGCCGAGGCCTTAGGATTGCTTACGCACGGGGAGAGGTGGTGGGGTCTACGGATTTTACATGCACATATCCCCAGGTATACATGGTGGTCTTCAGTGGGTATCGAACGCGCGACCTTCCAGGCGGAAGTCCGACGTGCTAACCACTAGGCTACCACGGCCCCTTCCATGCACATACTTGGTTCAACCTAATATAGTGAAAAATATTTACTATTCAAGAAATCTCCTTCATGACTAAGTATTTCAATGGAACGTAAATTCAATGTTAAATTTTAAATAAAACTTTTATTTTACAATATTTACAATTTCAGGAAACTGAATTTAACAACAATAATTCAAATTTACTTCCTAGAAGTAGTCAAGACGTAATTCTAGTTCAAGCATCAAGAAAATTCAGTTCGAGAATCCTAACAAATGCTAACTTCATCGGGTTTTTATACATGCCGACTGCGCCTCCTATAGGCCATTTGCCTGTTTCAAAGGAAAGAAAAAAAAAGAACGAAAAACATGCAAATAAGTTAACATATAGTGAGCATGCCTTTGTGCTTACTGAGTGGATGACATCCTTGAAAACCACCTCCATCCAGAGGACCATGGTCTGCTAATTGCACTGTGACATAAAACCAGGGGTCAAGCCAGAGGAAATTCAGGTCCGTTTTCGGACCCTTCACAAAATTCCGAGCGACCAAATCTTACTTTTGGCAGAATTATTCGTTAAATAAGCGGCAAAAAATAACAAAACTTTTTTTTCCCCTGTATGTTTAAATTTTGAATTTTCACAAAATTGTTTAATTTCACTTAAAAATATTTTTTAAATTCACAAAACAGGACGTTGTTAAAAAAATACTGGATCGGCCCGCTAAAAACGTAACAGAATATCTGTGATTGCTGGTGTGGAACCATAACAACACAGCTCTCGAGGCGGAAAACGAGAAATATAACATTATAAAAGCAAAAGGGAAAAAATCACCTTTTTGAGGGACTTTGGTTAACACATCTCTCAATTTTATTCTGGCAGATTTTTCTTTGTTCTTATTGCTCTGTATATTCCTAAGGGAAAAAATGCTTTCAATTATGAAAAGTCACCAAATAAATCAATAATAAAATATCCAAAAGTTTTAAGCAACAGGTGTAACGAATTTTAGCGCGAAAAAATTAGTTTTTCTGGAATGGTTTTGACGGAACGGGAAGTATCCCAGAGGCTATCTCGTGCGGAAACACTTAAATGAAATAACAAGAAGAGTATAGTTCTACAGGCAAAAAAAGACCTTTGCCTGACAGAGCATCAAGAGGAATACATTCATGTTCAAGGGAGAAGCTGCTGGTATAAGGAATGTGCCGTATTCTGTTATCGTTTTAGTTCGTTAAGCACACTTGATTTCTTTAGAGCTGATATTTTAAGTACAGTAAAGCCTCCAAAGTTGACCAACTCTCTATGGTGACCGAAATTTTATAGTTTGAATGGTCACAACGTATTTTCAATGAAGAATCATGGAAATCAAAAATAAAATGATGGATCAATCACCTATGAATTGTTTAATGTTAATTTTTGAAAAATTCAGTGGAGCTCCAGAAAATTTTTAAAATAATCGCTAAAATATAAACGTTAAAAACTGAATCAACGCACGAAACATTTTTGAGCAATGCCAAGGAAAATTAAAAAATTAGCTTTAAGCATTGCATTACATAAAACAAACACCAATTTTTTATCATGGCACTTTGTTTTGAATTTTGCAGCGACATGATTGTCAAACAAATTTTAGATTATTATAAGAAAAGTAACAAAATACGTTTCCTTAATTTTTGGCTGGTTTTCTTAATTTTTGGCTAGATTATTAATATGAAAAATGTACACTAAAGAAGAGTAAAATAAATTAATTTTGAGGGAAAAAATAAAACCGACTTTAAATTCAAAACTGCGCTAAAAAAGTAAAAAAATTCATTCTTTAAACAACATTGGTGCAGCTTTTAAACATAGTTTTAGAAGTCGGTGCAAAATAATGAGAGATAAAATATTTTGTAATCGTTAATCAATTACAAATACAAGTGACCCAGATTGTGCAACAGTGCCAATATGAAGAAACACGTGGCTTAATGGTAATTAGACTGTCCTAATTTTGCGCCAACTTCTAAAACGATGTTTAAAAGTTGTATCGATGTTGGTTAAAGAATGAATTTATTTTCTACTTTTAAGCGAAATTTTTAATTTTTTCCCTCAAAAATTATCTTATTTCCCATCATTTTTTCAAATTATTATTCACAACAACGTTAATAATTACTTACTCGTCAGCAACACTGGCATATCTTTCGAGGAAAAAGACAGACAAGTTTTCTAATATAGACTGCTTGTGTAGTGACACAAACTGCTCTCGACAAATCTAAAGAAAAAAGAAAGAACGAAAATAGTCAAGAAAACAAATGTCCTATGTATAAAACAGCCAATCTTACCCATAATATGATATTGTCTGATGGAACTATTAGCTTTTGCACAATAAAGCATTTCGAGTTTTTCTGACCACACACTGCACGCAACGACGACAAAATACATTTTGACTGATAAACAATTTTTGCTGTGATAATCACACCTACATCGATGACTTTCTGATCATATCTTCTTATACATAAGCGCCTTATTCTGTCTGTCTGTCTGTCAGCGATAGGATCCCAGCAGGCCGTTTTACCGATCGGGACCACATTCGGCACGGTTAATGTTTACGACCCGAGAAACGCATCGCCGCAAAAATGAAAGTTGTGACTCAATTAGTTTTTTTTAATAAATTTTTTAAATTTTTCAATGCTTTTTTTGACTTCTTTTATTTTATTTTTGCATTGTTGCCGTCGTTTCCAACAGTATAATTACAGTTGCCGTGTGAACAAACAAATCAATGCAGTTGCCATTTAACAAATGTAACTAATATACTAATAATAATCAAAACGTTCATCTAGCATATTGAGCGAGGCGTCGCTGTATTTTCAATTTCCGTTAAAAATGAATGCATACGCGAATTTAATTTAATCCTTTCTTTCTTTTTAATTTTTTTTTTTTTTTTTTATCGTCTGCGCTTTTTTAACTTTTTTTATTAGAGTGGCAGCGCTCTTTTTGCCCAGTTTCGTTAAAACTTTTGTTTTGAAAAGCATAATAAAATTTTCAATAAGTTTTTTCGATGATAAATATATATTTTTCACAAGCAACTTGATTATATAGTAAATAAATATATAGTATACAGTACATATAATATACAGTAGTAAGAAAAGGAGCGTCCTCACTGCCTGACCTGGTTAATTCAGTTTGAATTAGCAGACACCTTAGCACAAAGCACTTTAATTGCAATTTATAATATCTAGAACAGCGGTCATTTCGTATGACTGCCGGGCGTACTAGTACGTCATAAGAGTGTGATCAACAAACCAAATAATAAAGTTCAAATAATAAGACTTATAAGATATATGTACAACTTTTTCTGTATTAGTTTTCTTTTCAGAGATATTCAATAAATGAAGTTCCAAGCCAATATTTATACTTGGATATTTTTTTTATTTCTCTTTCCTTATTCTCCAGCCAAAGAAAAATTCTGAAAGTAATTAAGTCAAATTAAACAAGGTTTTATGGATCTATGTTCTGTATAATGACATTGTTTTTTTTTTTTCTTTTCTTTTTACGTTATAATTAAGAGCGATAAAACTATAGTAAACGGACGAAAATCCGGCATTCGAAAAGGATAAAACTGTTCTTTTCCATTACAAACATCATTTGGCGTCTGTTTGATTTGGCGAGAGAAACATCGCCAATTTGATTCACCTTTCTAAAAGACTTTGATTAAAAACCTGATTGGTACTTTTTCGTTTCTGGCGATAGTTAAATTTTTTTCGCCAAATCAAACTACTATAACATTTTGGGATGCCGTTGGCGATGTTTAAATATTTTTCAATTAAACTTCATGACTTCATCATTGGCATAATTGATTTGGTGAAAAATAATTTTACCATTGCCAGACCACCCGAAACGGAAAAGCACCACCTGATTCGCTTTTTTTTCTGAATTTGATTTCTCAACATGTTGTGACAGAAATGGATAAAACTTTAAATTAAAAAAAAAAAACCCTGAAAGATGGAACATCACAAAATTACCATTGTTAAATCTTAATACTCTTATTAATACGAGCTGACGTGTTTGGCATTTTGATGTGATCCGTATTTCGCAGAATTATTAATTGTTCGCAGAGTTTCCATACGTCGTCAGTATTTATATTAAAAAGCACGTGGCTCTGAAAGAAACTCAAAAAAAAGAAAAACTTTTTGGCATAAATATGAAACGCTGAAAATTGTGTCATTATAATAGCCCTCTCGCGTTTGCTGCCATCTAAACGGCAAACTTTGCTTTAGGTTCCAATTAAACGTAAAGCAAAGAAAAAACCAAACAAACCCAGTTAAGCCTCAGGAAAGAAAAGAAAAAGTTATGTATTAATATTTTACTCAATTGGCAACACACGAAACAGATGCATAAAATTTTGCTTCCACATTCCACTGATTTATGAATTTGTCTACCGCACTGGTTTCTCCAAAGGAAAAACAATGATATTTTGATACTTTTCTGAAATGAAATAAATAAAACAAATCTTTTGCGAACCTTATGATTCTGAAAATACGCTGAAGAATTTATTGAAGTTGTGAAAATATTATTGGCGGTTAATGCAGTGCGTATATTTTAAACCTAATGGATACTCAAAAATCAAGTAGTTTGCCAGAATCACAAAGTGATGGACAACGAATTTTAAGTACTTTAACTAAAAAAATTGAAAGTATAGATCCAATATCAGCTGGTGATGGTGCATTTGATACATTTAATGAAAATTTCAAGACTTCAGTGCTGTATTCTAGGAATAGCGAATTGAATCCGTCGAGTAAACGAGAAGATGATGACCAACAAAATGTCAATTGTGAAACATCTGAAAATATTGGGAATACTGTAAATTTTCTTTCAGAAGGCAACAAAATGTTCCCGCAACATGCGATATTTAAAGAAAGTGAAGCAAACGTTTCTGAAATGGTGAAAACTGTCGAAAATCAACTTACGACCAACGAGAATATGTCAACAAATCAATACGAAACTAATTCTTCAATATCCATGGATATGTTAAATACGGCATTTGCAGTTCAAAGTGAATTCAATCCATTGAATGAACGAGAAGGGGATGACTTGCAGAATGTATCTACAAATCAATGTGAAACAAATTCATCAACATCCCTGAATATTTTAAACGAAGCACTTACAGCTCAAAGCGAATTGAATCCATTGAGTAGGCGAGAGGATGACGACTTGGAAAATACATCTTCAAATCTATATGAAACACATTCATCAACATCCCTGAATATTTTAAACGAAGCATTTACAGCTCAAAGCGAATTGAATCCATTGAGTAGGCGAGAGGATGACGACTTGGAAAATACATCTTCAAATCTATATGAAACAAATTCATCAACATCCCTGAATATTTTAAACGAAGCATTTACAGCTCAAAGCGAATTGAATCCATTGAGTAGGCGAGAGGATGACGACTTGGAAAATACATCTTCAAATCTATATGAAACAAATTCATCAACATCCCTGAATATTTTAAACGAAGCATTTACAGCTCAAACCGAATTGAATCCATTGAGTAAGCAAGAGGAGGACTTGCAAAATATAGCTACAAATCAGTATGAAACGAATTCATCAATATCCCTTAATATTTTAAACGAAGCATTTACAGCTCAAAGCGAATTGAATTTATTGAATAGGGACGATGACATGAAATATACATTTATCAAGCATAGTGGACGCAGACCAGATATAGTGGAAAATGTTGATTTAATCGAAAATTCAGAAACGGATAATTTATATTCGAAAACAAACAGGTTTCAAAGTACTCGAAAACGCACTTTGGGTCGGGGTTCCATTATAGATTGTACTCCAGAAGAAATAAAATATGCTGATTCAGTTGATGATTCAGAAATATGTACCAACTGCTTACCTTCGGGAAAGAAGAATGATAATTGCGTAACAGAAATTGGGTTGCCGCCCCATACTGCTTCATACAGTATTTCATCGGATAAAACAAACAGTAACGATCTCACAGAAACACGAAAAATTCGATTCGATTCGTGTAACAATGGAACTGAATCATTGTTGGAAGAATGCTTTAACAATGTGATACAAAGATCCAAAAGTGAAAAGTCAGTAGTGCTTGATGCTTGTTCAAATTCAACTCCAAAAGTGCTAAATAACACCTCAGAAACACCAAAAAATACAGCTGATAGAAAATCAGCAAAATTACAGCATACCGATACAGCCGAAGATACAAATGGATGGGCTGAAAGTTCAGAAGTGAATAAAAACGCGAGTAATTTACAGGTGCATTCAGAAATGCTAACAAATGGGAACACTAATATTAGAATGCTCCAGAACAATTTAAGTGCAACCGAAAATGAGCCGGCAGCACAGGTAGGTTCCGATGCCTGTCAAGAACCAAATTTGAAAGAAAATGTCTTGTTTTTTGATGAAATTTCATCTCTTATAAATAGTCCTAGAAAAATGACTGTTATCGTTTCTTACAGAAAAATGTGCCGATGGTTAGAGGAAAGAATTGTTATACCATTTGCTGTTGCAGCTGATTTCTTCCTGGAAGCTGCCGAATTCATTTTCTTCGTGTTACTCTGTATTATGTGCTTGCTTTTTTGCAACATTTATTCGCTCGTAATCCACGTTTTGGTTCAGATCAGTTCAACTGAAGTAAATTCGAAAGCGAATGATGAAGTTGAGTACGCTGCTTTGGCTTGTGAAACAAATACAAAGTCCTCTTTGGAACAAAAGCCTTTTCATGTAAAACCAGAGACTGTTGCTGAAAAGAAGGAAATCAAAGCAAAACCAGCTAAAGAGTTGTCTTTGATCAGTTTTTCTTCTGACAGCACCATTTCACAAAATGAACGTAATGTTGAAGAAGAAATAAAATTAATAAACGAGAATCCAAAATCTCAGGCTACCACATCAATGCAACAGTTCAAACAATCTTGCAATCTTGTTGAGAAAGAAATTGATTGCTTGTTAGACGTAAACTGCGATCAACAGCAGCACGTTGAAAGTCCTCATATTATTGACTCTGCTAACTCATGCAACCTTCAATCAAAAGAAGACAATCTTTCGCTGGGTTTTTTAAATAACAGTTTCAAAATGGAATCTAACGTTGATACAACAGCCAGTTCTTTTTTGGATTTGAGTACAAAAAATGATTCATTTAAAAACGATAAAGTGTCTAAAGGCTCACCACGTAAATCAAAATACCGGACTGAAATTGAAGGAGAAAGCAAAAGGGCCGAAGGCGAAGTGTCAAGCTCATACATTAAAAATCGTTCTAAATTGTTTGTTAACTTACAGAAAGGAACCGACAGCATTATAGCCACTTCAAGCGATATTTCTATTGGAATTGCGGAGCTTCACAAAAGTATTAAAAGCTGCGAAAATATTCGAGCAGAAAGGAAAAACGAACCTACTAGCCCCACATCCCCCCATGACCAGCTCTCATCCAGGCTTAAAAGAGATCCAAAACATAGTACCCCAAGAGCTAAGAGAATACCGTCGTCCAATCTGAGTGTATCATCTGACAAATCAGAGAACCAAATTCCAAGTGACAAATCTGAGAAGCCAGAGTATCAAATGTTGTGTGACAAATCTGAGGCATCAGAGGTTCAAATTATGAGTGACAAATCTGAGGTATCAGAGGATCAAATTCTGAGTGACAAATCTGAGGCACCAGAGGACCAAATTCAAAGTGACAAGTCTGCCCGAATGAAGCAAAAAGTTCACGATAGCAGTCCGAGGCAAAAGCAAAAGAAAGTAAAACTAGGTAATTATTTAGAGAAAAAGTCAACCCACGATAAGAATTGCAGTTCTGCGTATAATTTTCTACCGTACTTAGAAGAAGAGAATACTCGTTTTAGAATGGACACCGGGAGTTTTGTGTATCAGCCATTGCTAACAGATGCCTCGGTTTTAAACAAACCGGAGGACAAGGCCGCTAGAGTGTTACACATGAGAGATTGGTATCAACGAGATAGAGATGGGATAATGGAAGATAGTGTGGCAAGTGCAGACCTCGGCGACATCAGCAATCCGGCTCAAGATATATCATCTACTACGATTAAACGAAAGAAAAGTTTAAAGCGCCATGTATCTAACGCGTTGAATTATTGCAGGAGACTTCCAACTAATTTCTCGAAAACTGGATTTTTAAGTCGCAAGAAATAGTATTCTGAAAACAACTTACCATGAAAATTGATATTTCGAACTGTATGTTACTAGCCATCTTGAAGATTCATAAAAAAATTTTTTGTTCTGCTCTATGCATCGCTTGTAGCTCTAGTGCAGTTTATTTCTTTGGATTAAACTTATATTATTTCATTGGTTTTTTTTTTGGATAGCGAAATTCCGATAAAATTTTAAAATTACAAAAACATAAATATTTACTTTTATCTACTGTATTTTAAATCAATCTTGATAAAATTAAAAGATCAGACAAACTTGTAATCTTGAAAAATAGGTCATTTTGTCGCCAAATTTTTCCGCTTAAACTTCTAAAATTTTATACATATTTTAAACCAAAAATGAAATTAAATTCTCAACAAATAAGTATTTAAGGTATTTTTCCGGTGGGGGGGGGGGGGCTGACAATGGAAAAAAAAATCGCCAAACCAAACTATCAATAAACATTTTAGGTTGCCGTCGGCGATGCTAAAATATTTGTCACAAAAACAAACTCCATTAACAATGCAAATTAATTTGGGTACTTGGTACGGCGAAAATATATTTAACCATCCTCGAGGAAATAGAAAAGCACCGTATTTTAAATACTTGAAAATAATTTGGTGAAATATGATTGACAAAAAATTAGAATGTAAAATATTTCACGTTTAACATCAGGCGCAATGAAATGTATTTTAGTATTTGAGAACTGTAGTTAATCATCAAATAGTACTTACAGTTCTCATGCTAAGCAGTTGGTATTTCGGTTTAAAAAATGCAAATTGTAAACTATATGTGCCCCATGTGTTAGTGAAGTTTTCTCGCTTGTCGCCAAAACGAATATTGGCGATAGATTCTATACGATAAAACTTACCACACAACGAATGAATAAACATTTGGCGACTATTTTTCTCATTTGTCAGCAACAAAAACATTAAAAATAGCATTTGATATAATAAATATACCGCTACTCTAAAACACTAAGAAAAAATCAAGAGTTCCTATCGATATAAGTTTTTTGCGTTACTTAATTTGACAATTTGGGCTTAATAAGAACTGTACCGAATATAATTCTCACTACCATTATCTAGGTTAACAAACAATTCATAAAACGGTACAGTTTTAGTGTAGGGGCCGATTGGCGATTTTTTCTTTAGCGACAAAAACTGCTGGTTATTAATCGTTTTGTTTTTGAAAAGCTGGTTTGCTCTATACTATTTGGTGAGTTCTGGACATATCACTGATTTGGGGACATCTTCTGCCGGCACACGAAAACAAAATCACCAATCTGGACTGTTCCATAAAAAAGGACCAACTTAAAAATATCAGTTTAAAGTAAAGAATTACTATTTGAGTAGTTATACGAGACACAAAAATAATCAATGATTACTACAAAATGAACATTTTAATGCTAAGAGTTGTTTAAAATTTGAAGCCATTTGATTCCTTAATAGTACATGTGTAAAATCTTGTCGACTTTGAACTTGGTATAGTTCAAGTCAAAGAAGCAAATTAGCATTGGAGGCAAAGAAGTAAAACAGAAAAGATTGTCCTTTATATGTTTTGGTGCAATGGCATACATTGCATTGTTTTTCCAAACACAGCGTTAGTGTCTGCTTTGAGAAAGGAGGAGGCCGCATGCTTGGTAGTTCACGATAATTTAACAGTAATCAAGTTTCCTGATAGATGTTTTCCTGGTTTTCTCCAATTCTACATCAAAATGCCACTCTTAAAAATCCTTTAGGAAAACAGCTAAAAAACTCCATGAAAAATTTTTGAAATAAACCAAATAAAATTTTGTCTGACGGACATATCCGCAGAGCTAGTCTCTGTCCAAATTAATAAACGGCAGATTTTTTGGAAATTCATGCTTAACCCTCAGTAAGGGGACGTCCATAAATGATGTCATGCTTTTTTCCCATACAGTTGAACCCCCTCCCTCCCTTTAATACAAAATGTCACACTTCAACACACCGCCTTGCCCCTCTATGTCACATACCCGCTATGTTGTGTAAGCATGATGTCACACTTCTTGTTACCCCCTTTCCCCCCTTGTCACAATTTCAGGAACCCCTCCTCCCCCTCGAAGCGTGATATCATTTATGAATGATCCCTAGCTTGTTGCTGCAAAAACCTGTTTTTTTATTTATTTGGTCATGTTTGAATTTAGACAATTTTTACACTTCCCACTAAAAATGCATTCGTACTTGCATGTAAGGGGACTACAAACAAAAAATTAAATTAATAGAAGAATAAACTCTCACAGAAAAATTCTTTTTGAAAATTGAAACATCAGATTAATTAAATTCAAGTTGCGTCTCACATCTCAAATGATTAATGCAGATTTTATTCAATACTAATGTAATATAACCCTCAACAAGCTGGTTACATTAATGAAGTGGTGTTGTTCTAATGTTTCAGAATTGAACTTGTGTTCTCCCGCCTATCGGTAAGTTGAATTATTAATTAATTTCCCATTTCAAAATGTAAAAATTGTAAATTGTGTAGGAATTATTCGATAAAGTTTCACCGCTGAATTTTAAAAATGAAAGTGAAATACATTAGGGAACTTAGATCATTATGCAAAAACATATTCATAAAAACAAATACATTTTAACATTTAGATAAGGCGTTTTTTTTACACTAAATTATTATTTGTTTTCGGGGGGAGGGAGGGCCGCTGGTGTCATCCAATTACATTATGAGCCAAGTCGTACTTCCACCATTGATGCTCAGCTTGAAACGGAAGGCACTCCTTTCTGCTCTAATCCCCTAGTCTCCCTCCTGAGAGGGAGCTTGGTTATCCAAGTGGCATTAGACACAGGTTTTAGTATTGTAAAATTCTAATCTGGAAAGCTCCCTTCATGTTTATCCTGCTCCTCCATTCCCCCCCCCCCTCCCCGAAAAAAAATGTCTATTAAGTCCCATGGATTTTGAAGTCAAATGATAACTATTGGTTATCCTTCTGAATTACCTATGTATTGTAACCTTTTTTTTAAGTCGACTAATTTAAAAAATCCTCTGAACAGTTTTTCTTTCTTATTTTGCTTCCTTAAAATGTATTTTTATTTTCAGAAAGAGAATTAACTACCACTTTCAGCTAAATTTCACCACGAAACATTTTCTGAAATAACTTACTGAAATATAATTTCATATAACCGTAAGTTGCCGATGGAACCCCTGCCATCCTGCTGAGGAGCACTAGGGTTCCGCGGAATCCCCTTTGGAAAACGCTGCTTTAATAGATGCTTCGATTTTTCGATAGGTATCGAATCGGATATCTACTTGAGCGTTTACATGTTCGTTCTCTTTCAAACTGCACTTCCATCAAAATAAACAGAACTTATATGATAAAGAAATCTTAGGGGATCCATCAACATAACAAAAAAAAAAATCCCACCAAAAACCCCTCGACAAAAACTTCCGGCATCTCAGACTTTTCTTATAGGTAAGTACTTTTGAAATTAGTTGATATTTTGTAATACAAACATAACCTACAAACGCAACTTCTTACATTTGTTCTTGTCGTTTCTAATGCCACTCCAAGCTCCCCATCGCGGAGTGGCTAGGAATTAAGGCAATAAGGAGCGCCTTCCCTTTCAAGCTTTAGCACCAATGGTGGAAGTACGACTTTGCTCACAATGTACTTGGATGACACCATATGGCCCCACCACAGATACCCCACCTTCCTTTTTAGACCTATGGGTGAGAAGGAAAGGGCAAATCTCCACCCACAGGTACCATTAGAGCTGTGTCGGGACTTCAGGGTCCACGGATTTTACCTGCACGTATCTCCAAGTGTACATGGTGGGTCTTCAGCGACTCGGGTATCGAACCCGAGATCCCCCGATCCGAAGCTCGACATCCTAACCGCTAGGCTACCACTTCTTACATCTACTTCTCATAGCATCAGTTAGTTACCATACTTGAATAAATTCTTGGTTCATTAACATTGAGGAACTTTCAACTTCCATTTACACCACTTCCATTGAAAACACTTAGTTCCACTTTCACCTGATTTTGAAAATGTGGATGACAAAGTGGTACTTATGTTTCTCCTACTGTTTCCCACTTTTCCCGAGCTAGCGAGAAGAGTCGGAAATTCGAAAATTTTACATTATAAAATTTTGTATTCATTTCTCATACATAGACGCAAAATTAGAACCGAAACGTATTTATTGATTAATATTAAATTTTGCACTCACATTTATTATTCTTTATTCCAACTTTTATGCATTATACTAATGAGAGAAAGTTGAAAACATCTAAATTTTAGCATTTCTGTAAATTTCTATTACTTTTGCGAATTTTGTGTGTTTCAACATGAAAGATATTTATTGATTGAAGCAAAACTTTTTTTTTTTTTCATTCCAATACACAACTTTTTTGCAGCATTGCAAAAATAACATTGAAAAATATTTTTACAAAGACAAAGAGAACAAAATTGTTATTGTTTTCCTTTTATAATTCAAAAGAGGAAAATAATAAAAATAAAGAATTTTTAAAATATGTTCCTTTATTTGAAGTTATTGTTTTACCTTTTATTTAAACTTAGATGTTTTACGTTCCTATTTTCATTTCCTGTTACGAACAATTGTGCAACATGGAAAATAAATGTGCACATTATATAATTATGTTGCCTGTTTACTAACAACTATGAAAACAAGGTTCACCATTTTCTTTCAGATTTTAGAAAGTGCTCGCAAGGAAAGAAATATTGTGAACCACCTTTTTTATAATTTGGTCTAGTGTAGTCAACTCTCTAAGATTTGACCAACATGGGTACAAGCAATTTGTGGGTTTTAGGATTTTAAAGATTTCCGGACACTGATTTGTTCACACCTTTCGCAATATTACATCACAAAATATGAGGTAAATAATTACAGGGTTGCTACTCAACCAGCAGAATGAAATTAACTGACTTTTCCAGGTTTTCCAGACATATTTTTTAAAAATTCCAGTCTTAAATCAACAGCATCATACCATTACAAAAACATACATTTGCCCCCAAAATATTCTCTTTAAAACAATATCAGGAATGGCTAACCTTAAAATAATTTTTGAAAAACTTTGAAGCAGTATTCAGGCAAGTGATATAAGGGAACACACCTTTCCATAAAGAAAAACTAGGTACTTTACAAAATGTATTTTTTTAAAGGTCTAATAACTCAGTTTCTTGATGAGAAAATTGATTGCTAACAAAATTTTTGAGAAAGAGAGAGAAAAAAAAAATATTAATTATCTAGTGTAAAAATTTGAATAACAATAATAAAATGTTAATTACTTTTAACTATTTAAAAGTTAAACTTAAGAGTTGAAAAAAATCAAGTCGATGGTTGAATCAGGTTGAACAAATCTCCACAGGTCCCTCTGAATGTTGTATTTTGAGTGTAGCAAAAGAGTTGATATCATTATTTATATTGGACTTTCCGTGTCGGTGATTCAAACATTGTCTAAAATTCCATGACTTTTCCAGATTTTTGATAAAATATTAAAATTCCCTGACATTTCCCTGGCTTTTTCACTCAATTTTAAAATTCCCTGACTTTTCCAGGTTTTCCAGGTAGCGTAGCAACCCTGTAATTATGAAAGCATCAATACAAATAGGAATTTTAATTCAAATCAATATTATTCACTATCTTTAAAAGTATCACGTAATTAAATCTTAAATTAAAAACTAAAACAAAAATGCATTACTTCTTTTTGGCATTCAAAATGTTATTTCTATTGTAAATTCCTACTTAACTACCACCCCACTAGGCTACTCCTAACTACAAATAACATCGTCTACATCTTAAATCTCTTGCAGCTTTCAGACCGACAGACTTGAGAAGGTGTTAATGGCACATCAGACTCTGCATTTCAAAACGTTTCGGGAGGGGGGAATTAAGGATATATTACGTGCATATTGTAGGTAAGAAACAACAAAATGCATGTATAAATAAATTGTGTTTCTAAAAGCGGGGGTTAAAGGGGGGACAACTGCCCCTCCTGATCTTGCAAGTGACAGGCCTGTGGTACATCAATCGTAAAGTGTTGATATTGAGTTTCTTCCCTCCCTTTAAGAGTTGATATTATTGCACTCGTTTTTTTCTTTCAGACTTCCAACACTACTATTGTTCTTTTTTATACTTTTTAAACTCATTTAATTATATATATACCTATAAATCTACACACACATATATATATATCCGCATCTCAGGGCCAGACCAACATAAGTCACATGATCACTACTTTAAAAACTGAGAATAAAAACTGCAAAGAATGATTTATTTGCCTAGTAACAAAGCTGTTATATGAATTGGACTTTCGCAGTAAAAAAAATATGTATGCTTTATCCCATGGAGGTTAATTTTCGTACAATTAAACAACATCTAAAAATCACCAATTTTGGACTTACATTAGTCTGGTCCTGAGGAACAGATATACAAGACAAAAAGAAGAGCAAAAATATTCTTCATTTGCTATTCAAACAAATTTGAGAACAACATTTTGGTCAGTTCTAAAAGACTAAGAAGAAAAATGATATGCAACAAACCTTATTCATTATTTCAACAACAGAAGCATGGGTCCAATAACAGTCATGAACAGACACAAACAAAACACCGTTCCTAGAAAATAAATAAATAAAATTATCACAAGGAAAACTTCAAGATAAAATTAATAAACAAAAGTAATCAAAGACATTGTGTAAAACAGAAAAGGAAAGGGTTAGAAGATGTTCAACTAAAAAAATGAGGAGTTTTTCCATACAGCAATTTTACATGCATAACAGACGTATAAATTTTAAAAAATGCAAATCATTGCAAAAATTTGAAAATGATTCAAAAATTGAACAGATAATTAATATTTGATACATCGAAAAAATTTATAAATGCATTAACCAGTAGCACCACTATGGGGGCAGAGGGGGTGGTGTGCCCTGGTGACACCCAAAGGTTTAGGTAGGAATTTAAAATGTATATATGCTTAAATTAAACAATTTTACGGGGGCTATTTCAAAGTATCATAAGTGAAAACAAATGTAATTACCTGTAAGTTACACCAAATAATTATAATACATTTCTTTTTTTTTTTTTTTTTTGCTTTTTCACTACTGAGAATAATATAAACTACAAAACTACTTTATACAATACAACAAAGTTTTTCTTTTTTCTCTCTTTGTTTTTAGGGAGAGGAGAGGGGTGACACCCATGTTAGGAATGCCACTGCATTAATTACATACTTTGTTTTATCAGATCTTGCTAAGAAAATATTATAAATGGAAATGCAACAGTTACACAAATTTTACCAAAATACACAATTGATCTATGCTTTACTTTTGCAGTACATTCAATTAGCAAGTTTAATATGCACTTATCTCCAGAAATTATTTTTTAAAAGAAAAAATGTTTCAACATTTTGTTTTAGTATGTCCATTCACACATGATTAAAGTAAACTAATTGGGAATGAATTTAATTAGATTTTTATGTTTTGATATTTTGTTAAAAAAATATATATACAATGAAACTCTGAACATGTAGCACATTTGAGTTTTTTTAAAACTAAGAGTAAACCTAAGTTATTACTAACTTTTCTTACATACAGCATAAGTGTAATTTTCCCCCCACTATTTGTAAATGATTATTTTGACCTAAACAAAATAAAGCTGTTTATCTAAAATCAGAAATAAAATAAACGTGTATGTGCAATTTATGAGAAGAAAAAGAGGAAAATAAAACATGATAAAATTTCTTCACACATCAAATGATGTTTCTGTTTGTCAAAAATAAAACCCATTTATGGATATACTTTGAAATTTGTCCCATTCAATGCTTGTTTTCCTCATGCATCAATGTTGTTTTAAAATAAAAAAGGAAATTCCCTTTTTCCCAAACTATGAATCATATTTGAAGATGTTTTAGACAAACTTTTAAACAAAAAAACATTGACTTTTTAAAAAAAAAGGTTAGAAATCCTACAGAAAAAAACAAATGAAATACAAATATAATGGATAAAAGATATAAAACTTGTCATTGCTTTGTTAATGAAATATCATATACTAGGACTGAAACAACTTTAAAAAATTACACATTGTTTAAATATTAAGAACTACGAATTTTAACAGAACTGAGAAGTCAAAATGATGCTTCTCCGTAATTTCTACTATTAATAAGTAAAATAATGTTACCTTTGGCAAAACAAAGATGTTAACATCATATGACTAGAATCTAAAGAATGAATAAAATTTGGGGCAAATGCATTCTTCTGTTTCCTTATGTTTGGCAATCTGCAAGGAAATGAAAACAAAACTTAATCCCATATTAAGCACAATAAAACTTACATGTCGATGTAAAATAACTGCACTGTTATGCAGTCATTCAGGCAAACTTTGAATCGTATTATATCTTTTAGTATATTTGACTAATGAAAGAGAAATTAGAAGGTCCAGTGCAGTACTCGGCTAAATGGGCTCCAAAATCAGTTTTCTACCTTTAATTTTTAAATTAAGTCAAAGACACTTTAAAATATAATGTGGTTCAAAGTTAACCCCCATGGTTCAAAGTTTTTTTTTTTCTTTTCTTTCCAATGGGGCTGCGGCATTGGTCCCCAACCATTGCAGACCTAGTGCATTCCCCAGTAATTGGTACCATCTCTTTCAGCGGCACCACAATTAGCGTGGTACCTTCGCCGCAAGAGAATTTTGACATTCAGTTACCACTAGAGGTACTGCAGTTACCACCAGAGGTACACGAGGCCTGCTGCCTTACCACTACGCCACCCTGTCGAAAGCAGGGTGGCGTAGTGGTGTAGTGGTTCAAAGTTACCCGAATGACTGTAATGAAAGAGTCGTAACGAACTAGAACATAGGGTAAAATGCTAAAGTTTTCCCTGGGAATCCTGATATTGATAGAATATTGTAGGAATAAATACATTTTTACAGAAATTATAAATACATTATTATAGAACTGCAACTTTGAAAAATAGGTCCAAAAGATGTTACACCTGTTTTGGATAGTTGTACAATTAACAATAAAAAAGTACTAAGGCAAAACGATAATATGATGATAATAATATCCTGTTATTAAATACTACTTGAGCAATATTTTTCATTATGGTATCGTTCATAAATGATGTCACGCTTTTTCTTTCAATATATTTGACCCCCCCCCCCCCCTTGTCATAAAATGTCTCACTTCATCATACACCGCTACCTCCCTTTGTCACATGTCACACTATATTACATAAGCATTTATACATGCTGTTCAGAAACAAAGCACAGCGTTAAAAATCACATTTCTAATTTTATCTTTTGAACTTTTAATGACATTTGTGACCATAATAATAATAATGGTTATACATGTACTTAATTTGTATAAAATGAGGCTAAGGTTCACAACACAAAAGATAATTCATATAGAAAAGCAAAACATATTAAATGTTCCAATTCTGAAAAAATGACCCACGCAGTTTTATTTTAAAAGCGAAAATGCCTAAAAAAATATCCCTTTAAACTTTTAACAAGAAGTAAATTTAAACCTTAATCACCATCGGTATTAACAATACAAAATGATCAAGGAAACTTTAAAATCAAATTATGAAAATCCCAAAAACTTTTTAAATAATTTAATTTGCTGATTTTTAATGTTTTTATAGAAACCAAAATGTGTAATACCACACGGCCTACATTTTTGTCATAGCAATTAACAATATTTTAAATTTTGATGGACATGACAAATGGAAAGATTTGATGCCAGAATACATTAACTGTTGGACATTCAACATCCTAATGCACACAAGCAGCACTAATTACCTTTTAAAAATAAAAATAGACTTGTTTGGTATGGTCTTGAAGCCCTTGTATAATAAGATAAAAAAAATAATTTATTGGGTGGAAAACTTGATAAGTGTGTGGAATTGACATTTATTTGCTAAACAATTCACTTAGGGGCAAAGTTTGACTGGGTGTTTGTAAAGAACAATTTCAACATGTAGATGGAGAAAGAGGAAATAATAAAAGGAATAAAAAACCATGGGCGCAAATAAAGAAGAATGGGTAGCCATTCAATGCATTTCCATGAGGCAACCATTCACTGATACAGAATTAAAAAGCAAATACTGATTCCGTGAAAAATAAGAACACATAAATATGTAAAAAAACATTTTTTTGGAAAATTAGAATGTATCGTCCTTTGTAATACAGTAGCCCCTCGTTATATTGTGCTTGTCGAGGGACAGCAAAAAAGTGCGACATATCCGAATGCGCAATATAACCGATGCCGTTTGAAAAAACTCAAACAAGTACAGTATAAGTAAATTGAGTGGCCCTGAGCATGGTGTAAAAACGATATCAAAGAAAAAGGCAACCATTTTCTTGCCAGAAAATTCTTTTACCTATCACTCTCCCTTTCTTGGATTGGGTTATTGTATAATTTGGATTTGTTCAGCCAAGTGTGAATCCTTGCTGTGCAAATCCAAATTATACAATAACCCAATAAACTTGTACTAAAAGGTATCAAGAAATGGGCATATTTTTTCTCCTTTGGGCAGTAAATATCAGTCTGTTTCATTTTTCCTTGGGCAGTAAACATCTGTCTGCTTTATTTATTAATGTGCATTAGGATCAATACAAAAAGAACAAGTAAAACATTAACTGGTTTGAGTATAGTCATTTAACAGGTATTTAAATTCAGGAGTGGGAGGAAAATTGGTGCAGCTTTTAGCTGCAGCAAATTCAGAAGAAAGGAAAACATTCCTGTTTGATGGCGTTGTACGAATGCTTGGTACAGATTCACTTCTTTGTTTAATGGGAGAAACAGGCTTTACTCAGAAATGCAACATTTTTACTTTCGAGAGCTCAAACTTAAAATTTTCGGAGACATAGAAAAAGCGTGATGCATCCGAATGAGCGATATAATGAGGGGTTACTGTAATAGACACCTTTTGGTTTTACATAAAATGTCCTGGAAAGCAAAAAAGAAAAAAAGTAACACTGTAGCAGACTTTTAAAGGACTGTTTATACACCATATAACTCAGAAGTACCAATTGAATTGTGCAGATGAGAAATTCCTATATTCAGCACTGGAAAAACTAATTTAGCATCACCCAATCCAGCTTTTAAATGGAAAATACGATTATTACAGTGAAAAAAGTGGCACAAAATTGACTTGTGTAATAATTTTAATTAACCTCAGTTAACAACCATTGTTTAAATGCTACTAGCAAACCATGGAGCAAGAAAAAGCACAGGATCATGAAATTACTTTGATTGTACTGAATACTGATTTCTGACTGATAATAGATATTAACATGTTGAATCATGAGTGCTTTAGTACTAGTTATATTGTTAAATCATTCTTACATGCAATTATATTGGTGTATTCCAAATATCTTTAAAACGATAACACCGAAATCTATTAAGTGCAAAACCTCATTTTCAAATTTCCTGATTTTTGAAATATGACATGCTTTTGATGTTTTTACTCATGCTAACAGTTCTAGCAAACTATGTAACATTTGTATTTTTGAACATTTGAAAAAAAAAAATTATCAATGTTTTAATGTAATAATGCTTGAAATGTACATTACTAGGCAATAAATTTCTAAAATCTGATACACATACAAAATTATTTCCTTTTAATTTAAATTGCAAAAGGTTTTGTGTTTCGTAATCATATAGAGTAAAGCCTGTAAAGTTGACCACCTTTGCAAGTTGGTCACCTGTCTAAGTTGACCACTTTGTCAGGAACGGAATGAGCCCCATATTATATGATGTAGGGGAACCTTTGTAACTTGGCCACCTAAGGTGACCACCTGTCTAAGTTGACCACTCTTTTCAGGAATGGAATGAGCCCCATATTATATGATGTAGGGGAACCTTTGTAACTTGGCCACCTAAGGTAACCACCTGTCTAAGTTGACCACTCTTTTCAGGAACGGAATGAGCCCCATATTATATGATGTAGGGGAACCTTCGTAACTTGGCCACCTAAGGTGACCACCTGTCTAAGTTGACCACTCTTTTCAGGAACGGAATGAGCCCCATATTATATGATGTAAGGGAACCTTTAACTTGGCCACCTATTTTGACCACCTATCTAAGTTGACCACTCTTTTCAGGAACGGAATGAGCCCCATATTATATGATGTAGGGGAACCTTCGTAACTTGGCCACCTAAGGTGACCACCTGTCTAAGTTGACCACTCTTTTCAAGAACGGAATGAGCCCCATATTAGTTGATGTAGGGAAACCTCTGTAACTTGGCCACCTAAGGTGACCACCTATCTATATCGACCACTTATGTAAGCCCAATTTGGGTGGGAGTATTTTAAAAAACCCTTTGTAAGTTGACCTCCTAATAATTACTATATTTATTTGTTCATCTATTTTGAAAAGATAAAAAAAACCTAAATAACTTCCTCAGGATATTTTAAATGCCATAATGTTAGACCAGTACTTGTCTGGATGGATTAAACATCAATATAAAGTTTGCCTAAACTTCTGCATAAGTTTACCATACGGGAAAACTACAATGAGCACTTCTTTCTTCTTTAAATAAGCTCTTCTTTCCCCTTCTAATTAATCTAACCATTTTTGAAAAATTATGTATTTTTAGGGAATCTTTACCATCAAATAAGTAGAATAACATATTATCTGTATTTTAACTAAGTGCTTAAATTTTAATGTTGTATAGGATACATTGTAAGTTATTTAGATTAAATTTATCCAATGATATTTTAGATAATTGTGGAAAAATAGCTAATTAGTAATTTTAGTAACATTGATACATGACATTTCACTTAAACGCATAGTGCAAGAAATTATTTTAAAAATTTCCACCCTATAACTTACCACCTGTATAAGTTGACCACTAAAGTGCTGCACCGCAAGTGGTCAACTTACACACCGTATTTCATGATTATAGTGTACATTTGAAAAGGCTTTTTATACATCACATGAAAAAAATTGCATTCCTTCATTAGAATTAGCAGTGGCTATCTGATCATCGTGTTTAACATTATTTCGACGGGGAAAACACTCGGTTGTTTCAAATTTTAGGCTGTTTAGAGACACAGTTGACAAGAAGAAATTTAGTGCAGTTGTACTGGGTGACAAAGCAAATTTAAATCTTCAAAGGTATACAATTTATGTTTTTAGTGAGAAAATTAATTTTCGCACTTACTGGTATGGCTCGTATTTGCTGTTGTAAGCAGTCATTGGTTCTGAGCCCTAGAAAAAAAAAAGCAAAAATACAAAGTAAATTATATTTATAATTAATAATTCTTTTAAATAGGAATTCATGCAATGTTTCAATAGTGAAATAATATTTAGCATCCATAAATGATATTCATAATTTTTATTAAAACATGAATCATGTATTTAAGACATAATTGATCACATTTAGTTATGCTAAGTTACTTTTGATTAATATTATTCTTATCACAGATGTTTTTTCTTAATTTTTTTTTTTTTTTTAAGATTAAACTGTTTTCGTGTATTTATCCATCTTGCTTTTTAATGTCTGATAATGAAACATCTTTTTTTTTCCTTTTTAATTGAAAAAACATTTTTGACATTGAGGAAAATTTAGATAGCTCCAACAATTTCTTTTTAAAATCCACAAAAAAATTTTTAATTAAGTAGCTCCATTAAGTAGACCTTTTATATGAATGTTAAACAAGAAACAAAACAGCTAAAAAAAATATTTGCAAAATGTTTTGTTAATTTTTTAAAGGTGAAATAAAATAAATATCACAAAAATTTGCTGTGAAATGTTACATTACAATGCATACCGTGGAATGACCCTTACATTCCCACGATTTTTGATTATTCATGAAACTGTAAGAAATTTAGTGAAAGACGAACATACTGTTTGGACACGGAATAAATATCTAATTTCATGATTTTTGTAATAACATGTTTTTGTATTCTTGAAAATTTGCCAAAATGTTTATCAATGCTTATAATGTACCTTACTAAGCAATAAACTTCTAAAATCAAAAACAGGTACATCTTTTTCTTTTTTTTTTTTTTTTTAATAATTTAAACTTTTCACTTTTATTTTTTTTAATACTGGTAAATTTGAGCAGGGGTATTTTAAGCACTTTGACATAAAAAAACCAGTGAATAGAATAATGTGAATTTAAATAGGTCAATAGGTGTAATGTACTCCGCAAAGTATTAAGTGATTGCATACCTGTGATATGCAGTACTTGGAGCTCCTTACAGATGTCTCTTTGTGATATGGTTGGACCACAGGGAAACCTAGAGGGGTCACCCACTCCAAAGTGTCCCCGGAAACTTTTGTTATCTGCTCTGCACAATCGGTGAGCCAGTCCTTTTGGACGAAAGAAAAAATACATTAAAACATTCACTGAAATATCTTCAACTCAATAATATTGTGCAAACTTGCCAACCTAGGAATAAAAAACCTGCGCTTTCTATTGACAACACAACATGGTTTAATTTTTTTTTTTTTTTTTAAATCAAACATAAAATTAATGTATATGTTCACATTTTATGTTTGAATTTCTCTGTCAATCTTATTTTCTCTTATAATATTATGCTGTGTTGTGGAAAAAATCTTAGGCAATTTGGCTTGCTACGCTGCCAGGTCTAGCATGTTTAAATTAGTGATGAGGGAGGCATACAAATATCATCTATGTAGTACAAATTCATTTGAAAATCAATAAAGCATGATAACAAGGGTAACAATCGTAAACAATAATTTCAAAAGTGACATTAAAATTTAAAGAAGAATTAAATTTTGAAGAAAACTATTACTAGTAATGCATTTACTATTGCATTTACTATTTGCTAGTATTTTACCCATAAGTATTATTATTACACTTTATTATGTTTTGATTTTTCCAACACTTTCCTCTGGTATTTCTAGCTGAGGCCAAAGTGCTTCTAAAAAAATAACGGAATTGGTATTCTGATGTAAAGATCCATAAAAGTTTGCAAAATAAATGAGATAATTCGACTGATAATTTAAAAGGCATTTTGAAAGCTAAAAAATTTTCATTTTTAGGGTTTGTCCAATGATGTTTGAAATAATAAAATATTATTAAAAAAGTGAAGAGGTCAATCCCGCATTTTTAACAGGGTCCTATTTTTGTGAATTTCGTAAAGATTTTTATGAAAAATCAAATAATGTTCCGAAAAAAACAAAATATAAATTTAGAGTGAAAAAAAAAAACACTTTTATTTGCAACTTATTTAATAAATAATTCTGTGAAAAGTGCGATCTGGTAGCTTGGAATTTTGTGAAAGGTTTAATTGATTGAAATTTTGTAACAGGTCTGTTTTTATGAATTAGAATTTTGCACAGGATCCATTTTTATTGATTGGAATTTTTTGAAGGGTCCAAAAACAGACCTGATTACCTCTGGCACAACCCTTGAAGTGAAATAATAAATAAAGAACATTTAACTCATAATTATGAAACTATGAGTTAAGGACAGTTTAATTCCATAAGGCAGCAAAGAAAAATGTGGTTTTAACAGCTTAAACTGAATTAGACCCAAAATATGGAACAACTTACCAAAGAATACAGAAATAAATTCCAAATAAATATTTTAAAATAAATTAATGCATTTCTTTAAAAACTCTATTTTTTTTCCAGTTTGTTAATATCATTACGACATTTAGTATGCATATAAGGTAAATGTCTTTTCAAAATTTCTTAGTTATAAAAGATTGATATATGAAAATAGATCTCTACTCTTTTTTGTTTCTTCATAAATATGGCTGGCTACAGTAGACTTTTATTTTTGTTTTAAGGAGTCATGAGCTTATCGATCATTCTTTTAATACCTTTACACATGCCTCCTTATCAAAGTTTATTTTCTATCTTGTTTGGAATGCACTTGTAACGAGCTTTCGTATTCAAGTTATCGAACTGTTGCTAAAAATGAAACTTGAATTCTGTACAGAAATTTATTTATATTTCAATCAATAATTTGAGTTTGAAAAACAAAACCAAATAATTTATGTGATACTGAGTGTAAGCTATTCAAACCTGTCGAAAAGTGATTAATAAAATAAGGCAGTCTTACTCAAGGAAGCAACTGAACTAAGAACAGTAATGTAGGAAAAAAACGGGTTTTTTTTTTTTTTTGACTGGAAAAAAATGTAATGAAGGCAGTTTGATGGAGGACAAACTGGCATTGAATACAAAGAGAGAAATCCTTTTACCCGATATTGGTACGTTTGGGTGAAGTACAATAGAGACGTGATTATCCAAACCCCAGCTAACCGAGTGCTGGGTTAATCGAGGCAATTTTGAGATAACGTCGTCACTGGCTGGCATCAGTCAGCCAATGACTACTGATCTTAGTTGCTTTTTCATTTCGCTAGTGAGCAGTCCGTTTAGTTATTTTCGTTTATTTTTGTTTGTACCACATTATATTGGTTATGTGATGAGTGCTAAATGCAAATGAGCTGTTGTGTCTTTGGAAACTAAATTACAAGTCATAAGATAAAGGGGAGACAAATAAAAAAGAGGCTTCAGATTTAGGTGTGGGAGAATCATTATTTTATTATGTGTACAGTAAATGAAGTTTTTCCCATCTTTGATGACCTTTTCATTCATTTCACCCGTTTACTTATGTTTCCCTTTTGATTAGGGATCATTCATAAATGATGTCACGCTTCGAGGGGGTTAGGGGGGTTTGTGAAATTGTGACAAAGTGTGACAAGGGGAGGGGAGGGGGTAACAAGAAGTGTGACATCATGCATTATGCAACATAGCATGACGCGTGACAAAGGGGGGGAGGGGTGTCCGTTAAAGTGTGACATATTGTGACAAAGGAGGGAGGGGGGTCAAATATATGGGGGAAAAGTGTGACATCATTTAAGAACGGCCCCTTTGGACAGAGTACATGCTATCCAAGCTTTCAATTACCCGAGGTACCCTTCGGTCCACATTACCTCGGATAATCGAGGCTCCATTGTAGTTGGAAGAGCTTTCCCTCCAGGCATAATCGGCCCTTGCAGAGACTTATGGCTCCAATTAAAATGTCTCCCACTTACAAAATAGCATGTTTAAACCAGTGTACGACAGTGGCATACAAATGGCAAATGGTAGCTGTATGTGCTTTGATAATGAGCTTTGCATCTTAATAATAAATTATTAGAATTAACCTATTTCAAAGTTGCATTTATTTAATGCTAAAATAATACCTTCTTTAAGTATAAAAAATAAATGTTCTTTAGCTGTCAAAGCATGGAAAGATTTTTCGGAGCTCTACAAGCGTCATCATGTACACAATCAAACAAGAACAAAGAAGAAAATATCATTACTTGTATCTGCTTGGTAGCCGTAAACATTTCTCGAATGCTGAGGAAAGTTTTCTTCATGAGATAGGAAGCCCCTTCGTGGTGATATCTCTCGGGAAAGTCAGGAATGTCCTTCAGTTGCTTCAGTATCTGGAGCTTAGCTCCATAGGTTGTGACTCCATAAACAAAGGTCATGACTGTCTGCTTTACTACCTAAAAAGAAAAAATGCATTTGAATCAATAAAAAAAAAGCAAGATTAAAATGTTGACTTCTGTGCAGAAAACAAAAGTAGAAAAAACAAGATTATGTTGCACGAATTTTTTTAAAAAATGGTAAGAGGGTGGAATATTGGTGAATTGTTGCTTTTAAACTTGCTTGCTTCCTACTTTGGTGGCAGCAGATAAATATTATTTTTCGGTCAATCCAGAGTATTTGGAAATACACCAGTACACGCACAGTATTTACATCTAGAAAAAAAAATTTTTCAAAAATGAAATCCTCTACATGATTTTAAAGGCTCATGACTTAATCCATGCATTTATTATTTTTCAAATTGTAAACTTTTTGTTTTAAATAGTATTTCTGTTCAAAAAATTCTTAGTTAAAATTTTATTAAATGGTTTTACCAAATGTCCTACATATAACAAATAATTAATTATTCTTTGGTAAGAGATAATTTTTAAAACTAATTTTTTATATGTATTAAAGGAATGTAGATTTATGTATCTGTTCAGAATATTTCATTATAAAAAGTTACACATAAATTTATTTTCCTTTTTTTCATAAATTTAGATAAAAATCCAAAAGCACTTAAGTACCACAGAAAATTTTATATATGATCTCTGTATGTCACAAAACATCAATACTTTTTAAATAGAAAACTATTAGCTCCATTAAGAAGACATTTTATATGAATGTTAAACAAGAAACAAAACAGCTAAAAAAAATATTTTCAAAATGTTTTGTTAATTTTTTAAAGGTGAAATAAAATAAATATCACAAAAATTTGCTGTGAAATGTTACATTACAATGCATACCGTGGAATGACCCTTACATTCCCACGATTTTTTATTGTCATGCTTTAATTTTATTTTAGTAGAATTCTTAGTTTTGTTTAATAACTTGGATTACTTATTTAACAACTTATTCTGCATTTTAATAGAAGTTTTAATCTTGTTTTATGGCTTGCTTTATTTAGCTGCCACATTAATTTTCTTTCTAAATGGAACTTTAAATTTTGCTTAATGACTCAAATTTAATTCTCAAGTGGTAAGGGGGTGCCACTGGAGAACTCTTGGGTAGTGGTACCACATGAACGAATGGTGGTCAGCAAATGCTGAAGAACCAATATGCAGTGCCATTAGAAACAAAAATAGTTTACACCGAATCAAGCTGATCTTTTGGAACATTATCAGGAAGCATTACAAATATCAATAATGAAAAAGAAAATGTGTGAAATAATAAAAACTAGAAATCAATTTAAAAAATTACAAATAAAAAACATTCATAAAAAAGCAGACAATTAAAACTCAAGTAAGCACTTTTGTAATTCATATTTGGTCTTTATTACAGTTTATTTTAATAATTAAATAAGTATTCTTTACAGAATTATTTTATAAAACTCCAAGTTTGAGCTGCCCGTCACAATTATTGCACCTTTCTGTTAGTTTGTAATTTTAAAAACCCAACACTTTATTTGAATAAAATGGATAACCAAAGTAAGTAACGAACAGATTGCCAAAATATTTCAGGAAATAGTTCGTTTAGGGCAGTTATAATGAAAAGAAAAAGACGTTGAGGTATTCCCTGGCAAAAAAAAAAGTAGGGTAAAAAAATCTAAAAATATTCCATACCTTCCTTTTCACAAACCCTTCTAAACACCGAGCAATTTCAAGACCATTCTCTGCATCTTTCAGACGTTCCCTTTCCACCTGAGGAGAAAGAACAGAACATTCATAATGAATTTGTAATGCGTTATTTTGGAGATATTAATATTCTATGTTCTTCAAATACATTTCATATAGAATATATAATAGATTAATAGTATAGATTCTCTATAATCTTCACATGAAAGTCATAAGCTATTTTGTTCCTTTAATACAAATGGAAGATAATATACTTATATCTTGGTTTTACTTCTGAAATTAATTTAAACTTTATGAAAACACTTTTGAAGCTTTTAAATTAAAAATAAGTAACCCTAATTTCTAGAAGAAACGCTGCGGTCTTTTGTGTGTTTAAAAGTTAAAATTTGCTCAGTGCGCCATTTACGACTAAAAAAATGGCATTTGACCTTGGACTATTTTTTCTGGAGCTAGGAAGCTTCCAAATTGGTCTTAATGATCATGGACTCTACATGCTCCATTGAATTCACATAAGGGCCATTTCCCAATATTTTGTCCAAATGTAGAGTCTGCAACAGGACACTTTTTTTGCTATAATTACGTAACTTACAGTTTAATTATCACAAAATTTTATTTTCAAATAATGTGTTGAACACATTATTTGAAAATAAAATTTAGTGATAATTAAACTGTAAATTATGGAGTCATAACAACAGAAGTGTCGTGTTGCGGACTCTACATTTTTAGAAAATACTGTGAAATGGCCCATAACCATACTTAGCAGTACAGTACTTTGGAGCATCAGTTTCATATCGTGGTTCAGAAATCATCCATACAAATAAAGCATGAAAATTATGACAAAGCCAATGAGGTTGGTGGGGTCTGTGAATTTCGTTAAATTGAGAAGACAATGGAAAGAATAAATTATTTCAAGTTCGTAGCATTGCTCCGGCAATGAAAGCGCCCCAGCTTTCGTTATCGGAGGAAATGCTGCATCATTGTGTATGTGACATAAGTTTCCTCCATTTGGTGATTGCAAAAAAAAAAGAGTTAGAAGTTAGCAACGACTGCTTTTATGTAGGTTTCAGTGAAACGGATTGGTGGAATTTGCCAGCTTAGCCCCTCATCTTTGTGCAACTTCTTCATTTCTACCGCCTGTTCTCTGACATACATTTGAGGTTTCAAATACTTCTCATAAATGAAGATTTTGGGTAGAGTTAATTCCATTATTGAAGAAGGAAATGAAACAATCTCCAAACTTTAAAATTTTAAATTCTTTCTTTCTTTCTTTTGCAATACATATTAATTTAACGAGTATGTTATACAATTTCCAGACCGATATTGATAACTTTGGTGGTTTGCAGTTTGTGATTTTTTTTTATACAAATATAAATACTTCACTACATGAAAATTATGACAAAGCCAACCTACTATTTTAATTTTAAATAAAATAATTTTATAAATGTAAAACCTAAATTTGAATGACAGAATCAATCTTTTAAATATACAATAGTTCACAGTAACACAGCATTCTTAACCACAGCATATCTGTGCATTTTTAGTTTTTCTAGGCTGCTTATCTCAGGTGTGGGCATTTCTTCCAGACATTACAGCAGTTTACTATTGGTTACACAAGTTTCCTTCTTTTTATTGGCTAGTTTTCTTCAGTAAAAGAGCAAAGCATTATTTATAACAAAAACAGCTTACTTGCAGTTACAGAATATTAAATACTGTCTGAATTAAATATTATTCTTGAAATCTTGTGATTCAATTTTTTGAAACAAAAACAAAAATGCAGCAATAAATTTTGAAGGTAGTTTGGAAGTGAAATAGCCAAACACCTTCGAAAAGCATTTAGAACACATGAAATTACAGCGTGCTATGACTGTCTTGCCTGTCTTTCTCAACAAACCCAGGGAAAATGCCCTTACCACCCACTTTTTCGTACTGTATTTCACACTGGATGAACATAATGGTTGATGCTTTTGCTCTCATTAAAACAGACTGCTCTTTGTATTGTTTACGCATATCGTGACATTTTTTAGGGAATACATTTATTCAGTTAAGAGGTTAAAAAAGTAATAAAAAATAAATCTCTCTGGGAGTTTCACACTCAAAACTACATCTTTATTTCAAAGTATCGGAACTTTTTTAACCATGGATTACTTAAAAGAACCTGCATTTTCTACAATTTTTTGTGGTTCACAATAAAAGATTAAATTTTCTTTATAGATCTGCTGTATTAGTTGCATTGAGCAACGTTTCTCTAAACACAACTCACCTCACTGAATTTGGAATTATTTTTCAATTTCAATATTAAAGAAATGACCTCTGACAGATGTTTGATAAAAAAGAACATGATAAAGTAAAATTTTGCACACCCTGAGACTCTTCTTTCTTTGAGGCCATACACATTAATACTTTTCATACTTTGGAATCATAATCTAAACTTGAAAATCCAAATATTAACTTAATATCCCTCCTTTGATAACCTTTTCCAATCCAATTGGAAAGGAACACATTTGATTTTTAAGATAAGGTGGCCAAAACTGGATGGCAAGCTGCAAGATTGATTGTCTTATCAAACTTTTGTATAATGGCAGAACCCTGGGATTCCTTGGAATTATTCAAAAAACTATTGATAGTTACCTATTTGTCAATTACCCAGCTGGTTTTGTGCATAAAAATTTTAAATCTTTTACAAAATGAGTACTACTGCTTTGAAATTAACATCTTCTTTTCTGAGCATTTTATATTTATTTAGTAAAAAGTACTTTTTTCAGACCCCAAATATGCACATAATCTGTTATACTAAACATAACGGTCCCCTCATTTATTTTTTTTGCTTCTCTTTCTTCAGAGGTCGATTCAGCATTTTTTAACAGGGTCCGTTTTGTGTGAATTTTAAAGATTTCTGTGAAAAATCAAATAATTATGTGAAAATTAAAAGTTTAAACTTATAATGATGAAAAATTTTATTATCAGTTGCTGCTTTTACATTAAATAATGGTGGGAAAAGTACGATTTGGAAATTTCGAGTTTTGTGAAGGGTCCGTTTTGACTGATTTGAATTTTTGAAAGGTCCGCTTTGCTTAATTGGAATTTTGTGAAGCGTTCAAAAAAGGATCCGAATTTACTCTTGCGTGACCCCTTTCTTTTCCACCATCTTAAAGAACACAAAATACGAAACTAAGCATGGAGAAATAAATGATAAATAAATAATAAATAAACAAAAGAATTTTTAAAAAACACTTCATTTTTGGTATTTTTTTAAAAGCAGTTTAAACAACAGCATACCAGAGCTGCAACCCCACTGTAAACGTCTTGTGGTCGATCCGAGGGATGAAGGTTGACTTCGATGGCTCCCAGTTGGTCCCGACCCAAGGCCGCATAATGTTGGAGTCCATTACAGGAGCCATCTTGGTGGATGGGAAAGTGGGAGACATACTCTTCGGGATTCGGGTGTCGAACGGCTTTCGCCACTTCTTTGCAGCAGGCGAGAGTCTGCCATGGTTTATCTGATGTCTTCCACCACTGGTTGCCCTGGAAATTGTTCAACGACCACCAATCAGTTGGAAAATCAAGTCTTATCTTTTAAATTATGCAGAGAAAAAAGCATTACAGTAATCTCACTTGTACAAAGCAAGAGACCAACCAAACAGAGATGACAAATAGACTATGACAAATGAGTAAGAAAGACTTACAAATAAAATATAACTTCATTCCAGAGCAAATTAAATTAAAAAGAAAATAGCAGAAAGAAAACAAAAACAAAATAAATAATAGTCTTATTTTAATGAATTAAGTAGCCAGACAAAAAGGACGTCACCAGAAATAATATTAAAGTTAAAAAAATAACAATAATAAATAATTTATACACATTTCAGTACTTCAAGAGTAAAGATTGTTGTTGTTTTCAGCATTACTTAAAACAGGCTTTTTCCTTCCTTTCAAATGTTTATGTGCAAAACTGTATATGAACATTTTTAAAAAGGAGAAATGTTGAATAGAGTAGAATTTAAAAAAGTAAAGTTTAAGCATTTCGCTGATGCTCAAAGGAAGTGTACCTATGAAAGAAATGCACAAATTAGACTTTAATGCCATTAATTTTTATGCACTGTATACCCGCACATAAAAACCAGTCACCAACTTTTTCACAAAAAATCTTTTGAAAATGACTGACCCATGCATAAGTCCAACCCCTAATTTTGAAAATGCAGTTCATAGATAATTTGACGAATGATTCTGGAACAGTGGCATAATGTTTCTTTGTTTCTCTCTTAAGTACAAAATGCACTTTGCTTTTTTTTTTTTTTTAAATACAAAATCCAGAAATGTTAGGTTACAAAACAAATTTTGCAATTTTTTTCGACTCCTGTATAAGCCTACTCTCACTTTCGAGTCAAACTGTCATCAAAAGGAAGTGGGCACAATTATATGCAGTACTTGTTGTTAGGACGTAACTATGTAATGTATATTTTTAAAAGACTATTATAGCGAAGATAGTATCCATTTTCTCTAAAGCTGCAAACAAAATTTAACTCCCAAATTTTTCATTTCCTTAAATTTTTGCAAAAAAAAAAGCACCTAATCTTAATTTCACACAGAACTAATATTTTGAATTATAAGTTCTGTACTGCTGTCTTATTGCATTAAAGCATTGAAGGGGGTATAAAATGAAAAACCTATATCCTTTCAACTATTAACAATGTGTCAATTAAAACCGCCCGACAGAAGCTATAATTAAAACTAAGAGTCTGAAATACAAGAATAAAGCAAGTAAATTTCATTAATTCCTTTGACACCCCCCAAATAATTTTGTGAAAAGAAAACTCAGAGTGATTTTAATTCCATCAACTTAAGCAAGAAAAGTTTCCAAGCAAGTAGAGTGAATTTAAACAAACCTTAAATGGGCGATCAGCAGAGTCTAAAATCTCAGGCAACATTTCGTTTGCATATTTCAGTCTTTCTTCATGGGTTTCCCTGAAAACATTGTTTAATGTGTAATAAATATGTATCAAAGAAAACAAATATTAGAATTCTTACAATTTTTCATAAGAAAGTACATTTGAGCAAAACATTTCTGCATTTTCTTAATGTAATGTTAAGAAAATAATTAAAATTGCAGAACTGAAAAAAATTTCACTTTAAGATAGCACAAATAAGGCAGTGAGAAGCAAAGGGAAGTAACTGACCGAAAAACGATTTCGAGAAAAACGCGTTCAAAGTTTGGATCTTATAAAACCTTTCATGTTAATTTTCTTCTAAATTATGTGGGGGGGGGGGGCAGCACCTGTTAGAGATATCCCTGACATCTCTTGACACAATATAGAGGCCTACTTAACCTATCATTTGCATTGGTTATCTCCAAATTTTCAATTTTGTCACTTACACTCCTTTGCTGCAAAGAGCCTCAAATGAGCATTAACATGCAGACATGTGTTACGGGATTGCTTGGAATCTCTTTTTCAATGCAATAGTGAAGCTTCTAGATGCAAAAACATTCAAATGAAGCAAACAAAACAACAAAAACACGGCTTATATTGATATTATCACGGCTAATATGATATAAGCCGTGTTTTTGTTTGCTTCATTTGGATATTTTTGCATCTAGAAGCTCCACTACTGCATTGAAAAAGGGATTCCAAGCAATCCCGAAACATATGTCTGCATTTTAATGCTCATTTGTGCTTTCCTAACGTGAAGTTTTTTCAGTTTTACTAGTGCACAAAGTTTCTTTTTTTTTGTAATTGCAGACTTTGTTAGTTCAAATTACAATGACACTTGCTTAGTTGAAACGCAAATAAATAAAAATATGTATGTCTGATTATTTTGCTCATCACTAATGGTAATGGTAAATGGAGCCCCTCCTAAATAAGGATGGCATAGCAAAAAAGTTAATTTTTTTGCTATGAGTATTTCTCTAAATTTGTATTTTAGCAATTTACCATCTGTAAAATTTAACCTCTATCAATATGCTCCACATTTTCGTTACAGTAGGTAATTTAACAATAAAAACAATGTAAAACGATCAGCTAATTTATGCAAGAACATAAATAAAAGGTTAAATAGCATATCAAATTATAAAAGGCACATTCCTCAAGGGAAGAAAATGTATCATATTGCTACTGTTTTTTATAAAAAAAACTATCAGGATTTAACATTATAGTTCATTCATAAGCAAACTATATCAAAGTGAAATGACACAGAATTTTTTATTCAAAAAGTATATACTATAAGGCATATTCAGAAAGAAAGTATTATTTCATTGTACTGCCGCCGCTAATAATAAAACTAAACTAAAACTAAAATTGTAGATATTTTTTTTTTTTTTTTTTTTGAGTTTGTTAAGTCACAATGATACATTTTAATCACGAAAAACAAAATTCAAAAATTTTAATCCAGGAATTATGTTACAATGTCGAATCAATAAAAATAAAATGATTTTTGTGCTTCTTCTAATTATTATACATTATTTATCAAGACATTGTAAAAAAATTCAGCCATAAGGAATAAACAAACCTTTTCTTAAAGCCAGTGAGGTTAATCAAATGTATTTTCAGCCAATCCAATCCTTTTGGTCCAAGAGGCTGTCCATCGGCAAATAATAAAATGCTTCTGGCCATGTCACTGCCTAAATTTGAAAGATTCAAAAATAGCTTTAAATGCCAACACAAAGAGACCAACACAGAAAGAAGACAATTTTCAACTTACACTGATGCATTCAGAATTATTTAACATTTTTACATGAAGAAAATCTTGAGCCTTCTAATTTTCCTCTAGTTCAAATATCACTATTAGGAGGTGAAATATTTTGCCAAAAATCTCTGTATTACTTTGCCAGGATTGCCACTACAGTTAGAGAATCAAATTCCTCAACTTTTCCAGATCGTCCAGGGAATTTCCAGTAAAATTCCAGGTTGATCAAGAACAATCTACATAATATTCTTGTAAGATATTTTTTCTGAATATCTACTGATTGCAGTTACAGTTACAATGTCAACATCACATACTTTTGTCTGATGGCTCTTTCTTATCAAATTCAATAAAAGTTGCAATTTGATATATTTATCTGTAGTATTATGCTGTGTATTTTTTGGGGAAGTAGGGGTTGTGGCAGAAAAATTTCGGGTCCAATTTTGACCCCATCACAAAATTTTAATCAACCAAAACTAATCTTTCACAATATATCAAGCTTTTCACAGAATTAATCACCAAATAAGTGGCAAATAATAATTAACTTTTAATCACTATATGTTTAATTTTTTTAATTTCCACATAATTATTTAATTTTTCAAATATCTTTATAAAATTCACAAACACAGGAAACTATTAAAAATGCTTGATTGATCTTTAAAAAGTGAAAAGAATAACACTGCAAAAAGTTTGCTGATTTACTTATCCTTAGCAAGTAATGGAGCCGTGCTAACTGGAAAATAAAAGGAATTCCCTGACACTTCCAGAAATTGAAGAAATTTGTCAGTTTCGCTAACATTTCCCTGCCCATTATTGGTCCTTTTAGTTTTCCTGACAATTCCAAGTTTTCCATATGTTCCAGGTGTGTGGAAGCCCTGTGAAGATATAGTTTGGAGGAAAGTTTATTAATTTGCCTTCCTAATGAAGTAGTTTATTATTTGAATACAAAAAAGAAAGGTAGGGGTGGGTTATCATGACACCACATCCTGAAATTAATGCAGCAAAAGAAGTACAACATAGTTGACAAAAATCGTTGATACATGTCATATTCCTCATAAAACATGAAATATGCAAAGATGATTTTAAAAACCAAACTAAAAAGACTTGCCTAAATGATTAAAATGCGGAGGAGTGGGATAGACACGACCGCGGAAGTCCAAGTTGTGTGGAAACCAAAATACTTTGTCTCGAAACTAAAAAAACAGAAGAGCATCATTACAAAACTACTTGGCATTTATGCAAGGGAAATTTTTAAATATAATTTTAAATACATTTAAGATTTCAGCTTATAAATTATTATTCACATAATCCAGAGGTCTGGAGCAGCAACTTTCTTGAGTTGCTCTGCTCTGGTGCCTAAATACTTGCTTCAACTTCCCTCTACGCTCTGAATGATTTTAATAGATTTTATATTTATACCTTTGTTTTTTTAATCAATTTAATTTTTCACATGATAAAAAAATTTAAAAAATCAAAGCAGTGGAACATAACAATGTTTTCGCTCAAACGCCCCCCCCCCCCCCCCCCAAGTTTTGAGCAAAATCTTGTTGCTCCAACTTCTGCTCCAGATCCCTAACATAATCAATTATACAGGATGCTCAAAAATGATTTGACACAAGAAAAGGAGTGATTGCATTCAAGAGAAACAATACTTGCCATTTCACAACGTCAAAGATACAGGAATATATTTTATAAGAATTGTTATTTACTAACAGGCAAACTATTTGAAATAATAACAAAAGTGTTATTTTCAATGCAAATAAAGTATTGCCCAATATCATCAAAATGTAAGCCAGAAACTTTTTTATAAGTGTTATACCTCCCAGTTTACTATCCTTTCCAATTTCATATGTCACTCAACTTTTTCATTAATAACTTATAAGCTTATAACAGGGGTCCCGCTAGAGGAAATTCCAGTTGTTTTTGGATCCTTCACATAATCCCAAATTATCAAAACAGACCGTTGGCTAAATTCCAATTAATCAAAACAGACCGTTCATAAAATTTCTAGCTACTAAATAGTACTTTTATCAGCATTATTCATTAAATAAGCAACAAATAACTATTTTTTTACTTCACTACAAGTTTCAAGTTTTCACAAAATTATTTGATCTTTCACAAAAATATTTTTAAAATTTACAAAAAACCGACCCTGTTAAAAATGCTGGATCGACCCTTGCATAAGAAAGTTAATTCATTGAGAGTACAGAATTTTATAATAAACAGTTTCATGAAAAACATAAAGAATCAAATATTAATACAATAGAACCCCGGTCATCGGAAAAGCACGAGACCTTAACGTTTCCCGTTAATTGAAGTACCATAGAAATTTTCGGATAAGCGAGAATGATAGACAAAGGCCATGTTTATAACCAACAAGTTCCCCCCTGCACATAGAACTTGAATGTGACATAGTTGTTACAATGAATTATGTACAAAATATTAATATTTTACATTTATGTCATTTAGTATCATATATTTTATCATGTACTGACAATATTTTTGATAGTTATGGAAAAAACAGGACATTTGCACTTTATGGCAAAAGATTTTTTTTTTAAATGGAGCATTTGCCTGTTATGGAAAAAACCAAACGACCCATTTGCCCGATTTTCGGATAAACGGGATTTGGATCTACTGTAATGGTCAATAGCTGGATTTGAAAATGAGAGCCTGTAAACATAATAACTTTAAAAATTCACATTCAAAAATTGAGCCTACATGATTGGCTATGCTCAGCTTATACAAGCAGTCGAACCACAAACTAGTCATTTCTCCTTTCACTTTCTTTAGCTCCATCTTTCGTTTCCGTACTGCAGATTTTTCTTTCTTTGTCATATCTCTATTTAAGAAAACAAAACATTAAAAAAGATCCCTTTTATTTGTCAATTATTGTAAAAAAGGGTAATACTATGCTTTTTATACATTTAATAATTAATACAAATGAGCAAATGATGATGGAAAGCAACTTACACAACCTAAAGTTTTAATAGGAAAATATAGTACCATGCTAAGCACAAGTGTGGTATCAGCAGCTGAGCTCAAACTTAATGTTTACAACTTAATGTTTAAAAACTTAATAGTTTCTCGCCTGCGTAGGAATCATTTAAATACCACTGTATTAGATTTTTTTTTTTTGGAATATTTGACATTTACATATCAGGGGTCGATCCAGCATTTTAAACAGGTTCTAGTTTTTGTGAATTTTAAAAGGATTTTTGTGAAAAATCAAAGTTTTTAAATATATAGTGTTTAAAACAATTATCATTAATTGCCACTTTTTCAATAAATCATTCTGTGAAACGCACAATTTTTCAGCACGCAATTTTGTGATGGGTTCGTTCGGATTGGTTATAATTTTATGAAGGGTTAATTAATTGAAATTTGTGTGTGAATCTAAAATGTGAACGAACCAAAAATGGACCCGATATTCCTCTGGCCCAACCCCTGCCTACTACACCTTGTATAAAGGTAACATAAAAGATACTGAACCACCTGATGACAATGATTCCATTTTGCTTTAAAATGCAGATACAACTTTTGTGCTTAGCATGGCACCTCTGTGTTGAAAATGAGACTATTGGTACTGTACATTTTAAAGCACTAATCCTCATTGCAAATTTGTGCTTTAAAATGCTGGATTCAGATTACTTATACCCTAAACTCACAACTTTTACATTAATAAAGAGGTTCCTTTTAATTCCAAACACACTTCTGCAAACTTTTTTGCTAGTTTGTGCTTTTGAGATATTGGATACTGACAATGTGTGTGTTTGTTCTATGTAATCAGAGAAATGCAATTCATAGAAAAAAAAATTATCAACTTAAAGGATAGGCACCCGAAAACAGGAAAAATAATTTCACACCAAGTAAGTATATAATCTACAAATCAAACATGAATGTCAGAATAATTCCAGTCAAATTTCAGTAAATATTTCGCAAAACTTGTGCCCAATGGATTGGAACCAGGAGGCCCAAACATTGTGGTTACTGGCTTTGGAAACAAAAGGGAAAGGTGGTAGTTGTGATAAAGCCTAACCATCATTGAGTTTCCTGATAAGAGTTTTCCTGGTACTCTTCTATTCAGTATAGAAATAGGGAGGGGGGAGGAAAGCAGCATTGATAATCCTCCAGGCAGGCAGCTTTATTAAAAGGAGCCCAGCAAAAAAAAAAAAAAAATACATGATATTAACTTCACCTTCAGCAGTGTAACCATTAGTAAGAGTACAAGAGAGTACAAAAAAGGTTGACATAGTGCACACAATACTTTTTTTCTTTTTTTTTAAATATTAGAGTTGAAAATACTTAAAATAAAAATAATAAATTATGATAAACTCTGCAAATACCAAACAACCAAAGTCCATTGCAAGCCAAACATGACAACATAAATGCGTAAGAAATTACAACAGAAAGAGTCAAACCATTGTTAGCAGGTAAAATACAGCTAGCTCATTACAGTTTTATGAACAGCCTCCCCATTTCTTGATACACAAAACCTCCAACCAGAAAATTTTATCCACTATACTGAAACATACATAATAATGAAACATAACATTATGATCAGTAAAAAGTTAAAACCGTTATCACTCAACTGAGGAAAAAAAGTATCTTTGAGATATAACACTTCATTATTGCATACATGCAGGAAGCTGAGACAAGTATTGAAATTACGTCAAATTATCAAAAATCCATCTCAATAGTTAGCAAATTTAAAGATTCTAAAGTCATGATAAACTTACGCTTGGATTTTTGGGGCATTCGGAAATGATGTCGGATTTAGAGGGATATCTAATTCTTCACTGCCACCGGCTCGAAAAATTTCAATTACAAGATCCAAAACCTGAAATTTCATTGAAAATCTATTGTTAAAAAAATTAATTAAACAACAGACTAAACTTTAAATACACAGAAAACAGAAATGAGATTTCTATACGGCTCGAAAAAAAAGATGGTTTGCTGGCCAGGGACCACCGAAAAATACAACAGCTGAACAAAATATAAATTGTAATGGTGCATGGGACCAGTAAAAAGTTATTTTTATTTTGCTCTCAATACCAGCAGTAGCATTCTGGCTGGAAACAGGAACAAGAAAGAGAAAATTTGCTTTTCACGCTGAATATACCGTCGTTGATATTGCAAAAAATTGCAATATCTTTTTCTTTTGGCTGGTGACATGCATTGTTTTTTAGAACCTCAGAACTAGTCATTTTAAATACAAATAAAATCACAAAATGGAAAAATTTTGACACACGACTTTTTGCAGTATCAACGACATTTTGTATCAAGTAGTTATGAATATCATATCTAATTAAATTACTTTTCCCAATGTCATTTTAAAACAATAATAAACAAATAAATGTACGCATATAATAAACATATATGTGTGTGCATGCGCTGCAAAAAATAAGAAAAGGGTTTCTTAAAAAAAGCAAGAGTTTCATGATTAGAATTTCTTACCTCGACTTATGTTAAACCAAAACGTAAATTGCATGATCACTACTTTAAAACCGAGCGTAAAAAACTGAAAAATATGGTTTGTTGCCTCGTAACAAAGCTGCAAAATGCAATTTTTGACATTAAAAATATGCATGCTTTATCCCTTAATGGTTAATTTTTTTACGATGAAACAATGTCGTAAAATAGCCCTTTTCGACTTTCGTAGTCTGGTCCTGAGATACAGATATTTTAAAAGAATTCATTTTTATAAAACTCATTTGCAAGCAGCACTTAGCATTGCCAATTTGAATTTTGTGAAAAATGCTAAGGATCAATAAATACTACAATGTATAACATTGAGCCAAAACTTAATAAGGAATTTTTAAATAAAAGAAATATTTTTAAAAATTCAGGGAATTAATCTAACAATAAGATAATTAAGCTCTAATGTCACTTAGATTTACACAGACAGTATACAGTAGAGTATAAACACCGATTGTTTAAAATATTCCTGTTTTATACTTCATCGACTCAAAATGTTGATTGAATGAAGTCAAATGTTCAATGATCATTCGTTTTGAGTCAAAATTCATTGACTTGAAACAAATGAGCAATATACTTGTCAAACACGGCTCGAGAAATTTTACATGGCCGAACAAAATTTTTATATGCCCAGAAGTTACTTTATTGCATGTTAATAAACATTTGAATTAGTTGTATTGCATTAATCAGGCAAAAATGAAATTTGACAGCTTTATGTCTGAATCAAGAATTATTTTAGCGTTAATTTAAATCTTTGGAAAAATACATTACAAATAAATATTACATAATAAGTTGTTACAAGTCAAAATTTACAAAATTTAAACTGCATTACCAATTGTATTGTTGATATGCATGTCGGGCAACATGTCAATTTTGTAAGAATGTAGAGATTTTTCATTAAGATACGAAATAATAAAGTTTTGAAAATAATTATTTGATCAAAAAAGTACATTCCCTACCAGGCATGTTAGGGTAGAACATTCATGCCTGATTGGAATTTTTACATGTCCCGGGCATGTCAGGCAATGTAATTTTCGAGCCCTGTTGTCAAATGAATGAAGACAAATGTTGGGTCAATTGCTCATTAACTCAAACGTTCACTTGTTTTGAGTCAAAATACTTTTTATTGACTCAAAACAAACGAACAATATACTTACAGGCTTGTTGATAACCCATGGACAGAGTGAGAGACTGTTGAGGGAATCAAAACAAGGATTCAGCTGGGAAGAAGGCACTCTTGAATAAAAGCCGACTTGATGATGAGCATGTCCAGGATATCTGATAAAAAGTGCTAAAACAATTTATAAATAAAACATTTTAGAAAAGTACCAAAAAAAAAAAAAAGCCATTGCAACAAATAAACAAACAAAGTTAAAGAATATACTAACTACAAAATACTATAATTTGTCAAGACATTTGTTTTTAGCTCATTTAATTTTTCAATGTAATTGTCACTACACAGAAGCTTGGTATGACCTCATTTGGAGTATGCTGTTCAGTTTTAGTCTACTTGCCTAAAGAAATATATTACCTTATTGGAAAGGATTCAAAAGGGGGGCTACTATTAAGATAAGCAGTCATTCAGACTTAGATTATGAGGGCAGGCTTAAAAAGCTCAATATGTATAGTCTTGAGTAAAGGATTATTAGAGGGGACATGATTCATTTGTTTAAAAACTCATTCAGGGTTCGTACGCTTTTGGCAAAACCAAAAATAAGGACTTTCTAAGGACTTTTTAAGGACTTACAAAAAAATTTTAAGGACCTCACAAATTTTTCGAAATATACAAACCGTTATGTTTATTTCAAAAGGAAGCATTATTGAAAGAGGAAATTGATTTAACATCGTATTTTTATTAGGAATATGATGAAGCTCTCTTTGACTTTTCTAATGTCCAATACAGTCAGGGAGTTAAATAATTATTGGAGCTAGTAATAAGACGTACACAACACAAGCATTATTCATATATAAGCAAATTATCATGATATGGAAAATTATCAAAAATGGTTAGTGCTATAAAATACAAGTTAAATGAAAAACAATTTAAATTTAAAAAAATTGTTAAAGAAAACGCTGCAAGTTGTCTTGAGAATTTGTGTTTAATTTCGATTTTTTTTCTTATTTTTCATTTTACTTAACTTATTTTGCCAGCATCTCAATTTAGGCTTACATAAATTTTTATCTCTGCCATAAATATATTTTTTTAATTATTTAGAAGAGCTTGCAAAAATTCAGAAAAAACAACTTGAGGAAAATATTTCATTTTGGAAACAACATACAAATAAAAAATGAAGCTTATTTGCTTAAAACTTTGTACATTACCCTCAAATAGTAACAACAAAATTTAACTAAAGTAAAATTTCGAAAAAATGAACATTTTTTTAAAATAAAAAATAAAACAGGCAGACTACAATCTGCAAATACTAAAACAACTGTCAACTTTTAAAATAATTGATATATTTACAGGATGCAAAAAGAAGTCTCAAAAGCTGCACGGCGATTTTCGGCGAAGCACATGCTAGATGTTAGCAAGTTTCTGAAAAACAGGTTTTTACATTTTCGCATTCTAAGCTATGAAAATTCATGTAAATTAATACATGTCTTTAAAAAGTTTCTTGAAAAATGTTCTTGTTTAGTAGTACAATCCCTTTAGATAAAAATACTTGCACATCGGCTTGAAAAATCGGATCTTTTTGCAAAAAATCATATTTTCGAAGTTCACAACTAAAAACAGAAAAACTAAGAGAAAACGGAGCATTTGGCAACTACGGTGTATAGGTTTAAGAAGGGGTCGATTCCTTCAATTTACTGCAAATTAAGAAATTTCACGAGATACAAATTTTGATTAACGCAGCAAATATCCATCATCTCTCACACAACAAAACCCCACAGCGAAGCCAAATTGGTCGATAAAAATTTACTAAATATTAAAACATTGCTTTAAAAAAAAATTTTCGATACGGGAATTTATTTGATCTAAAAAAAAAACAATGGGAGAACAATCTGTTTAGCGAAAGATCAGCTCAAAAGCGATCGGGAGAGTTGGCAACTCGGCGCTTATTATAGTGTAAGACGTAAGAAAAATGATAATAAAAATAAATCATTCTTTTACCTTTAACAGTATAAATAAGCGATAATCATACAATGCGATTGGTCAAACGCAAAAAAAGCTAAAAGTTCTCTTTTTTTTTTTTTTTTGCCTACATATTAGTTAAATGCATCTCTTTTATTGAGCTAGATGTCAACAATATGTTTCTTTGAAGTATCCCCCCCCCCCTTAAATTAAAAAAAAGTTTCAAAAGCAATATTTATTTACTGATTACTTGTTAAAATCTGCTCCTACTTGCTTTATTGATAATTGTTTAGAATGTAGATGATTTAGTAACAATTTTCATGCAAAAAAATGTTTATTTACTTTGTAACTAAACTTAATAAATAGTATGGAATCCCAGATTTGAAATCCCAAAATTCGGTCCTTTTTCGAAAATTCCCGATTTTTGTTTATTTATTACATTTTTTCCCCTTGAGTCCTTAAAAGTCCGTTTTTTTCAAATTTTATTCCTTTTTCTTTTCTCTTTTAAAAGCAAAATGAGGGAACTTGTGTAATTTCTTTTTTTGTGGTCCTAGATAGTGCCCAGTTACTGGCCAACATTGCATTTTGTACAAATGCTTGATGTTTTGATTCGACTTCTCTACAATTTTTTTTTTTTTTTTAGATGTAGCTCGATTTTCTTTTTCATACAATTGCAGGAAATAACAAATTGGGAGCTGCCATGTGGGTGGGTACAAGTTAATTTTAACTGAATTGGGTGTTGTAGTTTGAAGCATTTTATCAAAATCCATGAACCTTTTCTTTTTGTCAAAATGTATAACAGATCAAATTTACTTATAGCTTTTCAAAAAAAATAAACAAACAAGAGTTACTTATTTATTTACCAGTTGAGAAAGCACTGAAATTTGTAGTAAAAATGCGATGATGTTTATGTATTTTTGGGCCTGTCAATCCGCTGTTTTGGGTCTGTCCGAAAGCCGCGATAGTAGCGAACCCGAGCAAACCAAATTTGAGGTTCGATTAAGTATAGTTGAAATGAAAGAAGTTTGATTCTTGTGAAGAATACAAAACATAGCAAAACAAATAGAGCGCATGGGTACCTTCTTATTTTAACAAAATAAATTAAGCACCTGGAATAAAAAAATAAGGACTATTTAAGGACTTTTTAAGGCCTTAAAAATGAAAATGAACATTAAGGACTTTCTAAGAACCTTTAAGGACCGTACGAACTCTGTCATTAAAATGGGAAATGTTGATGGACTACAGCTATGTGCTGAAAGTAGAACCAGAGGTCACTGTTTAAATTTTTCAAATCTGAGGCTCATGTTGAAATGAGGAAGAATGACTACTTCAATAGGGTTGTAGGGAGTTGGAATAGTTTACCGGAAGGGACTGTTCATTGCAGTGGGGTAAAAACTTTTAAGAAAGCGCTTGATGTTCATTGGGGACTGCTAAATTGACTAGAACCAGCCTAGCTGGGCCCTGAACCTGTTGCTGCTGGTCGTCACTTTTATATTTGTAACTATTTTACTTCTTATGCTTCCTGTCATCTATTATAGCAAGGGTTACAAGTTTGTTGAGCCGTGAATTCCCGTAACGATTTTCGAGATTTTTAAAGCTTTTTCCCAAAACCTGGAATTTTTATTTTATTTTATTTTTTAAAGTATTGATCAGCCAAATGTCCGACTATTCAAAAATCTTAGAAAATAAATATAATATCTGTGAGCACCCAAAGTCTAAAACCGCTCTAAACTTGTACTAAGAAAAAATTCGAAATTTTTTTTTTTAAATCAACAATAAACATAGATTTCCTCAACAAGCCTCAAACTTTTTTAAAGCATGCAGAATTTTTGAGCCTAGTCAATAAAAATATTTAAATGTTTTTAACAAAGTTGATAGTTCTTCCTTTTTTAACAATACTTCTATGTTTGAAGATGAAGAATAACTTTCATAGCGGATAGCCTATATTTTATTATAAGCGTTCTCGCAAACATTTCGCAAAATTTGCCGCAAATTTCGGGCTCTTTTTTGCGATGAAATTGCAACCCTAATTAAGCTAAATAATAGTTATAAAATGTGCGCATGTCATCCATTATTTAATAGGAAATCTCCTCTTAAATCATGATCTGCAATGACTGAAATGTTAAACTTGAGTGATTATTTAGATTATCACTCACTTGGAGTGACCAGCAATCCACCAGAATCATGTTTCACCCAAGGTTTCGGGGGGCACAACATCGGAACTAAGCTCACGTCGAATTCCAAGTGGTCTAACTTAGCATCTCGGTACAACTTACACAGAAGAGTGTGAGCCTGAAGGATGAGAAAATAAAATAAAATTATAAAATTGCTTATGTTTTGTGACATTATATGATACATATTTTGTCACTTTGTTATAGCTAATTTCCTCATTTTATTATGTTATTTTTCAAATTTATAATTTATTCATTTTCTGTTTGCTTGTTTATTTTTTCTTTGAAGATTTTAAGAAATAGAGAACCTTAATTGTTTCTCCACAACATTTGTCACAGTTAGCTGAAAACGCAAAATCAGATAAATTTATCATACTACTTGATAGAAATGGTGTTTCTTGATATAAAGCCTGAAAACTGAATTATTATCTGTGATTAGTGCAATGCTTTGCCGTAAATGTGCTCAGATAAGTACTGAGTAAATGTTAACACAACATAACCTGCAATCTTCAAATTTAAATTTGCTCTAGCTATATTTTATTTATTTAATTTTAAATTTTCTGTACTCTTGTTTTTTTCCTGGAAAAAAAGTTTAGAGATGCAAGAGCATAAAAACAAATTGAAATCTTCATTACCTTACATTAGCATACTGAATATGAGAAAACCAGGAAAACTCCTAATATAATCTCATGGCAATGCATCACAATAAGCACTACACCTCCCTGTTTCTTAAAACAGTGATTGCAACATTGGGATCACAGCATAGGTGATTCGAAGTGGGAAAAAACGAAACTTCACACAAAGTTTTCGGAAAAAGTATGCACCATCAATTTAAAAAAAGAAACTATATACTTAGTTTAACAATCCCCCCTCCCCCTCAACACAACAGTACATAGCCAAATATATATATAAGCTCGAAAATAATCCTTCAAGTAATTAAATAAAAGGTCTAATATAATAATATCAAAATTTTTTTTTTTTTTTTTTTTAAATTATTGTATTTGAAAGTTTTTTAAAGTAGTAGAAAATATTTTGCTTGTCTGAAGGTAGAAAGAAAAGCACAAATATTAACTGTCAAAGGAAGCTTAAGATTTTATTAAATCAATTAAAAATGTTCAGAAAACTATTTTTTTTTTTTTTTTTTTTTGATTTTTGAAATGGGTGCTCGAAACTTTATCAGAAATGTTGGAGAGTTTCGAATCAGAACCACCCATGGATTACAGTTCAGAATCTGGGACCTTCCTGATTCCAAGTCAAAGAGCTACAAGTTAAGCTCATACATCAGAAACTATTTATTTATTTATGCTATGCACTTTTAAGGACATTGTATGAAGGAAAGTTATGAAAGGTTATTAACTCTAAATTGAGAAAAGTAAATGTCATTGGCATTCTGGGAAAATTCACAAATCCACCTCCACTCTTGAAATAATTTCGAAACTTCGTGATTTGAAATTGTTAAGAAAAACAATGAAAATTATTTTATAGCCCTCTAACACCTATAGCAGGCTTACTTATGTCAATTTTACTCAGTGTAGTTGGTTTTCATCATGAAATAACTATTTACAAATCCTAATTTACTGCAATAGTCAGTAAAAGTTATCTTATGGACTTAGTAATTTTAGTCATTCAGGGTAACTTTGAACCATGGTGGGTAACTTTGGACCATGTTGTATCTTTTAGTATAATTTACCAATAAATAGAAACTAGAAGGTCCAGTGCTGCACTCAGCTAAATAGGTCATAAAATCGGTTTTCATTTTTAAATTAAGTAAAATATAGTTTAAAATATGATGTGATTCAAAGTTAGCCCCCACGGTTCAAAGTTACCCCGAATGACTGCATCAGAGCACCAAAGGTATAATTAATAGTTATTAGAACTCCAAATGATAAGATTAATTTCTCCATCAATTAAAAAACAATGCAAAGTATTACACTTAAAAATTACTAAATTTTTTAAATCAATATTAGGTTGCATTAACTTAGGTAATCCAAAATAGCACAACCATTCGAATACATTTTCAGTAAAATATTACTGATAAAATGTGCAACACATACTCATAATTCCTCTGTCTAATCATTTGAAGAAGGAATAATCAAAGAGTAATTTTTGCTTTAATTATTAAATTTTCATTGAGAAAATCTTATCAGTGTGGGAAATCTGTTTGCTAAGATTGCTCATTTCATAATTTTTATAACATAACATACATAAAAAAAAAAGAAAAAACAAAGGATAAAAAACAACTTATAATTACCCTAATCTGCTTGGAAAGTTTAACATCCAGTCCTTCATAAACAGTATAAAAAGCTTGACTTAAGACCCTAAAACCAGAATAATAAAAGCATTAAACATTTGGAGTAATAATTAGAGCATAAATTAGTTCTAAAACAATCATGTAAAAGTACTTGCTTGCTTGGGGTCTTATGGCGAACTGCATTGGCATTAAAAGCCACATTATACCTCAAAATGTCATACAAATATCTCCCAATCTAAAGAAAATTATTAAAACATTGTCAGTCAGTCTTTAATTATTATCCCGAGAAATTTTCATAAAACACATGTAAGAATGAAACTTATCGCCAACAAAAATTGTAATTGCAGCTCTATCAAGCAATTTTCAGGAATGTTACTGAACTTTATTATTCTGAAATTTATTCTGATGTAAAATATCTATATTTTTTAATGTAAATAAAAGTATAGAAATCTTTTAAAATAAACAAAACAAAAGTTTTTCAGAGAACTGAAAATTTGTAAGAAAATAGTATATAATATATTTAGGTGTAACGAAATGAAAAATACGTTTAGTTGGAATGAACAGCATGCTTATAGAATTTACATGAAACTTACATAAGTTAGCACACTTTGAGGCCAAGCAACATCTGAGATACCCTGAAAATAAAGGAGAATTCAGTGTCAGATTTCTCTTTCTCATATACTGAGTGTTATATTAGGAATAATATTTTTATCATGGCTAGGGCTGCAAGTTTGTCGTGCCACGAATTCACTTGATGATTTTCGTGATTTTCAAAGCTTTTTCCTAAAACCCATGATCTTTTATTATTATTATTATTATTATGAGCTATTGACCAGCGAAATGTACGATTTTGCAAATATTTTATAAAGTAAATATAAAACGAGTGAGCATCTAAATTCTGAAAAGAATATAAATTTGAGCCAAGAAAAGATTCAAAATCATTTTTTCGAAAGCAGTTACAAAAACATAAGACTTTGCCAACCAGCCCCCAATTTTTTAAAGCAACTTTTTGATCCTAGTCAGTAGAAATATTTCAAATTTTAAACAAGTTGACAATTCTTCCATTTTTAACAATACTCCTATGCTTCAGGGTGAAGAATAACTTTCATTGCAGATATCCTATATTTTATTATATTTGTGTTCTCGCGAATATTTCGCAAAATTTGCCCCTAATTACGGGCTTTTTTTTCCACGATGAACTTGCAACTTTAATTTTGGCTTACACCGCAGCTACCTAGAACTATCGAAAACTCAAATTATAGAAATCATAACATTTTATAAATAAGTAAAAGGGAGTACAGCAAATTTCAAATTTTAGTATTGTATATATACAGGGAAAATGTATTTACATACAGTTACATGATTGTAAGTCAATTATATTTAAAAATAATTGTCAATTGTTTTCTGTTTGAACACACTGCTCCTACTTATTTAATTAAATTTTTTGTCACCAGCTACAACAGTCATGACTAAAAATAGCCCAATTCGCTATTTTTCCCACAATCTGGCCCCCTTGGTCAATTCTTGGAATGTGGGGAGACAAGGGCCCAGATCCCCTGAAGAAGAAAAAAGGGGTAAGGAGAGTGAGTGTGAGCTCATTGTACAATTATTTTCTTGGAATTGATTTGAACTATCCTCTCTCCCCATTACATATATTGGAAGATGGAGCCGTTTTTTTTTGGGGGGGGGGGGGGTGAGGGAGGTTTGGCAGGCAGCGTCAAGGTGTGCACTAGGCGCATGAACCGGCGAATAACAATAAAAACCAGGTGTGGTATTTTTTAACGAGTTTCGTTTTTAAGGCCTCCATATTTATGGGGAAAGTCGAATTATCAAGTGTACCATCATTAGATTTGTGTAAAAAGAAAGTCAATATCTACCAGTTCCAGTATTTCTCTAATCAATTTTGAAAAGATTTTTTCACTCTCCTATGAGCACAGTAATTTTAAGAACAAATAACTTGTAATTTGGTCTCTCAGCAAAGTTCACAAACTACGAGTTATCTTGTGGTAGGCAGTCAACGTGTCAACTATGAAACATTTGTATGCAATATTAATAGCAAATTAACTTAAATACACAAAATTATCATAATGAAAAAACTTCTGAGATTTGAGAATTTTACTGTGCTAAAGATTTTTAAAAACTCGTTTTGGCAGCTGTAAGCTTTGTGCAGGGTTCAATTGCAAATTTGATGAAGAACTAATATTTGCAACTACAAATTTCGAACAAGTACCTTGAAACCAACCCTAAATCAAACCACTGCAAACGTGCTTATCATAAAAAAAAAGAATGAAAGTTTGCAAAGAGTGCTCTGAAACAAAAAGGAGATAATGTGGTGCAAAAAATTCTCAAATATTTGAAAAGATTCATAACATAATTAAAGTTGATAACATATCTCACAAAACATAAAAGTTTAGAAAAAAATTAGTAAATACTACAAAGAACTTACAATGGTGGGTCCATCGTTATGTTGATGAATCAGAAATTCCCAATACTCTCGTGGTGTGTATTTGGAAAACAATTCAGGGTTGAGCAAAAACGAAAGGTATTTTTGATAAATAAGCAGCATCTGCAATAAAATGAGGTGAAACAAAATTAATCACAATATTAAAGGCATATTATACAAAATAATTTTACAAATACTAATATTCAAAGGTTTGGAGATAACGAATTACTTTTTCAATAATGAATGAAAAATTATGAGCATCAATAATCTTCTATCTTAGTATTAACATGTATGGAAGTACAAGATGATAGGATTTTTCATCTTCATTTTTTTTTTAAACTTATTACAGATGGAAATAAAAAATGATATACATGAAAATTAGAGAATAAACATAGACAAAATTACATGCAAAAAACTATTTTCATTGCCATATAATTTTAGGTTATTTCATTTATTATAATCAAGTTGCACACATCATGTTTTTATTGTTTTAATAGAACATGATTCTTCATTGCAAAAGTTATTTATTTGAAATAAGTAATAGATAAGTTAATAGACAAGAGTCAGCAATGTGACTGCAGCAAGACAACCTCCTTTTATACGACACAGTTGCCAACAAAAAGAATACATTAGACAATTAGAATATAGCTTATAAAATAACCGTCGATTCTAAAATGTTAATATGAATCAAGTTGTGTACACCATATGAAATGTACAAACTGTTTTAAAAGTTAACTGATGGGGGAATCTAGAGTGGCATTCGGGGTACGCAAGAACTCTGCTCTAGGGCAGAAGACAACTAGACCCCCATTTCCCTGGCAAAAAGCCCGAATGCGAGATAAGGGGGTTTACAAAAGTGCCATGTGAATGCGGCCATTGGTGCAGTCTGTGCCATGACCCTACTTTGGTGGTTAACTTCTGAAAATTTGCGTGGTTTACAGAAAATTGCGTTTCCTACATCGGCAGTTTAAAAGTTTTCCACTGTAGTAATGGCTGTAGGAGCCTTCTCACAAGTCTAGTTCAATCTCATTAGTAATTGTTTATTCAAATTGATCTATTGTACTTATTGGTTGCTATTTGTCAGGTTATCATAAGGCATTGGGGGAGCATTCAGACAAGCATATAAAATAGATAACTTTTTTCAATTTCCACCTTTTTTTTTTTTTTTGGTAAAACTTGTAATGATAAAAATAAAATTAACTTTCACTCAAAATCAAAGCATTTTAGCAATAGAAAACATTATCCACCAAAACCTAACATTTGATAATAAAATTTCAAAAGAGACAGGAACTTCAACAAAGATAATGAATATGATTTTTCATGCAGTAAACATTTGAATTTGGATCAAAATTCTAACTTATTCTACAAAATCATAAATACATTTAAAATTTGAATTAAAACAAAGCAAAAGAGAGAAAAATTGCAAACCTTTTCTGTAATTTTATTTTTCCTGTTCAACCAGATAAAATAATGATTCATTACTTTAATTCCCAACTCCTTGTACAGAATTTTCACACTAGGACTGAAAAATTCTCCCGTTTCCGCCAGCATTCTTATTTCCTAACAAAACAAATTAGAAGAAAAGGAGTAAGTTCAGTTAATGCAGAATGAAAATAAGCTATCAAAACAGAATGGGCAAAACATGGAGAAACATTTATTCAGTTATTGTTTGTACCATATGAGGATTTTATTCATTCTTTTATGTATTTCATGCTGCAGTGTAACTTCTAATTGAAGTAAAAGAAAACTGTGGAATATTCCAGTAATACATTAGAACACTTTACATGTTTCTAAAACACTTTACACACTGCACACTTTTTTTTACTTTGTGAAAATCCATAAAATACAAATTAGGGAAAGTATAAATTAAACTTTTTTAACAACACTTAAGTAGGATGATTAGCACTGCTAAGATTTAATAAGTATAATATAGTGAAAGCATTTTTTAGATTTTCATGGCTTAGTAGCATGAAGCAGGCAAAGAAGGTATCTTCGTAATTCTCTTAGCGTCTCTCAATGCACTGCTAAAGCTTTCAAAGAACATGCGTAACAGGGTAATATAATCTCAAAATTTGTATGAATGTTGTTAAATTAAATGGGCACTCTTATTAACATTAGTTTATCTCAGTCATCTTATTTTATATTCCCAGCTTAAAATTAAAATTAAATTATTCCTATAGAATGAAAAAGAAAAATTGAAAAAAAAAAAACTACTGCTCATTGTTTAATTTTAGCCAAAAACTATTCAGCTATCCAGTCATCATAACTTTAAAGGTAAGTCATACTAATAGTTAAATAAATAATTGTAAACTGCTCGTCACTTTTTTATTGCATCATTAGATAAAACTAACAAAAGTGAATTTTTGTCCGACATCTTCGCATCCATAAGATCGTAGCCTCGATCGTAGCAACTTTTATTGCTTCTTTTTTAATATTGATTTTGTTTTTATTTTTCATACCCGCAAGATAAACTGTTTACTTCAAAATGTTGAAATGATTGTAAATGATATCTTTCTTACTTTACAACTTTTTGTATAAAACAGTATTTTCCCTCCAAAGGGGAATATATCCTAAGTGCTAGAAAAAATGAAATATATCACGCTGTTTAAATAATAAAAATAATTTGAAATTCACTAACATTTGCATACATTATCAACTGTGTAATACTACATTGGAAATTTGCAACAACATCCATTTCAAAATTACTCGTAAGCATCTATTTAAAATTGCTAAATGTGACTCAACCATGACTTTTATAAAGTCTAGCAAATTCAAGAAGTCCCCCACACAAAATGAATATAGGCCAAAAATTGAAAAATGGTTGCCTAAGATTTACTATAAATAATTAACTATTCCTTTTTTCTATTTTTTAATGAGCATTATAATAATTTTAAAGAAAAACACATAAAAGAGAATTACTTTTCTAGAACAAAATCATACAAAAAGCACAGGTCTATGTATATTTGTGTAAAATTGTTTATAAATATGTAATCAATACAGGGGTCAATCCTGCATTTTATCAGGGTCCTTTGTGAATTTTAAAGAGATTTTTGTGGGAAATCAAATAATTTTGTGAAAATTGAAAATTTAAACATATCGAGATGAAATATTTTATTATTATTTGCCAATTATTTAATAAATAGAGGTATTTTTGTATCACAATTTACTCTTTTTATTGGTTGAAATAAACATTTATATTTTTGAATTCAGACTCAGAAAGAATGTACTGCTATCTATCACAGTCAGAGTAAAAAAAAAGCTATGTAAAAGTTTTGATGATGTAACAAAGATAAATATGCAACGTGATACAAATATAGATCAATAGTGACAGATTGAAATAATTGTATACCTAAGTCAAGGTAAAAGGTAAATATACATTTGTGGAAAAAGACAGGCTGAAATAAGTTTTTTATCGGCTCAGAAGTGTCTTCAAAAGTCGTTTCGGGGGCTTGCTTGGGACAAAAAATAAGTTGCGCCGTAGGCGCCCCTATTTTAACTTTGCAGGGGCAACGCCATTGCCGATACCGCTAGTTATTTAATAAATAGAGGTGTGAAAGGCATAATTTGGTAGCTTGGAATTTTGTGAAGGGTTCATTTTTAATGATTGGAATTTTGTGAAGGGTCCGTTTTGATTAATTGGAATTTATGAAGGGTCATAAAATGGACATGAATTTCCTCTGGAGCGACCCTTGGAGTATAACTTTGCAAGAAAACTGTTCAACAAAATGAAAGCATTAATGAAGACGGGTAGTAATTTTAGCTATTACTTCAAACTTAGCTGTTAAAAATTTAAGGTTACTTATGACATTTTAAAAGAGGGAGAGAGAGAAAGAATACTAAAGGGGAGGGGGGAGAAATAATAGTTTGATTTCAGAAGAAAATAAAATATAAAGTACCACTTAAATATAGCAAGGGGACTCCGCTCTCTGCTTGCTTCACTCAACAATCAGACTGTGGCTGTTTAGAGTTTTATATTCCTTTTTAAATGATATCTTTGGCAGGTAAAGCTCTTGAGGGATTAGACAGGGTGCAATGGTTTTTCTAAAGAATACCTAGCATGGTGGTATATGTCTTGATCCCTCATATAGGTTGTTCAGATGTCCGGGCAGACAGACTTGCAGATTTCAATAATGCAGATTAAGAAATTAAACACCTTAAAGGGTCTCTTTGCTAGGTCCGCCACTTAGGGGGGTCAGGGCCTCAATTGCCACTCCCTGGCTTGGGAAATATAATGTATTTCCATGTAGGTATATGTATTTTGTTGTTTTTGTAATGCAATATATATCGAGTTTATACCCTTTGCCCCCCCCCCCTCCAGAAAATTTTGAAATGATAGGCCTGCCCTTTGTAAAAAGGCACCCAAATTAAGCATTTTAAAGGACTTGAGAATCCTGGTAAAGGTTTTAGCAGAAAAACATATTATGACTCATTGTATGAATTAAATTATATTAATGTTGAGTATTTTTTTCAGAAATTCAGAGAAACTTTACAATCATATAGTAAAGCTTAAGATAAATGTACAGATAAAAACTAATTTTTTAAAAAAATCATTTTAAGCTTACCTGCAGAAGCAAATTGACTAGGATGTCAGTATCAATCACAGCTAAATATGGGTAAATGGATGGTCTATGAACTCCTAAAAATATATATAAAAATGAACAACTGGGAAAAAAATGAATAATAATATAAAAAATTCACTATATGTTATTAAATACTGAAAGAAAATCAGTCTTTACCTTTTTATTTATCATTATTATTATTTCAACTTTTAATGAGCATTAGTATGGTTTCCACTGAATTTCAAACAAAAATGTACAATACTTTTACATATTACTACAAAATCCCCTTAGAATTGTATTACTATTTGTATTTATTTTATGATGAAAACAATAGCAATAATAGGGTTGATCCAGCATTTTTAACGGGGTCTGGTTTTTGTGAATTTAAAAAAAAATTGTGAAAAATCAAATAACTTGGTGAAAATTCAAAATTTAAACATACAATAGTTAAAAATTATATTACTTTTTTCTACTTATTCAATTAATAATTGGGCAAAAAATAAGATTTGGTAGCTAGCTCGGAATTTTGTGAAGGGTCAAAAAACAAACCTGAATAAGCTTTAAAAAGTGCTATCTCATAAAAAAAAGTTGATCAATTGAAGAAATTGCTCTCCCTTAAAAAAACATCAATTTGTAAAGCTTGACCAATTTTTTTGTCTCTTTTAAACTTCAGCAGGATTCATAATCGCATACTTATGAATAACAATTTTCAGGACATTTAAGCAGTTTTTATAAACCAAAATAGAAAAATTAAAAATTCATCAGAAATAGTTTCACATAGATTAAGAGATGATTATGTTAAACACTACTTTACTTTTTTGTTATTGTTTCTCTCAAAGTAATGTACTAATTCCTTATTCCTAATGCAAAAAAATATATATATATGAACTAGAAAGAAAACTTGTTTCATCAAAACTTGTGATTAAAAATAAGGCATAAACAATTTTAGACAAAAATAGTTTTTTCAACAAAAATAATTGAGTTTCATAATTGGTAATTTGAAATTAATTTTGGATTCTCTCTAGTAATTTAATCATTTATTTTGAAAATATATTGTATCAGTTAACTATTGCAGATTATTCAGAACAAAAAAAAATATTTTTAGATATATACATGTTGCCATTGTGCTGAAAAGAAAAGTATTAGTATCAGGGATTTTTAAACACAAATGTGCAAAGACACATATTACGGGTAAGATAAAGAGCTCATAACTCTTTATTAATGCAATAGGCTGTGAGCTTTAAGATTTAAATTAGACTTTTTATAAAGGGGTGCCCATAATGGGGGGGGGGGGGAGTCATGGTACAAATACACCATAGCAATTTTTAGGGGAAGAAGTTGTTTACTGGGACATTATGCCCATATTTTCGCGAGTCTCACCCTTCTTCGGGCGCTCCGACTCTTTTTTTGGGGGTGCTATCGCTCTTTGGGGAGGCACTACTGACTTAGATCTTAAAGACCACAACACTTTGCAGTGATAAACAGGTATTTTCCCGAACTGACTACAAACTGAAGGAAAAATTGAAGGGTTTGCTGCAAAAGGGAGGTTGTTCTTTGAAATTTAAGAAACAAGTCATAAATGTATGAAAACTTAAAATTCTTAATTGCTTGTGTGTGTGCTTTTAAATTTTATTTAATTAATGTACATATTTCCTTGTACAATTGCAATGACAGTATAGAAAAACTTTTTGTTTTGTACAAAGTCCACCCCCCCCCCCTCCCCCACCTTTTTTTAATGCAAGACAATATGCAACCTTACAGTTCAAAACTTTCTTAAATAAGGACTGACAATCTTTTTTTAGCAAACCCTAAAATTGTGCTTTTAAAAAATGGCCACTAATAATCTAATAGTCTTACGAGCAACATATTTCAATGCAAACTACACTTGTTGAACTTTACAATCTGAAACTAATTTTTCAGACACATTTTCAGGGTTCACACTGAGGAAAAATACAAGGTGCGATTTCCCACCTTGACCAAAATTTTAAGTGGGATTTTTAAAATTTAAGTGGCAACTTTTCTTTTTGTTATTGTCTTTAAAAATATTACTGAATTGTCCGATCATGATCCAATACAAACTATGCAATAAAAGTTGATTATCTAAGCTATGCTCAACAAAGAAATAAACACCAACACAAAGTTCACACAAAATGGATCCTTCACAAAATTCGCGATCGCAAAAATGGGTGCTTTATAAAACGTTAAGCATGAAAAAGATCCTCTGGTATTTTGGTTAACTAACCAAAATTCTTTGATGTGTGATTTTTACAAAAAAATCCTAAAAATTAGTTCAATATTTTCTCTATTTTTTTTTGCAAAAATGTGATTAACATCGAAAAGTAACTCTCTTTTGAGAAAAAACGAGAGAGCACAAGCATAAAAACAAACAAAAGGACATGAGCTCGGTAAGAAGAATATAATGCGGCATTTAAGGAAAATATTTATTCAGTGGTTAAATATTCCATGCTTTTTTGCAAGTCCTCTTTCTGTGAATTTTGTGACATTTAGTTTTAAGAAAAATATCAATAATAATTTACAATAAAAAATGAATCAAGTAAATTTAATCGAAGTTTTATAAAATAGAAATCTCTTACCGATGGATACCATTAGCTTCATCTTGAAACTTTTGAACATTGTGAAAGTTGTCTTTATTTTGTGAAAGGCCCATAAACAGACCCAATTTATTTTTAAAGAAACCCTCTCGTGTTAATGAATGTTAATATCTAGAAAGGATTGTTAGTAGAATTGCAATTTGCATGAAAGGTCTACTTTGGGATCTAAAATGTTTTAACTAGTATATATCTACAGGTGTCGATCCTGCATTTTCAACAGATACCTGTATTTGTGGATTTAAATAAAAAATTGAAAAAAATCAAACAATTTTGTGAAAATTCAAATTTTAAACATACAGTGATAAAAAATTTTATTATCATTTTCTGCATATAAAATAACTAATTATGTGAAAAGTACGATTTGGCAGCTCGGAATTTCGTAAGGGTCTGAAAACTGACCCAAATTTGCTTGGGTGTCCTGCATAAGGAAATCTGGTCTATACCAACATTCTGCTAACAAAAACAATGTCTAAGTAAACACACATACCATGTGATTTTTTCTCTAGATTTTTGATATTCTTCAAAGCATTTGCCAGCTTTTTCCTCCATATTTCTTCACACTCGTTTAAATATTTTCTCTAAAAAACAGACCAAATATTTAAGAAATTTTAAAAAATCAAGAGGCTTACTTCAAAATGGTTTGAAATACAATTAATTCACAGTTCATTGCTTACTGATTTCTGAACCTTCTCACTAACAGTAGATAAAGCATCCACAGAATGAATTCTCAAGTTATGGCATTCTTCAGATTGAAGTTGATGTCTGGATAATTCTTCGATATTTTCTTCCTTGAAACAGAAGTTGAAATGCTTCTCTCCCCTCTTGAGAAGAGAGGGGGAAAAAAGAAGCCAGGTTAGTTATATGAATTTACTCCAAGATTGCATCTAAAATTTTTTTTTAAAAACGCAGGATATAGAAATGAAACATTTCTGAACTAAACTTACGGTGGATAGCTAATAATGAGTAAGATGCAGGCCTGTCATTTGGGCAATCAGCGGGGGGGGGGGGGGGGGGATTCCCTGCACCCCGCCTGATTTTTAGAAATACATTGAATTTATACATGGTATTTTGAGGTTTTTACCTATAATATGGATTGAAAGTTTGCCCTTTGCTCCCCTCCATGGAAAATTTTGAAACAACGGCCCTGAGTAAGGGTTAAGGGCTATAAAAAGAATTTTCAGAGAATAAAGAATATCTGTCTGAACAGTATAGCAAGATTCAATCGCCGAATCACTTCGATTGTTTCAAGTGCCTGAAGCAAACTTATTGTGGATAGTAATAGAAATATAATTTCACGTTAATTTAAAGCACAAATGAACATTAAAACGCAGACATATGTTTCGGGATTGCTTGGAATCCCTTTTTCAATACGACAAGGAGCTTCTAGATGCAAAACATCCAATTTAAGCAGACAAAACAACAAAAACAAAGCTTATATAGCCTAAGAATTAACTGTAAACCAATGAGAATGAAGGCAGTGTGAAGTGGAAGTAGAAGTAGCAGGGAAAGCACCAATAGGAGAGCAACAAACGAATCCAGTTGAAAGTTCAGGAAGTAAAAAGGAATATCAATAAAAACAAAGCAAAAAAGACGACAACATGCATAAAAATGTGAAAATACATGAAAATTGCAAAAATAATAAAATAAAATACAAAGAATAAAATGGAAATAAAATAAGTACAGGAAATACCAAAACAAAAAGCAAAACAAAGTACACATGTAAAGGAGGGGGAAGGGGGGAGAAAAAATTAAAAATAGACACAAAAAAGGAAAACTAACAAGGAAACCAGGAAAGAACAACAAATTAAAGGAACTTATGCCAGACCTGTGAAAAATAAGGAGTTGAGGAAGAATCATTAACCAAATTAGAACTATTCCTGTTAATATGATAAGCTTCCCAAAAGTCAAGCTCTAAAGGGGAAGAACATTTTTGAATAATTTGGATAGCTAATAATGAGTAAAACACAGGCCTGTCTTTTGGGTGCTCAGGGAGGGGGATGAATTGACCCCTTCCTCATGTTTACTGTTATCTGAATTTCATATTTAAAATTCAGTGTGTTACTTCATTAAGTGTAATTATTGTCCCCTAATTACCTACCAAGAGACCGTAGGCTAATGAAAACTGAAATTTTTACAAACTGCTATAACATACATTAAAGAAATATAAATAACTAAAGCAAAGCAAATATTATGATTTAATAACTGTATTAAATAATAATATAATTCAATAATTACAGCAAGTTATAGACTTGCTATAGTTATATTTCAATAATTATACCAAGATTCAATTGCTGAACCATTTTTATTTTCTCTAGTGTCTGAAAAGAATTTCATGTTTAAAATGCAGTGTGTTACTTTATTAAGTGCAATTATTACCCCCTAATTAGCTACTAAGAGACTGTAGGCTAATGAAAACTGTGCAATTTTTACAAATTTCTGTAACACACATTAATGAAATATACATAACTAAAGCAAAGAAATGAAAAAATAATTTCATGAGTTATGAGTCACAGGTCTTTTGCAATTACTATTCTCTAAATTTCTTCAAAATTCTAAATTTCATATATTTCTCTTAAAACTATTATTCAACTATTTTGTTCAAAAATGTTTTCAAATGTTGCCCAATATTTACTCTACTATTATTGATTAGTACAGGTAAAATTTAAAAAACAAATTAATGGAGTTTCTGCTGCGCTTGCAACCGAGAAGACAATAATTACGTTTTTATGAATTTTAAATGAAAAATTACCCCTCTTTAAGAGAGGGAGGGTGGAGGAGGTGATCAATAAAATAAATATTTGTCAAAATATAAAACATAACATTATTAGTGTAATATGAAGTTAATTTTTTGTCTCTGCCACAAAAAAATTTTAAATGTTGAGAAAATCACTTGTACGAAGATACAGAAATATCTAGATGTTTCTTCATTTATTCACAGATATACATCTACAGTGTGAAATATTTTCATTTTCACCATAATTTTTTTAAGTCATAAATTCATTATTTTTTTCACCCCATCTTAAAAACTGTTGTTTAAATTCTACATTTTTAAAAAGAAAAGCAAATAAACAAAAACGAATTCCATGAAAACTATTATTCAAAATACATAAACTATTATTATTATTACATGTCAAAAAAGGGGAAAAATTAAAAATTCAAATTCACCCCATATTCTTGGTCATTCAGCTTTGTTAAAAGTTCACAGGTATAAGTTTCTCCTTTTTCATAAGAAGGCAAACATAACATAGGGTCCACAAACCCTAGAACCTAAAAGAGGAAATTCAAAAAATTATTCAGAAATTAATGAAAGCAAATACAGTGACGTTTAAGCATTAAATATAATTGCTAGGTCGCATTCTAATTGCTGCTAGCATTCAGCACTTTTAACCATTTCTCTTTGGTAGACACCAAAGAAACAAAACATAATGTTTGCATGAAATTATGCATTTATAAAGTACAGTATGGGACCCCAAATTTGGAATCCCGAAGTCCGGAAAACCCAAAATACGGAACTTTTTCAAAAAGAAAAAAAAATGGCAGCTGAAACAAAAGAAAAGAAAAACAGCTTTTGGTTTTGAAGGGGGAAAAAATCCGGAAATATTTTGCACCGCTTTTTTTAGCGATAGTCATTATAAAAAGAAGGAAAATAAAATAAAATGAACATGTTTAAGATCAGAAATGTGCAGTTTTCAAAAAAGTTATTTCGCAGTTAGAGTTTTCCTTAAATGTTGCTTTAATTCTGAGTTAATATCATTAAATTTTGCTTTTTTATATTCCTTTTAGTTTTATTATATTTATTTTTTAAAATAAGCTGTAATTTTCTTGCGATACAGAACATTTGCGAAATTGAAACTCGGCCTTTCTCGCATTTTCCCGGTAGTCTGATTTTTTACTGTAATTAAGTGGCTAGAGAATATATAATCGCATCAGAATTTGACGGGATTCTTTTCTTTTACTGTTTAATTAAAGAGGTTAAAATAATATAGGTAAAAGTCAAGTTTTATCGATGCCGACTCTAACTTCGTTCCTTGTGCTAAATTTCAAGCATTAAGGCGAGTAAATATGATAATGAAAAATTTTATAAATGAGCGAAATGCAAATAAAAACTTACAGAGGAAATTACACGGGCATCTGCTAGTTACAAAATTTTTTGAATGAGGACCCAAAATGCGGAAAATTCCGAAATCTGGAAAGATCGCTGAATTGAGCGTTCCGGATTTGAGGTCCCATAATGTAGTTAAAAAAAGCAGGTTTTGGCAGTATTATTTTACAGAACAAAATATACACGAACATGGCTATTGTAATAGAGGAAAAATTTGAATATTGATACAATTAACATGGTTGCAAAAAATGGAATTTTTACTAGTATAGCAGTTGTACCAGCACTATAAAGGAAAGGTAAACTTTAAAACAATCTTATCAGTTCATACATTAAAAAAACACTGGTTAATAGAAAAAACCAGCATGCATACATAAATTTAGTTTGTTTGTTTTTTCATAAACAGTAAAGACATTTTTCTTTTTTTTTTTTCAAAACTATTTTCTCAAAAAAAAATCAAAAATATGTGCATACCTCTATGATCTTCTCCTTTTGCTCACCAATAAATGCACATTCTTTGAAAATATCCTGAGGAGAAAGTCCCTAAAATACAAGAAAAAAACATGAAATACTTCAGTAAACTTTCAGATGGAAATATCAGAAAAATGACAGCACCAAAAATTTAGTTTTCCTAAAAACAATGTCCACTTTTAAAGCATGATCAATAAATATTAAAAAGATAAGAATTGGAAACAAAAAGTTTGAATATGCATACTTTTGCTTCCATCTCATTCACGACATTTTGAATTTCTTCAAAATCGAGGAACTTGCTCCGACCAATGCACTCTAAATATCCAACATAGGACTGCAAACTGGGAGTGACTCCATCCTCGGCCATCATTGAAAATATGTTTTTTGTTTTATCCAGACGACCCTGTAAATAAATGAACTGATCAAACATGACGTCACTTCCCAATTTATTATGACATTCTTATACTTTGCTTTGGGAACAAAAGTGAAAATAGAAGTAAATGCAGAATTAAATACAGTAAAACCGCATTATACCGGGCCTCAGTATACCGCGGAATCAGATACACTGCGGTGACTATCATGTCCCCCATCATTGAAACCACCCTTTACCATTGGAATTTAAAGGTTTCCTTATTTACCGTTTTACAGTGGCATAGCTAGACACGTATTTTTTGTTTGAGGGATTTTGTTTGTTTCGTCTTCGGAAGAAGTGAGCAAATTTCATTGCTTACAAGAAAAAAATGGCCAAATTCAAGACAATCTTTACCATTTCAGGGGGGTTTTATCCCCAAAACTACCCCTTATCTATGACAGTGCAATTTTAAATAAAGCCAGCCAGACTACACAAATATTCTCGCCAAAGAGCTCCCATCCCCCACCACAAACACTAACTGTAAAATAATATAGGTTATATGTACTAGTAAAATTATTTTTTCTCACGTGATACATTGTTTAATTTAAATTCTTTAGCATTCCTAAAAAGTAAACATATTCTTTCCCGCTTAAAACATTGTTTCTTTGAGAAATGTGTTCCTCCCCTTAAAAATTTATTTTTTTCTTAGGACCTCTCCCCCTTCACAATCCCATGTTGATAACAAAAAGAGATTTTTAAGCACCTTTTCTCTCAGAACACAGTTGGTTTATAACCTATCACTCGAAAAGACTGATTGCGTAGCTGAGATGTGTGTTTCTTGCACAGCAATTACAGTGAACAAAATAGCAGCAAATAAGAAAAGAAAAAAATATACTATAGAAAAAAAGTTATCAGTAATTTATCAAGTTAAAAATTATGCAACAAAGACAAGCATTATTTCGCAATATGGTTATGTTATAACACGAGTGCCTAACACCCACGTTAATGTGTTTTGTAGAGACATGAGACGAGCACATTCTGAAAACATTCTCCAAAAGCCAAAATTAGGAGAAAAAAAAGAATTATTCATTTCTTCTGTAAAGTAAATATAAAATTTTATAAAAACCACAAATATATTCAAAAAATTTATATATTTTGACAAATTATTGTCAAAATATGTAAATAACATTATTTTTGGACCTATTTAACCCTTATAATGATCATTTCATTTAAGAGAATTTTTGCTGAACAAAAATAGATTTTGGTCAGTTAAGAAAAATTCTTTGTAAAAAGAAGTTACATAAATGCTTATCAATTGGAGGCTTTTTTTTTTTAATGTATGTTACTGAGAAAATACCCTAAAAGTTTAAGATGTTGCTAAAAAAGATTCCTTCTTCAAAATTCTACTATTCAAACTATAGTTTAAAAAAAATATTCTTAAAAGCTCTCGGCATTGCCTTTAGCAACAACTTATATTATTTTTAGGAGCAGTTTTTTGAATACTCAAAACTTAGAAATAAAATTTCACGTTAAATTAAAGCACAAATGAGCATTAAAACGCAGACATATGTTTCGGGATCGCTTGGAATCCCTTTTTCAATGCGACAGGGAGCTTCTAGATGCAAAACATCCAAATGAAGCATGGATGTTTTGCATCTAGAAGCTCCCTGTCGCATTGAAAAAGGGATTCCAAGCGATCCCGAAACATATGTCTGCGTTTTAATGCTCATTTGTGCTTTAATTTAACGTGAAATTTTATTTCTATTACTTTGCACAAAGTTTAATCATTACTACTCAAAACTTGTTTAAGAACAATAAAAAAGAATGAAAATGTTATTTTTAATTGCCTCAACCCAGCTACTTTTGCATTTAGAAAATCCTAAAAGCATTTCGAATATTTTCCTTTTTAAGAACATTCCAGGAATTAAAATTTTAAAAATTGTTTTACTTGTACAACTTCTATAGAATTTTTAAAATTTGAACATAATTATTTTTTTTCCCCAGAGGATTATTAAAAAAATTTTGCATCTCTAATGTAAGAAAGGAATTTCCTTATCTGCATTACTTTTTAAGTTGTTCAAAATAGTTCAAATGATAGCTGGAAGTGAATGAGAAAATTTCAAAATTATTCTACAAAAAAGTGCGTACATTTAAAAACAATAAAAAGGCCCACGTCAGATAACAACAATCCAAAACATGATTGAGATTCAATAATCTTGATAAATCCTGTCAATAAAAAATCGTCTCAAATAAATCATGACATCTCTTAAAAATGAAAAAGACATTTTCAGATTACAGTTAGCATTTTTAAAGGCCTCGCCTAACAAAATAGTCTCTTTATAATCAGTGCTTAAAGCATCTTATATTACAGATAACTCAAAACTACATACACTACGGTGAATTAAGTTCTCCATTTGATTATTTCAATTTATTTACTGCAACACATACCTGCTCTGTGTACAGTTAAGTTGTCACAAATAATTTGATCACTTACTGTAAATTAACACTCCTGAAGTCAAATACAGTGTGTTTCATAAGTTTATGCACAATCATTATTTTGAAGTTAACAAAACAGCTAACTTTAAAATTAAAAAAAATCTGTTTCAGAAGGCATGAAGAAAAAATTAATAAATTAAAACAAAATTTTTCTGTTCCAAAAAGAATAAAAATTTAACTGCACATATAAACACATAAAGAGGAAGCACTTCCTACTTCAAACAAAAGAGTACTCAAAAGATAGACATTAGGAAATAGGTAGACATAATTTTGTGCAATTATAACAAATAATACATATAATTGGTTAATTAATAATTAAATAAATGTTACTTACTCTTTTCGACCAGCCAAATATGAGCAAATTATAAATGTCTACACTCTTCAGTTCATTGTCCAGATTTCTCATTTTATTTTTCTCTCGATAGAATTCAAAAGCTTGTTGAGCTTTTTGTACCTAAAACAATGAAAATGAAAGTAAAATTATTTTACAAACAATCTCACTTTGTACCGTTAAGTAAAATGGCACGTAATTCCTCCAGAACATTCCGACTTCGTTAAATTGTTCCGACTGTGTTAAACTGAGGAACGTTTAAGCTTGTAATGGAAAAAATAATAATAATAAGGTTATCTCCCACTTAGCTCCGCCCCCCCCCCCCCCCAACATCAGTTTCCCAAATTCAAACTTTTGAAATGCTGTGCTTTGGCTTCCAGTTTAGCCAATGACTAAGTGAATGTTTTTGAATAAGTTGCGAGTGGTACAACTCAGATATCAGCGGTCGATTCAGCATTTTGTAATAGGATCCTTTGTTATGTGAATTTTAAAAAGATTTTTATGAAAAATCAAATAATTTTGCTAAAACTGAAAATTTAGACATCTAGTGATGAAAAATTGCATTACAGTAAACCTTGGATAATTCGAATGTCTTTAATTCGAAGATTTTGTTTGGTCCCTTGAACTTTGTATTCAAATCAATGTTAAAATTTTTGGATAATTTGAAGTTCAACTTCTGTGGTGTATTCGCTAAGGCAGCTTAACTGTACCCGGATGTCAAGACAGAATGTCAATGTTTTTGTACGAATGCTCAATGCTGCTCAATGCATCTAGCTATCAATTAATGTCTTATTTACATTAACTTAACAACATCCCTTGCCACGATTGGAGGAAGTTTTTTCTTCTCTGAGTGGAGGTGCACAATTTTCCAAAATTGATTTCAGCCGTGCCTATCTCCAAATGAAGGTACGTGAAGATAGTAAGAAATTATTGACTATCAATACTCACAAAGGTTTGTACGCCTGCAAACGCCTCATGTATGGATTGAACTGTGCCCCAGCAATTTGGCAGAAGTATGTCGACAGTTTGTTTTCTGGATTAGAAGGAATCAAGGCCTTTATGGATGATGTTAGAGTGACTGGACTTGATGACGAATCTCATTTTTCCAGGTTAGAAACATTTTTTCAAATTTGTAAGGATAACGGATTAAAAATCAATTTGAAAAAGAGTGAATTCTTAAGGATGAAATCAATTTTCTAGGTCACAAAATAATCTCCTCTGGCATTCAGAAAACAGATGAGAAAGTGAAAGCTATTGTGAATGCTCCCGTCCCAAAAAACGTGCAAGATGTTATTCCGTCTTCTCCATTCTCTCTTGCTCAGCATAGCGGAGTAGCTTCTTCACCTGTGCAGATCCCTGTGACTACACCACTCCGAAGGTCTTCCAGAATCCGCCGAATGCCAAACAGATTGGACTTGTAGACTTACCTTGCTAAATTCCAGATTCTGTCACTTCTCAAATAAGGGGGAGGAAACTGTGGTGTATTCGCTAAGGCAGCTTAACTGTAACCGGATGTCAAGACAGAACGTCAATGTTTTTGTACGAATGCTCAATGCTGCTCAATGCATCTAGCTATCAATTAATGTCTTATCTACTGTGTTTTAATGTGTGTAATGTTAATAAATAGTGTAATTGGATTATTCTCAATGGATATCTAAAATACAGGACAACTTCTTTAATTTGAAAGTTTTTCTCATCCGAAATTGACAAAAGTACGTTGAAATACTTTTTTGCCTGCAAAAATCTTACCCTACTTCTTTGTTTGTAGTAAAGCGTAGATTCGCCAGATTTTTGCCTTGTTTTCTATTGTGACAGATACTATCCTTTTCATCCATCTGTTTGGAATGTGACAACTGACCTCCCGCATTGACCCCCGAGAGTGTTACTGATCATTGGTTTCGCGAATGGTCAAATCATGCGCATAAAATATTTTTTGTCTTTGTTAAAATTAAAAGAGTCAATTCAGCGAGCCAATCCGAAATTTCTCAATTTTTTTAAACAGTAGAAGGTAATTTGTCATACAATTTTAATACTTAACCAAAGAATATTGAGTAAAAGTAATACTCTTCTTATATATTCCTAATTTCGTATGTATATGCTATAATTTTATCTTTTATATTACGTACAAAATAATTTTTATTTTGTTGACAAAAACAATGTTTAATTATTTTATAATACATTAGTGCCTTGACATTTTCCAGAAAATATTATTGACATTGTTTTTGGCAAAATAAATATTATCGGGCATTCGTGGGCCTTAAATTAAGCTATAAAAATTAGACTTCTGTAATTCGAAGCTTTGGATAGTTCAAAGTTTAGCTGTGGTCCCTTCAGCTTCGAATTATCCAAGTTCTACTGTATTATTTACCACTTTTATAATAAATAATGTTGTGAAAAGGTTGAATTTTGAGAATGGTCGATTTGAATTTTGTTGTGAAGGGTCCATTTGATTGATTTGAATTTTGTGAAGGGTCCCTTATGATTAATTGCAATTTTGTGGAAGGTCAAAAAAAGGGACACGATATCCTTTCCATGGTTCCTGGCAGGAAACCTGAAGATGCAGAGGTATTCCTAGTATGGTTATCACCCCCCCCCCCCATAAAAACCCCTGTGTTGTACTGTATTAACTTGACAGTTTATATTATTTTGAGTAATGCCAAAAAAATTAAGAAAATTTCAAGAAATTTTATTTTGTTTATTTGATGTAATTTGGAAAAATGTGCACTGAAAAGCAACAAGTCTGTAATACAAAGATTCTAATCTTACCTCATCTGCATTCACGCTAACTTCAATATAAGATTTCAAAGCCTGCAATGCATAGGCTTCTTTAGCAGCCTTTTCCAGCTTCTCCTTTTGAGCCAATAGGTGGGCTACAGCGGCAGCTTTACCTTTCTTGTCACCCCCCTTTTTCTTGGCTGCATCCCCTTCTGCCACTTCCTTCTTTTTAGAAGACTTTTTTGATTTTTTTTTTCTTAAGATGCGTGCCTTCAACGCTGAAAATGCCAGTTTCGGAGTTAAAATCTTGACTTTCCTCTTCATTTTTTAGTCCTGGATTTGATGTTTAGAGAGTCTGTTTCGCTTTTCACACTTTTAACTTCTAATACTTGCTCGTATGTTTGTAGAACTAGGAGGAAAGCTATATTTTAGAAAATGAAACAGAATATCTTGCTTATAGTTTAATAGAGCAACAAAAATACAAAAGCGACAAAAAGCAAGGATCCCTCTTTGATTTACATACCTGCCAATAAGTATTTCGAATAACGAAGAAGATTGTGCAATGCCAAATTATACCATGGGTGATTAAAGTAACTGAAATTTAAGTTTTTTTTCATTACTGAATATTTACAATTATTTTATGTAGACGTTTTCAACAAAACACATGTTTAATAAATGAGGGATTTGGTCTAATTATATTATAAAAACATCTTTTGCTATGATTATTAAAACAATTCAACACCTGTGATTATCTATTATGAAATGAAATGCTGCAAAGAGATCATTCATAAATGATGTCATGCTTCCAGGCGGGATGGGGGTTCGTGAAAATGTGACAAAGTGTGACAAGGGAAGAGGAGGGGGTAACAAGAAGTGTGACATCAGGTTTATACAACATAGCGTGACATGTGACAAAGGGGGAGGGGTTGTTGAAGTGTGACATTTTGTGGCAAAGGGGGGATTAATATATCAGAAAAAAGCGTGACATCATTTATGAACGGTCACAAATTTAAAAAGTAAATACTTGTAAACTAATGAATTTTCTTATTTCTTGAGCAAAAAATTGTCATGTTGAAATATATCGCCTTGAGGGGGGAAAATAGCTAAAATGTAAACCAGACACTGCTCCCACGATAGTTTGGTATCTGGACCTATTGGTCGAAGCACAGTTCAGATTTGGTTTCCCAACGCATATGCAAGTGCATTCTAATCTGCGTGCATCTAAAGAGTTGCGTGTCATGCTTTATTACTCTTACACTGTGTGTAAGCCAAACTCCTAACTTTTAGATACATATATAAAAAAAATTTTGGAAAAGGGCTTGGTTTTTTGGGATTTGGGGGGTTCTAAAAAAATTTTGGAGGCATTTTTTTTTCCCTGCTTGTTTTTTTCCACAAAATAAATGGTTTTCCAAAAAAAAGGAAAGGGGAAATTTTTTTTGGAAATTTGAAAAAAAATTTAAACAATAAGAAATGAGTGATTTTTTGCGATAGCGATTTTTGTAAAGGGTTCGTTTCTACGATTATGATTTTTGATAATTGTTGCTTTTATTCTGCATTAATGTCGATAAATTTTGCTTTCAAATTTCTTGCACTTTATTTTATTTTTTTAGAAAAGGAGCTCTAGTTTATATGTGGTCAATTGCGCACAAAACTTTCAAATCGAAAAACTCGGCTTTTCGTAAATTCGGGTAATAATAAATGCATAGCCAACCCTTCCTCATTTTGCAGTTTTTTCAACTTTTTTCAAACATATAAAAAATATAGGACGTCTGCGAGAGCTGTGAAGTAGAGAACAATTGATTGACGTTATGCTATAACAATTAAAACAATCCTGAAACCTCAAGCTGAAAAACAAATCAGGTAGAGCAATATATAGTAGTATAACAATTATTAGACCACTAAATTGGAATTGGCATGACATGAGAAAGCAAAAAATATTTACCTTTGAACAGTTCTTGATAGGGTTTAACTTTTAACTTCACTTTAGCTTTCTGTCTAAATGCAGGTTTAGAGGCAAATTTGTGCTTCTGGACTGTGGAAAATTGAGCGGATCCACAGGTAGACACACAAAATTCTGAAACAAAATTTGGTTTAGATAAGTAAATTTAATAAAAAACGATGAAAATAATTTTTTTTTTTTTTTTGAACATTAATTTATACAGTGCCAAAGCAAGTGAAATTAATGCCTATAGAGTGAAATATTTTAGGACTACTCCACAGCATTCATCTGTTATGTATAGGACATTTCACAACAAAATTTTGGGATATTTACATGTTTATAATCATAAAATAATTATAAAAATACTAGCTGAGCCTCACAGAACATCTGCGGGCTATAACTATTTTTAAATCACAAAAAACACTTTAAAATCCAAAAAGCTTAAAAAAGATCGCTGGATATAAACATGAGAATGATTGCTTGATATAAACAAACTTAAGTGTTGCCACCTCAAAGATTCTTTCAATTAAAAAATTGAGTTATGAATGGAAATACTTTCTAAGAAATACAAATAAATTTGTTCAAGGCATCATTTTTTAAAATTTTAAATATTGTTTTACTATAGTTTGCTCTTTCATAACGTCGGTATCGTTTCGAACCGCAACATTTAATCGTAACCGGTCCATGTTAAAAAGAAAATATATATATGGATTAATGATATGCTTTCATTTTTTTAGAGCATTATGTACATCTAGAGCAACATTTAGTGTAAGATTTCTTTACAATGTGGCCTATAGTTATTTATTTTAAAAATATTAAAAGTTTTGTATGGCACAAATGACCTGTATCATGCAGTGATGTAGTCGAGTGTGCCCCCCCCCCCTTTTTATTTTAATACAAGCATCCCCTCAGCTTTTTTACATTTTAACATAAGCGTCCCCCCACTTTTGATTTCAATTGCTTATCTTCATATGCATATGCGTCCCTCCAACTTTTTTTCAGGACTACACTACTGGTACCATGAGATCACCATGGGTACTGTGGTATACCCATTAGCTAATAAGGAAGAGCCTTAATGGGATACAATCAAAATTTTAGCAAGAAATTCATTAATTCTACATCTTAGACTGTATAGTGCGTTCACAACGAGATGGCACTTAGGGGCCCCCCCTTCGTCACGTGGTATCGGACGATACTATTTTGCATATTTCGGTAGGAGAATGTTAGTAAATTTCGCGAAAGGTTGCCAGTTGGCAATCGTTATCTTTTTTTTTTATTGATACAAAATTATTTTAGTTCCACATAATTTAAATAGCAGTAGTTGCAAAAAATGTCTGTTTGATTTTAAGTACATGTTGCGTAAATTTGATAATAGCCCGTTATAATATTCACATTTTTGAATGAAGATATATTTCGTCTCTATTAGAAGTTCATTAGCAATATTTTGATGTTTAACAATGTGCATAATGACTCTTTTTATGCTGAACCACCTGCTGTTTAAACACATCCTTAGGCACACATTTTTCCTTTGTAGAACTTTTCGTGGGTACGGGATCTTGAACTTTTGTGTGGTAAGCCGCATTAACCATATCAATGACCGAGTTCTGTGGAATATTTGGTAGCAACTTTTCAACAATCCATTTTTTAAAATTATCAAAGTTCATCTGCCCATGATAGTCTCCAGAAGCACATCCAGCTTGAAATATCAATCCGGCATTTGAAATAAAACCAGATTCGCTTCCAGCATGAACCACAATCAGACGATAGCCCGTGCTGTCTTTGATAGCAGCCCCAATTTTTTGATGCATCCAACATTTTTGGAAAGAAAGATTGCTGTACCAACCACGTTTCATCTATATAAACGATGTTTCTTTTTGCTTGTCGAATTTTTTTCATTTCTCTAAGAAAACAAAATCTCCATGCTACAATGTGTGATCTTTCAACTAGGATCTGCCTTTGGTTTTTGCAACGTTTATACCTGAAACCTGCAATGCGAAGGCATTTCCAAAGAGTTCCTCTTTTCCATGGGAAATTAATCACTTCTTTTACCACGGGAAGCAAACGGGATAAAGATGGAATTTTTTAGCAGTATAAAATTCTTTCACTACTTTTCGAAGAACGCAGACAACAAAACTATCTAATATCGCGTTTCTAGCATCTGGATGCTTTCGATGCTTCCCCGGAATAGCTAAATGTCCATCTGTTTCAGTAGCTTCTTTTTTGATCCGCTTAATTGTTCGAAGCGAAACACCAGTGGCTGCAGCAGCACGTTTCTGAGCTTGACAAATGGGCATCAAAAATGTTCCAGCTTTGGCCTCATCTTCACAGTACTTAATTACATTATTTATTAAATTTCTCTCTTTCGAGTGAATAGTTTTCCCTTTGAAGGACTATTTGCTATGAACACAGCAGTTTTTTAAATAAATATAGTGAACCAGCTAGACTGTAGAATGATAATGAAAGGAATATCCGTAAACGATGAAGCAAAGCAAGTGAGAAAAAGAAAACAACAAATGGTTTGGCGCGCTGTAGGGTTGTTTCATTTATAAGCTAAGGGATGATTTTTAACGGGCACCCCTGCCTTGAAATGAACTCTGCCTCTCCTAAGGCGGGGCGAAGTGCCATCTCGTTATGAACAAACAATATCTCTGTGCTGTTCAGGAGAGATAATGATTTTTCTACACTTAACAGTTTAACTTAACACCTCAATGCAAAAACAAAAGAAGTTTTCAAGTAACATACAATTCAATTTCTAACCAATATCATAATTTACGTGTTTGATTGATTTTTCAAAATACGAAAAATATTTGTGATGATTTGAACCGGACAACATATTTTAAATGTAATGATTAAAATTTGTTCAAAAGAAAAAAATATATTTTTGTGCTCTTTTTCTGAAACGAGAAATTAATTGTCTTACTTGTACAACTTCTATAGAATTTTAATAATTTGGACCTAATTATTTTGTTAATTGGAACGATTTCTTCAGTTCAGTCTCAGTGCTTTAGTTCAGCTTCAATATGTTTACTAACTGAATAATGTCAATGCTTACACTATTTAAAATAATAACTTCCTATATAACAATCATTGAATTATACCCGTATTATGTGATCAGAAATGTTCACTTGACAATTTTTTACACTTTAATTTTACTCTTTTTTCAGAAAAATTCATTAGAATGCCACGAGCACCGGCTCTCAAACGATTCCAATTCCACACGAATTACATACATCAATCACGCATTGACACTCATACTACATGCATAGATTTATGTTAAAAAGCAGTCATCTCATCCTCCTTCAGCGGATGGAGAATCATAAAAACAATTTAAAGACCCACACTAATTACTTGCTTTTACCTATATCCCACAATTTGCGGCATTGAAGAGAATTCCAATCCAAGCGCGAACGAGTTCTAAAACACATAGTTTTGGAGTGAAATAATCGAATCATAGTATTCATCTGAAGTCATTAGATGTTTGTTTATTTTGTAATTGAAGTTTAGCATATTTTATAAAATATCATAGAATCACACGTGCTTATGTAAGTTCAACAAAAACATTGGAAAAATAAAAATAAATAAACAAATACAGAATAGGGTTGAGAAGATATTTTCCTGCAGCTGATTATATTAAACCGTTATTCAAAAGATAATTAATAGAAAGCAAAATTTTTAAGCGTTTTTCGAACTAAATGTGTGAATATTTGACAATAAATGTGATGTTTTTCATTAATTTCGATTACTAACAAATTACTTCATCTTTTAGTTTGATCAACATCTATAACTTTAACTTTATAAACATTAACAACTATAACTTTAATCATTAATTGCCATGACTACACTTACTTTTGTTTGGGTAGTGTTAAAAGGTAGATAATAAAGCGTGGTAAATCAATTTTTTTAAAATAAAGGACCTAGGCAGAAAACAAAGCAATACCTTAAAGTATCTTAGCATTTTCAAGGTTTGCAGCACCTTGTTGGTCAAGTGTTCTTGACTGGTAGAGGCTGATCAAAATTTTCGAAGATGTGTTTGCATCTTGATTGTCTATTTATCATTACAAGTAAAATTAAAATGCATCTTTCGATAACGTAGCACCATGCATTTTACAACGTATACGATCACACGCCAAAAACAGTGGTGAATCGAACTGGATACTGAAAAAAAAAAAAAAGACTTTTTGAGTGAGAATATTAAGAGTATTCCTGCGAAAGAGGCTTCCACGCTAGATATCGAAATGATGGGTTCTGTTGAATTTCGTGTTAGTGGGTTAGAAAGTCTGAAAACACAAGGAATTTGTCATAAGATATCCTGATAAAGGTATTTGAGCAATAAATTTCGGAGTATCTGGCGACTGGCATTCATATATGCAGTGTCAATAAAGACACCATGTTTGATATAAACTCTAAACTATTTTGAACTTTTAATTTTTTAAACAGCATTGTATCAGGTGAGGGAATCAAATATTTAGAATTTATAGGTAGAAATACATCCATCAAATAACTAAAAACTTGAATGTCAAACATTTTTAGTAAACTCAAACATTATAGTTGAAGCCCAAATTATATGAACCAAACTATATTGAAATATTTACTAAAACTAAAAAGTATGCACTATTTTTTATTTCTTTTTTGCTTATCTAGAAAGATGTTGTCATACCTGAATTTAGGAAGAAAAGAAAAAGATTGGCTTCCAATTTTTGCATTTTGGTTTTAAGCCAATAAATATATAACATGAACAATTATTCACGCAAGAATGGCATGCAATTTAATTTCTTTTATTGCAATAAATTATAATATATTCATCCATTTTTTTCTATACTTAGACTTTTCTTTTCAGATTTAATGTTATTTCTACACATGAAAATGCCAGTGTACAACGTTCTCTCCCCCCCCCCCCCCCCCCCGGGATGGTCACTGCTGCGAAAATGGCATTTCCAAAAAGTGGATTTCCATGGGTAGCCTTATTTTTCGTTCTTTCTAAAGAACAAAATGTTTGTTTTTAACCTCTCTGCAATGTAAGAATTCTTAAAAAACCTAAAAGCTACTGAAAAGCACAGTATTACACACTTATTTAAACAATTTACAGTTTTTATGTATATATATATACTCTAAGGTCCAAAGAAGCAAAAATATGCTGTGTAATGCATGTATGCTTTTGCATATCATTTCTGCTCTAGTTAAAGCTTTAAAGCATTATGTATGCACATGGATGCACCAGCAAGAAGGGATAAACAGAACCCGTCTCCCCCTTCACCAGAAATCATTGACTATCCAGTATTCAAGCAATTATTGAATATTCAGAAACTGATCCAGCCATTGTATTAAAAATCCAGTTATCCAGCATGTCGAGATGAACATCCGACAGAATGTCTGAAGAGGAAATGTAGACTTATGGTTCCCTCTCAAACAAAAAATTTGATTTTCGAAATTTAATTTATTAGCTTGTTTTCAATGTATATGAAATTAAAAACTTGCAGTGGGTTTGGAGCCTTTGACATGCTTTTGTATAAAAATAGGTATAGAGTTTATAGGTTACAAACATCAGGGCCAGATATCCTATACAAATTTATCAGACAAAGGGACCTATGTATCTGATATTTGGCGAAATTAATATCTGATGCATTTCTAACCCTGACCTCCCCACTACTGTATATAATGCATATGTAACTTATTTATTTATTTATTTATAATATTTATTTTTGCATTTTAATGAAAAAGATGCTACTAACCAGTGGTTTAGTGGAGGGGGTACAGCGTCCTCCTACCTTTTCATTTTAGTACAAGCATCCCCCCCCCCCCCCCCCAATATTTTTACATTTTAGCAAGGATCCCTCCACTTTTGATTTCAATTGCTTATCTTTGAATGCATACGTGTCATCCCAACTTTTTTTTTCAGGACTACACCACTGCTACTAACGTTTCAATTTCTCATCTTTCCAGGTGAAACTGAATCCCTGAAGAGATTATAAAATTAGTGGTTGTTGACATTGATTGATCACTGTTTATTTAATCTCTTCTGGGGGATAAAGAACTATGGTTCTCTAAAAATTACTATGGAAATTTGATTGAAACTCGAATGGACAACTAACTGGCTAAAATTAAAAGTAAACGCTGACCTGTTATTTCAAACTTTTCCAGGGAGAAAGAGTACCTAGACTCTTTATATATTTTATTGGGAATACACATTCATGAAAGTATTCTCTAAATCTGTAGAGGCAATTTCCCAGTTCGAAGTGTTGTGTGAAATTGTGCAATTAAATGTGTTTTTTCCTAATATAAAAATTTTAATCTTAAACTTTAGGGGAATTTCTTAATCTATTACTAATAGGATAAGGTAAATTTTATCTTTAAATTTTAATATATTTTTAATTGAATCAGTGATTTAGAGAATGAGTTCAATTGATGAAACTTTTCAGCATTCAAGAAAAAGAATTTATTTCACTCATAGTTGAATTAAATATCACAAATAATTTTTGTGCTGCTCCAGGCATAATTATTATCACAATTTCACCTTATATTTTGTTATTAGGACTCATGCTCTTTTTGTAATCAATAATCTAAAATATAAGAAATCTAACAGCCCAGTTATAAAAGTAATTAAATATGCAAGTAAAACACAAAAAAATCATTTCTAACTGTTGTAAGGCAATAGGAGGGAAGCAATAAAAAATAAAAGTGGCAAAACAACAAAAAAGAGGCAAGCATGTGTTCATTCATAGAGGTATTCACCTTTATTATTTAGTTATTTTTCTGGTCTCGTTTTTGTTAGATAATAAAGATTAATGTAAACAAATCAATAATGAATTTTTAAAAAAAATGAGGGGAAATAGTGGAAAAGGTCATATGATATGTCTGGAGTTTATTCAAGCATTTAACAACTGTCGCCAAGTCATCAACAAATGTCGCCACCCCAAAACTACGTTAATTAGCAGTTAGAACTCTAAACTGCTTATCAATGATTTTCTTAAAGAATTTTTAAAAATAATAAGATCAAAACGGCAAAGGCAAGCATGTGTACATAAAGATATGCATCTTCATTACATACTCTCTCTGGTCTGGTTTTTGTTAAAAAATAAAGATTAATGTAAATAAATCATAATGGATTAAAAAGAGCAAACTGAGAAAGAAAGAAAAAAGGAGAAGGTTGTATAGAGTTTATTCAAGCATGGTGAAAATTGCCACCAAGTCATCAACAAATGTCGCCACCCCAAAACTACGTTAATTAGCAGTTAGAACTCAAACTGCTAATCAATGATTTTCTCAAAGAATTTTTAAAAATAATAAGATCAAAACGACAAAGGCAAGCATGTGTACATAAAGATATGCATCTTCATTACATACTCTCTCTGGTCTGGTTTTTGTTAAAAAATAAAGATTAATGTAAATAAATCTAATGGATTAAAAAGAGCAAACTGAGAAAGAAAGAAAAAAGGAGAAGGTTGTATAGAGTTTATTCAAGCATGGTGAAAATTGCCACCAAGTCATCAACAAATGTCGCCAAGACAAAACTACGTGTACATAAACTGCTTATTTATGATTTCCTTAAGGAAAGCTCTAAAAAATAGAACAAAAAAAAGACTATGGCTCGTGTTTTAATTGACTTAGAAACTTCGAACAAATTCCATCTTGTTCAAAAATATCAGAACTTCCTATTGATACAGAATATGCACCCCCATATTACAGAAATCACGTAGAAATTTGCATAAAATTGGAATAAAAACGAACTACTAGTCAGACTTTAAAAAAAAAAAAAAAAAAAAAAAACCTATAAAACTGTTCCGTGCTACTGGAGAGACAAATTGAAAATTTTAGCGAAATTCGATTGGTAGTTTTCCAGTCTATCAAAGTCATACATACCAACATCCTCTTTTTTACATATCGCGATTATTAGTCCCCCCCCCTCCCCCCAAAGGAAGAAAGTAATTTAGTTAAGACTTAGGCGCCCCAAAATTGTATGCAACCACCAGTCACACACCATCCTCTGGAAAAAAAACCAAGAAGTTCCACTACGTTTGCTTTTTTCCTACTGCTTTTCGCGGGTGAAACTTTTAATGTTTCTTTACTCTTTCTTTTTCAAGAGCCTTCACTGACAACGAAAGATTACCATCTCCATTTTCCTGTGCTGTTCGTGACATTCAGCGTTTAGTCTTAGTCCAGTATCAACTTCCTCCCGAATCATGCAAAACTAAGACATAAAAATTCAGGTGATCCTATCAGCTTATTAAGCTACCCCGTTTAGGTTAAAACTTCCTTTAGTGACGTCACGTTATTGCGTATTCGAAACTGGCGCAGCATTCGATATAATTTCAGAAGAAAAAGTAACCATTTTCGTTTTAAATTTTTTTTTTGTCAGTCGTTGCCAAAACTAAGTTCTTGTCCTAAGTGGTGCGAAATTATATACATTTACAAAAGATCCTAATTGAGAATGATGACTGTTAGTGATTTGGGCAATAAGTAGTTACGGTTGTGGATAGTATCCTTGTTGTGAAGTATTTTTGTTTCATTTCTTCACCGTCCTGCGATGTGGAATAGCGTGGTGGTTGTAGGTAAGAAACCCATTTTCGCTTTTGAGTTAAATTCGTCTTAAATATTGTAAAATTGTCTTTTTATTTTGTTCTGTTTTTAATTTATACAAACTTTCTCTTTAATGGTGTACTGCCACTTTCTTATACGGTTTTAAATAAAATATTATTCAATAAATAGACAGTAAATTTCACAGACATATCATCAGGGCTGTTGAAAGGGGGTGTCAGACACAGCTGATTCATGGAGTCCAGTCTTTGGTGGGGGCCCGGTTTGGCATCAAAGCGCAGAGGGTAAAATCTTTCTATGGGAATATTCATAAATGATGTCACACTTTTTTTTTCAGCATATTTGACCACCCTCTACTCCCCCCCCCTTTTGTCACAAAACGTCGCACTTCATCATGCCCCCTACCTCCCTTTGCCACATGTCATGCTGTGCTACATAAGCACATGTACTTACGACTCAGAAATAAGGCACTCCGTGATAGATCACCTTTCTAATTTTATTTTTGAACTTTTTTAATGACATTTGTGTGCATTATAACGAACCTCGTTAATTCAAACGCGCTTTAAACGAATTACTGCTAAGATGAACTACATTTGCGATCCCAGTCCTAATGTATCAACAAAAACGCAATTTTCTTTGTTAAAGTTAATACGCTTTGTTAATTCGAACTATCGGAGAAGTCAAACTGTTATTTGTGGTCCCTATCATTCAAACTTCAATTTAAAACGAAACAAACAAAAACCGTTTGATGCTTTTACCAAACAGCGCAAAAAAAAAGGATTCATGTCCATCAGAGTGGCCTAAACAATTTGGATATCATTGAAGACTTCTGTACCAATTGTTCAGATAAGAATAGGAAAAAATGTGTTATAACCGAGTATTTTATAAAATATTACGATATATTGTGCGATAATTTTGTAAGATTTTCTCTTGGTATGTAATTTTAGCTAATAAGCGTTTAAAGATGTTGAATTTTTACTTTTAAAACTTTTTATTTGAGAACCAGAAACTGTTTTTTTATGACAAATTCGAAATCAATAGCATTGATTTACATATTCATTAGGGACAAATCGCGCATTGTGTACTGGAAAATAGCGTGAAATTCCCCTTTTGCTTTCTAAAAAAAGGGGATTTCATTGGTTTTCAAATAAAACGAACTACGGTTAAGACAAATTTATTTTAAAAGTCCCATTGGGTTCGTTTAAACGAGGTGCGAGTGTAATACTAATACAGTGGTACCTCCTTTAAGGGACACCTCCGAAAGAGGGACACCTCTAATTAAGGGACACGTTTTTTGGTACCAGTCCCTTTAAATAAGGACTGCTATGTATTTACCTTTGAATGAGAGGCACTTTATTTAAGGGACATTCTTGGAGATAAATTTCCAAAATTCAAGTTATATAGGTAAAAAAATTTACTGGAAGCTGAAGTTTTTTTTTTTTTTTTCTTTTTTCTTTCCTAAAAATTAACTTCTGAACGTTGGCATGAGTCCTAGTAGCATGAACAAAGAAACAAGTGTATTTTAAAGTACTTGACAAAACCTACTTGTAAAGGCTTCTCCCTCTTTTGTACAATGTCATACATGTGTGTTCAGCAAGGACAGACAGTGCCAACAATTTTTTTTATGCAAGGATTGTAAAAAGTACACTAAACGTGATTTATACTGTATTGCCCAAATTACGTAGACTTTGAAACAAACCCATCTAACAGATTACTTCAAATACATTTCTGTAAATTACAAAACTTTGCTAATACGACATTTATGCTAAAATTTCAGTTTTTCAACGAAAAATTTTAAATTTCAATAATTTCAACTTACATTTTGTATGCACGAGGCATTTTCAGTATTTAAGCTTAAACTGTAACGCATGTTTACTATTAAAAAGTTAAACTAAGTTAATACACTATATGTGTATGCATCCATTTATGAACCTCCGAGGAAGGGACACCTCTATTTAAGGGACAGAATTTCCAGTCCTCTCAGTGTCCCTTATTGAGAGGTTTCACTGTAATTACGTGTGTAAGGGGACCCGGCACCTAAAAATCCACCTTCTCAAATTGAACATATTTCAAGGTGTATTGACTGGTTATATCTGTTTATGAATGCAACTTGATGTGTTATAGAAGAAAAATATTTTTTAAAAGTCCAAAAAATTAAAATTTAAAAAAATGTACAAAATTTTTAAAAAAATTAAAACGCTACTCCTTTTTTAAAATGCGAGATTTTTGCCTGGATTTTTTTACAAGAAAGAACAGATTATATTCCTCACTTTGTCGTGTGGAATTTTTGATGTCTTTATTCGTTCTTTAAAAAAAAAGATTTTAAACTGAAAAATCTAAAAAAAACCTCGGTATTGCAAGATTTTTCAAAGTTAAACTGCATTAAAATAATTTCTAATAAATTAATCAAAAATTTTATTCTAGGTTACATTTAGTTGAGCATTTGAAACAAGTAATAAAAATTTCAAGTGAATAGATACATATTTGAAAAAGCCTTAGTATTTCAACTATCACATAGTATGCAAAAAAGCGAAGCTGAGAAAAAGCCTTTTAAAGTTTTTGGTTAAGTAGAAAAAAAAGTGTTAAAATGCTCATATAAAACCAAAAATAAAATATCTTATAGGGTACGTAGGACTTTGAAACTTTTCACAAACGTTCTCTAATATATAAAGTATAATCTGGAGCAAAAATCTCAAAATCGAGATTTTGACTGATTTTTAGTGCCGAGTCCCCTTAATTAGTATAAAAATGAGGTTAAGGTTTGTACAACACAAAAGATAATTAGTATAGAACTAAAATATGTTAGGGGTTCGAATTCTGAAAAATGACCCACGCAAATTTATTTTAAAAGTGTAAAGGCCTAAGAAAATTTATTTTTAAACTGTTAACAAGAAGTAAATTTAAACCTTAACCAGTACCGGTGTTTACGATATAAAATGATCAAGGAAAGTTTAAAGTCAAATTATGAAAATCAAAAAATTTATTTTGCTGATTTTAAATGTTTTTATGGAGACCAAAATGTGTAATGTCACACTTCTTGTCACCCCCTCCTTTCCCCTTGTCATAAACTGTCACAATTTCTTTAAGTTTGACATTATTTATGAATGATCCCTATGGCGAAGATGCAAGCGTAGGGGGTGACAAAACTGGATTCATTCCCGCCTTGGCTCCCGCCTCTCGACGACCATGCATAACAAAATTCAAAATAAGCCTAACCCAGCAGTGGAAGAATTTTTGCTCTCTAAGTCCACATTACATTTGGCAGTTGGAAAAAGTTTACTCAAACTAAATCTTAATAATTACTAGATGCGTCGCCCGGCGTTGCACGGGCTAAGCAAATAAAAAGAACAGTTCTGAAGTGCCGCTAATAGTCCATGTAAAATTTCTAAGAAGTTAGGTCAAAAGTCCCTTGAATCCTAAGGATAATACTCCCAAAAGGTCATGTTTTTTTTTTTCTTAATCGATTTTTATGCTAAGCAATGGCGCGAGCCTAAATAAGAGCAACAGCCCCTAGACTTTAACATTTTAAACACCCTTCTTACATTCAATTTAAAGCATAGAAATTTTCCATGCACTCTAATTAAATGCTGTTGCCTTTTCGGAATACTTAAATTAACTCAAAATACTCTAAAAAATATTGAATTTGAGGATACATGATTTGGTTTCTTGTTAATCAACCTTCTGACTTATTTTCAAGTTCCTCAACTATTACAGAACTGTGATTTAGTTTTTTTTTCCGCGCAAAAATTACAGGTGGTGTTAGATTCCCCGATACTAGTTGAGGAGCACTCAAAGAATAAAACTTCCTTTTATATACTATATAAAAACCAAATTATCCCATAAAGGCATGACTAAAGCGATTATCTTATCGACAGATAAAATACAGCCAAATTTTGCTAACTTGAAAAGTACAGTGAGTTAGTTCACTGTAATAAATTCTAGATCAAAAAAATTGAAAAAATAGTGAAATTTAGCTGCAGTCAACATTCTGTCCTAAGCTGAACCATTATAATAGTGTAGTTTCACTATGAATGTAAAAGTAGGAATACTTATAATGGTTCAACTTTAGTCTGCAGCGGGTGCGTGATTCAAAAGTGGTGACTTTATTGATGGAAGTGCGCTGCAATTCGCACGTTGCGTTGAAGTCACCGATGTAAATGGGACCGGAAAATAATGTTGTTTCTCCGCATGACATATTGAGGGAGCAAATCCATGTCAAACACTCGATGAACCGTCAAATGCTCTCAACCAACCTTGGTCCACCACCCAAGAGCATTTGCGGCAGATTGATAAAGTATGCAGAGCAGGTGTTTAGGTCCCACATAATATGTCTGTGGCGGTCAGCGACGTGTGAGGACACGGAGGTGATGGTGGAGGATGTCTGCCGGAGGCAGGGATAGAACCTCGGACCTTCTTGATGGTAAGCCAGTGCTTCCGTGCTTTGCCAAAAGGTACCTAATGGCCAGGACAGAAGATAGCTCTTGAAGGTGCCAAATCGTACCGCACGTTCTTGTGGTTTTTATGCAATTTAAAAAAATCGGAGCACAGCAAGTTTTTTTGCTCCGGCTCCGCTCCCGGTTCGAGTGAAATCTTGCTGCTCCTCGTACGTGCTGCAAGTTGCTCTTCAGATGCCTGCATGAATGTATGATACAAAAGTCCTGAGTTTTTTAAATTTAATTTGTCGGTTTGCAATCGAAATTTAATTTGTCAGTTGTGAGTTATAGTGTTGTTATTAGTGTAGTCATTTTTACCGAACAAAATGTAAGCATTTTATTCCCATTAAACCATTTCGCTTTGACGGGTTAAAATTTAAGATAACTCTAATTGCAGTCCATTTAAAATTGCAAACAAACTGGAAATCTTGGGAAATGTAACAAAATCGCACTGCTGATGGAAAGAACAGAGCTTTCCGCTTTCTGACAAAACTGCAACGAACAACGATGTCGAATCGTTGTCGAAATCAACTGTTGAATGTTGTTAATTGTTGAATTAAAGATGAACTGTCGAAATCAACTGTTTCCATTGTTTTACATAACAACCTTGAGGATTAGCGCAAAGGAGAGTTGAGACTGCAATTACCACCATCAAGATGTATCATAGCGTAGCTAAGGTATATGTACCGAAAACATAAAAGTAGACTGGATTGGGGTGAATACAAACATTTGTGAAGCGCTTTAACGTGGCCTTGAGAAACAAAATAAAATTGCTGTCAACTATTTCCTCTTTCATACTCTTCAGAACTAGGCGTGGAGACAAAAGTTTAACTTCTGCTACGATTTTACGAATTCGTTTGCATTCAATGACAGTGCTGGTGCTACTTTTAAGTTGTCAACATGTAGTCCAGTCAATAGGTATAAAAAAGGGGGGTTACCTTGCAAAAGGTGGGGTAGAAGATTTTTTTAAAAATAGTATATATTGGTGCCAGCATGAAAAGAATGATTTATCTAACATGAAAGACCCCGGGAGAACTTTAGGCGGCCGAAAAACCACCAAAATGTAGGACTTTTTGTCGTTTTTTCGATATATCTCAGAAATGATTGAATTTAGAGAGAAATGTTCAATGTAAAATTTATAGAGCATAAAATTTCCTACAACTTTCATCATTACAACTTTTTTGTAGTACGAAAAGTAAGTTGGCTACAGCCGTTTCAAAATAGACAATTTTTCACAACTTCGAAAGAAAAGCATTAACTCCTTATAAATAATGCATGTGAAATATTAAAATTTGACTAGAATCTATTTTTCTGATAGTTTATCATCTTTTTATTTTCTTGAGACCCCTTTCGCCCCCTTTTTTAGTGGATGCGATACGACGTCGGCTATCGTTGGCCAAGGCAAGATTAAATTGTGCAACATTATAAAACGAATTTCCTGAAATGAAAGGAGTCATTAACGTATTTATGGATCCACTCAGCCGTCCCGATGACATAACAAATTCTGAAAACACTATACACAAGCGAAATTAATTATTCCTCCGAATCCTTGGACCCTTCAAGATTTAATCTTTTTGCAAAATCACTGTTCAGCAGAAAAATTAAACTTACTCGACTACCTCCTACGTGCGATGCTGGGCGCTATCCTATCATTCCTATCGGTGCTAAAACCAAGTTCAAAGTTAGGTAGGCAACGTCTTCATTCCGGAGCAATGGGGTTGGGAACACAGAAAGGATTGTCTAATGCTTGTTGAAACAAGAAGCGATTCAGCTCCTCAGACTCTTTTGAAGAAGGTGTCCTGCACCTGTCAGAAACGTTGTAGTGGCGCCTGTTCTTGTCGAAAGGCAGGTTTGAAATGCTCTAGTATATTTAAAAACTGCAGTGGCACAAATCGTGAAAATGTTGCCGAAATTTCATCTTTGGAAGACGCTGCAGAAGATGATGACTTATTCCAAGGGGTTGTGAAATCACCACAACATGGAGAGGAACAGCTTGAGGACGACAGCTTCCTTCTACCTCCTATAAGTTCTGAACCTGATGAACCCGGGCCTTCTGATCGGATTTGAAAAGGATAAAAATAATTTTATGTTTCAATGTAATTTTTATTAATTTGTTTCAAGGCTTAATTTCCCTGTAATTTACATATATACATGTTAAGTCATCATCAATATTAATACTATGGTGATTATTGTTAAGTAATTAGTTGAATTGCAATATTTATGCATTGATACAGTCAGTTTTTGTTTTTATTTACATTTATACTCAAATATCGCTTTTTTGTTAGTAAAAAGTAGAATATATCAATTATATGCTGTAAATAAATTATGTGCATCATTCCCAGTTACACCATATTGTATATCATCCGTTATTGGAGTCTGACGACGAGCCGGAATTGCCTGTACGTAGCCGCGGGGGGGGGGGGGGGGGAGAGGGCGAAAGGGGTCTCAAGAAAATAAAAAGTTGATAAACTATCAAGAAATATAGATTCTAGTCAAATTTTAATATTTCATATCCATTATTTATAAGGAGTTAATGCTTTTCTTATGAAGTTGTGAAAAATTGTCTATTTTGAAACGGCTGTAGCCAACTTACTTTTTGTACTACAAAAAAGTTGTAATGATGAAAGTTGTAGGAAATTTTGTGCTCGATAAATTTTATATTGAACATTTCTCTCTAAATTCAACCACTTCTGAGATATATCAAAAAAAGAACAAAAAGTCCTAAATTTTGGTGGTTTTTCGGCCGCCAAAAGTTTTTCCGGGATCTTTCATGTTGGATAAATCAGTTTTTTCATGTTAGCACCAATATATACTATAAAAAAAAAAATCTTCTACCTCACCTTTTGCAAGCTAAAATGTATATATTGACTGGACTAATGAAAGCCTTTCTGATTACAAGCCCTTGACCAGTTAGAGCAGAATTTTTGTGGATTTCTTGAACACATCCTTTTTCGTCTTGAATGAACCAGGCGATTCCTATATTTTGCGTACAACGGAAGATCTGATCAAGGTTTATTTTTCGTCTGTGATTCGTATACTAGTAATGTAAGAATCTAAAGAGTCTAATAAGTTTGAATCAACTTCTAGTAAAACAAACAAGCCCAGAGCATCTGCAGGAGAACACGGCGTTTTAGATGCTCCGGGTGGCGTAGTGGTAGGGCGCAGGTCTCGCCCGCCCAAGTTCGCAGTCTCAAACCTGGCCCAAGTCGGTGGATTTTCAAGATGCAGAAAATCGTCAGCGCCCATGTTGTATGATGATGCGGCATGTTAAAGATCCCCTAAGTATTCGTTTGGCTTGGATACTATCGCCTAAATTAAATTCCCAGTGCAGTTTCGTATCATTTAGAGCTCAGGCGATGCCATTTAAGGGGAAACTGAGCGCAAAATTCTCAAGTGGTACTGGCATTCCCCGATAGTGGTGCTACGTGAAAGAATGGATGCCGGTTTCCGGGGGAATGCATTAGGTCTGCAAAGGTTAGTGACCATATGCAGCCCCATTCGAAAGACAGCGTTTTACGCATGGAAATTACTTTTTTCCGTTAAAAAGTTTCTTAGGAAAAGAATCTGTATGAACCTTAATTACGGCGGAAACAGAAATGGTAGCTGTTGCATATTATGGTTTCTCAATGGCTTGCAATGCATTTACCAAGCAAATACTGGAAGCTGTTGTTTAAAAAGAAGACTGACGATAGCTCTATTTTTAGGTACGGTGTGGACGTTCATGATTTTTCCTATAGTTGAGTTAAAATGTACGCCCCTATGTTGAGAGTGTTAACTGCACGGAGAAAGACCAGGCTCGTTTATTATATACGTAAGTATATCTTCTTTTTTTAAGATTGAAAAATGTATTGTGGACATGTTTAAATTGCCGCCTTTTTACTCGGTTTTATTTAACTTGATTTGTCACGGAAGTTTGTTACGCGGTTTTCGATCACTATTACTGCATACATTATTTTCAAACGTTGCACACAAGCTTATCTTCGATGACAATTCAATATTCCGTCCATTTTATAATTTTACTATAACGTTAATTAGGAAAAAATAAAAATAATTTGGCTCTGAGGAAATTGTCAGAATTATTATTTGTCGAATGGCAACGATAGCTTTGCTTGGACAAGGCTGAACTTGATCGTTAACTGTGTAAGTGTTATTCAGGCTGTTTCATTTCGCCATAAATGAAGGGACAAAAATTGGGGTCGGCACTCAGCGCCATCTATTCAACTTTAAGGCTTTTTAACAGATAAAAAGCAGATTATTTCATTAAAAGCTTGAGAAATTTCAATTATTAATTTTAAACCTGTTAAAGATAAGTAACTCATCTACTCTTCGCTATATTCTTATTTCTCTAAATATATATAGTTCATTACAAATATAAACTATATGCTAAATAAATTTTGTACGGAAATTTAATCTATGTGTAATATAGAATAAATAGCATTATGATAACTTTTGCTGCTCAGGCAAAATTTGCAATACATATATTTTTTGAAACATTCAAAATTACATTTAATTAATTTTAAGTTAAGAATTGACTAGGTAATTTTCTATTTTTTTATATATAAAAGAAATATGCCGAAAATGGTGGAAAAACTATTTTATTCTAAGCAATTATTTCTGCACAGAAGAAATAATAAAATACATACAAATGCATTAAAAAACACACACATATTGACTATAAATCAAAAGCCGAATATTATTAAATTCTAATTATTTCAGCGTAAGGAACATAATGAACTGGTAAAGAACTGCTTATACCTGCCGAAAGTTGTTACTACTGAAACAAGAATCATTTTCGGTACTTTCCCGCTTCAGGGGGGCTGGCGATGGCTAATTTTTTTTTTCGTCAATCAATTTGTTTCGTGTGTGGAGTTTGTTTTTGCGAAAAATATTTAAACATCGCCAACGTCAACCCAAAATGGTACAGTAGTTTGGCGAAGAAAAAAAAAACATCTCCAGCCTCCTCGAAACGGAAAAGTACCTTAATTTTCACTTGAAAAATCTAATTGACTGCAAAAAATCTTTAAAATTACATTAAAAAAAAGAGACAGGACGACTTTACACTAAAAATATTCACCATCAGAACTTAGAAGGACTATCAGTCTTAGTTTTAATACTATTAGATATGGCATAAAACATTATTTCCTTTTCACAATGCCAATGCCTAAAACATTCTAGGTAATTTGCACAATGAGGAATAAAAAATGCATACAAAAGACATAAAGACAGAATGAACAATGAATGACTGCAATTACAATTTTAAAACTTTGCGTGAGAGAGGTTTATTCATAACTTTCAAACTAACGCTGACACTATTTGCAATAATAATAATTTAACTTTGTGCAAAGTAATAGAAATAAAATTTCACGTTAAATTAAAGCAGAAATGAGCATTAAAACGCAGACATATGTTTCGGGATTACTCGGAATCCCTTTTTCAAGCAATCCCGAAACATATGTCTGCGTTTTAATGCTCATTTCTGCTTTAATTTAATGTGAAATTTTACTTCTACTATTTGCAATATTTTTTAAAACAACATCCAAAAATTTTTTGCATATTTGTGAAACAATAATTTGAGAATGATCTAAGAGTTGACACTTCAAAATAGGGCATTGCAAAAGCTCAGGTGTTACAATATTTTCCAAATTACGGGAAACATTTTTTCTTCGTAGAAATGGTACAGCTTTTTCAACAAAATCCAAAAGAACTATTAATATTGAGACATAAAGTTGAAGGGTACCTTAAATCACCGCGGTCTTGATGGTGAATAAAATTCACAAGGGGTGAAGAGCACTGGGGGGAAGAAAATGTAGCACGCAGAGTTAATTCTGAAGGAAATTCATGGTATGAAATACCTTTCTTATCCCTTTTCTTACTGTTTTTGGACGAGGTACAATACGGTACACAGCAGTAACCCATTTCAATAATATTTAGTTAACCATTTCCAACAATATTTAGCTGATGAAACCAGGAAAGGACATCGTATCAGCAAAATAAAGATGCTTTTAAATGATGTAAACAATCATTTTCTGGGTCACGAACTAGCGGCTCCTAGCGGGAAAATGTAAAAATATCAGAGCGGAAAAGTGCGACGGCGGCTCTTTTGAAGTTTCCAGAAATGAAACAGCCTGATCCGTAACAGTTAACTAACTGGATCAAGTTCAGCCTTCGCTTGGATAATGCAAGGATGCTATTTAACTTGATTTGTCACGGAAGTTTGTGACGCGGAGTTCTACCACTATTACTGCATCAATTCTCTTCCAACTTAGCACACAAGCTTATCTTCGACGAGAATATAATATTCCATCCATTTTATTATTTATTATAACGTTAATTAGGAAAAAAAAATAATTTTGGGCTCTGAGGAAATTATCCGAATTATTATTTATCGAATGGCAACGATAGCTTAGTTTGGATTCGGTCATATTATTTAACTTGATTTGTCACGGAAATTTGTTACGCAATTTTCGACCACTATTACTGCATAAAGTATCTTCAAACTTTGCACACAAGCTTATCTTCGATGAAAATACAATGTTCCATCCATTTTATAATTTATTATGACGTTAATTAAGAAAAAAAAATAATCTTGCTTCTGAGGAAATTATCTGAATTATTACTTGAATGGCAACAATAGCTTTGTTTGGATTCGGTCATTATTTAACTTTATTTGTTACGCGGTTTTCGACCACTATTGCTGCATTTTAGTTTTATTTTTAAATAAAACCGTTAACTTAAAACATTTTTTGGAGATTTAATAATTATTTCTTCTTTTGCTTTAAAGCAATCAGTGAAAATTTTGGTAATGGATGGCCATTTGTGAAGGGTCGCCTCATAAGCGGCCAGCATCAACCCTGACGCGCTATAGTCGGATGACGCAAGATGACGCAACCACAACTAAGCCACCTCCCTTTTTGGGACCTGAGTCTGAAGGAGAGGAAAATTGTTCCAGGCTCCGGTACCCTTGGAACTGCCCTGAATCCGTGGGGCTTCAGGGTCCACGGATGTTACATGCACGTATTCCCAAGTGTACACGGTATGTCTTCATTTGGTCGGGGTTGCAAGAATGTGAGTAGTCTGTTCATCTCTTCACAGCAGGAGTACAAGATGAATAATTCGTCGGATTCAAATTGGACGCAGTAAAATAGGAAAGTGGACGAGTGGATAATTAACGTTCTTTCTGGATAACGCTTTGAAGAAATTTAGCTGGAAGTACTTTAGCACCCGCAGTTGGTACGTTTGGAAGCTATATAATTTAACATTTCCTTCCCCGTCTGACGTAATCCTGGTGCAGTGGTTTGAGTATTTGCGAAGAGTCGAGACAGTGTGCGTTCAAACACCAAGTGAGGAAAGTTTTTTAAATTCTTTTTAAGTAATCTCACAAATGAAATGCTAACAGAATTATTTTTGAGAATGGGATTACTCAAAAAAATAAGAACTCGGTTTTAAAATATAAGTCATTTTGACTCAGAGCTATTCCGAGAACGTGATGTTCTTGAAAATAAGCCATTTTATCCCAATAAAAATTCTGATTTAACAGTAAATTCCCGGCTTTAGAGAATAATATCAAGCTAAGACCTTAAAAACGTTGTTTTTAGTTTTTCAGCAAGGGAAAACGCCTTGCTGGTACGCTTTGAAATATATAGTGTTTTTGTGCTTAAACTGGAACTTAAAAGAAGATAAAAACTTGGAATTTGAAACTGATAACGAAAGTTTCATGTCATAGCCCCAGGTCATAGGATAGAGCCTGGCAGAGTCGGTGGATTGTTAAGATGCAGAAAATAGTCTGAGCCCATGCCGTATGATTGTGCGACATGTAAAAGATCCCTTGAGTAGACATTTGGCTTGTTTACTCCATTGAACTATAGGGAAGGTGGAATGAGTGCTGACAGCACCTCTCTGTGTTACGGGCGCGAGCCGGTTTGAAACTGGTGTCAGGCAGTTGACAGGAGCGAGGACGGCAAAAGACATCATCTTCCGTACTGGAAGCACACTAACTAGAGGGATTGAAATTTTAATGCTAATAGAGGATCATTTTGTACGACGAAGTTTCTAATAAAGAAATATTTTGCCCTTGTTTTCACCTTTTCGTCCTAATGCAATTTGATTTTTAAAAATTATTCATTTATTGTTTTTTTTTTTTTTTTTCACATCTAGAATACAGGTGGCAAGAGCCAAAATGTATTTATTTTCCAAAAATGGAGCACGACATATTTTTTAAAAATTATTTCTAATGAAATTTAATAGAATTTTGCATTGAAAGTACTGATATTTAAGATGCAGACCCCTTTTTTTCGTGAAAATCATTATCCATTACATGTTGGACTTTGTGTTAGTTGTGTTAAAATTAATTATCATAATTAAATTATTAAATATTTATGTACGCAAAATAAAGAAAAAAGGAAATCTTTTTAAAGCTAAAAGAGAAGCTTCATTAATGTTTCTTCATTTTCATTATTTATTTAAACTTGAAACAGCGCTGTGAAACACAAAGCGGTGTAAATCCGCCTCCTTATAAAAATTGTTTGTAACGAAATAAGTAGTTCATGTGCCTAAAACAGAAACAATATTGTTGCAAATAATATTGCTGTTGTTATCTATTAAAATAAGCTAAACGCGCGACTTGTTTGCATATCAGAGCAAAACAGTTAAACCGATGCATAAGACCAGATTGTCTTGCCGTCCTCGCTTCTGTCAAACGTGGGGAGAAATCGGCTCGCGTTTTCACCCTCAGCAGTCATTCCCCCTTCAGTGTAGTTCAATGGTTTACTCTCGGCTAAATTAAACTCCGAGTGCAATTTCGCATCAACAGAGTCCGGGTTCTCACCTTTTCAGGTGAAGAAACTGGACGTGAAAATTCTCATGTGGCGATGGAACCACGCTCATTTTGGTGCCGCTGAAAGAGTTAGTACCAATATCTGGAAAAGGCACTAGGTTTGCAATTGGTGGAAGCTAATTCAGCAGCCCCATAAAAGAAGAATATATATATATATACATATATATATGTGTGTGTGTGTAAGAACGGCAGCTCCGTTCTCTCTTATAAAGCAGTGGCCGCTAAAATCCACGTAAGACGAGGCACAGGGCTTCATTGCAATTCTTTATTTGTACACTTTAATACATAAAGATCTGAAATAACAGTAATATTGTTGGCACGAAAGACATGAAGTCATCAGCAAGTACCAAGAAGCAAGACCCCCGGTTTCGTTCGGGCAGTAGTATTTATTTGGGGGAAAATCTCCTAGGCTGCAGACAATCTTCCCTACACCACGTGATGGCACGTGGTTTAAATAAGAGGGCCATATGGAGAATAAAATATATTATTGGCTTTAATTCCGTAGACAGAGGCTGGCCTAAGTCTACGGGGGAAAAAATAGTCTGGAGGGAATTACTGAGGGAAACCAAATTGATCTTAGGCATGACCATATATGGTAACGCGTTAGAGAAATTTATGAGTGGGAAAATCCTGAGCTGTCAAGCTTAATATGGAAAAAGCCAGACAAAGGATACAAAGGATTTTCCCATATTACATATATATATATATATTATATATTACACACACACACACACACACACATATATATATATATATATATATATTGGATTTTCCTGTTCCTGTTGGCTCAATTAATTTCTCATACGTAAAAAAAAATTGTTTTTTTACAGTTGCGAATCAACGCTAGAGGATGCAAATTGCAGTTGCTCTTTCGAAAACCCTCTGCTGACAGAAACTGGGTGGTACAAAATGTGCAAGACGAAAATACCACTGAAGCTAGGGAAAAAGAAAGTGCGAAAACGACAGTTGTCTGGTATGTATGATTAATCGGCAATGCCTGAATTGCTGTCAAGTATAACAAAATTAAAAAATTTTGGAACCGTTCAAAAATGATGTCACTTTTTTTCTCAATATATTTAACTCCATTTCCCCCTTTGTCATGGAATGTCACTCTTCAAAGTACCCCCCTTCGTCACATATCACGCTGTATTTCATTAGCGTATGAAATACAGCATGATATGTGACGAAGGGGAGATAAAGCCCCACAGATTAGCACAACTGCAACACTGCTAAACTTGCAGTGTTGCAGTTTAGAAACAACGCACTACGTTATAGATCACGTTTCTAATTTTATTTTTGAACTTTTAATGACAACAATAATAATGATTATATGTGTTCTCAATTTGTATAAAATGATATTAAGTTTACTACAAAAAAGATAATCTTATATATAAGCCGTTTAAGTGTCTGTTTGTCGCCGATACTCCGAGAAAACTGCACCGTGCTGCCATCTACACAATTGTTTCTATAATGAAAGCGACTAATAATCAAAACATTTCTCTAGCATTTTGAGTGAGGCATCGCTAGATTTGCAATCTCCGTTAAAAATGAATGTAAATGTGAATTTAATTTAATCCTTCTTTCTCTGTTTTAATTTATTTATCTTCTGCGCTTTTTATGTATATTAAAGTGGCAGCGCTCTTTTTTCAAGTTTCGTAAAAACTATTGCTTTGACGATGATTATGTTGGATATAAATAAATATTTTTCACAAACAATTTGATTATATAGTAAATAATATTTTTATTTTACAGATTATTATAACTTTGATGTATTTTTTCATTAAGAACATTTTTTTCTGAAATGATTATATGTTTATTATTTATTCATGAAACTTTACTGTTCTACCTGATAAATATCTCTTTGATTTGATGTGCATTTCCGGTTACTGGGAGAATTGTATATTTATAATGTCTAGAACAGCGGTCATTTCGTATGACCACCGGACTTACTAGGTAGTATATAATAGTAAAAATATTAGCTGTTCAAATTCTGAGAAAATTAGCAGCGCTATTTTACCTTAAAAGTGTAAATGCCTCAGAAGATTTCCTTTTAAACTTTTAACCAAAAGAAAATTTAGACCTTTATCAGCATCGGTTTTTTCGATACAAGATGATCAATGAAATTTAAAATCAAATTATGAAAATTAAAAAAAAACTTTAAAAATAAATTTAATTTGCTGATTTTAAACGTTTTTATAGAAACCAAAATGCGCAATGTCACCATTTCTTGTTACTTTTTCCTTCCCCTTCACTGGCCACAAACTACCAATTTCTAGACCCCCTCGAAGCGTGACATCATTTATGGATGATCTCTTTGGGGGTCATTCATAAATGATGTCACGCTTCGAAGGGGAAGGGGGGTTCGAGAAATTTTGACAAGGGGAGGGTAGGAAGTAACAAGAAGTGCGACAATACACATTTTGATTTCTATAAAAACATTTAAAATCAGCAAATTAAATTTATTTTTAAAGCTCTTTTTCATAATTCGATTTTAAAGTTTCGTTGATTTCATTTTGTGTCGAAAACAGCGATGCTGATTTAGGTTTAAATTTGCTTCTAGTAAAAAGTTTAAAATGAAATCTTCGGCATTTACTTTGAAGATAAATTTGCGTAAATCATTTTTTCAGATTTCGAACCATTAATGTATATTACTCTTCTATACTATAACTATCTTTTTTGTTATAAACCGTAACCTCACTTTATACAAATTTAAGTACACATGTAATCATTATTATTGTTTTTATTATTATTATCATTGCTATTATTATTGTTATTGTTATTATTATTACAGTCGACGCTCGATATAACGACCATCTCCGTTCCACAAAAAAAGGTCCTTATAACGGGTGGTCGCTATAAGAGGTAGAATTTAAAAATGTATATGCATGCATCATGCAGTATAGTAATTCCATTAAAATTGCCAATTTTTCAAAGATTCCAACAAAATGCTCAAATTATATTTTATCATTGGAATTTAAAAAAAATTATCAGTGCAATATGTTATAATAAAATGTTAAACAGATTTTAAAGTAGAAAATATAAGGAAAAAATTACATACTTGCAAATCATTCATTTTCGGAAGAAAAAATCAGAAATGGTTGTTTGCCTTTTTAGCACATGTGATTTTTGCAAAACATAATTTTCCATTTCAGTTATTGATGACAAATAGTGTTCTGTATTTTCTTGCCTTTCAAAAAAACATTTTAAAGTCTCGATAGCATTAGACACATTTTTTATGCTAGGAGTTTTTGTTACAATTTCTTCCTCTTCTTCATCTGATGATGATGCATCAGTTTCTTCCTGTCCACAATAACGGGAAATTAGTTCATCTTCTGACAGATGCTCGACACATTTCAAGTCATTATCGATTTTAGCGTAATCGTCAAAGTTCAACGTTGCACCCATGTTCATTTTCTGAGAAATTTCTTGCAGCATTTCCTCTTCTTCAACAAAATTTTCATCTTCGATTGCCGGACTAATTATTTCAGCAGTAGATTCCCTTTCCTCTTGCTTTTTAAAACCAGCATGATGGAAGCAATTCTTGATGGTTTTTTCTGAGACGTCATTCCATGCTGCTTTAGAGAGATGCAAAGCTGTTAGGACATCAACTTTGTAATCTTGATCTTCGTCGAGTGCAGAAACAACTCTTCGCAGTAGTAACTTCCTATAATTGCGTTTAAAACTCATAATGACCCCTTGGTCTAGTGGCTGAAGAACAGATGTGACATTAGGTGGAAAATATTCCACGGTGATTGATTTCAACCCATTTAGTTTGGGATGAGCCGTGCAGTTATCAATTACAAGAATAATTTTTCTACCTTGAATTGTCATTTGCTTATCCAAGCAACGTAGCCATTCCTCAAAAATGACAGATGTCATCCACGATTTGGAGTTGTTTTTGTACGTGACAGGTAAGGTTTTGAGTCCTTTAAAACATCTCGGCTTTTTTGATTTTCCGATCACTAAGAGTGGAAGTTTTTCAGTACCAGACATATTTGAGCATAAGAGAACTGTTAGTCTTTGCTTGGCTTCTTTCCCTCCACTCGCAGTTTCGTTTTTTAAAACGAAAGATTTATCAGGTTTCATCATGAAAAACAGTCCAGTCTCGTCTGCGTTAAAAATATCCTCTGGAGTATAATTTTTGATAATTTCTTCCAGCTTTTCTTTTTTTCATGTGTCCACTGCTTCTTCATTCACAGAACCACTTTCGCCACAAAGCTTCCGGAATGAAAGACCATGTCTGGTTTTAAATTTTTGCAACCATCCGTCCGAAGCTTTGAACACAGTTTCGTCAATGTCCATTTTTTGAGCAAAAGTTAGAGCTTTTGACTTCAGCAAATTTCCATCTATTGGGACATTTTTTGATCGCATTATTTTCAACCATTCATATAAACCTTCTTCGATCTTCTGAAATTTCCCTTCACGGGACCGATTTCTAGAAGATTTGACTCCAATTTCTTCTTTTCTTAAAATTGAGTCCCGGTTGTTAATGATGCCAAATAAGGTGCTTTTGGGAATTTTGAAAACTCTAGCAATTTCGCATTTTTTTAAAACTTTTTTATCAACTTCATTTAAGATTTTAATTTTAGTATCTAGACATATCGCATTGCGCTTGTTTGAACCTGCCATCTCGTTCAATAGCGAAAATGCAACTCCTGTTTGCAGTATGCATTTCACTGAAGAACCTTATTCTTTTTTCGCTCCTTCCCCCAGAGGATAACTAATCCAAGGCACGTGACCTGGAACCTGTCAACATTCAGGTTGAAGAGCAGGTTAATTTTTCTCGAACCCTCTCATTCACATTTCTGGAAGCAGAACTTCTGAGCTGACATGACACCACCAGTCACGGACAGCAAGACTCCTCGTATTTCGGAGAATCGACCCTTGGGAAAACACGTGATTCAAATGACAAAAACTACCAATACATCTGTCAACCCCTTTTCCTAAAATCCGTAAAGTCCACGTGCTCTCTCCCCCTCTCTATTCTTTCCATACTATGGTGAGTGGTAATCCCCTCCCCCTGTCAAAGTTGGACTGACTGAACACTGAAGGCTGCATGCAGCTTGTCAGTAAACTATAATCAAGGTCATTTCAAGTTACAAATTTAGAAACATGTTCTTTTTGGAAAAATACCGGAAATAGTGTCCGTTGAATGCGGTCGCTGTATTGGATTGGGCGATACAGAACGGTCGTTATACCGAAAGCAAATTAACATAGAGTTCATAGGAAGAAAGTTGGGGCTTTTATCACTGGTCGTTATAATGGAATGGTCTTTATAATGCGTGGTCGTTATAACGAGCGTCGACTGTATTAATATTATTATTATTTTTATTATCATCATCATCATCATTATTATTATTATTATTATTAGTATTATTTTTATTATTATTATTATTATTATTATTATTATTATTATTATTATTATTATTATCATCATTACTATTACACGTGACAGGAGGGGACAGGGGTGCTCAATGCAAACTACGGCCATATTGACTGAACCTTTTCAGTTATCTCAGACTACCCCCCAGTATGAGGGGGTGCGACCGTGGCGCTGTCCTCCTTCGAACCACCCACAAACTCTCTGACAGTTGACATACCAGCACCAGCCATAAAGGGCTGGGCTGACAGAGCGTTGCCTACCTGCTTTACCGATCCGGGGCCATAGTCATGCTACAAAGCAAGCCTTACGTCACCCGGATCGGATGAAGGGATAGGGGTATGATGAAGCGTGGCACTTTGTGGCAAAGGGGGTCAAATATATTGAAAAAAAAAAAGCGTGACGTGACATTATTTATAAACGGCCTCTTGTCGGATTCAATATGTGGAGTTTGAGTTTTATTATTATTTTTTTTTTTTTTCCAAACAACTTTCAGATCAACTGCGATGCCCAGCCATCGAGCCACCTAAACCAGGGAAGGTATCGTGCAGCGTTTCTCCGACAGAAATGTAAGTCAATTTCTTGCCATTGTAAAAACTGAAGTGCTGGATTTTCATCTCAGTCGGGATAGAGTTTTAAATGTCATGTGTTAAGTGAAAACTAGTCGACTCGTGTGGAATTCCGCAGTCATTCGGGAGAAAGGACGTTATGAAGATAAATAGAAAAAAGTAAGCGGGTGTTGGTACAGAAGGAAGACATGTCATTGAACACATCAGTACTTTTCTACTTCACTCCTTTACCCTATTAGCACGTGGCCTTAGGGCTGCCCTCCCCCGGGCACGGGTAAGTGAAGTTCGACGACAGCTCGTGACCGACCGGAGGTGGATTAGCTGGGCGTCAGCCCAGCCTTCCTACATTGCTGTGTGGACCTGGCCCTCCTTGATCCCCCTATGCTTGAAGAGTATCATTGAAGGGTTGTGGTTCCCTGAACACATCAGTACTAACAGCTGTTACAATTTTTCCCCCACTATTATTTACATATTCAAAATAATAAAATAATCACAATAATAAGGACAATTATTTTATTAGTAGTATTCATTGCGTTAAAATACAGTAACGAAACAGTTCCATTACTTAAAATACAGTTACTGTTGGCTGGTTAGGCTCTACATATTCAAAATAATAAAATAATCACAATAATAATGACAATTATTTTTATTAGTAGTATTCATTGCATTAAAATACAGTAACGAAACCGTTCCATTACTTAAAATACAGTTACTGTTGGTTGGTTAGGTTCTAAACATTCATAATATAATAACGATTGAATTCCAGCTAAAACTGTCCAATGTTCTGCACAATAAAAACAGAGTAGTGTCTTGTTTCTTTACTTGATAACAGATGGCGCCAGCACACAGGATACCAATTTGTCCTTCATTAAAAGACATCTACCAAGAGGATTTCAAATCTCACATTTGAGAGAAGTGGTACATTTCTAGACCGCGGGTCTATTTTTCGTCATTAGCCGGCACGATAAGCTTTAAAAGGAGGGGTAAATCATGGAATTTGATAAAAGAGTAAGGAAGATATCGCGGAGCGACAGAAAAACACAGCTAGAAGAATAATATATATAGATAGTGAAAAAATATTGCTATTTTTTAATTATTAATATTTCTAGGCAGCCGAACTTGCTTTTTTAAATTGTTTCAAGTTAATCTATATATAAATAGGTAAAGATAAAACAGTTAAGAACCCCTTTCTCCTGTGTTTTTCAACCGATTTTCCCACTTTTTTTTTGTTTAGTAGCTATTAATGTGTTTGAGTGATAGCAATTAAAAAATTTAAAAAACAGTTCATTAGTAGTTAATTATTTTTCCGTTTCGTTCGTGAAGCAAGCTTCATTTATAAATGTAATGTCGTATTGATAGCAGATGGCAACATGTTTAGGTTGACTAAATGATTAGGTAATGAATATAAAATGTATTGTTAAAAAGAGTTCGTTGCCATGAAGATGTAATATTAAAAGCAATGCTAATAAGAGTTTTTGAGTGAAGGCTATTTTGAACCAATGGAATGAAAAATGAGAACAGTGTACGAAAGCAAACATTTAAGTTTTATTTAACTGCGCTCAACTTTGTACGAAATTGGCAGAAGTACAAGCGGCTACGTTATGAGCGCAATCGGTGAACTCGACGTTATAATCTCCAAATTTGATGAATAATACTTATGTAATTATATAATTAGCATAATGTTTTCAATGCTAACTTTAATTATTACGGTCGAATCTCGATTGCTGAGCGAACTCTGGTTAACCTTAATACCTTTTTTTCAAACTGTAAGTTTAAGAGAAATGTGTTTAACAACAAAATTTAAGTAATTTCGCCGAGATGGCGAAAAAGATGCCCCCAAATGTTATGTAGAAGCCCCTCATTTCTCGACTACCAATCTCCACTTTCATCCATACACCTGTTTTCTAGTTCGCGACCAATAAAAGGCATACTCTGTGTTATCACTACTCTGGTTCTGCAGAAATTCAAAAATTGCCACGAAAATTCACATAACCGGAAATTTTCTATTTTGCAATACCTATTCATTTCAGACGCTGCCTAGGAACTTGTGACGTTGGTCACGTGTTCGTTGATGGGTCAAAGGAGTTACCTTATTTCTGCGATTATTCTGACGGTTTATGGATGCCTACAGACACTTTTCCTCGGTGTAAACGTAAGTTTCAAAAGCTATATTATTAACAGAAATAACTTAAATAACTTTTACAGTCTGAGAGATAAGAAAAAAAATATTTATTTGAAAAACAAACTTATTCTTGAACACCAATGCATAGTTAATAATAGTCTGTTTTTAAAAAGTAAAGTAAAAAGGAGTGTAATCATTTTTGGCGATAACGAAGTTATCTCAAGCAAAAACGTCCAAAACTACTTTCGCTTAACCAGTTTTTCCCAGTCATTTTATAATATATTCCATTATTTGCTTGAAGCCGACAGGGTGGCCTAGTGGTAAGGCGCAGGCCTCGTACTCCCAAGACCACAGGGTTAAACCTGGCCCAAGTCGGTGGATTTTCAAGATGCAGAAAATCGTCTGCGCCCATGTCATATGATTATGCTGCATGTTAAAGATCCCTTGAGTAGGATGCTCTCGGCTGAATTAAATTCCTAGTGCAATCTGCATCAATAAGAGCCCAGGTGCCGCCATCTAAGGGAAACTGAGCGTCAAAATCCTCAGAGAGGTAATGGCATCCGCGGACGGTGGTGTTACTTGAAAGAATGGATGCCGATTTTCGGGGAAGGCACTAGGTCTGAAAATTACAGAAACCATATGCAGCCCCGTTGGAATAAATAAATGCTTTGCTCTAACTGTTGTACAACTACGAACGTTTTTTTTTAATTTTTTTTTTTAAATTTGGAGGATTTTGTTTCTCAACCAATCAGAAGGACCCTGTTGGCGTGATATTTCAGGAAAACTTCGACAAAAAGGCTTTAAAGTAGGAGAATTTTTTTTTTTGGAATTGTTAAAGAAAAGCAGAGTTTTTTTTTTTATTTTTATTTATTTTTATTTTTTCTTTTTTTTTTTTTGTGCCAAATGGTTAGTAAAAGTAATTTTCTAGCTCATGAGTGTATGCAATCTCAGCATACTATGTAATAAAAAGGAAGAGCCAAAAAAGTTGTTTAAGAGAAAAGTTCGTAAACGTGATAAATTCTTGCCAATGTACTTTTACCCTGATCGTGTTATGAATCTTTATGAAAAATTCGTTGATTGATTGATTTTAAAACAAACATTGCTTACTTAAAAAACCAAAGTATGTTATTATTATTTTTATTTTATCACACCTAACTTTTGAAATATAGAATTAAAAAAGCTATGCATTAGTTACCTTATGAAAAGGCAACGACCATAACATTTCGTTTTTAAGCAAAATGAAATTAAATGTTTATCACAGGAGCACAATTCAAAAGGTTACGTAGGACTAATGATCTTGATGATAATAACTAATCATCAAGATCGTTGTTGTTGATGTTTCTAATGCCACTTTTTGATAATCCAAGTTTCTCATTCGCAGAGTGACTAGGAATTAAGGCAGCGCCATCCATTTACAGATGAGCACCACAACGGTGGAAGTACGACTTGGCTCATGATGTATTTGAATGAGACAAGATGGCGCCACCACAAATAAGCCAACTTCCTTTTTTGACCTTAAGAGTGAAGGGAAATTCTCCAGCTTCCGGTACCCTCTGAACTGCCTCGGGATTTCAGGGTCCACGGATTTTACACGCACGTTTCCCCAACTGTACATGGTGGGTCTTCAACGGGTCGGGTGTCGAACACCTGATCTTACGGTTGGAAGCCCGACATCCTAACCACTAGGCTACCACGGCCCATGACTAATGATAATGATACTTTACTTGTAAGTGTTCTATTGAGAATGAATAAACTTTTTTACCTTTTTAATCTATTTTAAAGTCTTTAGTAAATACTTTAAAATTTTCATACAGAGAAAGCTACGATCTGTGAACGTCACATCAAAAGTAGCAGCAAATGGAGGCAATTCACCGCTAGAGGGACTCATGAACGATCACCGTTGTCACGTGATATCCGCTCTTTGTTAACTAAGATTTTCAATTGAGTTCTACGTGGAGTTTACTAGGCAAAATTAGGTATCTTAAAATTAATTAGACTATTTCCACAGCTTTTTTGGATTATAAACCAGTATTTACATTTAGTTTAATCATTATAAAAGAAATTTATTCATTATTGCAATAGTTATGGTGTTGTATTTAGTGTTCATTTTACGTAATGTAAAAGAACTTTATTTAGGCCTAGTTTTTAATTCGATTTGTCGAACGCGATGTAAAGCGCTGCTACGACTTCCTTTGTTTACATTGCTTTCATCGATGTCACGTCACCAATGACGTTGCTTGAATTGCCTCGATTCCGAATTTGATTTTTAAATCGCAACGATTTTATCCCTATGAGATCTAAATCTTTCCCTTTTCCTCCTAAGCTGTGTGCAGAAAACCTTGTGAAAATGGCGGCAACTGTACTGCTGAAGATTTCTGTACCTGCCCAAACGAGTATCGAGGAAGCACTTGCCAATATTGTAAGTACGATCGAAGCTCAAAATTAGTTGAAAACTTTCAGGATTATTATTTTTTTCAAGGGTCATTTTGTAACGATAGATAGGATTTAGTCACCTGTGATAATTCGACAGTAACGATTAGTTAGACTGACCATTAGGGTTACTTTAATGCTGTCAACATGAGAGCGTTTCTGATCAGAATGATTCGACTATTTGGTGAGCTGAACCTTCAGCCAAGAGATTTTTCAACAATGGTGCTTCCTATGAATGATCGATATAAAAGGAGTACAGGGAAACCTGGGAAAGTGACCACCTTTGTAAAGTGAACGTCCAAAAAACATCCTAAATCTGAAGTTATCATTTCTGCAATTTTTTACCCGCGTTAATGATTGTGGAAAACATGCTATGCAGTGACCACCTTTGTAAAGTGAATGTCCGAAAAATATCCTAACTTTAAAGTGAGCATTTCTGCAATTTTTAATACTCCTTAATGATTGGGGAAAACATCGTATACACTGACCACCTGTTTAAGACTTCATAAAACTTCTAGAATTTTGAACGAACTGGTCGAAAGTAATGCGGATCCTTGGGTTTTAAGTACCTGTACGAACTAGTAAATTAAAAGATAATTTGAATAACCAGAAAACACAAAACTGAATTGAAAATAAATTTATAAAATCTCAAAAAAAAAAAAAATGATTTAAGTTAAACGGTTTTATTAAAAAAAAAAAAAAACTAAACTGCAGTTTCGACCACTATGGTCGAAAACTACGTAACAGACCTCCATGACAAAGCATGTTAAATAACATCGTTGCATTATCCAAACAAAGCTATCGTTGCCATTCGATAAATAATAATTCTGATAATTTCCTCAGAGCCAAATTTATTATTCTTTTTTCTTATTAACGTTACAATAAATTATAAAATGGATGGAATTTTGTATTGTCATCGAAGATCAGCTTGTGTGCAAAGTTGGAAGATAATTTATGCAGTAATAGTGGTCGAAAACCGCGTAAAGAACTTCAGTGACAAATCAAGTTAAATAAAACCGTGTGACAAGAACATAAAAATATACACTAATTCAAAAAAAGAAAGAAAGCCACACTCTTGAAGGAAGGTCAACAATTTGGGTATAACTAAAACATCTATGGCTGAAAGGTCTATGGATTTTTTTTAGATGGGGAACTCTCATGTACATTGGATTTGTGATAAATACAGCTTGTGGATTGCTCTGAAAATATTTCCATCACTTTCTTCTTCTCCAGCAATCACGCTGTGTAGTATTTCTAAGAATCTCCAAGCCAGCAGTTGGCATTGCAACCACACCCGATTGGAGACTCTGTGCGACATCAGTTGCTATCCCCCGGACACTCAGGAAGCTGAAGTCCTGGCCGAAAGACACGTGTGCAACGTGGAGGGCGAATGGACCCCTCTCTTGCCCCCCTGTGTACAAGGTAACTACTACACTCAGATGAACTACAAAAGCATTCAGTTATGTAACTATTTTATTGCAAGAAGTGGTCTAACCAGAATATTGTTGGCTAATTTTTCTCCTCACATGTTTTCAGTGCGCGCAAAAATTCGAAGGAGTCCTGTAACCAAGTTCTGTTCACTAGCCTACTAGTTCACGAGTCAAAGTTCTGTTCACTAGTCTACTAGTTCACTAGTCAAAGTTCTGTTCACTAGTTTACTAGTCAAAGTTATCTTCACTAGTCTGCTAGTTGGGCCTCAGTGGCTGAGCGGTCAAATCGACTGGCTCCGGTGCCTCCCTGCGCGGAGAGAAAGAGGCGTGGGTTCGAGTCCCACCTTTGCCATGGGTGTATTTCCTTCTTTGTATATTAAAATCTGTTGTGCTGTCTTGTTCTATCTGTTCTTTCCTCTCAATCACCACATCCGGTTAAACCCTCGTCAGGGTAGGTACGGTGGTGATTGATGAGGTATAAATAAATAAATAGTCTGCTAGTTCACGAGTCAAAATCTGTTCACTAGTCTACTAGTTCACGAGTCAAAGTTGTGTTCATTAGTCTACTCACGAGTCAAAATTCTGTTCACTAGTCTACTAGTTCAAGAGTCAGAGTTCTGTTCACAAGACTACTAGCTCACTAGTCGAAATTCCGTTCACTAGCTACAGAACTCCGGCCCCTTTTCGAAGATACTCAAATATTATGGGATTTATCATTTTGCCCGTTTACACAGAGAATCTATAAAGTTTTTAAACTTCTAAGTAACTTTAATAGAAAATTGTTTTGAAAAGTTAACTGATTACGGTTCTAATGCTTCAAAATGCACCAATCAGTTGTTCTCTGAAGAGCAAAGAGGATCAGCCAATCGGAAGCAACATTCATGCTTTAAAGAAGCCTTAAGGTGGACTCACACCAGTAACGACGGCAACGAAAGCTTTCAGCTCGCGTCATGGGCTCTACATAATTTAATAACCTCGTCTTCGTATTGACTGATTGGCACTTTTTATTCCGTCATTAAAATGAAGTTTCACCCAGAGGATCGTGATTTGTTTATCACGCTATGATGTCGCACTTCATACTGATGATTCCTCTTTTTTAGTTTGATGACCATAACAAAGCAATAGTCAATTACGTCAGACGCAAAATGTCGCCGTCGTTGTTGGTTTGAATGCACCCTTAGATGGTGCATGCCTTTTGATAATAATGCACGTCTAAAAATTTAGACAATAACGAAAAATTCATTAAGAAATTATGAATTTAAGAAGCATAACTTCTAACGGGTGCAGCACCATCTTTTTAAACGTTGTAGAATTATTATTATACGTTTCCTTTTCTATGTACAATAGTTTTACCTTTAATATTTTAATATTTCTCCAGTGCTGCAATGCATAAAACCTCCACCACTCCAAAATGGCAATTGGCGTGTTTTGATTGGGAAGAACATGGTCATTGGATCACGTGTGCGTTACTTGTGCTCAGAGGGCTTCCAGCTGTTTGGCTCAGATTTTGCTACTTGCCTACCAAACTCCACATGGTCTCACCAACCACCAAGCTGTGAAAGACGTCAAGGTATGTACCAGATGATAAGATTTTTGAAACAAAAACAAACACAAAACTCTTAAAATGGTTTGACCTGTTAGCCTAGGCCTTAAGGACTGCTTTCACACCGAGCCGGTGGAATATACTTTTGGTACTGACTATATATAGAAATACTGAGTCCTGTGCACTTACTTACTGTATCTTGGGCAAAACAAGCCAGCCTGTCCATATGGAGAGCTACAGCTTTGTGTGGAAAACAAAAAACTGGGACATGGTCGGAGAAAGTGTCAAACCGATCAATAACATCCGTGCTTTATGCTGGAATTCGAACTTGGGTCATCGGTGAGAAAGGCTTTGGCTTAACTGATTAGCGATTAAGATGCGCTATGGTACCAAGTTGAGAACTATTTGGTCTTCTTTGGCTTTCTTTGGAATCGTTTTTCATTAATACAGAAATAACAGTATTTCAGAATCAACGCTATACTTTCCAATCGGCGAGGCATGGACACTTTAGCGGCATGCGATTTTTTCAAGGAAGTTCACTAATACCTTTGCTTGAGAAATTTCTGCCGAAAAATAAACTTAATGATTTCATTAAAAAAATGTGTTGCACTATATATGTATTTTTCCTATTTATTACGACTTATTATGGGGTAGAAATAATATTATTGCAATATGATTAATAAAAAATTTTTGATGTGCAAAACAATATAGAATCAAAATATGTGACCTTATTTAGTTCATTAAATAAATTAAGATACGAAAGCTGTTGATAGATTTTAAACTATTTAGAAAAACTAGATTTTTTTTTCTTCTAAAAATCATTTAAAAATAAAGTAAGCTTGGAAAAACTGCATTGATGCAACGTATTTTACGCGCAATTCTCGAATAACTGGTCTCCTCACTGACACCGATAGCAACAACGGTACGAATAAGTAAAAGTTCTTTTTTTCTTCTTGGTTATAGCAATTAGGCAATCATATTCGATAACGATCAAAAAGCATTACGTGAAACTGTTTCGAAAGTGACTCTCATTGTTTTCTGAATCACTTTACTAAAATTCCTCAAGTAATGATCAGCATACATTTGATTATCAGCAGCATTTTAATGAAAATAAACGAAAAACATCTCGTCAATCTCTTTTTAAGATATCTTATTTAACTTAGGTTCTGATGTATCAGGAAAACGTACCGTAAGCTTAAAATTCGATGAGGATGCGGTTAAGTAAAAAAAAAATATTATAATAAGGCACACCTATACTTCCTGCATATTAATGACAGTTCTGAGGTAGAGTATGAGAATATGAGTATATCACCTGAGGGAGAGGCAAAGAGTATATATAAACAGTTCTAGCAGGGAATGTTGATATTTGGACGCTTCGGCGCATGGCCGAAAAGAACGAATAGATTCGAGTTTCAGGGAAGTTCGTTTTGCACATGCGTTTATTAACACTAGGGATGTAACGAATAGTGATTTGGCAGAATTTAGCCGAATATTCGGTAATATCTTAAGCCGAATACCGAATATTCGGCATCCGAACATTAAAATTTCTAGAAAATCGTTCTAATAGAAACAAGACCGTAGCCAGAAATTTTTTTCGGGGGGGGGGGGCTGACTTAGAAACATTTATGTTGAGGAAAGTTTCAAGGAGGAATATATGCTACATTGTGAAAAAATTTGGGGTTTCGGAGGGGGGGCCTGGGCCCGTCGGCCCCCCCTCTGGACACGGCCTTGAATAGAAAGTATTTGTCAAATTTAAAATTATTCACAAAGTCAAATACCACTTACACACAATCTATGATGTATGATTTAATTCTGTTAATTTGTTAATTAAGAATTTAAAATTATTTAAAATTAATCTATTGTCTCTTTTAATTTAAAACTAAGAATTTCACCCAAGTAGAATAGAAATGACAGGTTTTATTGTAGTAAGCATTAGCATTATTTTACTAATTATTTAATTCAAAGAAAAGAAATACTGTTGCTTAGTGGAATTTTACCTTGCTCAAAACTGTTTTATGAAGATATTTTAAAAGTTATAAAAGTTAGTACACATTTTTATTTTATGGTTTTTTTTTACATACCTATTTTTAAAAGATCTATAAAAATTTAATACAATTAACCGGAATATATTTTTATTTTTAAAAACCCCAATAACTTATGCTATCTAAATATTCATGATATATTCTAGACTTTTCACATTTCTCTCTTGCCCAATATTCACAATAAATCAGTCTACCCAAACAAAGTCTGACATAAAAAAGAAGAAGAAGGAGAAGAAAGAAACGGAGAGGGGGGAAGAAACCCGTAAATTCTATTTTACAGGAGAAACTTCACAAGATAAATATAGCGAAGTTTTAGAGAAAACGGCAATTCGTGACCTTGTGATTGAAAATATTAAATAATGATGGAATAGATAACAGCCAATCAGTAGGCGATTGGCAACTAGAGGGCGTGTTGTTAGAAACCAATGACGTACATACAAAATCTGCGACGAAGACTTCATCGCTGTTACAGCCGGTGTTTTGGACGAATCGGCAATTCGTGACTCTGTGACTGAAGGTAATAATTTCCATCGCTGTTACAGCTGGTGTGTGAGCAGTACTTCAAAATAAAATGACTTAATCACATGTTGACTCTGATTTGCCTAAAATATACATGCATCTTCTTTCAGATATCTTCTGCAACGATCCGGGAGACATCCCATTCGGACGGCGTGGGGAGCATCAGCAAACGTTTCCTGTAGGTTCATCTGTCTCCTACGACTGCGCAGAAGGGTTGTCTTTAGTGGGCAATTCGGTCATCACCTGCCAACAGGATGGACGCTGGTCATCAGGAAAACCACAGTGCGTCTCTGACCTGAGCTTCACAGGTAACGATGCAAACAAAAGTAATACTGGGAAAGGAATAAGTTGTAAACCTGTTTTTTCTGCAGAAAAAAATTAAAACAACGTAAATTATGCACAAACTTTACAAAAGATTGCAGACAGGCGTTTTGAGGGTGCAAGGAGCCAATTTTTCAATGCAGAGTTAGTTGAAAAACCGCTTCAGTTCAATGTTTATTTTTTCTTTATTGATGATTGCTTTGTTATGTTGTATAGTACCTATTAATTGTAGATTTTTTAATGAGAAAATGGTAAATGAGTTTTGGACGAATTAGAATATGAAATCATGACAAAAAAAATTGTTTTAAGTTATCAGTAGTTTTGAGATGGAAATATTTAATATTATACTTTTCTAGGGGGGTTATATGTAATGAACTCGCCCATAATCTTTCTATTTTCTCTTTTTTTAATGGAACTTACAAACTGCCGGAATATAATGCACAAACAGTTCATGTCTTAATGGAATAATTTCTGTACAGTATTTAAAATCTTGCGACATTCCTTGAGAAATGTCGAAGGAGCGATAATTATTTCTTTAGAATGTATATTTAAAAACTTTCGTCGAGCAATCGCGATTTTGCCATTGTTTATTCTTAAAAACAAAATTTATTGCGTTATTCTTCGAAATATTTTACATTAAATGTGTTTGTTTAGAAATTTAATTGATTGACAGTCTTCAAAATTTATTGCGTTAAACACGTGGATTATTTATTCTTAAAAATTTACAGCGTTAAACACGCGGATTATTTATTCTTGGTGGTTTATAGCGATAAAACCGACTGGTGGTCACAGCCTCTATGAGTAAAATACTCTTTTAGAAATGAAACGTACACTACAAAATAATTTCAGGCATTACTAAAAAAAGATTTTTTTAAGGAGAGTTGTTTCCGGGGGATTTTAGCCGATTTTTTGCTGGGTCGCTGCTGCTTTTGGGGGGTCTCCGTCGTGCTTAGCCCCCCCCCCCTTCCCTTGGATAAAAAAAAGAGAGACGAGAAATGATTCCATATCAGTTAAAAAACGAAATGAACAGTGATAATGCTGGGATAGCTGTTTTCTCTGCAATAACAGTGCTCTGACAGAGAAAACACTTTTACGGAGTTCGTTTACTTTTATTGAAAATTTACAAGCTATATGCGGTTACCGTTTTTTTGCGACCCCTCCCCTTCCAGAAACGGATTCAAGATTTTGTTGAGATGGGGCAAAAGAAAAAAGAAGAAAAATTTTCAAGTTTTAGTTTGCTATACATGTTATTTACTTCTTCTTTTCCTTCATAATAAATACTTCACAAACTTTGCTCTTAAGTATGGCGCTAAAAATATTTCTCAAACACATTTAATAAATATTTTTAAAAATATCTATTATGCAGATATTTTTTGAATAAAATTTTACATTAATGTGCAATTTTATTCAAACCTGCAAACTTTCATTCAAAAGTAACTGATTCTTCGTTATGAATGCTTGAATTTTCTTTTAAAAAATATTTATCTTAGTCTTACAGTTTCTAGAAAAAGTATTAAGGTTAATGAGTTTAAAATTAAGGCATGTTGGATTGACTAGGAAGATTAGTAATTAAAAAATTTTCACTATTAAATTTAATTACTTATTATTTCTACATAAGTTATGCAGTTTTAACTATCATTATTTTGTTAAAATCTATAATAATGCTTTACTCAGGAAGGAGCAATCGCCCTCATTGTCTGCCTCCTCCCCAATTTTCATGATGACATTGATGCTTCAGGAATATAGTATGTCACACAGCTTCTATACTTTGTCTGTAGTCTCAACATTCAAAAAGAGACACGCGACTTACATGTAAAATATTGCAGTTTCACCATCAACCAAAGCGAGCTGCCTGGCAGAATGCCAAGAAGAATTCATTACTGTTCAAGGGAGGAACTGCTGGTATAAGGAATGGGCCGTTGTTGTGCTCGTTCTAGTTTATTTAGCATACTTGATTTCTTCCGAACTGATGATTTATGACAGTTAAAAAATTTAGTTGTTTTCAACAAACAAAGAAGCAAACATTCTGATTCGCGTGTTAATAAGTGCATCTTCAAAACGAACTTCCCTAAAACTCGAATGGATTCGCTCTTCTCTGTCATGCGCAGAGGCGTCCAAATGTCAAAACTTCGAGGTCTAACTGTACGCGATTAACATTTTCATGTGATTTTCACTTTGCATTTCTTTCAATTTTAGCGTTGTGTCCGAAGCCACACGTGCCAAAAAACGCCCTCGTTCTCATCAGTTACCCTAACCAGCACCCTCTGAGAACATTCTTCAATACTGACATGTAAGTATATGAGTACAGTAAAACCTGTTACGTGGACCTCTTTTGTAAGCTGACCACCTGTCTAAGTTGCCCACTTTTGTCAGGGACGGAATGAGCCCCATATTATATGATGTAGGGGAACCTTTGTAACTTGGCCACCTATTTTGACCACCTGTCTAAGTTGACCACTCTTTTCAGGAACGGAATGAGCCCCATATTATATGATGTAGGGGAACCTTTGTAACTTGGCCACCTATTTTGACCACCTGTCTAAGTTGACCACTCTTTTCAGGAACGGAATGAGCCACATATTATATGATGTAGGGGAACCTTTGTAACTTGGCCACCTATTTTGACCACCTGTCTAAGTTGACCACTCTTTTCAGGAACGGAATGAGCCCCATATTATATGATGTAGGGGAACCTTTGTAACTTGGCCACCTATTTTGACCACCTGTCTAAGTTGACCACTCTTTTCAGGAACGGAATGAGCCCCATATTATATGATGTAGGGGAACCTTTGTAACTTGGCCACCTATTTTGACCACCTGTCTAAGTTGACCACTTATGTACACCGGATTTAAATGGGAGTATTATAAAAAAACCCTTTGTAAATTGACCACTTAATTATTACTATAGTTATTTGTTTGTCTATTTATGAAAATATTAAAAAGACTACAATGTTACACCAGTATTTGTCTGGATGGACGAAATATCAATATAAAATTTGCCTAAACCTCTTTGTAAGTTAACAAATATGGAAAAGCTACTATGAGCACTCTTTTATTCTTTAAATAAGTTTCTTCTATTCCTTTTTCTTTTATCTGATGTAGCCATTTTGAGAAATTAAACATTTTTGGGAAATCGTCACCATCAAATAAGTAACTTACATAATGAATTAGTACTTATTAACTAAGTACTTTAATTTAAAGTCGTATAAGATACATTTCAGTCATTCAAGTTAAATTTCTCTATTGATATATTAGATAATTGTGAAAAAATAAATAAAATAGCTCATTAGTATTTTAAAGTAACGTTAATACATGAAGATATATTTTAATTACTTACAAATGAATAAATGCATAGTGTAAGATACCAAAAAGAAAGAAAAATCGCTACCCTCTATAAGTTGACCACCTGTCTAAGTTGACCACTAAAGTGCTGCACCGTAAGTGGTCAACTTACACAGCTTTCACTGTATATGAGTACAGTAAAACCTGTAAATTTGGCCACCTTTATAAGCTGACCACCTGTCTAAATTGACCACTTTTGTCAGGAACAGAGTCCTATATTATTTAATGTAGTGGAACCTTCGTAACTTGGCCACCTATTTTGACCACCTGTTTATTTGACCACTTATGTACGCGAAATTTGGGTTTTATAAAATACCCTCTGTAAGTTGACCGTCTACTTATTACTATATTTATTTTTTTATGTATTTTTTCAAAGATAAAAACATCTAAAATATGGGATATTTTCTATGCTATAATGTTTGACCAGAATCTGTCTGGATGGATGAAACATCAATATAAAGTTTGCCTGAACTTCTTTGTAAGTGAACCATAGGGGAAAACGACTATGAGCACTTTTTTATTCTTTCAATAAGTTTCTTCTTTTTTCTTCTATCAGATGTAGCCATTTTGAAAAGTTATATATTTTTAGGAAATGTTTACCATCACATAAGTAACTTACAAATTTATTAAAATATTTATCCTAATTTTAACTAAGTACTTTACTTTTAAAGTTGTATAGGTTACATGTTATTATTATTCAGGTTAAATTTTTTCAATTATATTTTAGATAATTGTGAAAAAAAGTCAATTACTATTTTAAAGAAATGTTAATACATGAAGCTATATTTTAATTAGTTAAATAAATAAATGCATTGTGTTAGAAATTGCAAAAAAATAATTTCCACCCTCTATAAGTTGACCACTAAAGTGCTGCACCGCAAGTGCTCAACTTACACAGATTTCACTGTACACTGTTAAAAATTTCCGTAAGGAAATAGTAAAATAACCATTTATTTGATTGTTATTTTACCAAATTTAATTACAACAGTTGAATAACCGTTAAAAAGATGGTACTCAGACCCCTGATTGTGAAAAAAATCGTTTATTCTCCTTTTATCCTAAAAAACGTTTGGCTAACCGTCATTTTCAAGCGCTCAATAAGAATCGGGCGTCCATCTTGGTTGCGAAGCCATACCGGTAGTACGTTGTTTTAAAATAGGAATACGGATTTATCAGTAAAAATCTGCATGTGTATATAAAAAAAGAAGAAAAAAAAAGGGCTTAAGCAGTGGTTACTAAATAGAAACACATACACACGTCAATCAAAAATGGGAGACATCGGATTCCCGAACTGTTTGCGAATGAGAGAACCCATCGTTTGAGATACTGAAGCTTGTTTGTATTTTAATTTTTTCAGCAAATAAAATGATTTTCGTCAATATATAGTAAATTTAGACTAAAAATGACTTTGGATCCAATCAAAAACTGAAATCTCAATTTTAAGGCAGTTTGACTGTTGGAAAAGAAGATTTATTGATAAATAAACGGCCACTTCACGTGGTGTAGATGGCGGAATGGCTAGAGCGCAAGTTTGGTATATTCCATACACCCGGGTTCGATTCCCGCAAGCTTCGTTTACGGTTTCTACGCCTCAAGATTCTACGCCTCGAAATGGTTCAAAAACAATAAAAATTTTGTTTTGAAACCATTTTTAAATGGTTATAAAACCGTAAAGATAGAAAAATGTTCCAAACCGTAAATTTAGTGGTGAATTAGATGGACAGACTGCTGCCGGTCATTTAACCGTAATTTCATGATGAAATTTCTAACAGTGTTGTTTATCTATTTTTGAAAAGATAAAAACATTTAAAATAAGGGATTTTTTTGCGATAACTATCAGAATCTGCCTGGATGGATGAAACATCCATAAAAAGGTTGCCTAAACTTCTTTGTAAGTTGACCCATATGGGAAAACTACTATGAGCACTCTTTTATTCTTTAAATAAGTTTCTTCTGTATCAGATGCAGCCATTTTTAAAAATTATTTATGTTTAGGAAATGTGTACTATCATACAAGTAACTTATAAAATTAATAATCATATTTATCCTAATTTTAACAAAGTAGTACTTTACTTTTAAAGTTGCGTAGGACACATTGAAAGTCATTCAGGTTAAATTTCTCTAATGATATTTTAGATAATTGTGGAAAATAAAGCTATTCACTATTTTAAAGTAACGTCATTACACGAAACTGTATTTTAATTAGTTATAAATGAATAAATGCGTAGTGTAAGAAATGGCAAAAAAAAAAATCTCCACTCTCTATAAGTTGACCACTAAAGTGCTGTACCGCAAGTGGTCAACTTGCACAAGTTTCACGGAACACTGAAATCTCTGTAACACATTTCCATATGGGAGTTGCGTCTATAAGGGGCCGTTCATAAATGATGACACGCTTTTTTCTCATATATTTTATCCCCCTCCCTCTCTGTCACAATATGTCACATTTCATCGGACCCCCTTCCGCTCATTTGTCACATGTCCCGGTATGTTTCAAAATGCACGATGTCACAATTTCACGAACCCCCTCCCCCTCTCGAAGCGTGACATCATTTATAAATGAACCCTATTGGTCCCTCTTTTCCAAGTCGGTGATTTTCTTCCCTTTGTATTTCTGTATAATGAAATCAAAATTATGTTTTTGTTTCCTTAGCTCTCTGACCGAGAAGCTGTACCTCCTCAACTCTGCTCGTCAATACCCAGAGAACAACGAGTCCTTCCCGGTGGGTGCTCGCGTCCAGTACCGCTGCAAGTCTCGATTCTACAAACTGTACGGATCAGAGTACCAGACTTGTCTTTCTTCGAGGACCTGGAGTGGATACCAGCCAGCCTGCGTGCCAGGTTAGAACTCGAGGACATGAGGCCTATCTGTGCACTGTAAAAAATTCTAATCCAACCTTTCACCAAAAAAATAGGGAAATTTAGCTGCAACCAACATTTGGGACTAAGTTGAACCGTTATAATGGTGTAGTTTCACCTATAAGACAAATGATCAAAATGCTTTGTGTTAAAATATGAGTACAAACAGTGGCGCAGCTAAGTGGTGGTGGTCCGCAACGGGTGTCACCCGTTTGCGGTGACACCCAGCCAAGACAGGGAAAAAATAAACATTTAAAAGCTCCATAGAATAAAGCATATATACATAAAATTGTATAATCATTTTCTTTTCTATTTTTAACTGAGCGAAATGTTTCCTTCCTAAAATATATTCGAATTCGAAGTGTTTTTTTAACGCTAAACACACCATTGTCGTCAACAAATTACCTTAAATATTGTGACTCCCCCGATATGAACGTTTTTTTTTTTTTTTTTTTTTTTCAAAGCTGCAATTTTTAAAAATACATATATTGCATTAAACTACGCCACTGAGTACAAAGGCAAATCAACATAAAAATACTCAGTTGTTCTGACAATTTCTGCTGTTTTATGTTGTTTTATCTGTCACGGTAACATCAGTGACGGTAATTAAAAATTTACTCCACTGTAAATTTTAAAGTTTTTAAAATGAAACAAAGTGTATTTATAAAGTTTGAAATCTCTACTTGACTGGAAAAAAAATAATTTTAATCTTCGTGTTCTTAATTTGAGGGGAATTTCAATTAATATAAAAGTTGTTTTTCCTAATGTCTCTTCTGTGTAACATCAGTCACAATTTTTGATTTACCTTAATTCCACACAAAAAAAAAAAAAAAACTTTTTATGTCTAAAATCAGGTATGGGTAGCATTACGGTACTCTATCATGGTATTTTAGATCAATTTCAGAAAAATAGAATCATATTTCAAGATTGTGGATTTTAACAGTTAAAAAATTTAGTCAAATTGTAACGTCAGTCACCATGGAATGACCCACTAGTTTTAAAGTAGACATGCAGATGTGTAAGATCATCAACATTTATTTATTTATTTTAATATTTATTAACTGAAATATACGCTATGTACCAATTTCGTTTAATTATATGCTTTAAATCTTGAATTACAACGTCCTAACAAAAAAAAAAAAAAGATTCGATTGTTCCACCTTCCTTGGAGCGAATGGCGCTAAAATATAATCAGCACCTGTTCCTATTGAGGTCCATTTGTCTGCCAAATTTTGTTCGAATTCTTCCATTACTTCTTGAGATATAGCATTCCCGTTAATAGAGAAAAACGTTGCTCCGCCCACTTTGAATAGATTCGCGTCAAAATCTAATCAGCAACAGTTCCCATCAGGGTGTATGGTGTGCATCAAATTTCGTTCGACTGATTCAGTGCATTACTTTTGGAGTTACAGCAGCCACCAAAAAAGTACGCATACAGATACCCCTTTTTGTAAAAATTATCAAAATGGGTTCATCACATCCCGAAACTGTAAATCCATCGAAATTTGAAAATTTATTTCCAGGAATCCAATACTTTCTTCTATATATTGGATAAGGACGAAATTAAAAGCAGATGGAATTAACCTCCATGAAAAGACAAAATGTTGATCTGGTCTAGTGGATATTCTAAAACATGTCCCTCAGTGGACCGGTCGGTAGAAGCTCGGTTCCCGCAGAACACAGAAAGTGAAGCAACATCGACTTAGGTCTATGTTTGGGAGGGTGACAAACTCCCGCGGCTGGTTCCTGTAGGCTGTGTACGTTAAAGGGAGATGGTGCACTTTAAATAGGTGGTGGCTCCAAAGTCCTCCAAGTGAAACGATACCTTTGGGGGTACCAATCCCAGGTGACGGTCCCTCATCTGGGATCTGGTTAAGAAATTAAGAGACCACAAAATTGGAGGTCAAGTCAAGTCTTCAGTCCTCGTAGTTCCTCGGTCTAAAATGAAACTGCATATCACCCTAGGCAGGTGGGTTATTGATCTTCTAGGCCTGGTAGTAAGCTTTCCTATGCCCAGGGGGATTAGTAACAACATTCTAAAACATTATTCCTTTATGTTCTTCCCCAGATTGTGGTCGTTCGGACGCCCCTCGCACTCCGTTCATCGTGAACGGCAACGCCAGTCAAATGGGGCACTGGCCCTGGCAAGTGGGCTTGACTCTGAAGGGTCCCAGGGGCCCCCAGCTCATCTGCGGAGCAGTTCTGATTAGCGAGTTGTGGGTTCTGACGGCAGCTCACTGTGTGGCCAAGAAGTCCTCGAGCGTCGCGATGGAACCCAGAGAATTGCTGTTATTCTGCGGGAAATTTTACCGGAATTTTGCAAAAGACGACCAATACGTGCAAGTGAGACAGGTGAGTTGTTAGGAAGTTTTACTGTCCGACCACGAAGTTGGGACTCTTGGACGCTTCTGCGCATGGCAGAAAAGGACGAATCCATTCGAATTTTAGGGAAATTCGTATCGCAGATGCGTTTATTAATTAGCAGACGAATAAGAATGTTTTCTTTTCTGTTATAAGCAATCCGTGAAGTTAAACAGATGACAATGCAGATTCAAGCTAAAGATGATTTATTGAGGGTACATTTCAACTAAAAGATAGTCGAACCTTGTTACAGAGAACCCGGGAAATAACGCTCTCCCGGATGTAACGAACCTTTCAAATGGTCCCAACTGAAACCCTGTGTGTCATTAATGCATTTTCAAACGATTATATTGATCACCAAACTTTAGAAAATCGTCTATAGCGATCCAAAATTTTAAGTCTTTTTATCTCAGCAACATTCCTTGCCATTTGTGTTCTAGTTTAGTCAAACACTATCTTTTACAATGGTGTATATAAAATCCAAAAGTTTACTGCCAATAATAACATCTTTTTTTCACACTATGGCTAAATAATAAGGTAAATTTTTATATTTGCTCATATTTAAAGTTAATATTTTACTCCTCTCCCCTGATTATTGTTAGAAATATGTTTATTATATAGAAGTATCTCAGTCAGTGAACTTCTTTCACAAAATCGGATGTAGCGAACCCTCTGTTACAGCGATCCCCGAAGTCGGTCCGTTGAAGCTTCCTTATAGCAGGGTTTGACTGTTTTTACAAACGAAGCATAAAGTAAATTACCTTCCATACAGCAGGCAATGGATCTATTTCACATACTGAGGCACAAACAGCACATAATCGTAGAAGTACAACTAAAAGAAATTCACACCATTCATAAACGTGGAACCTTTCTGTTTACGCTTTAGCTCTTATTTAGTAGTTGCACTCGCAGAAACGCACGCTCAAACCTCACGAAACTTTCGTCGTATTTGACGAAATGCTCCGCGTAAACCTTTCGTCAAATTGGCGAAATGTGTGCAGTTACTTTTTTAAGTCACGTGATCGCGCGAGGAAAGAAGAATTGTAAATGACGAAATTTGTTTCGCGATTGAAGAATCCTCGAAAGTGAGACTCCTATTTCTGAGAGTGTGACGGTCGGTAAAAAAATAAGACCTTCAATCTTATTCATATGTCTTCTCCTTATAGGAAATGATAAACTAATTAAAGTAAGAGAGCTAAATGAAAATACATATATAAATGGAATTGCAACATCACAAGCTTGAGAATCTGGTCAGAAGTGTGAATTATATACTCATATAAGGTTGATCATACACTACCTGGTATAAAGAATGCGGCATCTTTTTTATGCCACTTCTCTTGAACATCAATGGATTCCTCTTGGCATTCTGCCAGGCTGAGGTCTCAACTCGGTGGTCGGACTGTATGTCTTAATCTCAAAACATTCAAAAACTCTTGTGGATCAGTATCAAAAGTGAAGTTTATTACTGAGTTATTTTTTATGTTCAAGTCCATCCCCCCACCCCCTCCTGATTAACTATTGCAGGTGAAGCAGATTGTCATCAACGAGGAATACGACTTCATTCATTTCGACGGCGACATCGCCCTGCTGCAACTGGAGACTCCAGTTGAACTGACCACCAGAGTGCGCCCCGTTTGCCTGCCGACCGAAGAGACGACAAGGGAGAACATCCGCGATGGGAAGAAAGGCATTGTAAGTGGACAAACCTCTATTTTGATTCTTTGAGCATCGACTAAATTGGTAAAGTATTCTCGACACCGTTTCTGTTCTGTCTGACACATGTAGTTACTATAGTCTCATAGAAGTTTTTCTTTGACAACATTGCACCACTGCATTTGCCAAGCTCGTCTTTTGCAGTTATGATCCGTACCCAACGACAAGGCCGTATCCAGGGGGGGGGGGCGACGGGCCCGCCCCCCCCCGAAATCCCGAACTTTTTCGCAATGTAGTATACATTCCTTCTTGAAACTTTGCTCAACATAAGTGTTTCAAAGTCAGGGCCCCCTCCCGAAAAAAATTCTGGCTACGGCCTTGTTCAACAACCACTAACTAAATCGGTCCCCGTTAAGAGGGCTTCAGTTAACTTTTACCGGTATTCAGTCAAAAAAAAAAAAAGATGGCTGATCACAGCTGTCAGTAGCTAATGTTGACCACCTTCTTCCATTGCTAAAACCAAAGTGTCTTTGTAAAATGGAGCAGTGTCACTATCCCCAAATGTAAGCTCAATGAGAGGACAATAGGGTTAACTCCCCAGAACCATTGGTTTTAAGCCATATTGCTAATCATAGTAAGTTAATAACAAATGTGTAAGGACTGTTATATCTCCCCCCCCCCCCCCCACACACACACACTTATCCTCTTGAGAAAATTCTGGTTAGGCCATTGGATAAGCTTGCCAGCAACAACTCTACCAAATTTTGTGCCTGATAACCTTTCAGCATGTGCCCAAATGATTTCGTCATAGCATGGAACGTTCCTCAGTTTAAATGTATGTTTGCAACTGTGGAAAATGTCCTTACAAAAGAATTCTTTAAACATTTATTTCTAGCTGATGTTTTTGTTTCTTTAATAGGTTCTTGGCTGGGGTCTGACAGAAAACGGAACCTTCTCTGAAGCCTTACGCGAGACCACCTTGCCGATTGTCGGACACGACAGGTGCGAAGAAGCCTACAGAGAGGGTCTTCGGAGCATCACCATCACACGCAACATGTTCTGTGCTGGTCATGACACTGGACTTTCGGACACATGCAACGGAGACAGCGGGGGCCCTTTCCTTTTCTCTGTGGGGCCTGCCAACGACCACAGGTGGTACCTGGAGGGATTGGTCAGTTGGGGCAGTGAGTCTGGATGCGGCAAGGCCAAGCATTACTCTGGTTTCACGAAAGTTGGCAGATTCGTGCCTTGGATTAATATGTTCATATAAGATGAGCTTTCTCATGTTCTGTTTAGAAAATGGGACGATACCAGTGAAACAAATTTTCTTTGTTCTAAAACAGTGGTTCCCAAAGTTAACTGTGCTCCAACCCATCTAACAAAAATTTCCAATCTTGGAACCCACCTCTTAGCTGTCTTAGAGAAAAGAGGGCATAAATATGGGTGATGCTCAGATTCCCTAGTGGCGAGTCGTGGAACTACTTAATGTTGTCTTATTTATTCTAAATGAAATTTTGAAAACATATTTTTATAGGTGTTACCAACATGAATGAAAGACTTGAAATAAGAAACACAACTTAAATATAGTTTTTTTATTACTTAAATACCTACACCAGCAAGGTTTTTGTTTACAAAGTTATTTCAATGGGAAGAATGTATTTGTCTCTTATTTCTCTTCATTAAAGTTTTAACATCAAGTTCAACTTTAGTTACTTTTATTCACAGACTTCCTATTTTTTTAAATTCATGTGCACAGTGACGAGGGCCCACTTAATATTCGCTCACGTCTCACCAGTAACCGCGATCCATAGTTTGGGAAATACTGTTCCAAAGACACTTTTTCCAAGAACAAATTATCAATTCTGTGATAGATTTTATAAGTTTCCACCTTTCTAGTGCACATTAAAATTATTTTTATTTAATGCATCTACATCAGAATATCTCCTAAAAGTTACATAAAGCACAAGTTTGACATATATAATAAAATATTGAAAAAATATTCTTACTTAAAAAATAGGGAAATCACACAGAAAACAGAATACCAAAGCAGAATGACTACGTTTTTAAAGTGCTAGAAAATGCATTAAAAAAATTTCAAATCAAAATGTTCCACAGTGTACCGTCATTGTATATGTTTTCTGATAACATTTCATTGTACAAATCTACAAATTTAAAAAACAAACAGAAAGAAACGAAAGAAAAAAAGAGCCGTTATTAAACGAACTTACAAAATGGATTTTCGATTGCTGTAAAAACTGGACTCGATTGCTTTCGTCTCAAAGTTACATTGTGATTCCAATTAGGCCAGAACACTTAAACAGTACAACCTAATGCAAACGATTATTTCAAATCATTTGGATTTTATGTATATTCCTGTGGCCATTGTATATGGTCTCCTGTAACTATTTATTATTTTAACTAAAAAAATTTATTTTACTAATTTCCAAAACGATAATAAAGATCTGAAATAAAATTCAGGTATTAAAACTGCAATCGACAATAATAATATAAGAAATAATATCCGATTACAACCACTCTTTTTCACTCTGCAAAACTTTTGACGGAAGATTTATATCTGAAATAAAGCAAAGAGGGCGCTGTTTGACGATTGAACCAGTTGACAGGTCTTGGGCTTCCCGTTTTCGGTTGCACGGGGTGGGGGGGATCCGTACGATAGACTCGCATAGTAGTAGTAGACAAAAGTGAACCAGCTTAACAGAAACAGGTGCTATCGTATTTTGAAATGCATCAATCGTGAGTCATGCGCTTGAGTACAAGTATGTACAGTAGAGTGAGAATATATAGAATCGTATAGAACGGCTATATTTTCACACACATTTATGTATTTTGTTATCTTTTACTCATAACATGCATTGATTGTATACCCTTGCCCGCCGCCCCCCTAAAAAAATTTGAAATGACAGGACTGCCAAGCAGTAACACCACATTATATAATTCATGAAACTGTATTGTAATTTGCAAGAATTTTATGGTGGGGCCGTGGTAGCCTAGTAGTTAGGATGTCGAATTTAAGATTGGAGGATCTCGGGTTCGACACCCGAGACGCTGAAGACCCACCATGTACATCTGGGGACACGAGCATGTAAAATCCGTGGATCCTGAAGTCCCGAAGAAACCAGAGGGTGGAGATTTTCCCTTCCCTTTACTCTTGGGTCAAACAAGGAAGGTGGCATATTTGTGGTGGTACTATCTGGTGTAAGTACATATTGAGCCAAGTCGTACTTCCACCGTTACGGTGCTCATCTGTTACGTAGGACCCTCAACCGGCGAGAATATGCAAATTCCGCCAGAAGAACTTTCGTTTGCGACTGATTAGCAACACCCTATGAGGTCTATAAAACCACTGAATGTGAAGGAGGACGGTGAGAAAAGGGTCAGGAAGGCCAGACTGCTTTAAGTTGATATCTTAATGTAATGAATAGTTAATAATAAAGATTGTTTGATAGTAATAAGGTCTCATGTCGTAAGTTACACATCGTAAGTTACAACGTCAAAGTTGCTAAGTGCTATTTCTCCAGTTTAACCACCAGCTTTACATTCCGAAAGATTAATCATCGCACACCTGCATTAAACCTAGATAAGAATAAGAACTTTAAGTTACGACATCATCTATAAACGGAAGGCGCTCCTTACTGCCTTAATTCTCAGTCACTCTGCGATAAGTCACTCTGCGATTCAGTGGCATAAGAAACAACAGGATTTATGGTAAAAATATTTCCATGTAAAAAAAAAAAAAAAAAAAAAAAAAAACAGCTATGTTTCCTCAGTTTTTAGAAGAAACTCGAAAGAGTACGAAAATAAATCACTTTTGTACTAGCACTGTAAAAAAACAATGTTTGGCTTTGGTAAGTTGAGGTCTGATATAGAGACTACTTATTTCTTTTCGAGTTCACTGGAAGTAGGAAGTGCTGCTACAACAACACTGCTGCAAAGTTAATCAAATTCAATTCACAGCCCCCCAATAGCACTGCACTTCCTCCTTTCACTGAACTCCAGAAGAAGAAATAAACTCTTAAGTTCAGGCCATAGAAAGTGCCCAATCTGATCAGTGCACTGAAAAAAAAAAGAACAAAACAGAAGCCTCAAGTCTATAAATCACAATTTTGTTTTGGGGCAAAATTGTTTCCAACTTTGGCAAAAAAATACCGGTTTAGAAAGAACTGTAGGAGTGATTGATATCTGTCTTCTTTAGTAGAAATTTTCATGATTAAAAATATTTCCTTAGACTGCAAAATCTTTAAAGGTCATAAAAGCAAGATTTCAGTGCTTGGCTTTTTAAAATGTTGCCTTAATTTTTGAATTCTTTCCCTTTTTTTAGCACATTAAAACAAAACCCAAAATTTAATAATCGCTCTAGACCGCAGCTAAATTTCTATTCTGAGCTTAGTTTGGTGGTAAAGGAGAAAAACATCTTGCAGAATAACTTTGTTGATTTTCTTGCAAGAGCAGGGAAGAACAATCACATCAAATTAAGTTGAAAATAATGAACTAAAATAACAATTTCTACTCTGGGAGAGCTTGCTAAACACTTCAAAAGAGGACATCCCAGATCCTGCTATGGATCCAAAAAGATTGCACATTTCACTACATGGATGCAGTAAAGGAAGAAAAGCTAAAATACTGTTTCAAAGCATAAAAACTGAATGATTTTATGCCATGAAATTGAAAACAATTGTTCTCAAGTGTTAAAAGTTTAAGGGGAAAAAAATATTTTGCGAAATTACGTTGTTTACATTGATTTTGCACAGAACAATTGTAATATTTTGGTAACAAATATTCAAAAAATAAATTATAAAATAAATAATAATTAAAAACTATATTTAGATAGACTATAAAACAAACATTTGATTAGATTCGACAAAATGTTAACTTGCCCTTTTTAACCGACTTCACAAAGGAAGGAGGTTATACATTCATATTGTAATTTTTTTTTTTGTTTGTCCACTCAGAGCTTCTCACCGGATGAACCGATTTTCATGATTTTTTAAAAATAGATCAGGGGTGGTTTCCCATAGGTCCCGTACCTTCGTTTGACCCTGTTCAATAATTAGAAAAAAAGTTATGGGCAGAAAGATAGTTATTTCTTTGTTTTCTTATCCATAACTTTTGACTAAATGAATCAATTTTGATGATTTTTTCTTTAATCGATAGAGGGTCGTCTAACTAAAATATTGCAAATCACTTTGACATTTGTTTTTTAGAAAAAACGTTACGAATGAAAAATAAGTACTTTTTATTGCAATTAGAAAGGCTTGACTTGATTTTTTTTTGTTGGGAAAATATTAATAAATATAAAAGTCATTGTTAAAAAAGTGTTTCTTGCATTGTGCTAATATTAAAAGCAATTTACAGCAAGAGTGACTGAAGGTTTCTCTGAGGCAAAAATTAAATCCAATCAGTTTGTTTGCTAAAATCGACATCAAGTGATTAGTTTTTAGTGCCAATTTTCACAGATGGTTTGCCCTTTGACATAGGATTTTTTAAAAATAGAGTATTTATATAAAAAAATGTATTTACACTAAAAAGAATAAAGTAAAATAATCTTTATAAAAAAATAGAACGGACTTCAAATTATAAATTGAAAAATAAATTGATTCTTAAAACAACATCGATGCGACTTTTAAACATAGTTTTAGAAGTCGGTGCAAAATTATGAGTCTAAGTACCATTACACCATTTGCTACTTCCATTTTAACTGTTGCTAATTCTGCGAAACTATATATATTTGTAATTGGATTCATGATAACTAAAGATTTTATCTATCCTGATTTTGCACCGACTTCTAAAACTATGTTTAAAAGTCACATCGATGCTGTTTAAAGAAGGAATTTATTTTTCACTTTTTAGCGCAATTTATAATTTGAAGTCGGTTCTGTTTTTTTATAAAAATCATTTTATTAAGAAAAATATTTGACCATGACAAACTTAACTCTTTTTCATAAATACTGCTGTTTGAAACATTACAAGGCGCTATTCCTAGGGCTAATCATTTCGGTGAATCGAGTTGCAAAATTTTTAAAAATTCACCAAGAAACTTCTTTGGATTTCATTTCGTCACTTGCGAAAGTTTTTGTAACTTTTAGACTTAAATTTTAATCTTTAGGTTTTGGTGATTCATTAAAGTTAATTAAATATTTTCCCTATTTCTAAGTTACTCATAGGTATACATCTAAACTGGGGTATGTTCTGGAAACGTTTCAACCAAGAATTTTATTTCTCTAGTGATTAGCATGTACTAGTGAACAGTGTTATGAATAAAAATACTTAATTAGAATATAAAATCCATATTTAATTGAGTGTTATATACAAGTGTGATACAACAGGTAAAGGTATTATGTTCTACATTGGTTCTCGTTTTATGCCTTGTTTAGTTTTCTTTTTAAATTTTTTTTTTGTCATTTTCCTCGACTTAACTCCATCGTTTGAAAATCCGTCGGACAGTTTTTGCTTCTTGAATTTTTTTTGGGGCGACTTAGCAGCACCGTTCGTTAGTTTTGAATCTTTTTCCTTTTTGATTCCCGTCTTCACTTTTACGCCAACAATTTCGCCCTTTCGTTTCTTGGAAATTTCTAATGCTTTCTTCTTGCTCAGTTCTTTAATATTCGGCTTCTCTTCTGCTTCACTCTCCGATTTTATGTCGATATTTTTCCCCGGCTCCCCATCTTTCCCGTCCGAGGGAGTTTCCGCATCGACTTCCGACTCGGTTTTCTTTTTTTCTGCAAAACAGATAAAATAAAAATAAATGCAAATACAGTCGGCTCTTCCCAATTCAGGCATTAAATCTGTAGATGTCTAAAATTTGAAGAGGGTATTGGATGTCAACAATTAGATTTAGTTAGGAACCGAATAGTAAGTAAAAATGACAATAATAACATGGATATTCAGTGGTGCTCCTATCATGTGTGCCGCCTGATGCAGTAATCTGTAGTGTCACCCCCCCCCCTCACGAAAAAAAAAAGTATTATATAAACATGTCTCCATAAAAAAGAATAATTTATTCTGAACGAATAATAAATAAAAATTGGAGACAGAAAAAAAAACGAGACAGAGATTTTTAGGCAGAAGTATGATGAACGTACTATATTTAAATATACACATATAACTGTTAAATCCATTTCATACGGGGGTCATACGGGGTTGAAAAAATTAATTTTTATGAAATCGGAATGCTTCTGTTTCAACTTTTTTTCATATTTCTTTTACAGCACTTGCAAAGTGAACTGAACAATCTTTTTGCATACTTAACAGAAATTATTTTCTCTTTTAATTTCAAAATACAGTAAAGCGCCGATTATCCGAACTGGTATGAAGCAAAAAAACTAAAGAAAAAAACTGGATAATTGAATCCACATCTTTAAAGCACAAATAGGGCTAGGCTTTTTAGGAAGTTTCCCTTCACACATTTTCCAGGCTTAGGACTGGCATTTGCAGTACTGCATATTTTATCACATTACGAATATCGCAGTCAGAAGGTTTTTTCTTCTAATTTTTATTATTATTTTTTAATATATACAAAAAAAAAAAAAGATACAGAAGAAGTACCACAGAATTCATACACTGCATTGATTTATACAAAATCATTGCGACGTAAAGTAATTATTGAGTCTTCTGCTACATAGAGGCTATTCTCTTTTTATTGTTTTCCTTTCAGAGCTGCCATCTTGCTTGTAAAAAACTGATACAAAGCTTAACATTGCATCGCTGTTTTACTTGATATCTGACGCAGTCGATGTGCCGATGCCATATTCAAGGGCTATGTTCTTTCCATTTTTTCCCTTTTTTCAATCTTTTAAACAATTTCTACTTTTTGATCTAAAGATAACACTACTATTTTGCACTCCCCAGACATCTTTCAAAAACACTATCTACACTTGCAGATCATAATTAGAAAAACGTGGGTTCCCTTAATTTTGTGTACTGTGTGCGGACAAAGTGAAACCATGTGATCATTTCGCGAGGGGCACAGTACCTTCTAGTGCCAAGCCCTTTCATGCCAACAAAGATGAAACCAGGGGGTTTGGACTTTTAAGGGGGCCTAGTACCTTGGTCCAAATTTTTTTTGTTTAACCATCAAATGAAAAATAATGCGTGCATTTAATTCCGATTCTGATTAGAAATGAAATTTAAAAGTAGAACCTTTCTGTGATCACCCTTAAATTTAAAATCTTTAAAATACAACCTTTTCATCATTTAAAAAAATTTCTTTCAACTTTCTCAATTATATCTTTTTTCAAAAGATTTTTTCTTTGTAATACTTCCCAAACATTCCAGAATAAAAGTCAGCAAGAAGTTAATTATCTGAAACTTAGTTGAACTTATATTATTATTATCTTTTTTTTTTTTTTCATTAAAATCTCAGAAGAAAAAGGACAAAAATTTCAATGCCAACAATTGAATAAAAACAAGCTACCAACTTCAGAGGCCAACTCATGCTAATTTTTCCTAAACATACTCTGGGGAATATACATGCAAAGTTTCAAAGCTTACCTTTAGCTGAAAAAAAAAAGCCTTAGGGATTTCACTACAAGTTATTGGTCAAAAATACGAAGCAGAGAAAAACCGACTCTTAAAAGACTTTACATGTAGATTAAAAACAGATGAAGTCATTTAGAAAAACGGGAATTCCTTCTATAGTATTGCTCACCTAGATTTGAAATTTTGCATGAAACTTTAAAACAGTTTTGTCTATCAAAATATGCAATAAGTTTTTTTTTTTTCGGCATTTTGGACTATTTTTCGGTACTATGCCCCCTTAAAATTAAAAATTAAAGTTGAATTCATAAAACTGCAGTAGTTGATTACAATACAAGTGGAAGAAACAGAATTTCTCGCATTCATGTGTCGGACTTCTGCAAAGCTTACAGGATCCGGAAAATTTTCATAAATATTATGTGGACCCCACGCTAAAGTTAGAAACCCTGATCTAAGCAAATTTAAAACCTCAAACCATCTCTCTTAACAAAAACAAAAATCGCAGATTGGTAATAGCTAGAAATATATTTTTTTTTAATTTGTGAAATATAGCTATTTCAGTTATGTAAAAACAGTTGCATACTTGCCAACCTTGGAGGAAAAAAAACCAGGAGATTTTTTCAATGACGCCCCTCTCCCCCCACACACAAAACGAACAATTAAACTGACTTATACAAAGATTTTATTTAATGTTCATTTCAGCAGTATTTGATAAAATTTTATCATCAAATGTTTGATCGAAACATTTTTTAGCAAAATTATTTTTTTATGAGCAATAGGATGTGTTCTCTAGATTTTCATTTGACAGCACTGGACGAAACTTTGTTTCACTTTACAGAAAATATAATTACTGTGCGGAATCCACAAACTCCCAAGAATTACATTTAGTTAGAAATAAATATGAAATATAACTATAATAAATAAACAATTAAAAAATAAAAAAACAATAAAAAATAATAAAAAAAAAACAATTAATAAAAAAACAATTCTCACAAATACTTACTAGCTTACATCTACACCACAATTTAAACAAAATATCACCACCATATCTGGTGTGCACTTAATGAATAAATTATCCAAAATATTTATTAAAAAAAATGTAGCCATTTTTTAGTTATATATTCGATGAAAATAGGAAGAAATTTTATTCATCTATTTTGTAACAATACATAATGATTACCAAAAAGGAAAAAAAAGCCAAACCCTCAGAGGATGGGGGGAAAAAATTAATTCTATGCAAAAAATATTTTAAAAACTAGATTATCAATACCCCCTTAAGTCCTGCAGATTGCCTCAACGTGGCAAGGGGGTGGCACTGGGCGGAATGGGCGATGCACGTCGGGGGGTTTATAACTCCTGGTAGGGTCACCCATGGCGAGAAGGCCATTCCATAAGCTCCGCTAAAATCTGAGGCGAACCCAAAGTCTTGAAGGCTAGTGAACTTCCAAAACCTATTAAGGTGGCATTCAAAACATGAGACCTTTTCACTAAGGATGCAGCCCTGTTGCTAAGGCGGCTTAACAAGTTAAACCCAGGATTGAATTCGGAGGAGTGGCGTTTCATCCACAAGTTGGAGGAACAATACACCATACGATGGATATTCGAGGTTGACTGTGAGGCTATCAGGAATGCAAACTATGGTGCTTTTACCGGTCTCGATCATGGGATCTTCAAAATATTGAATGACCCCAATAAAAGGACGGAAGATATTTCGGCTGAACCATCTACCTCCTTACAGGAGCAGTCTCCTGAAAGCAAGGAAACCTCCTCCCAGGTAGGTGATTCTGATTTATTAATGTTTAATGAATTAGAGTTAGGTTCTAGCTCTGACGAAACATTGCGTGCCCATTCACCCTGTCAAAAGAGATGATGGAAGAAGTGTTAGAAACAGAGCATACGAAGGGTGATGGTCAAACCACCACCTAATCTTGACTTGTTTGGTTTTGTCCTCACTTGTCTTTTCTTTTTGGTCCTGCTTTTTACTTATGGCTGGTCTTTTGAAAGTTGGTCAAATCAATTTTCATCATAGCCGTGCTGCTTCTGCTCTTTTGAGCATGAAAATGGCTAAAGGAGACTTTGATATTGTTCTTATTCAGGAGCCTTGGACCAGAAATGGACAGATTCTTGGTCTTAGTAGTCGGGATCATAAGATTCATTACGATCTTACCTGTGATAGGCCCAGAGCATGTATTATTACTAGCACTAGGCTTAATGCTCTAAATTTAGTTAGCTACTTAGATGGTGAAAATGTCGCAGTCAAGGTTACTTATGAGGTTGCTGGGCATAAAGATGATTTTATCTTTATGTCTTCTTATCTCCCTTATGAGAAACAAGGATCCTCTCTCAGTGAAAATGAAAACTTTTATTGAACACTGTAAGATGGATAATAAGAAGTTTATCATTGGTTGTGATGCTAATGCGCACAATGTAGTCTGGGGCAGCTCTGATTGCAACAAAAGCGGTGATAGCTTACTTGAGGATATTTTATATTTTAATTTAAACATTTTAAACAAAGGCAATGAACCTACCTTCATTACTGCAAATAGAAAAGAGGTTATTGATCTAACACTGTGCAATAACTGTTGCACTAATCTGGTAAATGCCTGGAGAGTGTCTGATGAAGTTACTTTATCAGACCACCGACTGGTCACTTTCTCTGTTTCAGGTCCTACAAGACTAAAAAACGAAAAAAGGAACCCCAGAAACACCATTTGGGCGTCCTATGTGTGTGATTTGGAGCATCTTACTAGAGGTAACTTTAGTAAATTTAACTCGGTAGCTGACTTGGAATCGTCTGTTGACTCAGTGCAACGTGCCATTCTCCAGTCTTACTACCAAAATTGTAAGGCTACTGTTATTGACTCGCCAAGGTTAGTTCCTTGGTGGACAAAAGAGATCAGTAATCTACGTAGTAGGTGCAGGAAGCTCTTTAATAGAGCAAAGAAGGAAACAGTTCTGTGATAATATTAACGATGTTTCTTCAACTGCCAGAATTACTAGATTCATGGTCAGAGATAGAAACAGTGATCTTAATACAATTAAACTTCCAAATGGCAGGTATATGGAATCAGGAGGGGAAACTCTGTCAGAAATGCTAAAAGGTTCAGATATCATTAATGGCCCAGTCCCTTCTGCTACCATACCTACTCGTAGATGTGTAAAGCGTAAATGGGAGTGTGCTAAAAAGATTATTACCTATGAACGAGTCGTCTGGGCTATTGATTCTTTCAAGCCCTTCAAAACCCCTGGTGTGGATGGCATATTCCCCGCCCTTCTTCAGAAAGGGTTAAAGACTCTTGCCCCCATACTTTGTAAGATCTTCAGAGCATGCATTGCTTATGAGCACGTTCCGACTGCTTGGAGGCAAACTAAGGTTATTTTTACACCAAAAATTGGAAAGGATAATCATTGTGAGGCTAAATCCTTTAGGCCCATTAGTCTCACTTCTTTCCTCTTAAAGGCTTTAGAAAAGCTTATTGATAGGCATATTAGAGAAACAATTTTGTTGGTGTCACCACTCTCTCCCTCTCAGCATGCTTATCAGTCTGGCAGATCTACTGAAACTGCTTTGTATAGTCTCTCCTATATTTTGGAAAAGTCTATAAAAGACAAGGAAATAGCCCTAGCTGTATTCCTCGACATTGAAGGGGCCTTTGATAGGGTACCTGTAAACACTATTTTGGGTGCCCTGAATAGGCGCGGCATTGACACAACTATTGTTAATTGGATTGAAAATCTGTTATCATATAGGTATGTTAATGCCTCTCTGTGTGGTAACGAACTTACTGTGCAAGCAAATGCTGGCTGTCCTCAGGGTGGTGTACTTTCACCTACCCTTTGGTGTCTCGTAGTCGATTCACTTTTAAATAATATTACGGCTTTTGGTCTTTCCTGCATCAGCTATGCTGATGACGTAACTATTGTAGCCAGAGGTAAGTTTATTGACACTGTCTCCTCCATTTTATCGCAAGGGTTAAAATGTGTGGAAAGGTGGTGTCATTCTGAAGGTCTCTCTGTGAATCCTCTTAAAACTACTATGGCTGCCTTCACACGCAAGAGAACTATCGAGGTGCATAGTGTCAGCTTCTTTGGACAATCTCTCACCTGTCCTGATGAGGTAAAGTACCTTGGAGTCTATTTTGACTCCAAACTTAACTGGAACAAGCATTTTACCTATTGCCTGGCCAAGGCTAGTAAAGTATTTTGGTCCTGCAAAAGAGCCGTTGGCTGTACTTGGGGCCTTAAGCCCAAGGTTGTCCATTGGATCTATACGATGGTAATATGTCCCATCATTACGTATGGCTCCATTGTTTGGTGGTCAAGAACCGGCTTAAGTACTGTTAAGACTGAGCTTAACAAATTGCAAAGGATGGTCTGTATTGCCATAAGTGGTTGTATAAGGACCACACCTACTGCTTCTCTTGAGTTGCTTTTAGGTCTTTGTCCCCTCTACATGCGCATTGAGGCTGAGGCTTTCTTGTGCATGGAGAGGCTTAAGCATTCCGGGCTCTGGAAATCCTATTCTGGGTACCTTTCCTGGAAAAACTTTGATGAGGAGGTCCTGGGGCATCCCCTTTCTGGCTTGCCGAGTGATTCTTTTGACACTCATTGGGCGTTTGATAGGCCCTATCAAGTGATCTTTCCCTCTCGCCGTGATTGGAGCGATCTGCCTCCAATGCATGGCAAGAGTTGCGCTCTCTGGTTCACTGACGGCTCCAAAATGAATTTGAATACAGGTGCTGGAGCTTATTGTCTCGGTGATGGCACTGAGTACTCCTGTCCTCTAGGCAGGTTCAGTACTGTCTTTCAGGCGGAGGTCTTTGCTATTCTTAGGTGCTGTATTTTGCGTTCTGAGAAGGGCTACCATAACAGGTGTGATCATATCTGCTCTGATAGTCAAGCTGCCTTACTGGCCTTAAATAAAGTCGCTATGACTTCCCGTATTGTTTGGGAATGTTTCAACTTGCTTTGTACTCTTGCAAAGCATAATAGGATTACTCTTTATTGGGTGCCTGGGCATTCAGGTGTCGCGGGCAATGAAATTGCTGATCGCCTGGCTAGGAAAGGTTCTGACACTCCCTCTATTGGCCCAGAGCCTGCAATTGGGATTTCTAGGAATCTTATTAGGACCACTGTCTTTAATATTTTTAAAGATAAGCAGTATTGTAACTGGCGTAATATAGATGGACGCCAGGCTAAAGAGCTTAATTACGGTTGCCCCAGCATCAGGGCGAAAGAGTTACTAAAACTTAATAGAAATGGTATCAGGAAGGCAATTGGTCTTCTTACTGGTCACTGTACCTTAAAGCAGCATCTCAGCATTATGAGGGTCAGTAACGACCCAATCTGTAGGGGTTGCCATTTTCATGAGGAAACCGTTGCACATATCTTATGCAGTTGTGAAGTGTTTTCTGCTTATAGGTTTGAACACCTAGGTCGTCATATCATTGAACCCTAGGAAATTCATGACATCCCTATTAGGTGCCTGCTGAACTTTGCGTCAGCTACTGGTCTCTTCTAGAGACATGCTCATCTTTTTGGGGTTTAGTACAATAGACGTCTGGTCGCAGTACTTAGCCGTTTGTGTCCCCCTTTCCCTCATTTCATTTCATTTCAGATTATCAATAAGGATGCAATATTAATAGTTACAACTAACTAAATGATCACCAAAATTTTTAAAAAAGGCAAAAATATTTCATTGAAATTTCGAGTGGGTGTGGCAAAAGGAGAAGTGCAAATCCTCTACTACAGAGGCTAAATCACAAAAAATATTAAAAATACTGGTAAACCAAAAGGTATTGATGTCGAAGAGATTGAATGAGATAGTACACAAGAACTACGGACTTTTACCGAAGCGGATGCAATCGGATTTTTGAAAAAAATCGGGACTGACCCTTGAAAGCATATGAAAGACAAAATGCGCAAGTTTTACTGCTAATTTGTAAAAGTTTCGTAAAGCAAGTATCTACGCATGCTGCTTCAAAATTGTCTCATTTAAAGAAAGGAAAAAGTACCAAAATTACAGATATTCGCGAAACCGAAATTTGGACTTTTCAAAAATACCAAAAATACGGAATTTCGTCAAAATACAAGAAAATTACATAAAAACTACTCGGCGAATAACTACGATCCCGAGTGCCGCCCATTGAGCAAAAAAAGATTGAAGCTTCATTCATTTATTTTAAAGCGAAAATTACAAAAAACGGGAGTCTTCCGTTAAAAACAGTAGACTTGGCAAGTATGCAGTTGTATTAAAAAGAAGTTGTTTTTTTTTTTTTTTTTAAAGGAACAGAGAGAGAGTAAGCATCATTACCTGTCCCTGGAATGAGGTTGGAGAATTTTTTCAGCTTACACACAAAGAACCCGTCCATATTGTGCATGTGCGGGTAGAACCGACGAGCATTCTTCAAGGAGGGGTGGAACCTGTAAGCTCGATATCTGAAAGAAAAAAAAAATAATATGATCATCAAGTTTCAAAATGAAATAAATATGATACAAGACTAAATGCAGCAATTGTGTAAGATTTCATTTTATACAAGTTTTGATCTCAAGAGCAGTAGAACCTGGACCTGGGTGTTGTGGAAAGGAATAAAAATAAAAGAATGAAAGCATTGCGTCAGAAAAATAAAGTGGTATGTTGCTCCTTACAACAACTTACAGAACATCGAGTTAAACACAAACATTTTAATTATTCAAAACCAAGGATGAAAGAATGGTAAGTTTGGAATGAGGTCAAAATATATCCATATTTCACTCACGAGGGCGAAAGAGCAAATCAAAGTCGTATAAACTGCCAATACATGAATAAGTTCTAAAATTTTATTTTAAATATTAGAAAAGTAACCATTTTAGTAGCGGACATTTAATTTATAAGAGGTATAAAAATAAATACTTTGAGCAACATGAAAATCAAATAAAATTCTCAGTTTTTGTGAGAAAATAAAATGCTAAAAAAAAAAGAAAAAAAAAAAAGCACACACATACACACAAGAAACTGCATTTTCTGATTTTATGAGAGAAAGAAAACAGACCACTTTAAAAAATTGGAATAAGATTTTTTGAAATGTGATAATGATCCAAATTTTCAGGATTTGTTGCCACCCTGTTACAAAATTAATTGGTGTCTATGAGAACTTTTACGTTCTGCAAAGTATTGGTGTTTCATGGCACTATCTCGAAGATGAACCCAATACAAAATTTTAAATTTTACTAATAAGAGAAAAAATAAAACTTCTTTATAAAAGTATAATATTCTTGACAATAATGTGGACATTTTACTCTCAACAATCATAGGGACCGTTCATAAATGATATCACACTTTTTCCCCATATATTTGACATCCCCCCTTTGTCACATGTCACGCTATGTTGCATAAGCATGTTGTCACACTTCTTGTCCCCTCCCATTGTCACAACTTTAAACCCCCCCCCCCCTCGAAGCGTGACATCATTTATGAATGATCCCATGTTGTAAACTGACACACATAAATTCGACAAATGTAATTAGAACGATGCAATATCTGCAAGTGAAACTAATACTGAACACAATTTCAAAATAAAATGCATGACACTTTTGTATAAATCAATTGAAGTGTTGGGTTCACAAAATATTTCAACCAGAATTTCTCTTATAAACACCCAAGAATAAATTTTAATACTTTTTTTTTTGGTGATGTCTATACAAATGAATGTAGGAATGGATGGATGTCCAAAATATCTACCATACAAAATCCACTTTGATAAGTTTTGTCATGATGCTTTTGTTCCAAAAAGGGTCTATTCCTTTTTTGCGGCCAATCAGTGTTAAGTCTAAGTTGTTTTTCGGATTAACATCAGTGTTCAATCCAGCATTTTTAACAAGGTCATATTTTTGTGAAAGTTCAAAACTTAAACATAGTGATAAATTTTTTTAAATTATTTTCAGATGCATATTTAATAAGTAGTTCTGAAAAAAGCATTATTTGGTAGCTCAGAATTTTGTGAACGTACATTTTGATTGATGGGAAGTTTGTGAAAAGCCCCTTTGATTAATTGGATTATTGTGAAGGGCCCGATTTTCTCTGGCATGGCCCCTGAATATATTTTCCTTAATCCATCCCTGAAAGTAAACTGGCAACAATTTTTTTCTTTGAATCTTTATAACATATTAATGAATTGTCTGCAAATTCATTCCTTCCCACCAATGCATCGTATAGAAAGTTACATTATTTCAACACATACTTCGCAAGTCCTTCCTTGCCAAAGTCCAAGCCGGTGGGAACTACTTTGACATTTCTCATTTTTAGAACATAGTCCACAACACACTCGTTTTCTTCCGGCTGAAAAACAAATAAGTAATGTAAAAAAAAAGTTGCATAATGAGATAAATACAATACAACACCCAGCATGGACTGTTGTTACAGTAGAAGATTTTTATTACACACAAGTTGGAACGAAAGGTTTTGGCTTTTCTAGATCTTGGTATTATCATACTTGCCAACCTTGGAGGGATAAAAACAGGAGATTTTTTCAATACTGGTGAATGTGGTGTACAAGTAATTTTATTTTTTATGTTCATTACAGCAGTATTTGATATAATCTTATCAAATGTTTGATCGAAAAATTTTCAAGCAAAATTATATTTTTATGAGCAATATATATTCTTTAGATTTTCATTTGACAGCATTGGAAGAAACTTTACGTTTCACTTTACAGAAAGCAAATGCATTACTGTGTAGAATGCACAAAATATTGAGAATTACATTTAGTTAGATTATAAAAAGCCAGTTCTCCCAAATACTTACTAGCTTACATCTACACTGCAACAATTTAAAACAAAATATAACGACCACATCTGGTGTACACTTAACAAATAAATTATTCCAAAATATGTATTTTTTGGAATTTCTTTTTTAGTCATATATTGAATGAAAATAGGAAGAAATTTTATTTATAAATTTTGTAACAATATATAATGCCCACCAAAAAAGAAAAAAAAAAAAAACCCCTAACCGTAAGACAATGAAAAAAAAAAAAAAGATTGCATTTTAAATTCTATGCAAAAAAAATATTTGAAAAACTAGATTATTAATAATGATGCAATATTAACTAAAATTTAAAAAAAGGGCTAAAAATTTTCACTGAAATTTCGAGTGCGTGTGGCAAAATGAGGAGAAAGCAAATCCTCTACTATAGAGGCTGAATCGCAAAAAATATTGAAAATAATAGTAAACCAAAAATTAATGATGTGCAAGAGATTGAATAGATAGTGCACAAGAACTAGGGACTTTTACCGAAGCAGATGCAATCCAATCGGATTTCAAAAAAACTCAGGACTGACCCTTGAAAGCATGTGAAAGACAAAATGTGGAAGTTTTACTGCTAATTTGTAAAAGTCTATTGAGCAAAAATAGACTGAAGCTTCAATGATTTATTTTAAAACAAAAATTAAAAAAAAAGGGGGGAAATATGTTAAACAGGAGATCGGGAGACAGACGCAAAAAACGGGAGTCTCCCGTTAAAAAGGGTAGACTTGTGAAGTATGCTTATATGCATAATTTCATATATCAGCTGATTTATATCATAAATCAATCAATAATATTAATTTGAAAACATTAACAGGGTTTCCTATGTTAGAGTTATTTAAAAATATAAACATGGATAGTAATGTTGTAAACAGAGAATGCTAAATTATTTTTGCAACGGTAACACTGGGATTTCTCAACTGCAGAAAGTAGTTTGCTTCTGAGAAGTTGTGTAGTTTATGAAGAGTTGTACATTTTATAGATCGATGGTTTAAAGGCTTACGGCAATATAAAAGCATGCACATGTGTTAATACTTGTGATTCAAATCATCACTTACCAAAATGGAACATGTTGAGTACACAATATAGCCTCCTGTCTTAGAATTTGCATTCGTACAATCAATGGCTGCCATCAGCAACTGTCTTTGAATAGTGGCACAGCGTTGAATGTCTTTTTCATCCTATGGGAAAGTTTTTTAAATGTTTCATATAAGTGGTAATGCAACAATAAGTAATGTTCAGGTATACACACAACAAAAAAGAAATAACTTTTCACTTGTGGCCATCATGGAACTTTTTCCTATGTCCCTCATATGAACTTGCCAAGGATTTGCTTTTGATGATCTACTAGCCAAGGATTTGCACCAATTGATATAACTACTTCTTAAAAAATAAAATAAAATGAATTGTATAAAAAAATGATTTTAAGCCAAGATAAACTAATTAAAAGGTTTTGCTGCCAGCGAAGCCACAAATGCTAACAATACAATACAAAGCCTTGTCTTTCTTGGTGCAATTGGTGCCAGAAAATTAATTGTTTTAATTGTTGGATTTTTAAAATATACGCTTAGCGAGAAAAAAGTTCAATCACTTCACCTCTTTTGTAAAACATGGTACCAAAGTGTAAACAAAATTACTTCCTATGAATGCACCAAATTCCGTTTAATTCTATGCATTATGCCTTGAGTTAGTGTCCACAGAAAACTACTAAGAAGTTTGATTGCCCCCCCCCCCCCATTGAAACAAATGGTGCCAAAATGTAATCAGCAACTGTTCTACTTCAAGACCACTTGTATACAAAATTTTGTTCAAATCCTTTCATTACTTCTTGAGATATAGCACTCACGCTAATCGAGAAAAATGTTCGATTGCCACACTGCTTTCAAATGGATTTGCGCCAAAAACTAACCAGCACTAGTTGCTATCAGGGCCCATATGTGCACCAAATTTCATCCGGTTTCAGGCATTACTTTTTGAGTTAGTGGTCACAAAAAAGGAAACATGCAGGAAATTTCAAAAAATTGTTGAAATGGGTTCAGCATACCTCAAAATGTGTAAATCCACCAAAAATCAGAAATATTCACGAAACCAATACTTTCTTCTATGCATATATTTGATATAGAAGAAAGTAAAAATTAAGCTTAACTAGGTATTAACAAAAGAGCACAACTCAGCATACAATATTTTTTTTACAAGCCAATATTATTTGTCCACATCAATTATTTCAATTTAAAGGATGAAAATATAATTCATACTTTTAAGCATCACAGGATGTGAGCCCATTTGGATTAAAATCTTTTCCAGTTTTTTAAGCGTAGATCAAAAATTGCATTATTGTATATAATTCACAACAATTGGTTTTGCTATAAACTTAGTTCTATTTTATTAAAAAAGAATCTTTAAAAAAATTCTGTTTCCGATTGAGAGGATTTTTGTCTCACTGAAGTTTGCATTATAAAGACTACACTGTAAATGCATTTTTAAGATCACATGCTTTTAATACACTAAAATCTGTTGCCACGTTTTTTTAATGCAATTAATTTCAATAGTGGTTGCTTATTTATTTATTTATTTTAAAATGCATTCCAAGCAATCTATAACCACTAATGAATTTTCAGCAAAAAGGTTTTATATGCGCCTTTCACAAGCAATCTCCCCCCCCCCCCCCAACCAAAAAAAAAACAAGTTTCAGTGTTTAGTCTAACAATCAATCATTTAAGTTGTAAAAATCAATATTCATAGAACCATTACACATAAAGAGACAGATCATACAAAATGATTTTTTTTTATTTGCCTTGCAAGTAAGTCATGCATAGAAATAGCTGAATATTTGTTTTTTAAATGCCCCTACCAAAACTATACTATGAATGGTACATAAAAGTTGATATTGAATGATAAACTTTATAATGTTTGCATCAAATTGGAATGTTTCTAAAAAAAGGAAAGCCTTATTTCAAATTAGAGCCACAAGCCGTAACTCTTCAGTCTACTACATAAACCTAACTACTACTTAACTATTTAAATCTAAATTCTAACCACAGTATTGCCAGCGTTGGTGAATATATCATGATATATATCCAAATTACCAATTTATATTATTTTTAAAAAAACTTTAAAAAATTCACCTTAAATTACTCATTGATTCACTTCTAAGTTAATAAAATAATGAGAAAATATAATAAGGTTATAACTAAATTTATATTGTTGAGCCTGAGAATCCGAAAATCTACAATGATGGTGATTCTCTTTTAAATTGACTTACTTAAAAGAGAGATCACACAAGTGACACAATAAATTCATAGTGCAAATTCATTTTCATTATGTTAATTTTGCACTAATAAATATGAAACCAATCAAAATCAATATAAACTTTATTGCTATGGTTCTGTAACTATGGTGTTATACGAAAATTAAAAGCAGGTATTAGATAAAGCATAATTGATATGTTCTAGTTATATGATGAACAAATTTACACTGATGACTTATAAGATGTAAATGTGAACAAAATGCAACAGACACCATAAGGGGTACAAATTTATATGACCCTTATTTTTGTTTTAAGTGAATTGATATTTTTTTAAAAATCTAGACACATTATTTTTTATAAATTCAAAGAAGTATGTATTAATTAAGTGAGTTTTAATTAGTAAATAACTCATTTGATAATACTCTGGTTTATATAATATCACCCTTTCAATACAACATAGTTTTGAAATACTTTGCAAAACGCACCTGTGATATATATCATCTATATGTATCAAAAATATTCGACATTTTAATATTTATATAAATACCGTGACATTTTCCAACGCTGTGTGGTGATTAACTCTATGAAACTTTACAGAAAAACTCGGCTCTCACAAGGTACAGCATATGCATTAAAAAGTTCCACAATTACAAAATAATACAAAGCATCTCACCTTTGAGGCTTTAACGCTAGGATCTTTTGAAACAATCCCTGTGCCACTGCATGGTGCATCACACATGACTCGGTCAAATCCACCAATCGTCTGAAAAATATTATTTTTATTTACTTTCAAAAACTACACAGCAAATGAAAAGAAAAACAAACTACATTTACATCTCATTTTAACACTAAATACAACACTATAACTATTGTAATAATTATTAAATTTCTTTTATAATGATTTAACTAAATGTAAATACTGGGTTATAATCAGAAAAAGCTGTGAAAATAGTCTAATTAATTTTGAGATAACTCATTTTGCCTAGTGAACTCCGCGTAGAACTCAATTCAAAATCTCAGTAAAAAAAGAGTGTATATTACGTGATAACGATGATCGCTCATAAGTCCCTCTGGCGGTGAATTGCCTCCATTAAAACACCACCAACTTTTTTTTATTTTCTTTCATTTCTCTACATTAAGTTTTGTGCAATAAATTTGCAACTCTACCCTTGACCACCTTTTATCCACTTAAGTGTTTCATTAAATTTAATGAATGAATAAAGTTAATTTTTTATCAGAAAATGAAAACAAACTGAAAGATAGAAAAATGCTTTATAAAAGTGAGAATAGTACTTAAGAATTTTTACAAAAATACTGTAAAAATCCCTAAAAAATGCTCAAAAACATTGAAAGATGCATTATCAAAAACTTTGGTGCTTGGTTATTACCACTGGAATTGATAGTTTTAAAGGAATAGATTGGAAAAACTTTTCGACATTGCTTTCCTGAATGCTGCACATTCTAACACTGATTAGAAAAATTCAGAACACACAAAACATTTATTAAAATTAAGAATAAAAGTACATGCCTTTATGGCAATACAAAAATTACTTCTGTGAAATCATTCACAGCAAAAACAAAACATGAACAAGCAAAAAGCATCCCAACACTATTTAAGAGTAATGTATAGTCACATACAAAATATATGTTTATTATCCACTAATTATATGTCCCCTTTCTTTGTTCTTACTAGAATGCATAATGGCCGGGTATTTACATCCCCCTCCCCCTCCCACCACTGTACATTAGAAAGAATATTTTGATTTTCCTGATAAAAATGAATAAAAATCTTGGATCAATATTATCAAACAATGCAATTATGAGATAAAAATACTATTTCTTGATTTTTATTCCCCCTGCAAAAAACAACAAAGTCATGTTTAAAATGGTACCCAAGCAAAGGGCAGACTTAAACAAAATCATCTCTATTCTTTATTTTTTGTTAGTTTCATATCCCCATTTGAAAACCAAATTAAAGCCTTAAAAAGAATATTTTGACAGTTAAATACTCAACTTTATGTCATTTTATTTTGCTTTTATATAATTTTGTTTATGTATAGTATTTATTTATTTATTTATTGTGCTGACATGGGCAGGCTATTGACTGATTGACTTTGAAAATGTGTTTAAGAACAAAGGATCTGGAACAGCACATGGAGCAACAAGATTTTGCTTGAGACTGGGGCAGAGTCAGAGCAAAGAAATTTGTTGCCCTCCATTGCTCTAATTAAAAATTAATAATAAATTTTTCTTAAACAAATTAATTAAATTAACTTAAAAAAGAACACAGAAAATTTACTATCCTAGGCAGTTGCATACTCTTCCGATTCCGTTCCATTAACTTTTGCTTCAAAAAACAATATGAACCAAAACATTACCCAGTGAAATCTTTGATGACAGCCTAAGAAACCTTAAACTATTTCTTCAGCTGACATAAGTGAAGAAAATTGTAGTTTGTACATTAATGCTAAGAATATTTTTGAGAAAAACTGTTAGGAATGGATCCTTCTTGGTACTCAGCCAGTCAGAGGTCTTTTCTTTTGCTTTTGCCTTTAGAACTGTACCACTTAATAAAATTATTGATACAAATGAAATCTAACCTTAGGAAAAGCACGTCCATCCATCACAGAAATAATGGTGTTGGTGATCCCTAAGCGGTGCACATTTCCGATTATGGCAGGAACTCTTTCCTTCGATGCATCGTTAACGAATAAGGTTCCAGTATTCTTCATTAACGCAGCTGAAAGCAAACAAAATGAATTTTTAAACTAAAAAAGCAAAAATGTATTATATAATTAATTAATGAGTTTTTTTCTTCTTTTTATTCCACTAGGTCAAAACTCTGAATGCAACTTATTTTTGATATTGAATCCAGAGAAAAATTGAAAAATCAAGGTTCTAAAAAGAAATATTGCAGACTATTTTGTGGTTAGGAGAAACCCCTTTTCAATGCAGGAAAAGTTATGAACAGCAGCTGCCTAAAGTTAATCCTGAAGCATGTTCACAATAATTTTGCAATATTTGGGTTTTTATAATGCTTTTTAAAAAACATTTTGTGCATTGGTAATCATTTTAAGTTCATATTTTAGGAAATGTTTGATACAAAGATTGTTAATTTTTTTTTCATGATCAAATAATTTTAAAAAATCCTTCGACTAAAAAACAGTACTTGCTTCCACAAATAAAGCAAGAAATTTAGCTAGCATTAAATGAAAGAAACTTCTGTATATCAGCATAATAGTGTTATATCATGATTCATCAAAATAATTTCTGTAGAAAAAAGAAACTTTTACACATAAAAAATGAGAACTTGGTCAAGTGCAATCTTTCGCATGATTAACTATCACATATAAGTCTTAAAACCGTATCATATGTTTCATAACAACATCATTTAAGCACAAAATAAATTAAAAATTTAATATTTGTTAAAACAGCACCAACAACTACATTCTATCAACACCAACTATTTCATATGTTTCATTACAAATCGTTTCAGTTCCTTAAAAAAATTTAACACACTGTGAAATTTATTTAATCAACATAAACTTTTTTACATGAAAGTCTTAAACTATTTCTTGTGCTTCATCACAAAATAAATTGAACTTAAAATAATAATAAGATTTTAGCAATCTATGGATTTACTTTAACTTTAAACAAACTTCTCCACACAATTTGAAGCTATATCACATACTAGTGAAAAAAATTATTTAGAAAATAATCATTGCCTAGTTGGAACTATTACATCCATCATAAGTTGAACCAGACTGCAAGCAATTCATCCAGGATTGGTAACCCATATTGATTCTAATATTGTATTTGATTTTCTTAAGTTTCATTACATTAAGAAAAGTTTTTGAGGTTTGTTAAGTAATAATTTTACCACAGTGATTATGCTGTTCAACTAAATAAAATTCTATATTGATGAAGGTAAAATGAGATAAAATAGTGCTGACATATTGATTTCACACTCAAAATTAAACAATCAGGTGTTCATTGCTTAACATTTCATCGTTTTATCTCATGTTTAAATCACATTTGAGAATTTATTTACCGATATGGGTCGTTTTTCCACCGGGAGCAGCACACATGTCCAAGATCTTTTCATCATCTTGGGGAGCAAGAGCCATGACAGGCAGCAGGGATGCAGCTCCCTGTAAAATGTAGTGCCCTGCCAAATACTCAGGGGTTGCACCTAAATAAAATAGAAATAAATTAATGCATGCTTTTTTCTCCTCCAAAACAAATAAATAAATATAATAAAATTACATAAATAAACAAAAGTAAGTAAATAAAACATTAAAATAAAGTTTCGGATAACTTTTTTTTTTTTGGAGGGGGTTGACTATTAAAGCGCAAATCAATTTTCCTCAACTGTTTTAATTTCCACAGCAAAAAGTCTTATTTCCAAATATGAATTTCTCAACATTAAATTATGATATTTGAAGATTATCAAATTATTTATAAAATCAGTAAAATGCACCACTAACGCAACAAACAGAAATATCTGATATCTTTGTCTCCTCACACAAACACATCCAGACATAAAAGTTATTTAGGGTAACTTAGAACCAGCGGTGGTAACTTCGAAGGAAGTAGTATTTTTTTAGTATATTTGAGCCAAAAAAAAAAAAAAACTAGACGGTCCAGTGCTGCATCAGATAAATAGGGTATAAAATCAGTTTTCTACCCTTAATTTTTAAGTTAAGTCAAATATACTAAAAAATATGATGCAGTTCAAAGCTAACCCCCCATGAACTGCATCATTTCAAAACAATATATTTAAATTAGTAATGACAAAACATATATACAAATGACGAATTTCACAACGACACAAAGCTAGAATGTTTATGTTATGTACATGTTTTTGGTCGTAGGCAACATTTTCATTAAACTAGGAAGAAGAAAAAGTTTTTTACCTATTGGCACTTGTGAGTCATACACTATCAATCCAACTTTGGACCATTTTCCTATTGGATCCAGATTAACTCCCCTATTTATCAATGCCTATGAAAAAACAAACATGAGCATTTTTTTTCTCATTTGAAGATAAAGAAAAAAAATTTAAACATAAAACTAATTTACAAAGAGAAGTGAAGCAATCGCAATGGATTTTTATGTACGTGCAGAAATAGCAAATAACACTGTCAAAATTGGAAACAAAAATTAAACAAATTGAAAGGGAATCATTGATTTTGTATGAAAAATATGACTTTCAGTTAAAATTTTCCAATTGTTCAGAGATAAGAAGATCTATTATAAAAGATTCATTTCATTATGAGGAGTGATTTCTTTCAGGGTTCCCACTCTTTTTGCAAAACAAAAATTAAGGACTTTTTAAGTACTAAATGTGAAAGAATTAAGAACCTGAAAAATACAGTAGAAGGTCTTAATGCACACCCAAGGTCAGAATGCTAATCAAATGCAATTTCACAGCAAAAAGTTGGGATCATCTTGAAGCATGATATGGGGAGAAGATCGGAAAAATGAAAAATTGCTGTAGTTTTGAAGCCAATTTAGAGAAAAATTGCATTTTTGGCAAAATATGATGCTGGAAACAATATTTTAGTAAATTTTGGAGAAGCTGTTGCAACCCTGAGATTTCTGGTCAAAGTGAGAGGAAGATAGAATTGTTAGAATAGGCTGTTGATTGTAGAAATCAAGGGCCCTTAATTTAAAAATGAAAATAAAAAAGAGCTCTATCTTTTAACTGGAATGAAATTTTGTGAAAAAGTTGTTAGGATACAATATTTTGCATTTATTTTGCTTATGGTCATTATACCTAGATTTTTGCTTCCCTCACAGAAGAACATTATTAATGAAATTTACAAAAAAAATTGCATATATAAGTTATTGCAATTTTGTGCATTAAATTAATACTTCCTACTTCATTATTATTATTGTCTTGTGAACTCAATATTCGATGATGCAATGCTAAAGTAAAATAGTCTAATAATTAGAAAGTATAATAAACATAGCCAAATTAACCCTAAGTGGACCCAGTGACTGGCATCAACCGGAGGAAAACTGCGACCAAATAAAACAGCTGCACTATAGGAAAGTCACAGTGGATATCAGGAGTCTGTCCAGCATTTTTAACGGGGTCCATTTAGCATTTAACAGCATTTTTAATGTTTTTTGTGAATTTTGAAAACATTTTTGTGAAAAGTCAAAAGTTAAACATACACTGTTAAAAATTTATCCTTTTTTGTTGCTTGTTTAATAGGTAATTCTGTGAAAAGTATGATTTGGAAGCTAGAAATTTTGTGAAGGTTTTGATTAATTTTTAATTTTGTGAAAGGTCCGGAAATGGATCTGAATTTCCTTTGGAGTGACCCCTGGATACATTAGTAAATATAATTCAATCAAACAACAAACGAGTAAAAGTATTCAATAAATTGCAGCAAAAAAGTTCATAGTGACATTTAACAAATATTCAAAAGCGAACAAGAAAAGGAGAAAAAAATGAGAGAACAGTAAGCAATGTATTTTTAATGCTCAATGCAAAGTAAGAAAATATACTGCGCTCAAATGGGCTTCAAAATACATGCTAGACTAGGGGTCACACGAAAGGAAATTCGGGTCAGTTTTCAGACCTTTTATAAAATTCGAATTAATGAAAACGGACCCTTCAAAAAATTCCAAGCTTCCAAACTGTACTTTTCTCGGAAGATTTTATAAAATATGCGGAAAAAAAAATAAAATAAAATTTTAAATTTTCACAAAAATCTTTTTAAAACTCACAAAACCAGGATCCTCTTAAAAATGCTGGATGGACAACTGGAAACAATGTTACTTCAGAAAAAAACATTACTTTGACACATGTGCACCACTTACTTGAGCTAAATCTCTTCTCCTTGTTTTCAGAGTATTTGTCCTAATAGTGACAGGTCTTTGTACTTCATTAGCTTCTAGCAGTTCAACCAACTGCAACAATGGAAGTTTTGGAATCGGTAAAGAGGCATTGACATAATAAGACGATTCCAGAAAATACACATAAAAATGTGCTAAATACCTCTGATGGTGAGAACAATTCCATCAGCTTGCCCATCAAAAATTCATTATAGGAATAGTATGTACATAGATCCTGTTTCAGTTGATCCAAATATTCGACCCTCGTTCTGGAACAGAAGAAGCGAAAAAATGCTGAACACAGAAATAAAATAGGATTTTCTCTTCCACCGGGAGGAGAGAGATTTAAGGGTGTAGCAAAAAAAAAAACCCATAAATCATAAAATTTTGTAATTTGTATTTTAAAACTAAATTTGACATGGACCACGTATTGTGGTTGCCCCACTAAATATACCAAGCACCCCCATTGAATGTAACCCCCCCCCCCTTCTTGCTGAAAGTGGAATCATTCAATATTCCTCAATATAACCCCCCTCCCTAAACGGCTGACGATTTTAAAACAATTTTGTATTATTTTCTTATGATAAAGATTAAATATGTCCAATTTCTTTTTGTATTTTATTTTATTTGTTTATTTTTCATAAATATTCGAGGTCTATATGCTTAAAAATAAATTTCATGTACTCGGCATTGATTCGTTCATTAGCCGCCCTCTTTGATCTTGTGAGTCCGCCATTTTTGGTCCTGTTTTGAAATTCGACACATTACGAAATACCGATATAGCGCTGGCCCCGAACATGCCAATTTTGCGTTTTAAATTTCAATTTTAGGGATTTCTGCTAACTTAAGTGAGAAATTCTTTCTTGGCGTTGATTTGTTCATTAGCCGCCATCTTTGATCGTGTAAGTCCGCCATTTTTGGTCATGTTTTGAAATTCGGCACATTACGAAATACCGATATAGCGCTGGAACCGAACATGCCAAACTTGCGTTTTGAGTTTTAAATTTAAATTATAGGGATTTCTGCTAACTTAAGTGCTAAATTCTTTCTTCAGTTAAAGATGCCATCCCCATGAGATCAATTTCCTATTAGAAAATTATAAGACAGATTTTTGTTTATTTATTTTTTGAATCTTGTTTTATATTAATGTTTTTAAAATAATTTTAAATGGGTTATACTTACTATTTATCTTCAGTAAATGCTCTTAATTAATACTAAAAACATTTTTTTTCGAAAATCTCGATTATAACCCCCCTATCTGAAATTTGCCAGTTTGGTTTTTAAAAAGAGGGGGGTTACTTTCGGGATTTTACGGTACATATCTTATTAAAAAACGAAACCCAAGTTTTTCACTGTGTGACTGATGTGTCTGTTGATTTTGCCCCTCGAGTAAAATTGGAAACTTAAAATTTCTGTTTCTACGCCATATTTTATTTGTGAGCTTAATTCTTTTTGTCTAAAACAAAGAGAAGATCAAGCCTTAGCCCAAAATAATACTGAAAAAGAGAAACAATGGTCAAAGCTTAAGATGCCTAGCAAGTAACTGTGGATACAAGGAAATGCTTTGAATTTTTATCATTGCGAATTAAACGGAAAGAGTACAGTATGACTTTTGATTTAACAATTCCCTATAAATGTTATCGTTTCGGTCAGGCATGTAGTTAAATCGGGGAAACACAGCGTTTATCCAACCTAATTTGGGACCACCGAAATCTATCACTAATTTGAGGAAATGGTTAAATCGAAGTTGTAGTGTGGTACTGAAGATGTACGAAGAAGGACATTTTCAAAACCATGATGGAGTTGCTACACTGCTTTTTATTATTACCTATCAGAGTTAAACTACAGATTAAAACAAACAGTGCATTATTATCGTGCAAAATCTTCATTGAGGTAGGTGATGGCATTTACAAAGTATTGTACATTACGTATTATTTTGTCATTGCTAATACTTCCAAGTTGAACTGCATTTCTTGCTCTATACACCAACAATTGGAGAGTTGGTAACATGTTTATTTCAGAATATACCTAGCTCATAGACATGAATTAGGTTTAGAAAAATATTCTAGGCGGAAAACAAAGTAACATTAAAAAATGAAAACATGAAGCATTCAAGGGTATATTCTATCGCAGAGTCACACAATTTAAATGCAAGCTGTAGAAAAATACATTTAACATCTACAGAAGTTGTTTGATAAATGTGGTACACACACACGCCCAGATCTGTGTACCCACAGACCCTGTAGCATGGGGGGGGGGGGGAGAGCACACCTTTAAGGGGCCTAAAATGGGAAGAAATTTGAACAAATACACTGAAAATTTAACACTTGAAAGGAGAAAAATTAGTACCGAAGACCTCTTTTTGTGGATAACTATTAGAGTCATGCAGAGCTGTGGCATAAAAGGGTCCCTACTTTTAAATTGTCATTAATTAAAAAACGTGCTGGTGGGGCTCCGAAAAAATTTCTTCCAGATGTGCCCTAAATTTCTGTGCACATTCCTGCTGTTGACAAATATAAAATACAGGTTGCAGCATAAAGATCTCCTACATTTTGAGGAAATATAAACAAATTAAAAACATATTTAGAGAAAAAACTGAACTTTTTTCTGAAACAGTATTTAAAAAAAAAAACTATTTATAAATTGGAAAAAAAAATATCAGGTAGGATGCAGCCATCATTGTCAACTTTTATGTAACATAACTTTTACGTAAAAATAATGAATGTAATGAATTTCAAAACTTTGCTAGAATCTTTCAGAAACTTAGTCAGGGAATAAAGAAGAGAAATAAATAAATAAATCAGAAATAAAACATTACACAAATTAATTCAACTATTAAGTAAAAAAGTGAAACAGTTAAAAAGCTAACAATAGTCACGAAGTACTTTTCCCCCCTATCCAGTGGGGGTGGGGAGCATCACTGATTTTCTGCTGGGGCCCCAAAATTTATAGATCTGAACCCGTATGCACATAAAATATTTTGAACAACCAATTTTTGACAATAATAATTTAAAAAAGTAATTACTTCACAAGTTTTACAATTAGAAAACCTAACGATTAAAACAACACACTAGGGCAACAAAACTTCACTTACCTTCCGTCTTCACGACGATTTTTAAAATCAGCCAGGGCAAAAACTATGTCCTTAATTCTCTGACTGACAATTATAAGGTCTGGAGAAGAAACACTTGAAAGAATTAAGGAAACTAAACAGTGTAATGGAAGACAAACTACGAAAGATTTTCAACATTACTTTAATACAGAACACCAAATGATTTAATTAAAAGTAAAAGCTTAGTTACAACACTATAATAATATACTCTAATATTTAGATTTTCATATAAAACAAGGAATGGTGTTTGAATTTTTTCAAATCATGAAAGAAAAAAAATGCTGTAAATTATATAACATTAAGGCTAGTAGAACTTGTCTTGATGCCACTGAACGCTATTGCTCCAAACCTAACTTAGTATCCCGATATAAAGATGCTATTTTCTCCCCATTTTAGCACAAAGCCTAAGGGGGTTATATTGCGACACATTATGGAAAAAAAAAACAAGTTATGCCTATCAATGCGTTTAAAGTAATGGTGCAAAACTGAACGGGAAGACTTTGGGGCATATAAGGACATAATGTATAGTTTACTTTTAATAAGCTTTCATAGTATTCTCTTCTTGGGGAGAGGAGAGGGGGGGGGGGGGTTAATTAGTGCACATTTTATAATAATGTGAAATTAACATCTTGCTAAGCATTGGTTTCTGTAATAATTTCAATACTTTGAATCTGCAATCATTTATAATTTTATTCAAAAAAGGTAATAGCTCATTTTAAATATTATATTTTCTTGAAGAAAACAATAACTTGTACTAAGAAACTAATTTTTCATACTTCTTTGGTTGTACTTTCATATCAAAAGTGGACTGATTATGTGCAATGCATGCAAAATGCGTGAAGATTTTTTTTTTTTCAGATGATGCATAATTATATTCATTTGTTGCAAAGTTTCTTAGCAGTGCGACAATAAAAAAGAAATTATTTTAAGTAAGGAATTTAAAACTTTCCCCACTAGTTAGCCTGATGAAATATAGGTATGGGTACTTCAGTCATTCCATACTATTCAATCAGCTAATTCTGGTCTTAGAAGTACAAAAATAGAACTCTACATTTAATAGCTTCCCCTTTTAGATTGTTATTCTATATTTTGAAAAACATTCATTTATGTTAAGTACTATCTCTATTAGCACCTTAATTAGTAAGTAAGTAAAAATACTGAAGTAAATCTGCAAAACAAAAAAAAAAAAAAAATCACACACACACAATATGATAGGCATAAGAAAAAAGAAAATTCAAATAATTGCGCAATCAACATGTAAAAGGATATTCTCTTTTTCTAATTCCTGTCCACTGGGAAGGGTAAAAACTTCATTCTGTGCAATGTTGGTTTGGCACTCAGCCTCTTCCAACTTTCTGGAAATAAAGGAAATAATTTAAATTAACACTTTACATAGTGGTACATAATATTTTATTTTACGAGTAAATTTTATTTCTAGTTCATATATATATTGAAAGTGATTTAAAAAATATACATCAAGAATTTTTTCCCTTTTTTGACTAATTTAAGATTAAATTTTAAAGTACAGTTTTAAAATTACCATAAGAGAGTTTTAAACCACATAAGAAATAATGAAGTTTAGTTAACACTGAAGTAAACAGAATTTTATTAATGCCTTCAAAAAATATATTTTTATTTATTTATAGAACTCAACTTTGAAGTTTGACAAAAAATAGATAGAGTAAAATAAAACAGATTAATGTGGGAAAACTTACTTGTCTTTAGCTTCTTTCTTCTGCAATTTCTTGGAAGCCTTTTCAATGGGTAACAGCTGAAAAATTATTTAGTTTATAAACCTAATTTTTTAAACTCAACATGGGGCAGAAACAAATATTAATCATGAATACCAAATTAATTCTTATATGAAAACTATTTCTGTTTAACCTTTATTTTAATCTAAGGAGGACGGTTATCAATAACTTCTAAATAAATGAACCGATTTTGACAATTCATTTTTTAATTGATCAAGGATTTTCCCCCATAGCTCTTGTAATTTTGTTTGACCATATTTGATAATTTAAAAAAATGTTGTGGGTGGAAATACAGGAGTTATGTTTGTTTTTACATCCATAACCAGTCTAAATGAACCAATTTTCTGATTTTCTTTAAAATCGATAAAGGAATTGGAATTTTTGTTGGAATTGTCTTGATATTTCTTGAGTAAATTATTAATAGATTTTTATCTTATAGCTAGAGTTTCTTGCCATTAAGCAGTAATATTAAAAGTATAATAAGAGTTTAAGCAATGGCTTCTCTGAAACAAAAATTTAATTATTTCATTGTAAGTTAAATAAGACTTTTTAAAATAAACTTTAAAATGGAATTTATCATCATACAAATTACTAGTTTTTAGTGCCAGTCATTCAAAGTGCCTGTGTCCTTTGATTTTTTTTCTTTAAATTGTAAATTTATATAAAAACTACAAGTATAAATGGCCCAGAGTTTGCAACTTTGCCGATACAAAGCAGGGTGGGAAAAAAACCTGTTTTTTTTTTTTAAACCAAAAAACCTTTTTTTTTTGTTTAAACCGGGTTTTTTTTGGTTTAAATAGAATTTGCAGAAAAAGCACTTTGACTTTTGGCAAATCATGGAAATTTTAGATCATTAATTGTGAATAAATGTTATCAGTAATTAATTTATTGATTATTAATTAAATAACTAACTTAAAACCTTGAATTTTAATTACCTTATAAATATAGTTTTTATTTTTCAGAAAGTTACCTACAGTGAAACATGCGTAAGTTGACCACTTATGGTGCAGCACTTTAGTGGTCAACTTATAGAGGGTGGAGATTTTAATTTTTTTTTTTTTTTGTTTGTCATTTCTTACACCATGCGTTCATTCATTTGTGACTAATTAAAATATAACTCCATGTATTAATGTAACTTTAAAATTAGTAATTAGCTATTTTTTAACAATTACCTAAAATACCATTAGATAAATGTAATCTGAACGACTTACAATGTATCCTATACAACTTTAAAATTGAAGCACTTAGTTAAAGATAAATATGCTAGTTTACTTATTTGATTGTAAAGATTCCCTAAAAATACATAATTTTTAGAGATGGCTAAGTTAATTAGAAGAAAAAGAAGAAACCTATTTAGAGATCAAAAGAGTGCGCATAGTAGTTTTCTCGAATAGTTAACTTACACAGACGTTTAGGCAAACTTTATATTGATGTTTCATCCATCCAAACAAATATTGGTATCGCAGCTGCCAACTTAGGTAAACGGGAAAATGGTTGACCTGACCAGACCACCTGTGGGTGTTAGGGGGAAAAATCCCTACACCTCCCTGTTTTGGAAGTGGGGACACCGCCCGTGGTTTTGATTGACATAGGAGGCGTAAACTCATGCATCAAAACTGAGGGCAGGTTTGTGGAGAGGGCGAGTTTTGGGGTGAACCAGACTTTTACCCCGTTAACATTATAGCATAAAAAATATTATCCTGGAGAACTTATTTAAGTTTTGTTTTTATCTTTGCAAAAATAGATAAACAAATAAATATAGTAATAATTATGCAGCCTACTTACAAACAGTTTTTATAATAATCCCACTCAAATTTGGCGTACATAAGTGGTCAATATAGACAGGTGGTCAAGTTACGAAGGTTTCCTTACATTAAATAATATAGGGCTAATTCCGTTTCTGACCAAAAGTAGTCAACTTAGACAGGTGGCCAACTTACAGAGGTGGTCAACATTACAGGTTTTTACTGTATTAACATCTTCTTCTATATAAGCGCCTTATTCTGTCCGTCTGTCTGTCCGCGATAGGATCCCAGGCCGTTTTACCGATCGGGACCACATTCGGCGCGGTTCATGTTTACGACCCGAGAAACGCATCGCTGCAAAAATGAAAGTTGTGACTCGATTAGTTTTTTTTTTAATTAATTATTAAAAATTTTTCAATGCTTTTTTTGACCCGTTTTATTTTATTTTTGCATTGTTGCTGTCGTTTCCAACAGTATAATTACAGTTGCCGTGTGAAGAAACAAATCAATGCAGTTGCCATTTAACAAATGTAACAAATATATTAATAATAATCCTAACGTTCATCTAGCATATTGAGTGAGGCTTCGATGCAATTGCAATTTCCGTTAAAAATTAATGTATGCGCGAATTTAATGCAATCACCCCTTTTTTTAATTGATTTATTTATCGTCTGAGCTTTTATTATTATTTTTTTTTATTAGAGTGGCAGCACTCTTTTTCCCAGTTTTGTTAAAACTTTTGTTTTCAAGAGCATGATAAAATTTTCAGTAAGTTCTTTCGACGATAAATATATATTTTTCACAAACAATTTGATTATATAGTAAATAAATATATAGTAGTGTGGGGCAGTAAGCAAAGGGGCTTCCTCGCAGCCTGACCTGGGTCATTCAGTTTTAATGAGCAGACACCTTTGCACAAATCACTTTAATTACAATTTATAATATCTAGAACAGCGGTCATTTCGTATGACTGCCGGGCGTACTAGTATTATAATACTCTACTTAGACAGAGCTTTCAGAAAATTATTAAAGAAATAATTATTATGCGGGTTGAGTTTTAACGAAAGCATATTTTACTAAGTATGAAAAAAAATAAGCAAAAATGAAAGATATATTAAAAATAATGTGTGTTGATTTACAGTATCGGTAATATCAAGAAACAAGTCTCTTACTATACATATGATGATTACAAGTCTCTTACTATACATATATTTTACTTTAAAAGTAAACAACAATCAATCACTAACTGGATTTAGCATGATAACACTTATACAAATCAGCAACATTGGCTTAGAAATTATCACCACTATTTTTATTTTTCCTGAATAAATATATTTATAAAAACAAAAACAATTTTATAAAAGTAATACAATGTACAAACTTTATTTTTCCAGATTAAAGATTAAGTACTTTTTTTTAAAAGGAAGAGAATAATTTAGAAAAAAAAAAAATTTCACTGATTAAAAAAAAGTTTGTTAATTTACAAATTCAGTAATTAATTGTTTATCTAATGCTGTGCTTGTAATTTTTGTATAAATTGGATTTTGAATTTTTTTATAATGTGTAAAATAAATGAAAAAATTCTTGGCTTTATTAAAAATTATTATCTGTAACATAATACATTAGCAAATTGGTTATTATGAAGAATTATTATTTCTAATATATATTCTTTAACTCTAGGAATAACAATTACAATATCATTTAATTTTTATAATGACTGAGGTCGAGTTTTTCTCAAATTAGCTTTTTCAGACCTAATTTTAGAAAAACCCAAATAGTCTGATATGTAGATAGGAGGTAAGAAAAATTTGTACCGATTAAGAAAAAGTTTGTTAATTTACAAATTCATTTATTATCCAGTGTTGTGCTTGTAATTTCTGCATAAATTGAGTTTTGCAATTTTTAATAATGTGCAAAATGAATGAAAAAAGATTTGGTTTAAACCAACCAACCCTGATATAAAGTAACACATGATGTAAAGGTTATTAGACCTCTGCATTTACACAGAAATTTTACAATTATATTTTTGTCATAAGTATAGATAAATCACTTACATCATCATCGTCATCATCACCTTCCTCGTCTGAGTCGCTGTCGTCAGAACCAAAATCATCGCCAAGCAAGCCTTCATCACCTGAACCAGCATCGGATCCCTGAAGAACAAATTTATATTTTATTCAACGGTTGCTGATCATGTCAATGAAAATGTATCATGGAATTCAGACAACAATACTTATAATTCAGTAAATTTAAAAAATTTGCTAAAAATCTAATATATTCCTTTCCTCATATAAGCGGTAACTTTAGATAGCAACCACTACTGTGATATAATCCCCCCTTGGCGATTTCTTCGTTGGCGCCAAGTAACCGTCGCCAACAACAAGATTTTTATGTCGCAAACTTCAAATAGAATACAACACTCTTCGCGATGATTTTATCGCCAACAATGTCACATCATAAACATAGCAAACATGTCAAGAAAAATCAATAAAAAACAGTAAAATACCAAAAATTGCAAATTATATCTTACAGACAATATCGACGCTACTATGTAAAGCATGTACAGCAGTTTTCAACAACCATTCAATACATTAACGGATTAATAATTACTCGAAAAATAGAATTATTTACTTTACCAAATCACTTAAACTTGAATAAAAACCTTTCGTTAAAAGAACACGCAATTTATGCCCAATAATTACTACCGCAATGATTCATCATTGCATAAAATGATATGCATTATTTAATGAAAAACACAATTAAAATATCGCGCAAATCAACGCTATCCAACTTTAAAAATACCACCCTAGATAACAAAATTAATAACGGTCATCACTTCAAGTACATTTTGCATTAAACTATTGGAAGCCTACCATTAAAAATACCATAAAAACCATTCATTGAAAAAACACGCATTTTAGGCACAATAATGACTATTCCAATTAATTATCATAACATAAAATGATATGCATGACTAAATTTTGATTGCATGCACACAAAATTATTACTCGAAAGCAAACAAACATTGCACAATTCCAAGCAAAACTTCAAGTACATTTTACATAAAACTAACGGAAACCCACTTTATGAAAACCAGCAACGCCACTAATTACTAATTTTTCATTGCTTTTAGTCACAATTAACCAAACTTATGCACGTATCAATCAAAACAATTTCATACTTCAGATAGCAAAAGCACCAAATCACGTTTCCGTCCATTTTAACGTATTCAAAAACATGGTGCCTTAACAAACTATTGTAATATAGAATCATTCCTCTAGCCACAATAGAAAACAATTGAACCAAATTAATGCACCTTAACACTTTACATTCTTCCTTTAGCAACAGGAAAAATTTCCACAAACTTTAAACATAAACTAAACTATTAAAAAGCTACTTATTCGCAAAAAAAAAATTCAAAAAGTTCAACAATCACACCGACACAAGCCCTTCCGCATCATACACCGAGGGTTGCCACACATTACGTCAGCCAACATGGATGGCGCTGGGTTGCCACTGAAACTATTGCCAACCGAAAATCATTACAAATTGGCGCGCTAGCTCGAATGTCGCCAAGGGGGGGATTATATCACAGTAGTACCGAATATTTATTAGCACATTGTATTAATTGTGAATTTTATCCTTTTCATTAAGGTCAAGACTCAGAAATTTTGGAAGTGGCCAGTGGCCACTAAACTTGATGGCCACCTATGCGAAGCGGGGGAGGGGGGGGACATGCCCCCTCTCCCCCAATTCCTGATGTGTCTTATTTTCAGTGAAGAAAACATAATTTGTCAAAATTATTTTTATAAAAAAAAATCTTATTACCTTTAAATTGGAAAAAGAAAAAGTAGATTTGTTGGCAATGGTAAATTAAGGAAATATGAATTGTTGTGATATATTTTTTGTGTTGAATGTTACACAGTACAAAAGATTTAAATGTAAAATTTTTGTTGATAATAGAAGCAACATATAACAAAAATCCTAATTACAGAAACGAACCTTTTACAAAAAACAGCGATCGTAAATACGGACCATTTTTGAACACAATTATAAAAAAATTTCCAACTCTAAATTTGTTCAGTACATTTTATTTTCATTCATTTCAAAACTTTTTTTTCAAACTTTCACACCATTTTCAAAATGGCGCAACACTTATGCTTTATAAGTTTTTGCGAAAATGGCCGATCTGAAATGTAAGTGTTGCGGCTATGAGGAAAAAAAAAAAAATCAAGATTTAGATTGTTTCCCACTGTATTTAAAAGATTTATATGGCAGAGAGAAGGATTAAAAAAAAAAAAAAAAAACAGCAGTAATCGGGAAACGTTTTTGCCATTTTTTTCTTGTGAAAGGGGAAATGAAGGGGCCGAAATTCGGTTACTTGAATGCCGAATTGATGCGTTTTTATTGTGCTTGTGTGCATGAAAGTAGCAAGAGTTGTAAATTCTATACATGTATTTGAAAAGGAAGGATTTACATTAAAAATTAAAAAAAGCAAAGGTGGCGATCGCTCTTAATTTTTTGAATCGCCACTTTTTCAAACAAGGTCGCCACGTGGCGAGTGGAGACCGTGAATCTTGACCTTTACTTTTCATAATATTTTGATATACATCTATGACAATTATTTCAAATATATTTCAATTTCATACTCTAAAACTAAACATAGAACAAGAAATATCATCATAACTGAAAATTTTTAGAATACATTAAACTGACCTCATCTTCATCACCAGATCCATCAAACAAATCATCTTTCTTTTTAGGTGTTAACCACTCTGCATTGTCATCCGTGAACAGCTTTGGCTTCTTTGAAACATGCTCATCGTCTGAATCTACGGAAGCATCTAAAGAACAGGGGAGAGACGATGTAAGAGAAAACATTACAGAATAACATTGCAGCACAATAATTTCAACTAGAAGTAAAAATATTCAAAAAAAATAATTGTTTCCAGAATTCAATTTCAAAATATTCTGAAAATTGATGTAACAGAGCAGTCTAAAGAAATTGTTAACTAATCAAATACTTTGGTAAGAATTTTAAACAGAAGTAATATCAAAAGAAACATTAATTTTTTTTACATAAATCTAAAAGTGATAGACAGGATAGAATATATGGATATAATAGGGACAATCTAATCAATTAAAATAAAGAATAAGTCTAGAGCACCTTACACAATTTGTACAAGAGTTGAATGTACATGAATGACCATTTTTTTAATAAAAGAATAGATTAACAAAAATATTCCTCATTATTTATTCAAAGATTATTAAATTCTCTTAGATTAAACGAGGTAAACTGAAAATTTGTGCAAAAATACAAGTATTAATAACCAAAAGAAGAATGCAAAATAAAAACCTAGAAGATATATTTTTTTTTTTAACTAGAGGAAAATTGAAAGCATTATACTAATGGGAAAAAAATATGTTTCGAATAAAGGAATTTTTTTTTTTTTTTGTAAAGACATATAATGTTAGAACTAATTCATTAAATGTGTTTTCATAAAATATAAATTTGCATGTGTGAAGTTCAATATTTAATGGTCATTTTTAATCTTAACACCCACCACCTACGTTTACTATCACAACAGACAATACTAGATCAGAATTTGTTCTCTTCAAGATCTAGAAGAAATATAACTTTTTAAAAGATACATAACTAAAAAAACATTATGAAAATATTGTTTAATTTTACACAGTTAATTTAATTTGATTAAATCAAATTTTTTTCTTCTCTCTATATTTTACTTATATGCATTATGAAAAAAAAGAAAGAAAGGTAAAGACGAAAACAATTTTTTTACATTAGTGAAACTGTGAAAAAACTACATTTTAAAACAAGTTTCTTGTTTTACTTTAAAAAACATTTCCATTTATTATAAACTTAATACAGCTAGTCTCTTCTAAGAACAGCAGAAAATCCAGGTGAAAATTATGGCTATTTTGGTGTTTTTCATAAAATTCAAATTCATTATAAACTTAATCCAGCTAGTCTCTTCCAAGAACAGAAAAAAACCCAGGTGAAAATTATGGCTTTTTTGCTGTTTTTTCATAAAATTCAAATTCATAACCACATCCCCCCCCCCCCCCCCTCTTAAAAAAAAACCTTCCCAAAAATCAAGTAAAGATTTAAAAAAAAAAAAAAAAAAAAAGAGTCCCTTTTCAAAAAAATTCCTTAGTCACATCATTTTCACGAAGATTTTACTTTTCATGAAAACATTTTTTTTTAACCAGAATGGGAATCTAAAAATAAACCTGGATCAACCCCATATATTTACATAAATTTATCACTAATGGAATGCCAAATCATACCAGAATCAGAAACCTTCTCTTCAAAGGAAACAACCTTATTTTTTAACTGGTTCCTTTTCTCGTCTTGCTTCTTCAACCTGTAGGTAATTCAGATAAATTTAAACCATTAGATAGAAGTTATGACATCAAAAAAAAGTCAAATGTTAATGGAAAATAACATGAACGCTATAGTAGTTTCTCTAAAGCAGTGGTTCACAACTTTTTTCTCCAAGCGAACCCGCTCTAAAATCCCAAAGGAAATAGCAAACCCCCTCTGCAGTCATTAGTAAAGGTGGAAAATAATGGAATTTCCTACATGTAATTAACAAAAAAGTAATAGAATAAAGAAATATTAAAATTTATATTTTCAAGTTTCTAGACGAGTTGAAAAAAGTATGATTAGTGTGAATTCAAAATTAATCGATAAATGTGCTCCGGCTGATTTTGGAGTTTATATGTGACAAATTAGCCAGAAATGATGTAAAAGTTTACATTTTAGTAAATGTTCATATTTCCGATCCAACACTTTTTCACGTGCACGGGGAAAAGGCTGGAGACGATAGCATAAACATATGTTCAAAATTTAAATAAATCAACCAATACCTTACATTACCACCGTGCGTTTCAAATTTTCGTAATTAGGGAAAAAGTAGAAATAAGTGCATTTCAAATTTTGTAGGTATGCTTCCTATGCCATTTCACAACTTTCATGCATTATTGGGAAAACTTTATCAAAAATCTTATTTTTACATTTATCCATATGTAGGTGAATTTATTATTTCTTTTATGTTAGCAATTAAAAATTCTACTATTACAATTTTATTTTTGCTAACAATGTAACTAATGATGTTATAAAGAACTGTCTATTTGGAGCAGGAATGCGTTCGAGATTGTCAGGTGCCATGGAAAGGTGCAGGTGTGGCTACCACTCTGGTCTCTTTACCTTATTAGTGGATGGAAAAAGTGTTTAGATAAGCAAGGATAGGTATGTTATGTTTTATGTACAGTTTGATCAATCTTTCAAGATTTTCAAATGGATTGAGATCAAAAATCCATGCAAATTTAAATGCAAAAAGAATACAAAAACAGATTAGTAGACAGGATGAAGAGTTGTATTTTTTGTAATAAATGCTTTATATTTTGATAGTGCAAACATGTATGTGAGGTACAATCATCAAACAAATCTGTAATTATGGTAATAAGTAATCTGTTTATGGTAATAAGTAAATCAGTATTCTACACAAAATTCATTTTACATTGAGATTATATGTAAGATGCATTGAAACTTTCTTGAAGCATTAGTGAGCAATCTGAGCAAAATTCTCACTGTGCGTATGTCAACGGTTAAAATCAGACAGCCAAGGAACGAAAATGAATGATGTACTATAAGTTAAGACGTTTGCTTGGCAAAACATCATATTCTGCGTTCATATTTTTATAGCAAATTCTAAAAATATTCATCATTTTTTAAAAAAATTAACTTTAGAATGGAAACTCTTTGAAGAATTTCTCCTATGGACAGATAAAGCTAATGCATAAATGAGAAGCTAATAAGGTTCATTAATTGTTTTTAAGCATAATAAGGGTGCAATAATAATAAAATTACACGTTAATTTAAAGCACAAATAATAAGGGTGGTTAATAATTCAGTTATAGTGGACGCAGGATTAAATACTAGCTCAGTCAAGCATTCAAGAGGGACCATTTGAATCTGAGACATCAAGATAAGGAAATATTTTTAAATTTCAATACAAACACTTTGTATTTTTACCTTTTCTTTGTCCTTCTGCTGACGAAATTTGGATCCCTTTCTGAAATGTAATCAAACTAAAATTAGTGGACAAATGACAACACATTAAGAAAAGGAAAAAAAAAAAAAACGAAATACACTAACATAAATTATAAGCGATGTTGAAAAAAAATTGGATCATTCATTAGTCATCTGTATGTAATCTATTTACACTAGAGGGCAAAACTGGGAAATTTTACTAGTGGCCAGAAGAGGCAGATATTGTACCTACTGGCCATTTCTTTCGGTGAAAAATGGAAAACACAACAATGTTTTGAACTTTTTTGTATCGATTAGTAATGATATAAAATTAAATAACCCAATTAAATGTGCTAATATTTATAAAATTAAATAATTTTTAAGTTATTAAACTATAATTATAAAATTTAAAAAATTAAATATCAAGGGTTACAATCTTACTTTGATTTTCAGGAAAAATATTTTCCCCTTTCTTCCAATTTAAAAACCATTGTACATACATAAACTTATGCAAAAATTATACAAAGTATTTTGTACAAAATATTGCTTACTACACTGAAACAGTTGACCAAAATTTCGCATTGTTTTAATATTAAGGGATTTTGTCAATACTTATAGCAAGTGAAATAATATATTAATGTATAATTTATGAATGAAGTTTAATCACAGAAAACTATGATAAAACGATAAGTATTTATTACGAAAATGAATTTTATTATAAGAAATTTATTTTAAAAAAGAATTTAAGCTGTAGGTCAGTAGGCGGGGTGAAAGGTCAGTAGATCGTAGTTCATCTACTAGCCTATGGGTTTTCGGGATGGTACGGGACGAAACTGATTGCAAACGGTTTGTGAAATAATAAGATGGGGAAAGTGAAAGCACGTGTTTTTGAAGTCTAGCAGTGTACAACTTGGAAATTTTTGAGGAGAGATTAAAGTGGCGTCGAGAATGGCGATTGTTAGGTAATATTCTAGTCGCCACTTCACCCTGTGGCCAGCGGCGACCGTTAATTTTGCCCTCTTAATTAACACAGCAACGATTAAATTACGATCATCAGAATTTTTGCAAACTCATTTTTCAAAAGAAAACAAATAAATTAATACAACTTTATTATTAATGATTGAAAGTTGGAATCATTATTATTATTATAACAACAGAACATGTGTAGGATTCAAATCTATGTTCTGAGAATGTAATGTTTACATTTGGAGAACCAAGCTGCAACTAAGATTTTGATTTTTGCACATAAAACAGAAAATAGAAATGGTACAAACCTTGTAATTTCTTCGGCAATTGAGGTTCTTTTTGTTTCCTAGCTTTTCGGCCAGGTCCTTTGATAGGTTTTTGCAAAAATTCTGCCTTTCTCCCCATTTTTAACTTGACCACACGTGCATATGTGAAGACGGGAAGCAAGTAAACGAAATGTGTGTGTGTTCAGAGCCGGCGCGATCCTCTCAACAGTAGGATATAGTGCACAGAGATTGGCTAATTTCAGTAGATTACTAGCATAGATAGACACTTTTTCGACCGCTTTGTAAACAAAAAAGCAAGCTTTGTGCGAGGGTGTTCTGGATTTTTTATTTTAAATCTGTAAAAGAACGCATGATGTTTTTATTGCTTGCTATTTTGGAACAGCAAGATGATTCATCAATTAAAGCAGATTTTATCTTCGTCAATTTTTAGTTTTGACTGCAATGAAAGCTCTTCATTTGAACTTCAGTTTTTCAAGTCATAATTTCCGAAGAAAAAGCAGATTTGGGAGAAATTATCGAAAAGAAAGCATCGAGTGGATGGTTTTGAACAATGGGTAACTACATTAAGAAATTTCCAAGCGATATATTTACTTTTAATCTTGTATTTTTTTAATTAACACACTAAATTCTTACTGGTTTCTGCACGCATTATTTATTTATATATTTACGCATCATATTCATGCATCATATTGTTATTGCTTTCTGTATCTGATTTCCTTTGAATAAATATTTTCCCAAATTTAGTTCACAAGCCTGTGGAATATGTTATCAAATTGCAAAAAAAAAAATTGTTCATAAGCCTTCATTCACTGGTCTGGATACCTGAAATGCCGTCTTCAAGCCCATCATCAAGGGGGGGGGGGGGGGTCATTGTATTTACCTCCTCACATCCCCAAATTTTAGAAATACAATGTACAGTGAACCTCTCTGAGCTACCACCCTGACGTTCCGTGAAAATTTGGCCGTTCAAAGGGGGTGACCGCTCTGAAGAGTTAACAATTAATAAGGTAGTTTTATGTAATATGAAATAATAAACAAGTCTTACACATATATCTAATTTAAAATGAATTTTGAGATTTATCTAAGGAGATATTTATAACTTTATTTAAGAAATTTTACATTTACAAAAAATTATAGAATTTGAGACTGTTCTAAGTTTTTACATTTATCAGAAACAATAATGTTTTCAAGTTTGTTTTTCAGTTTAAAAAGTAAATATCCTGCTGATTTGTTTTCCATTGCATCAGAAGTTCCAATGACTTTGTCTATTTTTTCCAAAGTCTGTTAAGTTGAAAGTTTAGCTTGCTCACTATCACAAAACATGTCGGAAAAATCCTCGTCAGGGGCGGAATTAGCGCCTCAAAGGCACAAAAATTCATTTATAAAATCACATATACAAAAATTGATTAGTAAACTTAAGAAGGGAGGGAGCATATTTTTCTGCAAGAATGCGATGGACGAACCCACTCGGAGGACGTTCAAAGGGGGTTGGGTGAACTGAGAGCTGAACTGGAAGTAAAAGTTGAAAAAGAAATTGCTACTTTCTTAGCACGAGAATTGATAAGAACTGCTAGTCCATTTTCGTGGTGGAAAAAGCATGCTACAGAATTTGCAATTTTATCCAAAGTGGCAAAAAAATTCCTATCTGCACCTTCCAGCAGTGCATACAGTGAGCAAGTTTCTTCAGAGGCAGGATACATTTATAATGAAAAAAAAGTCGCTTGTCTGCAGAAAATGTAGCAAAACTTGTATTTTTACACCATAATTTACGACATATTGAATTTGATATTAATTATTAAGATATTTGTATTTGATAGACTTTTGTGTATTTCCTTTTTCTTGCTGATAATTTCTTTACTTTAAAGTCTTTTTTTTTTTTCCACTTTTACAATTGGAGCTTTTATGTAGCTAGATTTTGATTTTCATTTAGAATTGTATCAGGGTTCTTTGATTTAAATCAGCTTGATTTAAATCATGATTTAAATCGCGATTTAAATCAAGTGATTTTTTAAAAAAAATCATTGATTTAAATCAAGTGATTTTTAAAAAAAAATCATTGATTTAAATCAAGTGGTTTTTTTTTCAAAAAAATAACTGATTTTACAATGCTAGAAATTGTTACAACCACTGTTTCAAACAAAACTTCTTAGGTTCATCTGTCTGTGTGCTAACATATTTCATAAGTTTAGTACTAATTTCTACTTTTTTAATTTTACAATATTACTCTTATTCTTTGAGCATCTTAACAGCAAAGCATCAATCACTGAAATTAGAATTCATAATAATCATGAACCATTATGTGTTTTTTACCTTAAAAATACGATTTTAGATCAGTTGAATAAATGCCACACAATAAATAATTCAGGATGATAGTGTTTAAAACGACAATTGTTAGAATTTAGAATAAAGTTTCATCCATGTCCCCTATTAGCTTAAGGTTTTTTCGCATCTAAAATATTTTTTTATCATAGACGTTCGCAATAAAGATATTTCATTAAAACAAAACTTTTATGTTTTTAATGATGGTCTATGCATATGATTTTTCTATTCTAAATGAGTAAAAATATTTCGTGCTATTTTATTTATAAAATAGAAAAATGATAAAAGTACACTCAATGCAAAAATTGAGTACACATAATTGTTACTTTTTTCAGCTTTCAATAGCAAAATAATTCAGATTAAATTTGTTTTCTATATTTATGAATGTACTATTATTCCTGGTAGGGTTAAGTTTCGTTTGAGTCATGCATTTGTATCAAAATTTGCTTATCATTATTATTATTTAAAAATATTTATTGCTATGAAAATAGCTTAAAGTTGTGTTTTTGCATATTGATTAACAAGCCATATTGTTTCTATGAATGTAACATAATAAATATCCAAAAAAATTAAGGTATTTTTTAAAAAATCAAAAAAATTCGATTTAAATAAAAAAAATCTGATTTAAATAAAAAAAATCCGATTTTTTTTTTTTTTTTAAATTAAAAAAAAAAATTTAAAAATCACGAACTCTGAATTGTATATATATAGATGTAATATATTCAGTTACCCAAAGAGAAATCATATTTAATGCAAATAAGTTACCACAAATTAATCCATTTAAAAGGTTTAGATGAAAAAACAATCTTTTCTTCATCAGGCGTAACATACGAGTTTCTGACATGTTTAACCGATTTGTTTAATCGGACATGTTGGACGCTACTCGTACAGCTTAAAAAGTGGCAAACAACGTATAGAAAGTGGAAAAAATAGTCGAATTATCACATGAACTTTACCAATATATAAGCTGTGTAAAAATATTTTATGTACTTCATAATGTTTTTTAATTATTGCATATTACATATTTATATTTGCATGTTATTGTACTAATCAGTTATAAATTTATCTACTATTAGTAAACTTTTAAAAAATGACGAAATTTTTACAACTACTCGGTAATGGCCGAGTACTCGGCTGGAATTTTGCCGAGTACCGAGTATATGCCGAGTGCTCGGTACATCCCTAGTTAGGAGGGGTGACCGCTATTCACAGGTGGCCGCTCGGAAAGGTTTCACTGTATTTATAAATGTGTCTATGTATTTTGTTTTTTTTTTTACCTATAATATGCACTAAATATTGAACAAATTTCTAAAAAAATAAACACACCAACAGAGGGGTAGCTAGGGTTTTCAGCGCCCGGGGACAACTGAAGATTTTGGGTCCCCCCCTATGCCCCTTGGGGCCTAGGGGCGCCCTAAAGGGAATTAATAAAAACTTTTATGCTTCCTAAATGATAGAACTCTAAAAAGCAGCCCTTTTAACTTTCATTTTTATTAGCAACCATTCACTTCTAAGGGAAAAATGGGACACTTTGGCTTTGCAAAATTATTTGATTTCCTACGCACTCCTGTGCTACATTGGTCATTCCCAATGTGATATGCGGTGCTCCCACTTTTTTGTCGAACATATTCACACCTCTTCAGCTCAAATAATTTTCTTTTCGCATTTCAAAATAAAATAAAATAAATTAACATTAATTTGGCGCTTCTCCCGGGGACCAGGGCCTCATTAAGGCAGAAGCATACAGGGCAGCTGCCCAGGGCCCCAGCATCTGAGGGGGCCCCAAATCAAATAGAAAGTTTATATTGCGTTTCCTTCTTTAATGAACTTTTTAAAAGTGAAGCAGTGGGGACCCCCAAATAAGTTTTTGTCCCGGGCCCCAATTAGGCTAAGTCGGGCCCTGCCGGGGACAGCTGTCCCTCCTTGCCCCCACCTAGCTACGCCTCTGCACACCAATGAAGTCGAATTAAGAAGTGGCAAGGCCAATTTCCCGTTTGGCGGGTTCCAGTGCTATTGTATGGGTGTTAGTCTGTCGATCTTGTTGTTCTTCTTCCTTTTTCTAAGAAAACAGATATGTTTTCAGCTTATTACAAAAACTTAAATGATGGTGATAAGCAATTATATAGCAACCAATTGTCGTTCAGGTTCTCTGACCTCTCTGCTGCTCCATTTGAGGAAGTTGTTCGAAGTTTAGTCTATCTTGCGAAAACATTGCCCAAGATATCTATTATCAAAATTTTTGAGTACCATGGTGACCAAAGATAAGGTCTATACAATGGAGGATTTTAAACACATTCCGTGTTACGAATATATCGTAGCAAATAAACTTCGAAATTTTTTATTACAGTACTGAAGAGAAAGATTAAATGTCGGCGCTAGTCGCCGATGTACAAGACAGCCAGGTCCTGAACAAAATTCATTATGGCTGGATTGTCGTGCAAAAGTATGGGAAAATTGTGACTGGCCATTTGAACTTGCAAAGCTGAGTAAGTGTTTTTATTGTTATTTTTTTTTCTTCAAAATAGTGAGTTTTAAAAGGATGTACAATAAATCTGATTTGTTTGCATTTCATTGTCAACATATATTATTTTCACTGTACTTGATTTTGTGTGTATTCAAATGATCCTGCTTTCAGAACTAATTTCATAAACATTGAATAGTATTTTCCATGTTTGTCTGTAATGAACAAAGCCTTTTTACTTGAGAAGGTTAAAGAAGTAAATGATTAGTTGACTTTTATATAAAAAAAGAAATCATTTTGTGTACTTAATATACAGTTTATTCTGTAAGCCTTAGTAATGCAATTAGAATTTTTATCCCTATTTAAGTGTTTAATTTAAACCAAAAGAATTTGATTCAAATAAGACAAAAAATTAAAAAGAACATGGTTTTTGTTATCCTTGCAGTACAAGTTTAGTTTTTGATGCTGATAGCAGTGCCGTCTGTTTATTGATTCTCTTATTAGAGCCTTACCCGGTAGCAGAAATTGCGCAGCACAGCAGTGAGTGCTGCAGATTTATCTTGAAGCTTGCAGATAGATTAATTAGCGATCTTACAAAAAATTTAAAACCAAAAAACAAACTACTTTTAACATTTTAAGCTTGTGTTCATAAAGTTTGCTTTTAAGCATGTTATTTCATAACTGGTTAGTAGTAGTATTAGTAACGACTCAGATAAATGCTTACCCTGCTTTCACTAAGTTACATCATAATTAATTTACAAATATTAAACTGTGCGGTATTGTCTTTACTGCACTTTCTCTTAGCTTGCAATAATTGCATGTCAATTTTAGATTTTATTCATTTATTTATAAATTGAATAATTATAACATTTATTTATTGTCTGCGTGCATCATTGTTGTATGTCAACTATTTTAAAATGCATGGTTTGCTATTTTTTTATGATTGTAAATTTGGTTCCACATCATTTGGTGCTGCAGATGAATTTTGACTTCTGAAACTTGTGCTGGCAGATCGATGCAGAAAATTCTGTTATTGAGGTGCTTTAGCTACAGTATGGCTTCTTTTGCCATACACTAGACTAAGAGAAACAAATTTAGAATGACAAAGGTTGCAAAATGGGAATCATATCAAATGATTCATCAATCATTCAAAAATTATTAAACAATTCTTCATAGTTTTTTTGACAAACAGTTTCTCCATGTGCAAAAACTTTTGCTTTGTATGTGAATGCATTTTTTAAAACCGTTTTATACAGTTATGCCCAAGAAGGTCTTTTTTTTTTTCCTATATGTGATAAAACTGAATGGTTTATGACAGAGAGATTTGGTTTTATTATTTGATCAATTCCTCTGTTACAGCTTTTCAGTGTACAAGTGCCTAAATCTAATAACAACCAAATACCATACCTTACAACTTTATTTTATATGCACACATTATTATAAAGTAATATAAAGTTTGTTGAAATGAAAGTGGAATAAGGAAAGGAGCAGTGTATTTCAAGGACTTTCAAGCATTTGTTGCAGATACTGCAAGAGAAATGCTATAACAGTGGTCGCTAACCCGTCGATCTTGAGCCCAGTTTCGGTTAAACGCGGGACAGTTTTCAAAAGAAAAAAAATCAAATGACTTTTGGATCATGAGGTGAACTTTTTTTTTCTTCAGAAAATGCTTACAATTTGTCAGTCGTCAGATTAGCTGTTAATTAAAATCTGTAACGGCATTTCACATGTGTGTTTTATTTAAAAAGCAAAACAAAACAAACTACCAGTATTTTGTCAAATTTAAAGAAATAATGCGTTAGTATCTAAGTTTTTTTTAATACGAGTTGACGGTTGTTAACACAGCAATATTTTAGAAATTTTAAAGTAGGTATTTTATAAGCATCAAAACCTGTTCTGACAGGAATTAACCTATAATTTAAAGATGGGCGCAGCCCCAACTTGTCCTATTATTAATTGTGCATGTAGCCCCGTCCTCCGAGTCGATCTTGGCGTTTGCCGAAATCGGAAAGTATATCGTCAGCTAGTTTAGGTTGCCGACCGCTGTGCTATAATATTATGTAGGAATTAATATCATTTGATGAAAATAAAAAATAAATGATTATTATTGTTTAAATTTGTTTGCAAATCTGAGTATAAAATTGAGTCACAAAATGCTCTCATGATTTATTTCAAACTGAAAAGCACTCCAGTGTAGAATCCTTACATGTAAGACAAAGCAGAGCACACCATTTGGTTTAATTCTTTTAATAAGAAAGATTGAAAATAACTTTTTGGTGAAAAGGGAAGCATTGCCAGATAATCTCTCTGAGCAAAAACATTTGCTGGTTCATTAATAATAAAATATATGTATACAATTAATGAAGATATTTGTTCTTTTATATGATGTGTGACTGATTTTTTGTTTTTTATTATGCTTGTTTCATAATCATCTGTGATTTGAAAGAATTTCTCAAAAGAACTGAAGATTTTCTCTGTTGTTTTGGCTACACATTTTAATACTGAATGGTTCGTGACAGGGAGATTTGGTTTTATTATTTGATCAATTCCTCTGTTGTAGCTTTTCAGTGTTATGCTTAGTAATTAAGAATTGCTTCTGTTTCCTGGTTCAATACTTGAGGGACCGTTCATAAATGATGTCGCGCTTTTTTCTGATATATACTTTTTTCTGAAGCGTACGAATGACAAGTTGAATTTTACTTGAACAAGTTGGACGAATACTGAGTTGTATGAATAGAGAGGCGGACGAATGGATTGGTTCCACTGTATTAACAATGAATTCCTGTAATTATAAATTTAAAAAGTTGAATTAGAAAATTATGTTGTAGAATTATGATTTATTTGAAACCGAAAAGCATGCCACTGTGTATGCTAATATAAGACAAAGCATAGCAGCACACCATTCAGTAGTTTCAAGTATCAATTACCCTTCTGAATTCCTCTATTGAGTAGCACCTCACAGCAATTTTAAAATCCAGGAAGATGTTGCTGAAAAAGTAGTTTTTCCAGTGAAAATTTGTCATTATTCGGCTACAAAGAATTTAAAAGTACTACAAAAACGATTCGTATATTTAACATAAAATCAAACTAGCAAACACATTTTCTAGATGCAACAATTTATTATTTTTAAAGGTGCAAAAATCTAGAACTTTCACTCTTTAAGGATCTGGAAGAAATAGCTATATTTAACCAAGATAAAAATTAATTTCAAAATTTCAAAATGGTTGTTCAAACAAACATGCTATCTTTAAAACATGTAACTGGCAGAACAAACCTAAAGAGAAGACATTTTTTAAGGTTAGTTAACTATGAAGAAAAAATAACAGACCACCACTCTTCAAAGATCTGCAACCTGTAAAGCAAAACTTGGAATATTTGAAATTATCTAGATCTTAAAACAGAATTCTATAATTGTAACAAATTTACCTAAAGAAGAGCATTGTCATAAAATTTTGCACTTTGCATGCCTTTCAAATCTTTCTAGTTGCTTCTTCTAATTTTTTACAAAAGAGTCACTGAAACTGGAAATGGAAGGAACATAATTTAGTCTGAATGCAGTGGTGTAGTCCTGAGAAAAAAGTTGGGGGAACCCTTATGTTAAAATGTAAAACGTTTGGGGGGGGGGGAGGACGCTTGTATTAAAACAAAGAGGTAGGGAGACACCGCCCCCTTCAACTACATCACTGTCAGGATGTTCTTCTGTAGATGGAAAGTTCATACTCATCTAGGTACCTCAATGTAACTCACCCCATTATAGATACAATTTCATCCAAGGATTGGCCAGAGAATATAAATTGCACTTCAGAGGTTAGCAGATTATTAAAACTTGTCTTGATTATTGTACATGAAAGCATATGACATCATTCTGCCTTTTATTAAATGTTGCACCAGAATTCAATATATAGTGTAAGCCACTTTATGTGATCACAGTTAATGGTATCAGTCATCATTTAATATTATCAAAATTGCCAAGTCCCGTGTGCCTGTTTGTAAATTACATTCGGAACTCACTGATCAGAAAAGGTATTTAGCTGCTCAGAGGATGGAGGCGCTTCGATTTTGCATCGATGTGTGCAGAAGAAAGATGCTGAATTTGTAATATTAGCAGAAGATCAACAATGAGTAATTCTGTTAGGACAGAAATTTACCGATTCTTATTATATTTCTCTTGTTAAGATTAAATAACTTTTCAAGAACACATTTTTATTTCAACATGTAAGGTGAAATGGTTTGCACAATCGTCAGTGCATTTATTTGTAAATGTGCAAAAGTATGGATTCTTCCAGCAATAAAATTTTATCATTTATTATTATCACTCAGTTATTGATATAAAATCATTTTTGTGTGATCACCATAAGGGAAAGTAAAAAGACTTCAAAGGATGGAAGTTAAAATAAATTTTTGCAACTCTAAAAACATGCATTTTGCAGAAATTTCGTTTGTCTGGATTAATAATTTATCTTTCCCCCGATAATAACTAGATTAGTATTAACAATAACATTATATAATATTTAAGGTGGGTACACAAGTCGAACATTCAAAAAATGATTCTTAACTATTTTCACAAAATGACAAAGGGGTAGATTCAACTGAAACGCATTCAATCAAATCCAAAATGATCGAATTTTCAACTTGAATTTGATCATTTTTAAACTGATAGAATATGAGCATTCAAGTTGTTTTCTGGACTTTGATCATAACGCGTAGGGTTGCCATCGAATGCTTTCCTCGCTCGGTGTATTGTCACAAGACCAGAACTTTAAGCTGAACCAATGAAAAAATTGAATGAGAAAGCTAAGCTATTTTAACTGTAACATTATCTGTTGGTGTTTTGTTTATTGATTTGGTTCGATCCGTTTGTTTTGCTATGCTGTTCCCTGTGTTGTGCTGATTGTTTATACAGAATGAGTAATGAAACAAATATATTAGTAGATATTATTAAAAAAAAAGCCTCGGGACCTACTAAGGGGGGAGAGGGAGATTGTAACATCAACAAGTGCCTTTGTCACTCATCATACTGTTGATTATAATATTCCTGAGATAATAAATAGTTTGTATTCTTACTGAATGGTATCTTCCTAGAGGATAATCTATACCTTTCTTTGCTCATTAAATGCGTTCAATTTTACTTTATATTTCTTCCCAGTCGTCAGCTTTTGCGAATGGCAAATAGCAATAGGCTAGGAAATAACTTTATCACATTTAGAATAATTTTATTTTTAAAAAATGTAAGCTATTAAAACATAGGCAAAGAAAAAATACGCCTGCAGACGATTTAATGACTTTATGTTTTTTCAATGACAAATTGGTATAGTTTTTCTTTTTTCTTCTCTTTTTTAGCCTGGCGTTTTGTGTGCCAGTTTTCCTTCCAGCTTATTGCATATAAATATAAATGTTTCTCTATCCAAGCGATATCGTTGCATAAAATCACGTTCGATCAAATTCAATGGATTGTTTCGGATTTCCAAATATCATGAAACTCTTTGCGTTCTGCAATCTCTGATCTGCAAATGGCCGCCATTACTGTAAGAAAATCAATCGAATCGTGAAAATGATCGAATGAAAGCAATCGTGTTGGACACATGGTTAAAAACGATCGCCGCATTTCAGTTGAATCGGGATTGCATGATTTTCATTCAATCGTTCGATTGAAAATGGCAAAAGAATCGAAAAGTGTTTAGTTGAATCAATACCTAAATTCATTACAATTAGCAGCATCATCACATATTAAGCTTTTAAATGAAGCTGTATCGGAAAAACATTTATAACACTTCAAATACTTCGTTCAGAGTATTCTCTTCATTTCCATCTGAAGATTTACAAGAGAAAAAAAGACGGTAATCCGTCTATAGACAGAATACTTTCACTCATGGAGATCACTTTAAGCGGCGTCTACTGTAGTTTAGAAAAAAAAATGCAATGCAATATTATTAATCTAAAAACAACTCACTGCAGAATATTATTATAGAAAATTCAATGTTTCTTGTTCTTTCATGACTTCAGAAATAAATTTTTTAACATTAAATTACGAAATTTGAAGATTATGAAATTATTTATAAAAATCAGTGTAATGTTCCACTTACACAACAAACAGAAAAGATTTTTTTATAACCTGATATTTTTTCTAATCACATAAACACATCCAGTCATATATATTCTTTCAAAACAAATTTAAATTCCTAATGACAAAATATATATGTTAAAAGTATAAATGATAAATGTCACACAATTAAAGAAAGCCAGAATTTTTATGTTATGTACATGTTTCTGGCTGTAGGGAATATTTTCGTTAAATTATGAAGAAGAAAAAGTTGTTTACCTATTGGCACTTGTGAATCATACACAATCAATCCAACTTTGGACCATTTTCCTATTGGATCCAGATTAACTCCCCGATTTATCAATGCCTATGAAAAAAAACAAACATAAGATGTTTCCCCTCATTTGAAGATACGAAAAAAAAATTAGAAACAAAGCTAATTTACAAAGAATTAAAACAATTGCAATGGATTTTTATATACGTGCTGAAATAGCAAATAACATACCTGCCTACATTTTGAGGAAAATATCCAGTAGATTACGATACACCGCAATTTCGCACGTATTTTTCATTGCTTTTTTTTTTTCGGGAGAAATGAGGAGTTTTAACAATCACTTAAAATATAACCACCCACAAGTTCCTTACGTGACAAGTTTCCCAGCATAACTAACAAAATAATCGGTCTTCTAAAGTTTTAATTGATTTCATAATGCCTAAAACCGTAAGTTTCTTGTGTAAATCCATTTGTCAAAGAAATTAAATAGGATAATAATGTTGTTGAAGTGATTTTTTTCCATAAAATTTCTTACTTATATGGGATTACACCAAAATGTATGAAAACCAGGAGATTTTAAATACAAAGTAGAATAGGGGAAAATCCGGGAGTCTCCTGTAAAAACCAGTAGAGTTCGCAGGTATGAAATAATACTCCCAAAATGGGAAGTAACAATTAAACAATTCAAAAGGAATCAGATTTTGTATGAAAAATGATTAACAGTCAAAATTGTTCAGAGATAAGAAGTTCTATAATAAAAGATCAATTTTGGTTTGAGGACGGGTCCACGGATTTTACATGCACGTATCCCCAAGTGCACATGGTGGGTCTTCCGCGGGTCGGGTATCGAACACTCGACCTTCCGGTTTGAAGTCGGACATCCCAACCACTAGGCTACCAAGGCCCTTTATATCTTGAGGGATTCCTACTCTTCTTTTCAAAAACAAAAAAAAAAAAAGAAAATTAAGGATTTTTCAAGGACTAAATATAAAAGGATTAAGCACCTGAAAAATACAGCAGAAGATCTTAATGCACACCCAAGGTCAGATTGCTAATCATATGCTGCAAACATGAAGCAAATGCAATTTCACTGCAAAAAATTACGAGCATCGAAGCGCGAGATCTGCAGAATTGCGCAGTTTTGAAGCAAATTCAAAATCAATGGCATTTTTGGCAATATATGATACTGGAAAAACATCTTAGCAAAAAATTGCAGAGGTAGTTGAACCAATGAGGTTTTCAATAAAAGCAAAAGGAAAATATATTTGCTAGAATAGGCTGTTGATTGCAGAAATCAAGGACTTTTAATCACTTTGAACTAAAAGTTAAGTACTTTCAAGGGCTCTTAATTTTGAAATGAAAATATAAAAAGTTTTCAAAAAGCCCTATCTTTTAACTGGGAATGAAACCTATCTTTTAACTGGAATGAAATTTTGCGAAATAAGTGTTGCTAGGATACAATATTTTGCCTTGATTTGGCTTATGGTCATTATACCTAGACTTTTGCTTTCCTCACAGAAGAACATTATAATGAGATTTACAATAAAAATTGCATTTATGAGTTATTGCAAATTTGTGCATAAATACTTTCTACTTATTCTTCTTTATTTTTTTTTTAAGTGGGTCCAGTGCCTGGTACTAACCAGAGGGAAAACTGCAACCAAACAAAACAACCGTAATATAGAATAACATCGTTAATTCGGACTTCTGTGGTTCGGAATAATCTGCAATTCGGACGGTTCAAAAATTTCCAGAAATTTTTACAATCCGATTTAGAACAGGAAAATGTTTATTTTTAATAAACAGTCCTATTTACTGTTACTTTTTAGTTTCATAACTCTTTGTAAGTCACTGATCTGATTCTATGGTTGGATGTATGTCCTGTTTGCATATTTATAGCTAAAAGTTTCAACTTAAAAAATATATATTCAAATTTCGAAATTTCAAATTTATTTGATTTTTCACAAAAATCTTTTTAAAATTCACAAAAACAAGACCCTGTCAAAAATGCTGGATCGACAACTAAAAACAATAATTCCTTCAGAAAATATGTTTCTTTGACACACAAGCAGCAAGATTTTTAAATTTTTACAAAAATCTTTTTTAAAACTCACAAAAACAAGATGCTGTTAAAAATGCTGGATGGACAACTGAAAACAATATAATTGCTTCAGAAAACAAGTTACTTTGACACACTGCACCACTTATTTGAGCTAAATCCCTCCTCCTTGTTTTTAGAGTATTTGTCCTAATAGTGACAGGTCTTAGCACTTCATTTGCTTCTAGCAGTTCAACCAACTGTAACAAAAGTTTTAGAATCAGTAAAGATGCATTAACATTAACACAATAAGATGATTACAGGAAATACACATAAAAAATGCACTAAATACCTCTGATGGTGAGAACAACTCCATCAGCTTGCCCATCAAAAATTCATTGTAAGAATAGTATGTGCATAGATCTTGTTTCAGTTGATCTAAATATTCTATCCTCGTTCTGGAACAGAGAGACAAAAATGTTGAACACAGAAATAAAATAATTTTCTGTTCAAATAGTGGGGGGGGGGGGGGGGGGTAATAGTGTTGCAACAAAAAAACATAAATCACAAAATTTTGCAATGTGTATTTTAAAGCTTTAAATTTGACACCGACTATGTACTGCCCGGGAATACACAAACCAGTAAACATACCAAACACGATGGCCAAGTTGATCATTTGTATATACGAAATGAATATGTTGCAATGCTGCATATATGACATATATGTTGCAGGTACATATGTCCAGGGACTAGAGCATAAAAGGGTGCCAACTTTAAAATAGGGATTAATTAAAAGATGAGCTGGTGGGGCTCTAAAAAATTCCTTAATGAAGAAACCTAAATGTCTGTGCACATTCCAGCAGTTGTAAAGCTGACATTAAAAAAGTGGAAATAATATAAATTAGAGATTGCAGCATTAAGAATCTCCCACATTTTGAGGGAATTTAAAAAAATTAAAAATCTCTTTAGAGAAAAAACCAAATCTCTTTCCGAAACTATATTTAAAAATAATATATGGATTTAAAAAATTTTATCATGAAGATTGCAGCTGTTGCTGAGAACACTTATTACGTAACATAACTCTTATGAATATAATGAATTTTGAAATCAAAAGTTAAAAAAAAAAAAAATCAAACTTTGCTAGGAGAAATAAACCTAGACAGTGAATAATTTAACAGTGAATTTTATGAGGTAGGTTGCAGATCTCACTGTCTAAACTTTTACGTAACATAACTTTTGTATTAAGTAATGAATATAATGAATTTTGAAATAAAATTTTTAAAAAATTCAAAGTGTTTAGAAACTTGGACAGTGAATAACAGAAAGAGGAAAAGACATAAAATATAAATAAAATATTACATAAATGAATTAAAATATTAAGTAAAAAACTGAAGCAGCTAAAAAGCAAACGGTGGTCACTAAAGTGCATTCCCCTCCCTATTTGGTGGGGTTGGAGAGCCGCACCGAGTTTCTGCTGCAAATTAGTTGTATTTCTAGCAACTATAATCTGAAAATATTAAATTTAAAAAGAAAATAAATAAACAAGTGTTACCATTAGCACTTAAAAGACACACTAGGGCCATAAATCTCGACTTACCTGCCTTCTTCACGATGATTGTTAAAATCAGCCAGGGAAAAAATTCGTCTTTAATTCTCTGACTTACAATTATCAAGTCTGCAGAAGAAACACTTGAAAGAATTAATTAAACTAAACAGTATGATGAAAGACATACTAAGAAAGATTTTCAACATTAGTAGTATTTTAATACAGAACATCAAATAGTTTAATTAAAAGTAAAAGCTTAGTTACAACACTATGATAATGTATTTTAATATTTAGATTTTCATATAATAAAGCAGGGTTCCCACTCTCATCTCTAAGTCAAATTTAAGGCCTTTTTAGGGCCTTTTCAAGGCCACGTGTAACTTTTCTAGGGCCACATTACATATAACATTTAGAATGACTTTTCTTTGAAGAAATAAGAATGATGTCATGTGAATATAGTCAAATGTTCAACACTGAAATTAACTTTAAAAAAAAATAAGAACAATTCTGGAAATGACATTAAAACTTTACTATCACAACTAAGGAACTATTAATTTTTCCTCCAATGGATTTCAATGTATATTTAATGCATCTTCATGCACAATCAATTAATTGTTATGAATAAATGCTTTCCTCAGAATGATGAAGCAGCAACATGAACATCTCACTGAATTAAATCTTTTACAAAAGTCAACTTTTTCAAATTTTATCTTAAATTTAAAGATTTATTCCTTTAATAGCTATATTTCCTTCTAGTTATAAATATTATGCTTCGATAATTTTTCAATCTATAAACCACAACCAGATTTTATTTTGCCTCCAACAACATTTCTCAGCACATAATCTGCAGTGCCGCAGTGTATTATTCAAATAATATATGTCTTATGATTATGCCTTTTATACATATAAATCCATGCAACTAAAAATTTTGAAAGAGTAAAAACAACATAGTATATTACGCAAATTTTGCAAAAGATTTTGAGGCTGCAACGAACCCCTTTTTCAATGCAGAAGTGCATTTCTAGGTAAAAGCATCCAACTGAAGATGTATCCATTTATTGCCTTAAATCATACTTTATCTGCTCAGAAGTATGACTTAAAATAAATGTCTCTTTCTTCATTAAAACAAGCTTTTAAACCATTATGAAGAAAGCAATAGCAATGTCTTAAATCAATGTCTTTTCTGAAGGCAGATTATTTAAAAAATAATTTAAGCATTGCATTTTAATAAGGCTACAATAATGAATACTAATAATTATCAACATGATCGTCCAAAGTTTGGGTTGAGTTAAAGATAAGGGAAAAAATGCCGACTGTAGGTATGTTTCTTCCCATTCTTTTTTATTTTCCTTATAACGTAGATTTTTCAAGCAATTTCATGGTATCCTTGATTTCTCTGTGACCATTTAGCTTCTGAGATAATTTGTAAAATTCCAGAACGATTGTAACATCAAATGGAAATTCACTTAGAATAAAAAATCTATACAAGTTTGCCACTGTGCAGATGTAAAAATATACATATGTATATATATATCAATACATGTAGATTTTCATCCCATTTACCAGTTTTGAAAAATCCATGTCATGAATGAATCATTAGTGTTCCATGACTATGACTTCTGAGTTGGAAAAGGAAGAGGAAATAAATTTAAGGTCTCACAAATAAAAATTAGGGCCTTTTGAGAGTTTTTGGAGGAAAATAAGGCCTTTTAGGGGCCCTTAAATCAATTTCTAAATTTAAGGCCTTTTTAGGGACTTTTTAAGGCCGTGGGAACCTTGTAAAGGAATGGTGTTTATTTTTTTCAAATCATGGGAGAAAAAAATGGTGTTAATTATATAACATTTAGGCTTAGTAGAACTAGTTTTGATGTCACGGTACGCCATCACCCATTATTGCTCCAAACCTAACTTAGCAAAGAAAAAAAAACTTTAAAAAGAAGAATAGTTATGCCTACCAATGCATTTAAAGTTTTGGTGTAAAATTGAACAGTAAAACTTTAAAGCAGATCAATGACATAATGTATAGTTTCCCCCCTTTTTTTATTTTTAACAAATTTTCATAACATTTTCGCCTTGGGGAGTAAAGGGGTGGGTTTTAATTCATGCACATTTTACAAAAATAAATAAAGATGTTAATATCAACATCTTATTAAACAATTGCTAAGCATTGGTTTTTGTAATAATTTTAAATCAGTAATCATTCATAAAGTTTTATTTAAGAACAATAATAGTTTAAATATATTTTCTTGAAGAAATTAATGCAGGAATTTAAAACTTTTAGACTGATGGCACCAGTTAGACTAATGGAATATGGGTTTAGGTACTTCAGCCATACCATAATGCTCAATCAACTAATTTCTGACTTTGAAGTATAAAAATAGCACTCTACATTTAATAGCCCCCACATAATTTAAAACTAATGACATTAGTGTATTTCCCTCTTGGATTGCTAAATTTTATTTCAAATTTTGAAGAACCTTCAGCTATATTAAGTTCTAACTCTATTAGCACCTTACTCAGTTTGTTAGGAAGTACATTGAAGCGAATTTACAGAAAAGAAAGAAAGAAAGAAGAAGAAAAAAAAACACCACTATTTATAGGAATCAGAAAAAAAGAGAAAGAAAATTCAAATAATTGTGCAATCAACATGTAAAAGGATATTCTCTTTTTCTAATTCCTGTCCACTGGAAAGGGTAAAAACTTCATTCTGTGCAATGTTGGTTTGGGACTCTGCCTCTTCCAACTGTCTGGAATTAAAGGGAATAATTTAAAGTAGTACTCTACATAATGGCACAGAACATTTTATTTTGTGAGTTATTTTTATTTCTAGTTAATATATATATGTATTCAAAGTGATTTTTAAATATATATATATAAAGCATTGTTTCCTTTTTTTTTTTTTTTTTTTGAATACTTTTAAGATTAAAATTGCAAGTTGTTTTAAAATTACAATAACAGAGTTTTAAAACACATAATAAATAATGAAGTTTGAAATTCAGTTAATACTGAAATAAAGTTTTATAAATGTCTTTAAAAAAATTTTTTCTTATTCATTCAAATTAATTTTAATGTTTACCAAAAAATAACGTAAAATAAAACAGATTGTTGTGAGGAAACTTACTTGCCCTTAACTTCTTTCTTTTGCAATTTCTTGGAAGCCTTTTCAATCAGTAACAGCTGAAAAATTATTTAGTTTATAAAACTATTTTGTTTAACTCAACATGGGACAGAAACAAATATTAATCATGAATACTAAATTAATTCCTTAATATAGTATTAGAAATAAAATTGAAATATTAAAGGAAATATTTCTTACATGCAGGTTAGGGATCAATCATAAATGATGTCAGCCTTTGAGGGGGCAGGGGGTTCCTGAAGTGTGCTTATGCAACATAGCATGGCACGTGACAAAGGGGGAGGGGGAATGTTGAAGAGTGACATTTTGTGACAAATGGGGGGAGTGGGCTCAAATATATGGGAAAAGCATGATATCATTTATGGACAATCTCTTATTGCCTGTTTAACCTTTATTTCTCTCAAAGGAGGAGGATTATCAAATCATACCAAATGTACGTTTTTGTTGTTGTTCTTTGATTGCACATCGATAACTTCTTACTGAATGAACCATTTTTTTTATTCTTTTAAAATTGATCAAGGGTAGTCTCCCATAGGTCTCATGACCCTATTCCAGAATTAGAAAAAAAGTTGTCGGTGGAAATACAGTAATTTTGTTTGTTTCTACATCCATATCCAGTCTAAATGAACCAATTTTAATTTATTTTCTTTAAAACTGTTAAAGGGTTGTATAACTTGAGTATCGCACATCAATTTGACTACATTTGCTTGTTAGAAAGAATGTTTTGGGTGAAATATAAGTTTTTTTTAATTGGAATTGGCTTGATATTTCTTTGTTGAGTAAATTATTAATATATAGAAAACTTATTGTTAAAAAAGAGTTTGTAGCCATTAAGCAGTAATATTAAAAGCAATAAAAATAAGAGTTTTGAGTGAAGGCTTCTCTGAAAGAAAATTTGATTCTATCACAGTTAGTAAGTAAAATTAGACTTTTTAAAATAAACTTCAAAATGAAAATTATCATCCTATACATTATTAGTTTTTAGTAGGGATGTAACGAATATTCGGCCACTATTCGGTATTCGGGACATTTGGCCGAATACTCAATTCCTGACACTAGCCGAATATTCGGCCTGGCCGAATACTTGGTAAGATGAAATTCGGCCTGGCCGAATATTGTTGGACTATTCGGCCGAATAGTTCTGCTACAGTAGAAATGTAAAAAAATAAAGAAATTAGTAGATTTAAACATTTAAAACTGTATTATAGTTATTGCAAAAGAACACATTGAGGGTGTATAGTTTTAATAAATAAAAATAAGTTAGTAAAAGCTACTTTTTTAAACATTGTTTTTAGATTTGATTGAACAAAAATAGATTTTAAAGTTGTAATATCGTATTTTATACTTGATGCTTGCTTCCAAATGCTGGCAATAGTTAATTGTGATTGAGACTTTTATTTTGTTATTATTAACAAAATGGAAGACTTTGTTTTGGGAGACTGATTTATTTTGAATATTTGGTAAAAGAGGAATGTGCCTTGAATGTATCATGAATATTAAGATAGCATAAGTTCTTGGGGTTTCAGAAAGTAAAAGTATATTCCAGTTTACTTCAATAGATCTTTTTAAAATAGGTATGTAAAAAAGAACTCCATAAACTAAAAATTCTTTTATAACTTTTAAAATACCTTCATAAAACTATTTTGAGGAAGGTAAAGAGTTCACTGAGCAATAGTATTTCTTTAACCCTTTACATTCGAGGCCTTTTTCGCTTGCGCAAGCCAGCAACTCTAGACGATTTCGACCAAATTCGACAAACACTTTACAAGTGTTTTAAAAACATTTATAAACAAACAAACGTTTACAAATAATAAAATTTCACCAGTTTATTCATTCGCAGCAAACTTTGATAAATATTACACTATGTCATTAATTAATCGGCGCCGCTTAATCTGAATTAAATAATTAGTAAAATAATGATAATAATGCTTACATTAAAACTTCTCATTTCTATTCCACTTGTTGGTGAAATTCTCAGTTTTATTGCATTCAAAATAATACAGAAAACACATTAATTTAAGATAGTTTTAGAATCTTAGCAAACAGAATTAAATCATACATCGTAAATTTATGTATGGAATTGGCCTTTGTGAATACTTTTAAATTTGACAAATTATTTCTATTTCAATGATTTTCTAGAAATTTTAATATTCAGCCGCCGAATATTCGGTATTCGGCCTAAGACATTGGTTGAATATTCGGCTTCGGCCTAGGAGGAACTGCCAAATATTCGGTGTTCGGCCTGGAAGAAACGGCCGAATATTCGGTATTCGGCCAAATCACTATTCGTTACATCCCTAGTTTTTAGTGCCTGTCATTAAAAATGGGTGTGCCATTTGATTTTTTTCCTTTTTATTTTAAAATAGTGCGTTCATATAAAAAAAAAATTTTCCAGAAAAAAGAGTAAAAAAGTTTTTTTTTTGGTGTGTAGGGGGGGGGGGGGGGGAAGTGACTTTAAAACAAAAAATTGCACTAAAAAGTAATTCATTCTTTAAACAGCATCAATACGACTTACACAATTATGATAGATAAAATCTTTTGTAATCATGAATCAATTACAATGGCCTAGAGTTTGCAACAGCTTCAATATAAAGTAACACATGGTGTAAAGGTAATTAGATTGTCCTTTTGTACCAGCATCCAAAAATTATGTTTAAAAGTCATATTGATGTTGTTAAAAGAATAACTTTTTTTTTTACTTTTTAGCGCAACTTTTAACTCTTGAGAACTTGTGCCACGAAGAAAAAAAAGTTATATTTTATTCAATTTCATAGGCAAAGGTGCTGATCTGTCTAGATTCTCCTCTTTTTTTGCTCCAGATGTGTTTCAAACTCATTAAGTCTCTGTCCGACTGTCGATAAGAGTGTTTGCTGGTTGGAATAAGTCAAATGTAAGTTTTTCTCAACGTGGGAGTTCTGGGCCTGTGTTCTGGTTCTATCGAGTCGCCCGATTCCCCGAGAAGTAGATGGCGCAACTAGGGATGTACCGATTAGCACTTTGGCCGAGTACTCGGCCATTTACTACTCGGCCGAGTAGCCGAGTACCGAGTAGCTGTGAATAAAAAAAAGAGTATTGATGTGCACATGAAGAATTTTGTATATATTGAAATGAAAACATACATTTTAACTACATAATATATATAAACTAATGAAAGAAATTGAATGTAAGAATTCCAAAGTAGAATTCTTTAAACCTCTTTAGAAAAATCAGTTTATCAAAAATGATTATTGGTTGCAGTAAAAATTCATTCAGTAATGTAAAATGCCTCATAATCTTCTCCCCCCTCCCTCCCCGCACCCAAGGAAAAAAGTCTATATTGACACTGTATATTTTTATTTACTTTCTTTTCATTTTTTAATTAATAATAAAGTGTTAGTTAATAATAAAGTGATATTTTTTATATGTAATTCTATTTTAAAAACATAAGATACAAAATTATTATGGTGTATTTTTACACCATAATTTACGACATATTGAATTTGATAGAATTTTGTGTATTTCCTTTTTTTTGCTGATAATTTCTTTACTTTAAAGTCTTTTTTTTTTCCACTTTTACAATTGGAGCTTTTATGTAGCTAGATTTTGATTTCCATTTAGAATGGTATATATATATATATATTTTCAGCAACCCAAAGAGAAATCATATTTAATGCAAATAAGTTACCACAAATTAATCCATTTAAAAGGTTTAGATGAAATGACAATCTTTTCTTCATCAGGCATCCAAAAAGATTGCCAGGGCATAACATACGAGTTTCTGACATGTTTCACTGATTTGTTAAATCAAACATGTTGGACGCTACTCGTACAGCTTAAAAAGTGTCAAACAAAATATATAGAAAGTGGAAAAAATAGTCTAATTAGCATATGAACCTTAGCAATATATAAGCTGTGTAAAAATATTTTATATACTTCATAATGTTTTTTTAATTATTGCATATTACATATTTATATTTGCATGTTATTGTACTAACCAGTTACAAATTTATCTACTATTAGTAAACTTTTAAAAAATGACGAAATTTTTACAACTACTCGGTTAATGGCCGAGTACTCGGCTGGAATTTTGCCGAGTACCGAGTATATACCGAGTACTAGGTACATCCCTAGGTGCAGCAGTAGGAAAGGGAAATCTTTCGGCGGTTTCCCCGATCGACTCGATTTGTGCTGTTCTGCTCTTCTCGCCCCCAGTCCGCGTCTTCGGCAGAAGAAGTTTTCTCGCCGTTTTCGTCTTTCCGTCCTCGATAGCTCGGAGCAGTCGAGTGGCTACATTTACAATGGCGTCTCCTCTTGCAATGGACGCTTTGAGACAGTATGTTATGCAGTAGTATTCACTTCAAAACCAGAGAGCTTTTCCAGCTATTTTTGTGCAATATTTTCGGCTTCCGAAAGATCTTGTAATTATGCTAGAGGAGTTGGACGTGGATTTGCGGCCACATTAGAGTGCAAGGACGGCCCTCACAACAGAAAGGAAGGTAAGATATGCAGCCTAAAACTTAACATATTAACTACCAGTTAAGTTGACATGTACTAATGCATGTGCTTCCCATTTATATTGTATAAAAATATTCATGGGCGATAACCGCGATAAATTTTTTTTTCTGAACTTAATATGAAATTTTCGGAAAAGGTATACATTACGAATTTAAAATAAAAATTATGTAGTTAGGTGACTATTTAAGGTAGCATGTGTTAAAATACCTATGTAACTTTTAAAACAATTCAAATATTTATAGGATACAAATAGATTAACGCACGGCACGACATTATTTTCAGCGAAGCAAGTGTTCGATGCTAGCATGCTTCCAAAATACAAGTTTTTACTTATACCTTGTAGAAATTAAGAAAATTCAAATCTTAAGATCAGTTTCATCATCTGCATTTATCCATTTTGCTTTTGCATGCTAGATACATATATATTTTGAAGGAATCAAAATAGTCCAAAATGACTTGACATTTATAAGATAAATGAAAAGTTTCAGTTTGTGCAAGCTATTTACTTTTTCTTTGTACAAGCATTTCAATTACAACATAGAAGTCATTAACCTTAGTTATAAAGTACTTTGAATGATCTATTTTAACTGTAAACAAATGTCAACTCTACTTCATTAATAATTATGCATTGCTTGATATGAAATGATGTAAAACTTATGTTATGTTGAGTATTGAATATAAATGCATTGTTATTAATATTGGAAAAACACAATTTCAGGTGCTATGTGCCTTACGGTTTTTTGCTACAGGCTCATATCAGATGTGCATAGCAAATGAATATTCATTGAGGCTTGCAAGATCCTCTGTAAGCAAAGCAATTGCCCAAGTATGTTTGGCAATCGAACGGATATTGCTTCGAAAATGGATAAAGTACCCTCTGATACAAGGTATGGTTCTCTTTTTCACTCTTTTCTGTCATGGCTAATGATATATTAATTAGTTTACATTAAGAAATGCAATGATGTTGAGTTCAAGTTTCCATTGAAAATCACATACTGGTGTTTTGGAGTTATTCCTTTCTGCAGTGCAAGAAGAAGAAGCTATACAAGAATGGAATTTTGAAAAACCGATTTTGTATCTCTAAAACACATGTGCAATTTTTAGAGAATATTTGCTCCTTAGAATATTGTATTTCTATACGTATGCTTACAAAAGCAAAATTAATCATTTATAATTAATATGATTCACCTTTTTCAATTCACTAACAATTACGTCAAATTGGTTCTTGATACTTTGTCTCCCCAAATAGAACATTACAAAAGATGAAGACGGATTTTTATCAGCTTGCTGGAATGCCAGGTGTTGTCGGTGCTATAGACTGCACACACATTGAAATTGTCAGACCCTGGACTACAGACACGGACCATCCAGAGCATATATTAGTAAACAGACATAAATCTCATTCCATCAATGTACAGATGGTAAGAATATTGATCTTGATAATAATGGAATAGCTACAATAAATAATTCCAATAAAATATAAATAGTACAAGTAAAGTAAATATAAAAAATATATTCCTAAAGTTTGCAATAAGATGTTCGACATAATCGAAAATATTGGAATGCTTTCAAAAGTTATATGTTAAGGTCATACATTTTTGCTAAAAATACTATTGCTGTAAAGACAGATTAACAGTAATTTTACAGACTTTTAATAATTGCATCTTGTGAAAGCTTCAAATTTGGAAGTGCTTAACTAAGCTATTGTTTTAAACATAGCTGAAACAGTTCTAAAATATTTGAAAATACTTTTCAGGTCTGTGATGCAAATTTAATCATTTTGAATTGCAACGCCAAATTTCCTGGCTCCTCTCATGATTCTTTTATTCGGAGGAATTGCGCCTTCAAGAGAAAAATACAAGAACTGGCTGCAACAGAGAGTAATATTTGGTTGCTAGGTAATTTGTAGTAATTCATAGTACAACTATTTTAGTTATTGATGTTAATTTTAGAGCTTGGCATATTTTACAATTATACATTTGAGGGCTACAAATGTGCAGCTAGACATATGCAAGAGTAATATTGTGTATTTTGTCTTTGTAGGTGACAGTAGATATGCCCCAGAGCCGTGGCTCATGACTCCTATTAGTGAACCTACAAATCGTGGTGAAGAAGTGAATAATAGGAAGCATAGAAAGACTATTGAAAGATGCTTCGGAGTCCTTAAGTCCCGATTTAGGTTAGCTTTGTGAACAATGAAACTTACTTTTTAATATGAACCTTTGTATTTTCCTTAATGCTGTGTAAAAATCAAATTTCATACTCAACATATTTTATTTCGAATAGCAAGAATTCAAGGGTTGGACCCACAAGGGCAAAAAAATATCTTGGTCAACAAAATGCCTCCCATTTATGATGAATTACAATTACATTACAATGCCATTCAAACCGGGACTGAATATTTTTTTTTTTTTTTGCAACGACTTGTATTTTGTTGTATCTATATTTGCTGCAATGAGATTTCTATTATTTCATAACCAGTTCATACCATTCCACATCTCTAATTTAATATTTTTTAATGATAAAAATACTATATCCTGATTAATAAATATTAACAATATCTTGATCTAGGTGCCTTTTAAAGGAAAGGGTGCTGCATTATCACCCTGTTGTAGCAGCAAGAAATCTTGAATGCTTGTGCCATGTTGCACAACAACATGTGCAAACACTACAATGCTGCAGATCCAGAGTTGTGCAGCGAAACTGAACTTGCTGCTGCTGATGACGATGATGAACATGATAGGCTGGCTCCAGCGAATGCAAGAGAAGTCCGGCAAAGAATTGTAAACATGCTTATATAACTACCTAGCCCTTATAATCAAATATAATTTATTTTATATATATATATATATATTTTTTTTTTCAAGAAAATAAATATTTTGTCAATGTACTTCTGTTTACTGCTACATAATAGCAAAATTTCAAATCTCCAAGTGTTATCAAAAGTTCATTGATTTTAAGTTTTGGACGTATGTTTCTTTCTTTTTCCTCGCTAGCGGTAAAACAGGCAATTTACCAAAATGAAAAATTGTACATTATTTCAGCTAATTTTTTATACACAGACCTCAAAGTAAAACTGGAAGACATTTATTTATTAACTGTAAAGAGTTTTGTACATTTTAACCTGAAAATGGAAACGACCGATATTCCTTGATTCAAAAGTTTGTATTTATATTGCTCATAATAACGTTCTATAGCTTTCTCGCACTACGAGAAAATTTTTTTAACAATGGTTTTTTGTGAATACATAATTCTACTCATATGCTTCACTGCCCTATTAATAATTCAAGAAGAACAAATAAAAGCAATTCTTTGAGATCGTGGAAGCAGGGTTCGAAATTAGAATGCAAACGTTAGGTGTCATTGGCACCTAGCTGTTTTGTTTTAGTTGCCAAAAACGTCCTGCTAGTTGTAATTTTAAAATCATTCTTTTGAGAAGGTGGTAATCTTACTTAAGTTAGACTAAATACAAACGTTTATTTTAACCAGTGGCTAATAGACAAAATATGAGTTAATTGGCACAACTATTTTTTCAAGTGTTATTTAAATCTAGTGTTACTTACAAAATTTCATTTGTTAGTAAAAATTCACGATTCAAAAATTTGAAAGTCAAGAAGTTACTATAGTCATCCTAGGTACTGTAAAAACTCAAAATGCAGAAGATTAGATGAAATATGTATATAAAAATATAATTGTTTAAAGTTATAATAGACTTCGTGGAAAATTGTGATTGTCAAACTAAAAGTCTTATGAAAGGTTAGGCGTCAAAAGTGACGACTGGGTATGAAATCGCGGTCGTCAAATTGGAGTTCTCAGTTGTACAATACGACTAACGACCGCTAATTTCGAACCCTGCTTGGAAGGGGTTCGCAAGGAAAAAAAGGCTGGGAACCACTGGTTTAGTTCATCATTCACCAGTGCCTGTTTCCATACCAAAACAAATAAATACAATGCAGACAGTTTTATGCTGAATACATACTGCTTATATCATTTTTAAAAAATAAGTAAAAATGAGTTGAACTATGACTCTACGAAGGTATGACATAAAAGATTAATTTTGAGCTCAGTCTTTAAAACTTAAATTATATCAAGTTAAGAATGTTTCCGTTTTCAAAAAGTTCACCTTATTCTGAAGAAAATTCTTTATTACAAGTGGTTCAATGCCAATTTTTAAAATTTAAGTGTCATTTCCCTTTTTTCATGGAATTCACCCTATATTTATGTGTTAAAATCCCATTCGATTTCTAATGAATAATTTTTGTTAATACTGCGTACTGTAAACCAATCAGCTTAATAATAACAGCTGGTAATTTTTCAGAAGGAGTAGGTTAAGTTATACTTGGTAGTAATTAATTTCACATCGACTCCACATATAAGTGAACCATTCAAAAGGGCAGGAAAAATTAGGTGCACTGTAGGAGGGGAAAATATAAAGCAAAATACACTCATGTAATGATTTGATAGTCGAAAGTATTCAGTCTATAGATGGAATACTTAGAACTAAAGTATTTTAATATAGATTTAAATGTGTTATAATTTTTTTCCGATACAGCTTCATTTGAAAGCTAAATGTGATGATGTTGCTAATTAAAAAAAATTAAATAATTTTGTTAATATACCTAAGAATGATTTTCAGAATGTTTGACCTAAGTTCTCAACTTATATATTAAAGTTTGTTATTGCTAATACAGTAAAACTCCGTTATACCGTGCCTTAGTATACGGCGGAATCGGATATACTGCGGTCAGTATTATGTCCCCCGACTTTTAAACTGCCCTTTATTATACCATTTTAAGATGATTCCTGACTTACCATTGTAAATAAAGCCAGCCATCAGATTCAGAAGTCAAGTTATGCACATTTAACTACTTTTATAGCGTTATCAACCTTTGTATTCCAGATTCTTTAACATTCTTGAAAAGTAAACATATTTTCAAGCGTATGCAGGTCTAAAACATTGTTTTCTTAAAACTTCTACCCCTTCTCTTGTTGATAACATAAAGATACTTTTATTAGGCTCCCTATTTCTCGGAATTCAGTTGGTTTATAACCTATCGTGCGATATACTTTTCTCCATCAGACCCCTACCTGTTAGTCGAGGCCTCAGGATTACTTGCGCACAGAGCTGGTTTGCCCGATAGACTGATTGCGCAGTTGAGATGTGTGCTTCTTGCACAGCAATTACAGTGAATAAAATGGCAACAAAGAAGAAAAGAAAAATTATAAAAGTACAAGTAATTGATAAAGTTAAAAATGTACAAAAGTGAGTATTATTTCGTGAATGTGGTTCACAATAGTTTAGTATGTCACGATAGTATGCACGCGGTCATGTTATAACGCAGGTGCCAAACACATCCCCCGACACTCGCGTTTTAACAGGATTTCACTGTATTAATCTAGGTATCATTGGGGGGGGGGGGGGGGAGATAATTAATACATGCAATGTAATCAAAATTGCTAGGAAATGCATGCTTTTGGAGTTACAAAAATTTTTTAAGTTTCGTCCTTTGAAATCTTTATACTTTCACCCATGGTCAAAAGTTTGTTTTCATAAATCGGAAGGAAAATGCAATATGGGGGTCAAGTTGGTTATTGTGGTTGGGAAGTCTTATCTTATTGATGCTTTTGGAATCTTTTTAAAATAAAATTAATTTATTATCTGTATTCCCTTTAAAAATAAAATATAAATGAATTTTTACGAATTTTAAACAACCATGTTTAACAATAATTATTAGACAGTTACTTACTCATTAATAGCATGTTAAAAATATTTTTGTTCCCAATTAAATAATAAACAGGTGTTAAAAGTTTTTCCAATTTCCTGAAAAACATTGTTTGACACATATACCATTACTCACATACATTCTTCAATTTATATTGAAGCACTTAAATACCATGGAAAAAGTTATACCAAAAGTATTGTAGTGAAACAAAATTCTCATTCTACAAATGTGCTATATCACCTGAAATCAATTTCTTCTAACTTTTGAATAAGTCATTCTTTTTTTTTAAACTTATTCTTCTCATTGTAAAAATTAATTTTATTGAAGTTGACAATGTATCTATCCATAGAAATTATTTCTTTTTTTTACTCATGATGCGTAAAAACATACAACTCATAAATTATTTTTATAATTTATTATATATTCTATCTAATGAAGCAATTATTATTCCAGAAAAATTTGTTATTGATCTATTGATCCCATCTGCCGCTGACGATAGGCTTTGGCCAACACTGCCAAGGGTATTAGCCAAATTGTCAACGGACGAGATGAGATCATCAACTGTTTTACAGATTTTGTCTGTGTTATTGTTCTGCTGCTCTTGCAAGTGGTTAAGAGCTTGCAGCGGAGGTGCATCCAATCTCCTCCATTTAGAGGCAGAGCCAGAGGAGCCGGGCTGGCTTAATGGCCGTTTCGGTGTTTCTTCCAATATAATCTATAAAACAAAAAAGAAGGGAAGACATAAGCCTACAATGAAAACACATTGAAATTCTTAATAAACCATTAAAAACTATGTTGTATGAATGCAGAATTCAGAACTTAACAGAATAAGCCAGCCATCACTGTCATACATGGAAATCTTGTATGATTGTAACAAGAAAACGCAATTGAAGCGGAAAAGAAAAGAAGCAATTTTATGGCTTGTGATTTAAATACTATTTAGCAAGAGTAGTGACAAAGCTAAAAGTATCCATCTTATGCAAAGCATAAAAGTAATTTTACTTTGAAGGAGAGAGAAGAAAGGTGAAATTTAAACTTCAAAGCGAAGAAACAATTTCTTTGGCGCAGTTACACTACGTGCGATTTTCCTCTTTTTGCAAAGAACGAACCGAATTTCAGTCTAACCGAGAGTCTCTCCTCCACACAAGAAAAACAGAAGGCGAGTATCAAGTCCCAATTTACCTCTATAACACGAAAAAACAAAAAGGGTAGAAAAACTTGGAATAATTAGTGTGTACTTACCAGAAAAACACTAAACATGCAAGCAGTAGAATTAAATTTTTTAATTTAGTAGAAAACTCCAACTTGCATTGTTTAAAAAAATGCTCTTCAATCTCCTTCAGAGTTGTTAGATGCAAGGAGCACTTTTATAACTCGTGCCTTTACAACTAAATGACGACTGTCTTGTAACATATGTGTACAGGGTACTCGGCAAAATTGTAGCCGAGTACTCAGCCATTACCGAGTAGCTGTAAAAATGTCATAATTTTTTTTGAAGATTACTAATAGAAGATAAATTTATAACTCATTAGTTCAATAATAAGCAAATATAAATAATGGTGTAAAACACAAGTTTTTATACATTTTCTGGAAACTGGCAATTTTTTTTTTCATGATAAATATCTTTTAAAATCTTCTTTTATTCACAATTACTCGGTATTCGGTACTCGGCTGAGTAGTAAATTGTCGAATACTCAGTAACCCGTACTTTTAGTATATACAAAATATTCACAACTCGCTACATTTTATAACCATGTATCGTACCTCGAATATTTTAATCAGAACATATTTTAGAGAATGAGCATACTTTCTTGAAGTTAAAATTCGGTGAATAAATAATCAAACATCATTAATACAAACTGAAAAACAATTATTCACGTAAAGAAAGCACAAATGAGCCTAAGATTTACCAACAAACCAATGAGATAAAGTTGGTAAATCTTAGGCTATAAAAGCCGTGTTTTTGTTGTTTTGTTTGCTTCATTTGGATATTTTTGCATCTAGAAGCTCCATTACTGCATTAAAAAAGGGATTCCAAGCAATCCCAAAACATATGTCTGCATCTTAATGCTCATCTGTTTTCTTTACATGAATAATTGTTTTTAAGTTTTACTAGTGCACAATGTTCAGTTATTTTATCATTAATACAGTTGAACCTTTTTATTTTGCACCCGTCGGTCTTGAAAACCTCCCTATCTCTAAATTTTATATTTTCCCTGCATTTACATCCTAAATTCAATGAATTTTCTATGTTTATCTCGAACCCTTCCCCCCCCCCCCCCCCCCCACACAAACCTCTACATCTCAAATTCTGGTTTCGCTTTCATTTTCAAATTCAAAGCTGAGTGACCTTTCAGCAGCAAACAAAAATGATGCGGAAATCCTAGAAAACTTAAAAGGTGATTCGGAATAAGAGGAAAATAAAGATGCCCTAAAAGTCACTGTAAAAAGAAGCAGAGAAGGCTATTAAAACATTAACCCATTTCCGGCCAAGCATAGAAATTTTATAAAATGTATTATTATTTTTATTAAAATATGCTTAAATTGCATCCATTAAGACACAAATAAAGTTTCATGCATTAAAAATAATATTTTATTTGCGATATGAAATGGTGTGTATATGCACCATTGACCGAATCAATGAACAAAAAGTTGAAACTGGAAATGGAATTTCGAGGACCATGTTAATTGTATTATAATGAAATATTATACTTTTTATGAAAACTTTAAAAACATTTTGAATGCAAATGTACTCGGCATTTGAGGCACAGATAAATTATGTGGTTTTACACACCTTACATGGTCTACAGGCTTTTTCTTCAGGTTTACTTATGGTATGGCCGACTATCAGTCCGTATTTCTTTCGGTAGAGTTGCGGATGATGGACGCCCTTTATTAGGATGAGTCATTTGTAGTTTATTTTCATCAGATAGATTGTTCTTGCATTCAGATTTTAATAGGGCAATTGCTACATTAGATCTGGTCTATGAGTGAACTTTGTGTGTTAGTAGAAATTCTATACAGATTCCATGAATCATAGGCGTAACCAGGGGGGGTTTTGGGGGTTCAAACCCCCCCCTTTGGGTATTGACTTATTGAGGCACATTTAAGCTCACAAAATTTCTGGCTACGGCCTTGCAAAGCACATTTTTTTTTTCCCTAAGAAAATTAAACACATATGCATATGATTTTATTTCCTCTTTCTCTGAAGGGTTATGATCATGACCAAAGTATGCAGCTCATAATAAAGAGGACTTTTCATCTGGCTATAATCAACCCCCTTATCACCTTGGGGGGGGGGGGGGGTTACAGCAAAAGGTGGCTTCAATCACCGTACAACACACACACAAACAGAGATCCTTTCAATCACTCCAGATGGTTTTCTTTCCTTCTTGATGTCTTTTTTACCCAAAGGCAGCAATTTAGGTATACAATCGCACAAGTAATAAGTTTCGTGGGAAATATTCTCTACTATGATGGAGTTTTGTTTTCTGATAACCCGGCGCTGGGGTCTGAAAATAAAGGAGCCCTAGCCAACAATTGTCCTAATGGGTTAAACCCTCAAGCCAGGAAGTGATGCTCATCAAGAAACTTAAAGGGCAATTTGTATTTATTTATGACTTCCTGTCTAAACACCCATTTTGGTAAAATATTTTTTGTAGATAAGCCAATTGGAAAACTGATGAACTGTATTTGCATTGCATTCTCATTTACAGATGTTCTCTCATCTCTTATATTTTAAATGTTTTTTTTTTTCTTATTATGGTCCATCACTGATTGCATTACGACTTTGGAAATCATCCGTTCAACGTTTCCAATCTCACTGCTACGGTTTAATGCTGCATTTAAAAACAATCAAGTATTATTTATATTTAAGCTAAATTTTTAGTTATTTTTGATATATAATAATGTTTGCACTGCAGCGATGGACACGTTCGTCATCCAAAAAGAAAAGAAAATTCATTTCAGACGCTTCCACTTCTGAAGTATGTTTTGCTACAAATTTAACAAAATTTTTAGAAATTTATTGTGGGGATGATCATTTTTGTAGGGGAATTTGGATTTTTTTCCCTAAAATTCCACTATTTCCCAGTTTTAATATTATGAATGCCTGGACATAGAAGACTGCTTAGCGCTAAAAATTGAATTTTCTATTGCGTTTGAATTACAAAAATAAACTAATAGATCTAGTAATGAATGTTTAATGTTTTTGTGAATCAAGGCCGTATTCAGAAGGGAAGGGGGACCCACGTGCCCGTGGGTCCCCCCCCCCAGAAATCTTTTGCAATGTATCATATATTCCTCCCTGAAACTTTGCTTAACATAAGTGTGTCGAAGTCTGGGCCTCCCCGAAAAAAATTCTGGATACGGCCTTGGCTCCGGAGCAAGGGGAGCGAGTTAAGAATTAGGAAGGGCAGTGCATGCTTCAAAATCATACCCTTTATATATACACACATATATATATATATAGATATATATGACTAGAAATGATGTTAATAGGAATTTTTTTACATATATGATAGCTTTTTGATGTATATATAGTAGATGTATGTTTAGATCTTTGGTGAAGTTAGAGGAGTGGGTATTTGGGGCTTCTGCAACTTAAATTTTTGTAACTGGTCTTACATCTATAATGCTTAGGCTAACTCTGGAGGCAAGGCTTCGAGGGCTCTCCCCAGGAAACTTTTTGAAATCTTCCCAGCAATGCAATTTCGGGATACTTTGGTGATGTTAGAGGAAACAGAAAGGAGTTTGGTTACTCCTCCCCCCCCCCCCCCCATTTTTTTCAAAATAAAGTCTTATGTCTTTTAAGTTACTTTTGGTGTCGCTCGTGATAGTGTTCAATGTCCTTTCCTGAGAGTGTTTCTGAAAGTAAAGTGCCTTAAAAGCGTAATTTCTCTTTTCTTTCTTTTTTTATAACTTGTGATCTGAAGTTTTTTTGCCAGGGGGAGGGGGAGGAATTGACTTGCTCCGAGGGGGTAGCTCCCCCCCCCCCCCGGGAGATGCCTGAAATAAACACGGAGTATATTTTTAGAGACAAGTATTTATGACTAATAAATTTTCAACTCTTTTACACCTCTTATCGGTGTTTGGTCTGTACATTTTTAGTATGACCCCCCCCCTTTCACCAACCCTAGTTACGCCTATGCCATGAATTGACTACAACGCTATCAATTATATTTGTAAATAATGGCCACCAACATTTTTCACCTTGAATGTTTATGCTGTGTCATTGTCATGAAGGTCAACACCTCCCATGTGTTCATTGTAATCCGTAATAACGTTCGGTTCGGAAATCATAACATTTTTTCTTTGCGACTGTATCGTTTGTTATTTCTAAGAGGCAAAATATTCGCATTATTAGTAACAATCGCTACCACAGCATTGTTGTTTTATTTGATTGCACATGTTTCTGCGTCTTTGTTGAATGCAAAATCGTAGGAACCATGATGTTGTTTTTTTCATATTTTTGGAGTCATCCAATATGCAACCAGATATGCGATTTTCGAGAGCTGTGCCAAATAAAAAATGAACTTCTTTATTTTAAAATGTCGAATAAAGCGTAAGAAGAGAAACTGTTATCAAAATATATTCTGTGCATTGCAGGTTTTGGAACCACGCTAATTCCAAAACAACACTTGTTCCTAATGACATATTTTGTAGGTCACTGTTAGTCTCAGCACCTGGAAAAGGTATCCGTCAGATGATCACGAACACCAAAGTTTGAATCCAAACCTTACCGGCATCCTCTTTATAAATATTTCTGATGATTGCCTGCCAAAATATGGCATCAAATGCCAAAATTTGCATAAAAACAAGGGTTTTCAATTTTTGCTTTTTGTTCATACTTTCGGCCAATGGCGCGTAATGCAACAATTTTAAAGTTTTTTTAATGATATTTATTTTATTTGAATTTTTTTTACAAAACCTGCAACTTAAGGCCATTACAAAAACATATGATTAAACTCAAATAGATAAGTAATACATTTTCAAAAAGTAGAATTTGTCGATGATCGTATCGAGTTGAAAAAATAGTGTTTTTTGAAAATTTCTCAACATAAAGAGCTTGCTCTAATTAAGTCAATAATATTTTTTATTTGTCTTCAGAACCTTTAAAAATAGCAGAAAAATAAAATTACTGAAAAATATACCTCACAGTGTCAATAAAAAAATATTTCTTGAAATGGTGCATATGCGCACCATTGGCCGAAAATGGGTTAACAACTTTTCGCGAAGTTCAGGAAAATGTTGGTCGAAGGATTTACGGCGATTAATACCCTTAAACATATAATGGAGTCCCAAACAACCAGATAACTAAAAAAAGGTACGCTGAATACTATTTCTTTATTGTCGATGTTATTTATACAAGTATAAAATAAGTTTAAAAAAAGTTAGCATAATGTTATAGTAAACTGCTTAATAAGACTAATACAGAAGATTTTTAACCTACAGAACTGCTGTATCCCAAAAACTCTTTATTTCGAATTTGTTTTTTATTTTCGCGTAAAATTCAAGATAGACAGGTTCAACTGTATTACGATATAGTATCTAATTATCATTGCATGTTACTTAAATTATTTGGATCTATTCACTCACATAATGACAATTTCATTTAGACGTTGTTCAGAACAATGTAAAAGACAATAGGCAGTTAAGTATATGTTCTCAGGGGTGTTGTTGGGTATTCAGAGAACTGGGTCCCAAGGACCCCCAATTTAAAAAAAATGTGAGTCCCATCTTGAAAATTGTGGGTCCCCAAAGCATTTTTTTCTAGCATTTTCGTATGTTGCTATTGCTTCAGTTTGTAAAAATACAGTAACCATAATGCACAAAAAAAAAAAATATTCCTTAACAGCCCTAGAAACAACCTTTCGCTTTGAAAGCAGGTACCGAAATTCTATATTATGTACTTTTCTCCACCAGACCCCTACCTGTTAGCCGAGGCCTTAGGACTGCTTAAGCACGGGGAGAGGTAGTGGGGTCTACGGATTTTACATGCACATACCCCCAAGTATACATGGTGGTCTTCAGTGGGTATCGAACGCGCGACCTTCCAGGTGGAAGTTCGACGTGCTATCCACTGGGCTACCACGGCCCTTCTATATTATGTACTAAGCCCCGTGGCAGAAACGCGGCGACATTGTCGCAGAACGGCAAGGATTTCTTGCAGAAAGATCTTTCATTTTTGAAAAAAATCATATGTTTGGGTGAATTCGTATGTTTATGCAAAACTGCTGCAATCGTTCTGTATAATCACTTTGCTTTTCTGCAGACAGTGAACAACTTTCTAACGTCCTAGATTAGACAAAAATACAAAAGGAGGCTGTACATGCTGCTACAAAAAGAGTTTTTTCGGAAAATTTGCGTCAAATCGCGATTTTTGGGGGAGGGATCGATAAATTTTAGATTTTGGCATGTTTTCATTGTAAAATCAACAGTAGTTTTAGGCATTTGAAGAAGTTGCAGCAGATTTGTTTTGCGAATATTTCATTTAGTAAATTTTTCATGAAATAGATCAAAAGTTTACCATTTCATAAAAAAATGGCGTTTTTCTTTAGTATACTTCGTATTTTTTAATATTTAGGAAATAACCAATATGAAAACCAATAACAGATGCAAAAAGGATTGTTGATCCATTACAACAATTTATAGAAATTCCTTAAGCCTACTTTCCACGTGCATGCGAAGGAACGCGTACGTTCTGCAATCTTTTTCCATCCGCCACAAATATCGAAATTTTTTCGTGTCATCCATTCAGTTTGCTTCTTTTCAAAGTAAATAAATGAAATAAATTTTTATTTTAATTAAATACATAGTTTGAAAATATCCCCTCCCCCCAAATATACCCATCCCGAAAGCGTTTAGTGGTGGGCTTTCAAATGGTATAAAATTAATAATTAAATTGCAACTGTTTTTCTTTGTTCTTTACTCTTTAACTTCTATAATGCTGCAAGCAATTAAAAACCATTAAACATAAGAACGAAAAATTAAATAAATTAGTAGACAATAAATTATTAACATAGAACAAGAAATAAATTTTGCCTTTGTATTATAGAACTGAAAAATATATTTTGAAACTTTAATTGTCGTGCTGCAAAATTAGGAAAATTAGAAAATTTCTTTTGGTGCCATTAATTACTTCCAAACTGAGTGAGCCTTTAGGATAGGAATTTTAAGGAATATTTCTTAATCAGAGAAATAGTAAATATTACTGCAGGTAGCAAATTGGATAGATTTATATTTTTTTTTGATAAAATATGAAATTAATATTCAATTCAATCAAAATTTTACTTTTACTACATTCACAATGGTTGAGCCTGGAATTATACTCTGAAAGTAAGTGCCATTTAATGATATTTTTAAATAATTGAACCTTTTAGATTAGAAGAAAAGAGTTTCAGCTATTAAAAGAAATTAGAAAACTTGTCTAGTGGCATGCATGATTTAAAAAAAAATGGAAGACGAAAAGCAATTTTAAATCTTCTTCCAGCTAGCAATTTTTAACCATTAGAAAAAAAATTAATAAATAATCCGTTTCTTGAGAAAAGTTTTTGAAGAACACATTTATAGTAGCTATAAATTTAGTTAGTATTAGTTTTTGAATAGGTTATCTGATGAGTATTTTTTAAAGAAATATAAAAGTATTCATCTGATCCAGTTACTACTGCCTTTAGGAGCATAATCATATTTCCCATCATTTTCAAAACTCCAAACTGTGCTTATCCTGTACCTCTGAAAACATTGTTTTAAAACAGCCATTTAATACTTTGAAAAAAAAAAAACCTTCAAAAATAGTACGAAATTGATATTTTCTGCTCCTGGACTAATGCAAAAAACTAACTTTTTCTGCTCCAATCTGATACAAAACGATTATTTGCTCCAAAATCTGATACAAATGCTGTGAGGTCCGTGGAATTCCTGCATTTAAAAATTTTTTCATGCTGTAAAAGATTATTTACCATAAAAACTAAACAAGTCAAACTCAACTATGCAAACTTGAAAATCTGCTTCTTTCTTTTTGGCTTATTTATAGTTATTAATTGAATTATTCAAAAAATAAAATAGGAAATGCTCTGGTATGAATTGTTTGTAATCTGTAAAATAGAAAAACTTAATTTAAAAGAGAATTTTACACATTTTTCTGTTTTGTTATTGAAATATGCAATCCTTTTACAACCTTGATGTGGGGAACTATTTTTATGTACTATTTTAAGTCAAACTTAAAATTGTTGATCATTTTATTATACATGAAAACGATTCGCCAACAGTGCTTACGTAACTTTGTTATTTCTTTAGTGCTACTTAACTTTCTAAATTTACATTTGGCTAGGATTTAAAACTTTTTAATAAAATTATTAGATTACATTTATATATATATATAGTAATTGGGGGTAAAAATTTTGAATGACTTTCGAAAGAGTGAAATAAATTATGAAAACATTGAACAAACTGTTAAAATGTGTAAAATTCTTGCAGAAAGATTTCGGCTTTGAAAAAGCTTGTCGCAGAAAGCATAACAAATTTCTGCCACAGGGGTACTAACTATATATAACTACCTTTCTCCACCCCTACCTGTTAGCTAAGGCCTTAGGATTGCTTGCGCAGGGGGCAAGGTAGTGGGGTCCACTGATTTTACATGCACGTATCCCCAAGTGTACATGGTGGGTCTTCAACGATCAATGGCTATCGAACACACAACCTTCCAGGTGGAAGTTCAGCGCTCTAACCACTAGGCTACCGTGGCCTACTGTATAACTACCAGATGGAATAAACAAAATTCCTAATCTATAGAATGGAAAACATACTCCAAGATTTCACATATTTAATAAAGACGTATGCTAAATGAAACAATGTTTTGAAATGAATTTTAGATAATATATCCTTTAAATGCACTATCAACTCATGGTGATAAAAAAAAAAGACTTGACTTAAGGTGATTATTGCTGTAATAAAGCAGCCAAGGTGTACATCAACACCAATTTTTCTTTTCGGACTCCTTCAAATGTAACATTAATTTTTATCAGTTTCGTTTTTTATTTGAATCTCTTTTGAACGACTGGACGTATGTATATATATATTGTGAAAACTTAAACTTATTGAAACAAAATAAAATTAAACCTGCGATTGAGCATTCAATTTCTTAACTTTTTAAAGTTTGCCCTCTTAACGAGAACACAATTTTTTTTAAACACCATGTGATCAAATTTTAATGAAAATAAATATTAATTTCATTTATTTGCCTTTTAACAAAGCTTGCTAAGCATAAAAAATGAAAAACTTCCAACTTCCAGAGCGGATGCAAAAAGATTGCATTTTTCAAAATGCGATCGAAATAAAAATCATCAAATAAACAAATTTCTCTGAATGAAATAATTTTAGAATTGCACTTAAAACATTTCTCCTCCGGTTATCTGAAGCAATAATTGTCAACATGATCGTATCAAATTTGGAAAATGTTTAGAAAAATAACTCGGCTCTGACACGTGCCTGTCGTAATGAAGGGGGTGAGGGAGGGGCTTTGAAAAGAATAGAGGTGATATGACATGTTGTAAGGTAAGAAGCAACCACAGTGTGATTTTACCCTGGGGACAAAGATTGAGCCCCCTGTGAGGAATAGGTTCCATTGGGCCGATTGTGTATGGTGCGATTGGAACCATGCAATTTTATCTTAAAAGTGCAAAAGCCTCTAAAAATATCCTTTTAAACTTTAAACAAGTAATTTTAAACCTTAATCAGCATCAATGTTTATGATAAAAAATGATCAATGAATCTTTTAAGTCAAATTATGAAAATAAAGAATCTTTAAATGTTTTTAGCAAAACCAAAATATGTAATGCCACACTTCTTGTTATTTCCTCCCCCCTGTCACAATTTCTTGAACCCACCTCCCCCGACGAAGTGTGACATCATTTATAAATGACCCCGAACTACACATAACAACTGAATTTTGGACATCCTTATTCATGACATAGCATTATTTCAGACCACGTACATCAAAAACATATTAAAAAAAAATTATAAGCAACAGGAAGATCTCATAAAATTAATATCAATGAATATTTCTTAATGTTGTGCATGGGTTTAAAAGATAACTTAAAAGTACATTAATTAATCTATTCTATTTTTCTATCATTAAACAAAATGAATGCTGTGCTATACAAAGATGAAACCTCTCAGCCAATTGAAATATCTTAAACAATCTTTGTTTTAGAAAAAAAGACTAATACATTCAATAGAATGTAATATTACTCATGACTTTCCCCATAGCTGAAATAATAAAGCTTAACAATATTTTTCAAATAAATTAAGTTTCAGCACAAAATGTAATAAAGTATAATCAGGGATGGAATTATAATCTGGGTACATAACAGAATAATGCACACCCCCCGAGGTAGTTCCCCCGGACTGATATGCATTCTACCACCCCACCAGTCCAGTTTCCCTACCTTTTAATGCGTGAACTTGGCCCCCCTTGATACCCTATACTTGAGGGGTATCATTTGGAGGGTTATGGTTCCCCTGCATCGTATACTGGTGGGACCCCTGGTATAATATAGTAACTTTTTCCCAAATGATAATATATGGACTAACTGCTTTGTAAATAATCTAATATATTTATTTTCTCATATAAGAGGTAACTTTAGATTGCAACAAAATATTTATTAGGATAATTTAGATAGCTTTTTGTTATATATCTATGTACTGATATAGAATAGTGCTTTCCCTATCATTTGTACTATTTACCTCCAAATTTCCAATTTTGTCACTTACACCTCTTTACCTAAGTGCCTCATATCAAATTTTTCAAAATGCATTTAACCAACCTCATTTTCTGCATCAGAGACATCAATCAAATCATCCTCTCTTTAGGTTTTAACTACTCTGTATTCTCATCTGTGAGAACTTTGGCTTCTTTGAAATGTGCTCAGCATCTGAAAAATCTACGGAACCATCTAAAGAACAGAGGAGAGAGAAGATGTAAGAGAAAACATTACAGAATAACATTGCAGCATAATAATTGTTTTTAAAATTCAATTTAAACTTAATCTGAAAATATATAACAGAACATTTTAAAGAAGTTCTTTAGGTAATAAAATATTTTGGTAAGAATTTTAAGCAGAAGTAAATGTCAAAAGTAGCATGGAAAATTTTTCACATAAATCTACATGTGATAGAAGGAATGGAATATGATATGTACATATGGCATGACAATTTAATCAATTGAAATGAGAATTAAGTGTAGAACAAAAATTACTTTATACAATTTATACAAGAGTTGAATTTACATGAATGACTACTTTTTTTATAAAAGAACAGAATAACAAAAACTATTATTATTATTTTTTATTATTTAAAGAATTATTTCTCTTAGATTAAATAAGGAAAACTTAAAGATTTGTGTAAAAATACAGAATGAATAATGAAAAGAAAAATTGGAAGCACAATTATCAATAGGTTAAAAATACAATTTGAGCAATGGAATTTTTCAGTAAAAATATCCAAAGCTAGCATCAATTCATTAAATGTGTCTGCATAAAATATGAATTTGCATGTGTGAAGTTTAATATTTAGTGGTCATTTTTAATCACTGACACCAACAACTACTTCAAACAAACAACAGACTACGACAACAGACAATACAAGATCCTAGAAGAAATATGACATTTCATAACGATAAAAAAAAACTGAAGTTTTTACTTTAATCAAATATATTTGAAAATTTCTATGGTAAAAAATACTTTTAGGAGGAAAAAAACTTTAAGCTATTATGAGACATGGAAGAAACTTTGAGGATACATATTCTGAATTGTTTATTGTGGATATATCACTAAATTGATCTATGATACTGTATTTTTAAGATAAAAAACACACAATGGTTCATGATTGTTATGAATTGCAATTTGAATGATTGAATAAATGATGCTTTTCTGTTAAGATGCCTGAAGAATAAGAGTAATATTGTAAACTTAAACAAATAGTAATTAGTTCCCAACTTATGAAATAGGGTTATGCACACAGACAGATGGACTTGGGAAGTTTTGTTTGAAACAGTGGTTGTAATTGCAACATATTATATTTTCACAACATTTTCTCACATTGTAAAATCAATGATTTTTTTGAAAGAAATCACTTGATTAAAATTCGGAGGGGACAGGGGAAGCTCCGCTAGCGCTCTTGATTTTGAACACACGTGCATGCTGGCTCAATGTTAGTAATCCGTTGCATACATTTTTGTTTGCTGGAATTTGAAACCACCTTCTCCCCATAGTTGAAAACCTTGCCCAATGAACACGAAAAGTGCTATTGCATTAATTTAGTTTTATATATTAACTCATCACTCCGAGCACCGGAATTCCGAGTTTCACCCCTGATCTATTAACACAACGATCTAATTACGATCATCAGAATTTCTGCAAAATAATTCTTTAAAAGAAAACAAATAAATTCACACAACTTTATAAATACTGATTGAAAGTTGGAATCATTATTACTATTATTATAATTACAAAACATATGTAGGATTCAAATCATGTTCTGAGATGTGTAATGTTTACATTTGGAGAACCTAAAGCTGCAACTAAGACTTTGATTTTTGTACGTAAAGCAGAAAATAGAAATAGTACAAACCTTGTAATCTCTTGGGCGAATGAGGTTCTTTTTGTTTTCTAGCTTTTCGGCCAGGTCCTTTGATAGATTTCTGTAAAAATTCCGCCTTCCTTCCCATTACTAATTATTTCAGTTCGACCACGTGCAGAAGGAAACGAAATGTGTTCGGACGCAAACAGGTTGACAGACAGACTATTGCAATTGCATCAAATTCACCGCTAACAAAGTTTTGGCCAAGTATCCCAAGATCCTCTGCGCGAAAGAAGCGTCAATCTCATTGGTCTCACTAGAAGATCACTAGCATAGATAAACACTTCGTAAACCGATTTGTAAATACGGAGTGTCTATTGAACCGAGCACTCGGTTCAATAAGACTTCATTTTGCTATTGCGCCGAACAGACTTTTAACCAATCACAGGCTGGATTTCTTTCACGTGATTTTTCCTGCTTTGTTTCTATTTATTGTAGTAATCATGGCGGCTACAATAGCTGTGGGTGCACTGTTTTATTCGTATGAGGAATTAGAGAAATCTGTTTCTCAATTCGAAAAAGGAAATCAGATAACGTTCTGGAAGAGGGAGTCGAAAACATTAGCTAATGCAGCTAACGATGTAGACCGTTCACGACTGAAATGGAAATATTATACGATCAAGTACACGTGCATTGGCAGGGGGAAGATTGCATAAAAAGTGATGCACGGATGGGAGCCGGCAATCCAAGTATTTTTATTTCTTATTAACTAATTAATTTGCGAAATTATTTTTTTGTTCTTGCCAAAATTCTCTCAACGTTACTGATTTTGAGAATTAACTTTTTCTATGTAGTTGCATGCATATTTCCTCCCCCCCAGAACCTTTCACCAAGATTGTCCGGCTCACATTAATGTGCTGCTGTCTTGCGACAGACAGTTCTTGGAACTAAAATCTATAAATGAAGACCACAGACATGTGCTTTCAGAAACCTCATTTAATTCTTTACCGAAAGAACGTTGACTTCCAGCTGACTATCAGGAGAAAGTCAAAAAGTATTTGAATCGACAGGTATGTTTGACATTTTTAAAACTCAAAATTTATGTTCGGTTTTCCATATCTATGCTAGTTTTCCTTATTTTCGGCATTAATGTATGCTTTTTTACAAAATAAAGTATTATTCTTTTGTTATTCGCAGTGTAGTACATGGTTTTCTTACTATCCTTAAAAGTATTCAAACCTATAATTACTGCTCAAGGTATTGTTTTGCTTTGACATAGTCTTGAGCAGTGGTGTAGTCGAGGGGGCGGCGTCCCCCTACCTTATTATTGTAATACAAGTGTCCCCCCAAATTTTTTGCATTTTAACATAAGCGTCCCCCCAGTTTTGATTTCAATTGCTTATCTTTCTATGCATAAGTGTCCCCCCAACTTTTCTTCCAGGACTACACCACTGGTCTTGAGTGTTTTAGCTATTTCTGTATGTGTAGAATATTACATTTACATTTATTTTCCAGTTCGTGTGCTTAGTCTCGGGACTCGCTTATGAACTGTCGTCCAATATGACAGATAGCACAAGACAATACAAGAAAGATTTTATTACATCACAAAGAGAGGAAATAACAGAAATACACCCATGGCGAGGTGGGAATCGAACCCACGACCTCGTTACTGCGTGCAAGCAGCGGGCGGAAACTGGTACTAAGACCGCTCGGCCACCGAGGCCCCTGTGTAGAATTATTCCGGTACAGTTGTAATTTTGAATATATGTTAAGCCTCAATGTCAATTTTTATATGAACTCCATAAAAATTGGATACAAGCAGAAACACAAATTAAAATTCAGAGTGTTTTTGACTCTTCACATATCAAATGATATATGTATTAAAATTTGAAGAGAATTGCTACTTTTCTTACTAAAAGAAGTGTCTTTGAAAGTTTGCCTGCTGTATATTTTTATCAATCTTTAATAAGTATGGAATTTTATTACATTCTGATTACTTTATTTTGCATTTGTTTCTTAAACATTTATTTGTTGTAGAAATGAACCTTATAATGTTTTAATTTTAAGAAATGCTTTACACTGTTATTACATTTTTATTAGTGTTTACAACTTTCAGTTTTCGTAAAAAAGGCCACGCAACTCATTCTGTGGAGCTTTTAAAGTGGTCTTTTCTCCTTCATTGCTGAGCAACACAAGCAGTTTCCCACTTGTTTTGAACAGCTTTTTTTCCAGGACTACACCATTGCCGGGATGGGCCGTCCCCACTTAGCTACGTCACAGATTAATGATGTCTGTGTTTTTTTTTTACAAGATAAGGAATTATTCTTTAAGTCGGTGTACAGAAACATGGTTTTCTAAATATCCGTCAAACCTATCACAATAAAACACGCTTAAAACGAATTACTGCTAGGGTGAACTACATTTGCAATCTCCGTCCAGATGTATTGACAAATGTTATTTTTTTGTTTCAGCCAAACACACTTAATTCGAACCTGTCGGATAAGTCAAACACTTATTTGTGGTCCCTACCATTCAAACTTTAATTCAATATGAAACAAACAACCATCATTTTTCACTTTTACCAAACAGCTAAATAACAAATGGATAATTCATCAGAATGCCTAAACAATTTAGATGCCATTAAAGAGCAATTGTTCAGAAAAGAGTTATAACCGAGTATTTTAAAAAACAATATGTTTTATATCTACGATAATTTTCTCTTGATATGTATGTAGGAAGTACATTTTATTTGTGAGAGGTGGCGACCCCGTTCTAAACGAATTTCATTCTATACGGTTTAAAAACGTCCAATAGTAGAGTTCGATCCGGACGTGACGTCACTTTCAGGGAGAACAGTTTATGGCTAGCAGACTCCCGCGTGCAATGGCCGAGTGAGGTAACGTTATTTTTTCCTTCGCCCCTCTTCGCGATTTATCGAATTGATAAACAAACTAGGATGGTCGGAGTCCCCATCTCATAGTTCACAGGTGAACCATGCTCTGTAATTAAACTTTTTTTTACCTTCCTGTAAATAGCGTGATGTGTATTTTTTTTATGTGTTTAGTAGTAAATAAAATGTTTAGATTAAACAATCTTTCATTATTTCCATAAAATTACTTACCCCTAGACGCCGTCCTACATGTATTTGTTAATAAATGATTAAAGTTATTTACTTTTAAAACTTTTTATTTCAGGGCCAGAAATTGTTTTTTCTCATGACAAATTCGAAATCTATAGCATTAATTTACATATGCGTTAGGACTTAAATCGAGCATTGTGTACTGTAAAATATCGCGAAATTCCTCTTTCCCTTTTTGCAACGATGCCTTTAAACCAAGCTAATTTTAAAAATTTATCACTCTAATTAATTACAGCTCAATATAGCATGTGCATTGTGAACAATATTTTTCATTTATGCTTTATTGTGTAATTCCCAGGTGATAGGTATATACTGAATTTTCAACAAGATTGATGTTTTAGAGCTCAAAACTTGTCAGGTATTTATGAAATAGTAATAATTTAACTTTGTGCAAGTAAACAGTAATAGAAATATAATTTCACGTTAATTTAAAGCATAAATGAGCATTAAAACGCAGAAATATATTTCGGGATTGCTTGGAATCCCTGTTTCAATGCGACAGGGAGCTTCTAGATGCAAAACATCCAAATGAAGCTCCCTGTCGCATTGAAAAATGGATTCCAAGCAATCCCGAAACATATGTCTGCATTTTAATGCTCATTTGTGCTTCAAATTAACGTGAAATTATATTTCTATTACTATTTATGAAATGTTTTATATTTTATTCACTCTTAATGGATTTATATTTTTGCTTTCAGAGAGTCATTACACATTAGTTCTAGTTGAATTTTAGTCCTGATGCAGATGTTTTGAAATTCTGCATCATGGTTTTAATTTTACTGGTAATGCATACATGAAGAATGCATCCATGACGAGAGACAAGAAGAAGAATGCATACATGAAGAGGAAAAAAAATCTTGTTTTAAAGTATAAGCTTTTGTCTAGTAGGTTCTATTATTAGTCCCCTACAATTAAGTTTGCACTCTTCTACTTTTACATTTTATTTGTTCTTAATAATCTCTGTTTATGCTTTCAAAAATGCAAGTGGAAAAAAGTCCTAACTAAACTAGGTGAATTTTAGCCCCCATTGCAGAAGTTATACCAAAATGGATCAAAGATTTAATTTCACTTGTGGATATTTTTAAAAAGTGTTGGTAGAAATAAAGTATGTATGCTCTTGATAATATATTTCTGTGTGTGGAAAAAATGCATTAAAATATTTTTCTGAGTATAATTATTCTATACTTTAGCTTACACTCTTATGCACATTACATCACTAATAAATCGTAAATGCCCCTAATTTATTCCAGTGTACTAATATATATATATATAAATTGTATTGATTAGATTGTCTTAAGTAATTGTTTGGTTAATATTCTCTTTTTCAGGACTTGGGCAATTCAAGGTTTTGTAGTAATCTAATTAAATTGCATAATGTTTGTTTTCTGTTCGTTATTTTGTGGGATAAAGCACAAGAGATGCGCTTCTTTTATGCATTACTATGTTTATATCTTGGCAGATATAAAACAGCCACTTCAATTTTTATGTAATTTTTAATTTCTGTATTGTAACAAATTTCAAATTGAAAGAAAAGTTGAAAATGGCTGGGAAGGGGGAGGGGATACTTTTTACTGGTTACATTTTTTTTTCTCGTTCCTAGAGCCCTGTTTATTTTTTTTTCTCGTTCCTAGAGCCCTGTTTATCAGGCACAAAGTCAATTTATGCCTGACAGTTTTGTACAGATAAATAAGTTTTGAGAACTTACACATAAATTGAATTGATTTAACTTTGTTACTACTCTTCCATTTTGTATTATAGTATTATTTTCTTGAATAAAAATTCATGAAACACATCCCTTTCATCTTGTTTATTGTCGATACATGGTTTTGCATGTAATAAAATACTTGTGGTTAATAATGTGCATGCATAACAAGGCAATTTAAACAAAGGCTTTATATATACATATAAATTATGAAAGGAAAAGAAAAGTATTACTTGATATGTAACCACGATAAAAGGTTTATTTTAACAAATATGTGTTGTATATTGAATTAAGCAATTGATAACATTCATTCAATGCAAATTTGTAATAGCATACTGTTGAATAATTCACATTTCATAAGCAATCGACTATAACAAGCACATTTGGGGGGAGGGGAGGCACTTCATTTAAAAATTCTCCATGGGGGCGGGGGCAAAAGGTATTTTTTTAATGCATATTATAGGTAAAAATGCAACGAAATACATAAAAACACACAAATTCAGTGCATTTCTTTAGGTCGGGAGGGGGGGGGGGATCAATTGACTCCTCCCTGCCTAATTGCCAAAATGAGGAGCCCGGGATTACCCCTCTTGAAACAAATTCAAAACTGCACATTTTGATAAACAATTTTTGGGAAAATAAAAATACCTTAGAATTTTTTGAATAAATTAGCTTGTTTTTTTTTAGATTGCGCAGGAGAATAGGGCGACCACTCCTCCCTCCGGCCGGCCCTGATACGGGAAATGTAAACCTTTTTCCTTCCTTCAAAAAAGCAAATTTAAAGCCCTTTGAAAGCGGGGGGGGGGGGGGGGGGGAGCTCCTACTTAAATAACCCCAAGTCCATCAATTTAAAAAAGGAACTTCGTTCCAAACATCTTTCCAACTCACTTTATACCAAAATTATTCTCTTATATTAATTTTTTCCTTACATTAATTTAATCTGCAATTTTACACCCAAATAAATTTTCTGGTCAAATTATATTCTTTGTTTTGTATACGGATAAAACTGGTATGTAGTAGATACATAAATGTCGAGTACGATTAGACAAATAAATTACGGAATTAATAGTTATTTTTGTGCCCTATTTTTATATTTATATATATAGCAAGTTGGAACTGATCTGGGGGCTTGCCCTCCCCCCTGCAAAAATGTTTTAGGTAAGCTAATGCTTCTGAACACATACGAGACAGTTTAAACTGAAATTGAGTTTAATTATTGACAATATTTTTTGAATATGATTATAGATATGTATTGAGCAAAATTAAGGAATACGCACTGTGGATACTGCAAAAAAAAGAAAGAAAAAAAAGTAAAGATCAACTAAATTATCAAACGCAATTTAAGAAATTATCAAACAATAATCAATTCGTTCAATAATGTTCCGATTTGGGATTCACGAAGATTCAATAACATTACCGCTACTGAACCGAACACCAAACTCATGTGCGACAGTTTAAGATCGGTTGAATAACATAACCACTATTGTACCGAGCAAAGAAATCGGTTCAATAATGTAACTGCTATTGAACCGAGCAAATGCACGGATTAGTTCTTTTAAAGTGGCGCTGTTGTCACTGTTCGGCTAAATAGCGGTGGAGTTATTTTACCGACTGTTCGGTTCAATAGCCACAGCCTTGTAAATAACAGAAAAGCAAGAAAACTCTTCGTGCTCTGGGGTTTTTATTTTAAATCTGTAAAATAATACCTGATGTTTTAATAGCTTGCTTTTTTGGAATAGGAAGATGATTCAAATATTAAAGAGAATTTATCTTCGGCAATTTCCAGTTTTGATTGAAATTAAAGCTCTTCATTTGAACTGATCTTTTCAGTTTTTCAAGTCAAAATGTCCGAGGAAAAAGAAAAAAGACCAGATCTGGAGAAATTATCGAAAAGAAAGCATCGAGTGAATGGTTTTGAACAATGGGTAACTGCATTAAACAAGTTTCAAACAATATGTTTACTTTGAAATGCGTATTTTTAAAAAAAATTAACACAAATTTTTAAAATTCTCTATTCGTATTGTTTTTAACAAGCTTTAATGAGTTTGTATTTACATGTTCAAATTTCATGCATCATATTTTCATTGCTTTCTGTATCTAGCCTGATTTCCCTTTGATTCAATATTTTCCCAAATTTGTAATACACAAGTAATAGTGGAATGTGTCATGCAAAATAATAACTTTTCTCAAATTTTACTGTTTTTTAAGGTAAAATTCAGAGTAACTTTTGGGGATATTTCAATAACTAAAATTGTGCAGAGGTCACCAAATTCTGGGGTTTAAACACATTCTGAAATATCGGGCAGGCCGAAAAACACTAACACATAGTCTTTGGTGTCAAAAAAAGTATGGCGAAGTGACCATTTAAAAAATTGCGAAGTGTGTCAGTCAAAGTAATTAAAAAAATTATGATATTTCGAATTGCTAGAAGCACTGCGGGACACAACCCAATCAAAATGATCTGTCTGAATTACCAGATTTAATTCCAAATAATTGTCTTTTTTTTTTGTCAATGTATAACTACCATATTTGTAAGGCTCAAATTTTCAGTAAAGGTTAACCAGCGCCCATCAGGGTGGGGGTAGAAGAATCATGGCGAAGACTACCATTGAGATTCTTTGGGGAAGGCGGTGCTTGGTCGACTGTTTGACTAATTTAGGCGATCTATAATTTTTTTGACATCACTCAGCAGGCCAGAAATATGGATGCCCCAAGACATCCCATCAAAGGTTTTCCAGGTATGATATTCAGAGTAGAATTTCAAAGCCCTGCCTGCTTAAGCTCAGTGGTGTAATCCGGAAAAAAAAGTTGGGGAGGGGGGCGCTTATACATAAGAAGGTAAGCAATTGAAATCAAAAGTGGGGGGACACTTATGTTAAAATGTAAAAAGTTTGGGGGGGGGGACGCCGTCCCCCTGCGTCCACCCTCGACTACATCATTTGCACAGAAAATCCTCAATTTCAATGTGCATATAAGGGGATATACCTCTCTAAAAGCAGTTCAGGAGAAGAAGTGAGTGTAGGGGTTACAACTAGGGATGTAACAAATAGTGATTTGGCTGAATATTGAATATTTGGCTATTTCTTCTGGGCCGAATATTAAAATTTTTAGACAATTGTTGTAAGAGAAAATATTTGGCAAATTTAAAAGTACTCACAAAGTCAAACATTAATCTATGATGTATGATTTAATTACCTTTTTAAAGAATCTAAAGCTATCTAAAATGAATATATTTTCTGTATTGTTATGAATGCAATAAAACTGAGAATTTCACCAACAAGGTGGAATAGAAATGATGGGTTTTAATGTAAGCATTAGCATTATTTTACTAATTTAATTCAAATTAAAGAAATACTATCGTTTAGTGAACTTTTACCTAGCTCAAAACAGTTTTATGAAGATGTTTTAAAAATTATAAAAGTTAATATTTTTATTTTATGGGTTTTTACATACTTTTTTTTTAAAGATCTATTAAAATTCAATGCATTTAACTGGAATATATTTTTATTTTCAAAAACCCCCAATAACTTATGCTATCTTAATATTCATGATATATATTCTAGGCTTTTCATATTTCTCTCTTACCCAATATGCACAATACATCAGTCTACCCAAACAAGTTGGACTTCCAGTTTGTTAATAATAGCAAAGTCTCATATTCTCCATCATTTCTAACTATTGCCAGGTTTTGGGCGCAAATGCTAAGTACAATATTATAACTTTAAAATATTTTTGTTCAGTCAAGGCTAAAAATAATGTTTAAAAAATAGGCGAAATACCGAATATTGGCCGGATATTCGTTACATCCCTAGTTACAACAAAGGAAGTCCATCTTCAGATGCCTTACAAAATTCCAATCGATCAAAATGGACCCTTCACAAGATTCCAAACTACCAAATTGTACTTTTTACAGAATTGTTTATTAAATAAGCAGCAAAATTTTTTTTTAAACTATCACAGTACGTTTGAACTTTTTATAGAGTTGTTTATTAACACTAGAAAGACGGAGGGGCCTGTGTAGCCCCTTTCAATTTTTGCTTTTTTTTTTGACTGAAATCTTTGTTTTTAAATGTTATTAAAGTGCTTTTTTTTTAAAAGAATAAAAATTTTGTTATCCAAAAGACAACCACTGGTTTTTAAAACAAAATTTTCGGTTTCTTTTGTCTGTTTTTGACAAATATTTCATTTAGTTGCCCTTTACTTTCTTTTTTTAAAAATTTTAAACAATCCCCGGGGTTAAAAGGGTTTGCTTTGAAAAAAGAAAATTTTCCCTTTTAAGTGAAAATCAACCCATCCTTAAAAACACTCAGGAGAAATTCATCCAATCATTCAAATTAATTCTCAAAATAATCAGAACCATTCTCTTGTCTTTTTTAGGTATACGGAAAAAATTCCTTTTTAGTGTTTAAAAAACCCACAAAAAAAAATTTTTAAAAAAATATAGGTTTTTAAAACTTTTGTTTAGAAAAATAATTTTTTTCCTCTAAAATTTTTTTTTAAAAATTTTCAAGAAATGGACCTGTTAAAACAAATGTTTCAGTTTTTATTAAGGTGTAGTAGTTTACCTCTGGGTAAAAAATTTGGCTCGAAATTAATTTTTAAAATAAAAAAGAAGGGTAACTTTATGAAATGTAAAAATACAAATAAAACAAAATTGATTTACAGGTCAGCTTTAAAAGGAAACCAACTACAGATTAAATTTTTCACTCTTCTCAAACTTCTGATTTTGTACTTTTTCGGGTTTTATTTGTTTAAGTTTAAAAACTGACCCTTTGCTTTAAAAATTTTTTGTTTTCTAAATTTTTTTTAAAAAGAAAATAACACGATTGTTAAAATGCTGGACAGTTTTGGTTTTGCTCCATTTGGAAATTAACATGGCAAAATTATTTAATAAAAATTAAAAAATAATAAAAATTTTCCAGATATTTAAGGTTTTTTTTGCAAAAAATTTCTTGAACCCTACTTCCTAAACCTTTTACATGTTATCTTTTCAGTATTGGTATCTAATCAATTTAACTATTTCAATTATAAATATATTTCTTATGTAAATTTTATAAGAAATTAGTGACATAAATATACGTTGTACTTCATGTATATGAATTGCACTATAATGTACAAATTTCTTCATTTATTTAGGGCGGATATATGGAGTCCAAAAAAATGAAACTTGCAGAACAGTTCAAAGGTCAAACACGTAATGAAGTGCTACAAGATGGTGAAAAAACTGATATTTTCAAAGGAGTTTCTATATTTGTCAATGGATATACAAGTTAGTATATTAAGAAGTAAAATGTTTACATTCGTGCAAACAAGGGATAAAGATTAATGTAATTATTTTGCAATTTTTTATTATATTTTATCGAATTTTTTTAAAACACAAGTTATTAGATTGATAGAAATTCTCAGATCAATTTCTTCTTCCTATTATTATTATTTTGCTTTTATGACAATTTAAATTGCACACAGGCTAGAATTTGGGTAATTAATCATAACATTTTTGGTATATATTGTACAATGATGCAACTCGGTTTTCTAAAGAGCAATTTAGAAAAAACAGAATGCATTTAATAAAGATTTAAAATGGGTTTTCAGAAGCTATTAGTAACTCTTTCTGGGTTTTTAAAGATTTTTCTGCTTCTCAAAAAAGGTTTTATTGTTTAAAGTAAAATTTGTTTCATTGGAGGGGGAAAGGGAGGGAAGTTTATTCTGACGAAATAGTAAAATTGAAACCAAGTTTATAAACATATCTTAAAGGAAAAGATGAAGATAATTAGCTTCAGTTTATCATTGCTGCTAACATTAACAACCATAAAAGTGAAAGCCAAATTTTTATTGGAAATGTTATTTGTGTACCTAAACAATAATTTTTGTACAATGATCATTTAAAATCCGGGTTCAGGAATTTTTTTTAATCAGATATTTTTTACTTAAATCGGATTTTTAAAAATATAAATCGGATTATTTTGATTTTTTTCCAAATGTACCTTAAAGACTTAGGACATTTATTATGTTTTCACCCACAAAATTAATACAGCAGGTTAAACATTATGCAATAATACATGTTAGCCATTATCACGACAGTTGATATTTCTTAAATAATAATAAACGGAAACAAATTTTTAATAAAATGCATGACTCAAATTTAGGGGGGTCATGGCACAGATTTCCCCATTGAATTTTTAGGGGAGGGGTGTTTTCAAAGGATGTAACTGATTTTTTGGGGGTTTTTTTGGTGTTTTTTCTTTGGGGGAGCAAGGTCGGGTGTTTCCTTTCTTTTTTTTTGAGGTTGGGTGCACCATCACACTTAGGAGGATGGGCGTCCCTGTGTTACCTCAGTAATATTTATGTAAAATTAAACCCATATGCAAGTTTATTAAAATAAAATTCATTATTTTTATATACCGTAAAATCCCGAAAGTAGCCTCCCCATCGATTGTAACCCCCCCCCCCCCATTCGCGCCGAAAGTGGAATCATTCCATATTCCTTAATATAACCCCCCTCCCCAAATGGCTGACGATTTTAAAACAAATTTTGTATTATTTTCTTATGATAAAGATAAAATATGTCCAATTTCTTTTTGTATTTTGTGTTTTATTTTATTTGTTTATTTATTCATAAATATTCAAGGTCTATATGCTTAAAAATAAATTTCATGTACTGGACGTTAATTCGTTCATTAGCTGCTATCTTTGATCTTGCGAGTCCGCCATTTTTGGTCGTGTTTTGAAATTCGACACATTACGAAATACCGATATAGCTCTGGCCTCAAACATGCCAAATTTGCATTTTATGAGTTTTAAATTTAAATTATAGGGATTTCTGCTAACTTAAGTGCTAAATTCTTTCTTCAGCCAAAGATGCCATCCCCATGCAATCAATTTTCTATTAGCAAATTATAAGACAGATTTTTGTTTATTTATTTTTTGAATCTTGTTTTATATCATTTAAAATAATTTTAAATGGGTTATACTTATTATTTATCTTCAGTAGATGCTCTTAATTAATACTAAAAACATTTTTTTTAAATAATTTTTTTTGAAAATCTCGATTGTAACCCCCCTATCTGAAATTTGCCTGTTTGGTTTTTAAAAAGAGGGGGGTTACTTTCGGGATCTTACGGTAGTAACATTAACATTCATAATGTTGTTGCCTTGACACATTTTTGCTGAACACAATTTCTAAGATTCTCTGCTTGCACCTGAGAACCTATACAGATTTTAGATATGTGCATAAACTACACAGGATGCTGCAGTGGGCTCAAAAAATAAATAAATAAAATAAATAATAATAATAATTAATAAATAAATTTTTTAAATGTTGGATTGATTAATCAGTATTAGGATAATTGATAATTACATTCTATTTTCTTTCAGTTTCTTGGAAAGACTTATTATTAGATTCTTAAATGCATGTTTTTATTTCTTAGAACCTTCAGCTGATCAGCTCAAGAAGCTGATGATGATGCATGGGGGTACGTATCACTTCTATTATTCGTCCACCTCAACCACTCATACCATTGCTTCTAACTTACCGGATAGCAAGCAAAGAAATCTTGGATCCCAGGTGGTGGTTACTGCTGACTGGATTGTTGACAGGTTGGTGAGGCTTAAACAGCACTGTTTATTGAAAACTGATCTGTTGCCATAACAGAACTTTCTTCTAGATTTTTTAATATGCTCTAAAATATTGAAAATTTTTAAATTCATGAAAAAGGTTGGTCACTGCCTTAACCTTTTGAAACGTAATATAATTTTGTGTGTCACTGTGTTGTTTTTAATGAAAAGTACCCTTTATCTCTTTGCAAAGATTTGAATGAATGTCATCGAAATTAATTAAATTTAATGAAAAGCAAAGTTTATCTTTAGTTCTTTAATGAATCCTGTTGTTTAAAAAATACCTTCTGAAGTGGCTACATATTTTCTTAGTTATTATTTCATTATTATTATTATTATTATTTATAATTATTATCCTTATCATTATTCTCATTATTTTATCAGGTATTTGGTTAAATATTGTAAAAGCTAAATATTAGAAAAATTTCCAGAACTCTGTGTGTTTGTGGGAGGAGGAGAGGGATCTTTCACAAAAGCTAGAATTACAAAATCAGAATTCACCATTGTTTTGCTGAATTCTGAAGAAAAATTTTATCTGCTGCTTAAACGTCTAATTAATCACCTAGCAGGGAAAAATGACAAAATATGCTCTTTTTTTTTTAAATTTATGCTGAAAATCATAAAAATCATTTTTGGTACTTTCATAATAACCACATGCTGATAATTAATCACTGCATTGACTAAGAATGAAGTTGAAATGATTTTTATTATCATGTTTCAACATAATGATGATAGAAATCATTTAAATTCCATGTAGTGTTTCAATAATAAGGAAAAATTATCTTGTGGAAAAACCAAGTCATGAACATCAAAAACATTGCACCAACTAAAACAAGATACCTGCATCCGTTTACTGTATTTCTGGGAACATCAATATTTTTGCTGATGATGTCAAAATCATATGAATTGTGGACACAGAGGAACAAGTCAATCAATTTCAAGAGGATTTAAATCAAATTTCTAGGTGGGCAATTAAGTGGGGAATGTTTTTTAATATTGGGAAATGTCAAGTGCTTCATTTTGGTCATGGGAATAAACATGCAACCTATTATTTACAAGGTTCCGTCATTAGGGAAGCAGAAGCAGTTGTTGATCTAGGAGTATTGATGAGTCTCGACTTCAAGTCCAGTCAGCAGTGTAGCATAGTAAGTAACAAAGCTAACAGGATGCTTGGGTTTATCAATAAGGCTATTTCAAACAGGTCTGAGGAAGTTGTATTGCCATTATACAGAAGTTTGGTAAGACCTCATTTGGAGTATGCTGTTCAGTTTTGGTCTCTGTACCTAAAAAAGGGTAGTACCTTATTGGAAAGGGTTCAAAGGAGGGCTACAAGATTGTTAAGTGGTGTTTCAGATTTATATCATGAGGTTAGGCTTAAAAGGCTCAATATGTAGAGTCTTGAGCAAAGGAGAGTTAGAGGGGACATGATTCAGTTTAAATTCATTAAAATGGTAAATGTTGATGGACTGGCAGCTATGTGCTGAAAGTAGAACCAGGGGTCATTGTTTTAAGCTTTTCAAACATCAGGCTAATCTTGAAATTAGGAAACATTACTACTTCAAGGGGGGGGGGTGGAGGCAGTTGGAATAGCTTACCGGAAGCAACTGTTAATTGTAGTGGGGTAAAAACTTTTAAGAAAGCTCTTGATGTTTATTGGGCACTACTAAATTGACTAGGACCAGCCTAGCTGGGCCCTGAGCCTGTTGCTGGTTGTTACTTTTGTATTTATATACTTTTGTCATTTTCAGAAAATGAATCATTTGAGCAAAAATGTTTAAAAATTCCTTGGGAAACCAGAGCTAAAGAAATGTCTGTTTCGGAACCCTGATTCAGTGAAAAGTTGGAAATCAGGAATATGCAGGAAATATGTGTGACATTTACTTTATGTGTGAGTTTTACTTTTAACCAGTGGTGTAGTCGAAGGGGGACGGCGTCTCCCTACCTTTTTATTTTAACACAAGTGTCCCCCCCCCCCACCTGTTTTGAATTTTAACATAAGCCTACCCCCACTTTTTGATGTTGGTATATGTCAATGTCCCCCCACCTTTTTTTCTTGGACTACACCACTGCTTTTAACTTGTATAAATACAGTATTTGTAATAAATAAAAGGGAAATCTGTTTTGCATGAATCAAATATAATGCAAAACTAACATGATTTATCCAATCCATGACTACTAGATTAAATTTACCAGAAAGTTGAAAGAACCTCGGGACTAAAATTATCCCATAAAGCTAATAAGTTATTTTGGGTTGTGGCAAATTGAATCTGGTACCGAAAAATGCTCTGGGGCAAATAACCCAGTTTTTTTGTCTTGTGCAAAAGTTTTTTTCAGGGCTCAAAAATTCCGATCGAGCATAAATCTTCTACCCCCCTGCAGGACATATAATTTTTTAATGAAAAATTTCTTTCCAAAACTTCATTCTTTCGACAACTTATGTAATATTTATTTGTAATGTAATTATTTTTAAATGATTGAGATTAATATTAAAATAATTCTTGATTCAGATGTTAATTTAATTTTTTTCCGATTAATGATATGCGACAAATTCAAACTGTTAATACTAATATGCAATAAAACAACTTTTGGGCATATAAAAATTTAGTTTGGGCATGTATTTTTTAGACAAATGTGCTTGGCAGGCCATGTAAAATATTAAAGATTTTTCGAGCCCTGGTGTTTTTGTTTGTATACTGCTTCTTATGGCTTTGCTTTGTATTTGACGAAATTTAATGCTACAGTATTTTCTTTGTGTATCATTGATGAACTCATGTGTTGCTTGAATTTTAATTATTTACACTGTTTCAGCATCAAAGCCGGAAGACTCTTACCCCATCAGAATTACCTGCTTTATACTCCTGAGGTTAAAGACAAGCAACACCGACTGAATTTCCTTCCTGTCAGGAAAGAACAAGATCCGATAATCCCAAGTGAAGATGGATGTGAGGATAACTCGGCCAGTCCGATGAACCCCAACCATTCCGAAGCCATGGAGTCGACCAATCGAAGAGAGAGTGCAACTGGGAGTGAAGATAGTAATATAAGTGGCCCTATGTTTCAAGAAAATAGTGGTGACGGTGATAGAAGTTTGGTGGAAGATGTTGCTTTATGTTCAGAAAAATGGGGGGATGAATCTAGTGATGGCAGCACAATAAATGATAATTCATCCTTCCTTGCTGCTGCTCAATCAAAAGTATTGGAGATGTCTGTTGGGAACTCAAGTAATGTTTTAGGTGAGAAAAAAAATAGCATATTATCTTATTTATGTTTGATTTCAACCATGGCCAAAAGTCTTTTATCTTTTTTTATAAATCATTAGAGAGAAGAAGATGGAATACTCTAACTTTAATTTCAATAAAAAAAAATATAAATTTTTTTTATGTTCATTTAAAATACATAATGTTTACAGGGTAAATAATGCTTTAAAAAAATAAAATGATGAATATATTAAATGAAGAATCTGATAAAATAAGTCAGAGATAAATCGATTTGTGATAAATGTATCACCATGAAATATTGGGCAGTAGAAAATCTTTAAACTGCTAATCTTCAAAGCATAACTCTCCATAGACTGCACAACTGCTCAGACATAAATGACAAATCGTGCAGTTATGCATTCACTACAATCTGCATTGCAAAAATAATAATAATAAAATGTAATATTTTATCTTTCCTAATTAATTCGCTTCTTTGGCTGAGCTGTAGTATAATTCCCCCTTGGCGATATTCGAGCTAGAGTACCAATTTCTAATGATTTTCGATTGGCGATATCATGTCTGTAGTGACCCAGATTCAGCAGTGTTGGCATTTTGGCGTCCTAAAACTACAATTTACAATCGTTACAAATAAAAAAGTTTAATGTGACAATGATAAATGCACATAGTGGTACCAAATTATCTTCTTGAATGCAGCTAGCAAACCATAAAGTGAGTAATAACACAAAAGTTAAACTATAGGACTTCAAACTACTTTTTTTAATGTGGAATATTTGTTTCTGAGTGCTAATAAGTATTGCTAAAGTGTTTGTATTTTTAATTTATTTAAAAATACAAACATTGTCATGTTCCAAATATTCTGCGCTATGTTTATGAGGTAAAATAATCAAACTTAAAATGGTTGATATAATGCCAAAATGTATAAAATTTACAACCCACAGTCCTAAAATGAGACAGTGAGAAGCAAAGGGGTGTAAGTGGCTAAAGTATCATTTTGGGTAAAACTCGTTTGAAGTTTAATTCCTATACTAAATTCTAGAGGTTCTTTGTGTAAAGACTTTTTTTATTTTCGAGTATGTGTTAGTTTAAGTATGAAGTGTGAAATGTTTATGATGATTAAATTTGGCGTAGGATTTTTTAAAAAAATGGCCTTTTTTTATTTACACCCCTTTGCTTCCAACTAGTTAACTTACACCCCTTTGCCACTAAATGGAAAACATGTCTTGTTCACACAGTAATAAAGATAGTTTGTTAGTGATATAAACTGTATTAAAAACTGCAGAATATAAATTTCGAATAATTGTATTTATCAACAAACTAAAAATTGTTGCCATTAGACAAATTGCCGAAAACAAAACAAGACAAAAATAAAATCTGCAGACTATTTAACTTTCATTTTTATTATTACTATTTACCAATTCAGAATTCTTTTCCTATTTTTTTTCTTCTTCTCCGCTTTAAGTTTCGTAAATAGATCGTCTGCATTGCGTATTTAAACTAACTGAAAAATCAAATAATTTTATTTAGAGGCAAACGGATGTAAGTGCACTTGCATCCCTTTGCCACCAAACGGAATGCAGCTTTTATTTCGCAATTTTTTTAAACCACGCTTTTTTGCAGTATTTGTCAAAGCTGCCACTAAAATCTCTTTCCCACAAAACAGAAGGGTGTTAAATTTATCATTTGCCCTAGCTATCTCATAATTTTCATTTTGGTCACTTAACACCCCTTTGCTTCTAAGTGCCTGATATGTGCATTATGAAAATTTTCCACTGTACTAGTTATTTTAAGAAAATTACATTGTGCTTAATGTTTCACTAGTTGTTGTTTTATATTTTGCAAATTTCTCCTTGTGCTTTAGCTGAAACCGAAGTGTCTGCACCAGGGGGCGCTGTAGCAATGAAAGCGGGTCACCCGGCTTTCCTTTCCGAATTTTACAGCCACTCTAGGCTGCACCACATATCTACGGCCGGACAGGAGTTGAAACGCTACTTGCAGTCTCTTGTAGAAAACAACAGCGAAAGGAACTTTCCTGCCAGAAATAAGCTGAAAGAGCTGGCTAGGACCTCGGAAGATTTGCAGTTTGGTGGCGATAGTCCATTGGAAAATGTGCGAGTGGTGATGCATCTTGATATGGATTGTTTCTTTGTCTCTGTTGGTTTGAGGAACCATCCAGAGCTGCGAGGTATAGTATTTGGAGTAAAAAAATAAAAGGTTCTATTGTTAACCAAATTTAAAGTTAACAATAGTTCTGCTTTTAACTTTAGCATGTAGTACTACAACCAAGACCTTAAATGTCTTGTGAACCCCTTAGCAATGTTTTACAGACAGGGCCCAATTTACATTTTGAATCACTATAGGCACAACTCATGTTAGGGGGCCCCTCATGCAACAAAAAGTTTTTAAACATAACATTCAGTATGTGTTTGTAAAACTTGCCAGTCACACCAAAATTTGGTGGCCCCCAAAGCGCAAAAACTAATTTGTTCTTCAAATGTAAAAGAGTCAGACTAATATTTGGGAGCCCCCAACGTGCAAAATGATTTTGTTTTTGAAATTACAATATGTTTGAATAAAATCTGATGGCCGCCAAAGTGCAAAATGGATTTTGTTTTCCAAATTTCAAATTGTCAGAGGCCTCCAAAGTGAACATTCCTTGTGGTTTTAAAATAATTTAATAATACAAATTTTCTGTGAAGCAACGAAACACTAACAGTTTGTTTTTAAAAGATGCTATCTTTAAGTATTTTTGTAAAAAATTTTAAATTACAAAAATAAAATAATAATAACCAAAATTAGGTGCCCCCTTAAAGTGGGGGCAAGGGCCTAATGGTAAATAAGGCCCCGTTTACGGAACCTTAAAATGCCGAGTATCCCTGGTTGTAAAATGATATTAGTAGTCGCTGTATTTGTTATTCATTTTTCTCCAAAGAATTATTCTGAAGTTTAATTTTTACTTGTGCTAGGTCAACCTGTTGCAGTTACCCATTCCAAAGGGAAAAGGAATGGCATCCAAGAGGGCAGTGATCCCATGTTCGAAGCCAACCACTATGCCAATGAATCGAAGAAGAAACTTGGCGGTGTGTTCCATATCGAGAGTGATAGCACGTCGCCTGCTGTTGATCCACCCAAAGTCTCGAAATACTCGAAAGAATTCGGCTCGCTCTCGGAAATAGCCAGTTGCAGCTACGAGGCACGTAAAGCAGGCATTCGCAATGGAACGTTCTTGGGGGAAGCGATGAGACGTTGCCCAACCTTGAAGACGATTCCTTATGATTTTGAAGGGTATTCCGAAGTATCCAAACAGTTGTATGACATCGTTGCAAGGTAGGTTACATTAAAAATTGTAGAGTTGTTTTGAATTGCATGGCTTTGAAGGGTATTTTGAAAAATTCAATTATATTATATAACAATTATATTATATACTAGAGCTTTACCTGCAACGCCGTTGCCCCTGCAAACTTAAAACAGTGGGGGCCCCCTGCAGGGCAACTTGTTTTTTTTGTCCCAAGCAAATAGCAGCTTTTCGACTTAAATAGTGTCACCATCTCTCGGTCGAACTGCGAATAAAATATTGACAAAGTTTTTAAATTAAATTTATATATATATATAACCTACTGTCGTAGGATAGATGTACTATCCCAGAAACCTAGAGTGTACTCAACAACTTCCCAAAGCTTCATGACGATCGAAGGAATGGTGTAGTAATGCATAAAGGACAGACAGACAGACATACATTCATTTTTATATATATAAATTCATCAAACTTTCATTTTATATATATAGATTCAATTGTATTATATATGACAATATTTTAACATTTCACATTCGGTATTTTGGATTATGTTTTCTTGTATGATTTTGAAGGATATTTTGAAGCAACCAAACATTTGTAAGACATTGTTGCAATCTATTTCACAAAATTTTTTTAAAAATTTATTTTTACTTATTCCTGTCCTAACTGTCATATTCACAACAAATTATGTCAAGTTTTATAAAGTATTACTGCTGTAAAACTGTTTAAGACTCTTGAAACTTGTCTCTGGGGCATTTATTCCTCAGCAAAACAGTTACTAAACGTCTTAATAAAATAAAGCATAATTTTTAATAAAATGCCTTTTTAAATGTTACTTGCAAATATATTTCACCACAAACTTTATCATGCAGCAGAGGTTTCTTTGAGAATTTCATGGTGATGTATTGAGTTTATACAGTTCCAATGAAGCAAGCTTTATTTTATGTTTGAGACAAAAGTTCTTTCATTTTTCACTCAAACATGTGTTCTTTGCGATATAAAAAACACACGTACTTATAATGCCCCATATTTACACAAAAACAATTTAACCTATGTACTTTTACACACTTGCGCTCAAACAAAAAGTATTTTTTCCACATGCAGTGTGTTATGAATATATTTAGTGTGCTGACTTTTTAAAATTCTCTGATATATATGTAAAAATATTGAAATAAAATAACAGAACACTTTCTCATATGTGTGATTATATATTCCTCAAGGGGGTTGTGCACACTTAGAATAATTAGTTCTGGTCGTATGTTTTACATTTAAAAGTTGCTAAACTTGAATTACATTTTCAAAGTTACTTATACATTTTTTGCTTATTCAGTCAAAAATTTTACATCTTAAAATTGGACACTTTTGGTTACGTTTGTCCCTCCCTTTTTATATGAAATTGATGATGATTTTTAATTAATGTGTAATTTCTAAAATATAGTTTATTTTCAGCTATACTTTAGATATTGAAGCTGTGAGCTGTGATGAACTGTATATAGAGTGCACGGAGCTGTTAAGAGATACAGGAATTGCTCCATTGCACTTTGCTTCTATTCTTAGATCTGAGATTGAACAGAAGACTGGATGCACTGCGTCGGCAGGCTTGGGTATTCTTATTTTTATTTAGTAACATATTCTTTCTTTTTCCTTTTTTTCTTCAGTTACAAAATTTATTACATTTGATCATTTGCTTCATGGTTTCAAAATATTATTCAGAGAGTACTGCAACAAACTGCTTTATTTTTTAAATTTTATTATTGTTTTCTTTAGATGTGGTTGTGACTTTTCTGGAGCAGAGGTTAACTCTTTGTTGTTAGAAGTTTGTCACAATTTTTTTTCTGAATAGCTTCACTTTAAAAAAAAAAAAAAAAACTGAAAACATGCATAAATACATTCACAGCCGTTCTACCACATTGTAATGTATTGACATAAATAACATTGGCTGTGAACATTTTTATAGTCTCAGGAAAGGACTCTCACTACATTGCACTTTATAAAATGTTATATTGCAGACTTTTGTAAGTTCTTGATCTATCTTTCAGAAATAAATTAATGCTTGTCCCACTGATCTCAACAGAAATCAATCAGTTCATTGAATTCTTTGAGGAAAAAGAAAAGAAAGTTAATGAAAATAATATAAGTAGCTGCTCTTCACATTTTAAAACAAATAATTTTTTGATCAATCGAATATTTTTAGTATAAAGTTACCAAGAAGGATTTTTACACCAATCTAGTAAATTTTTGTACATTTATGTATAAATATTAATTAAATTAATTATTAGTTTATTAGTTATTTTTATACTTTAAAAAAATATTAGCCTTTTCTTTGAGTATTAGTAATTAAATCATTTATGTAAACATTAATAATGTAAACATTAAAAAAAATAATAGCTTCTATCAGATTTAATAATTTTCCATTCCATTTTTATGTTCTTACCCTGGAAACATTTTACGTATGCGTTAATTTGCATTGTTTGTCTCCTTTTATTTCTTTCTTATTGGTGCAATTTTAAACTTGAATTTCTAAAAAAAACTTTTAAAAGAAATTGGGACATATTTGTAATTGTGAATTTATCATAGGTAGTAACATGCTGCTTGCCCGTCTCGGCAATAGGCATGCAAAACCCAACGGACAATATTATGTTCAAGAGGAGGAAGTTGAAGACTTTATGAGGCAGCAAAAAGTTAGAGATTTACCAGGTATGATATTTGTTTTAAAAGGGAATAAGCGATTATTACTATAAAATCATGAGAATATTAATTAATAAAAGTCATTTAACTGGTTCTTCAGGTTATGGAACACACTCATGAGTTGGTTTTTGTAAGTAGTTTTGTGAAGTATATATGCAACATATTCAAAAATACCTCTTAAAAAGCTTTCTTTTTTTTATGGATTTATTTAACTTGTCACAGAATTTTGTTACGCGGTTTTCGACCACTATTACTGCATAAATTATCTTCAAACTTTGCACATGAACTCATCTTCGATGACAATACAATAATCCATCCATTTTATAATTTATTATAACGTTAATTAGGAAAAAAAAAATAATAATTTTGGCTCTGAGGAAATTATCAGAATTGTCATTTGGCAACAGTAGTTTTGTTTGGATAATGCAATAATGTTTTGAATTTAAATTAACTTAAAACATTTTTTTCGATTTAATATTTATTTCTTTACTAGAAGCTGATAATGTTAAGAATGGCTTATCTAAAATTTTGGTCTTTTTTTGAACCCAGTATTAGACCCAAACTAGCCTAAAATATAACATGGAATATACAATATATAGTTCAAGCATACCACTTGACTTGTTAAACATGCAAATGAATATTTCCAAATATTTTCTTGCTAACATTTAAATTATTTTTCAATCAAAGTAAAAAGATTAATTCAATAAGTATGTAAAATGTAAAAAGTTTAGTGTATCTAAAAATTTAGTTTTAATATATTTTTTAAAAACATCACTGTAAATGGGAGGGGAAATGAGTCAGCATCAGGAAAAAAAGGTTTTCAAACTTGGGAGCAAATCATTCATAACTTGGAAATTGTCATGTTATAAATATGGCTTGTTGCATCTCATGTAATCAAATGATAAGATAAACAATTAAACTAAATGTAATGTTTTTTTTTGGGGGGGGGGGGAGCATCAGATTATGCTTTATTTTCTTGAACTATGTATTGTATATTTTCAAAAAGGAGCAAGCCATTAAAGGATGTCATTTTTGAAGTAATAAAATGTACGAAATGCAAAAGTCAAGTTTCAGACTGCTCAAAAATATTGTTGTAAAATTGTAAATGTTGTATTGCCTTCTCCAAGTCCTAAATAATAAACTTATTATTAGTTTTATTGAATAGAATTAGTAGGTAATTGAGTGGCACTCACTCAACAAAAAAGTTGTAATTGAATGTATCCCACAACTTTACTGCTGCGTTTTGAGCTATTTGCTGATTTGTGCTTTACTATGCTGGTTATTAAATTTTATTCGTTCCTGAGCACAATGAATTTCTCGTCATTTTTCATTACAGGGGAGGAAGAGCGTTGTATCAGGCTCAATTTAATATTTTAATTTTTATCTTGAATAGTTAAAAATATAGGTGAAAATTAGCAGCCACCACTCGCCACATGGCGATTAAAGTAGTAAAAGTGGAGATTTAAAAATATGTTAGCAATCACCACTCTTGCACAGTCACTTTTTTGCGCATTTTACTGTAATCTTTTTTTTTTTTTTTTTGGTGAGCAAATTACCTCCTTTTGTTTTCCCCATGGGAACATGCCAATATTGAACACGTGCTTCAATTTCATGCTGTATTTCAAGTCTCAATCCTTCAGCATCCTGTATAGATTTAAATCATTTTCAAAGTTCTAAAACCTTTTAGCATGCACTAAATCAAACCTGCATATTTCTTGTTTTATTTCAATAATTTGTTAATTTTCTAAACAATTTTAGAATTAGTTTTCAATTCTTATTAGCAATTTTAAAAAGTGTCTACTAACCAAATTTACCAGTTTTCACCTGTAGTTAAAAAGGAATTTTCAATCACAAGAGCATTCAAATATGCCAGCATTTTTCTCTGTATTGTTTTTTTTTTATTTTTTTTTTATTTTCCCCCCTTTATTTATTATTATTTTTTTCCCAACTCAAAAAGCTTGAAAAGAAAATATTTAGAAACATTTAAAGTAGCAATTGCAAACTGTCTCAAGATACAACCTTGTGTTTGGACACAAATCATGCCTCAAGCAATAGTCACATTTATACGATTTTTATGCCAACAAACATAAAATGTAGTTTTATTTAAAAACACTAACTTAGGAAATACATATTACAGATGTATTACTCAAAGAATAAAAGTTCACAATTTTATTTTTCTCACCAAATTATTCATTTTGATGCTGATATTGCTGATTTTTTTTTCTGTGATGCAATCTGTTGGTTTCCTTCATAATTCAAAATAACAATAATAATAAATTCAAAATAACAATAATAATAATAATAATGTTAGAAATTGTCAGTCTCCTGAGTCATAGCACTCTTCTCATATCATTTTTCCCCCATCAGGTGTGGGCTACACCACTTCCAAGAAGTTGGAGCAGTATGGTGTCTCCACATGTAGCGATTTGCAGAGTTGGCCGCTCTCGAGGTTGCAGAAAGAGTTTGGCCCCAAGACCGGATCTGCCCTGTACGATCGATGCCGCGGGAAGTGTGACAGGAAAGTTCAGGTGCAAAAAGAGCGGAAGTCCGTTTCTGCGGAAATCAACTACGGCATAAGATTTGAGGAGGTAAACTTTATGCCTTTTAAAGATAAGAAAAGTTGTTTCAGAAACACAGAAATTTGTTACTGAACAACTGCTTTCAGATGCAGCATCTTATTTACTGTCCTGTATGAATTTCTTTTTTGAAACAAAACAAAATCTGAAAAATATTTTAACATGCCAATACTAGAAAAAAAAAAGTGGCTCTTTAAATGGTTAATAGGGGAAGTATGCTTCCCACCAAATTCATCAAATTATAGGTGTTTATAGTAAGCTATTTTCCCCTTTCTGATTGACAGAATCTTGCAAAGACGCTGGGAAATATATTTACCACCACATGCATCACTATTCAAATATTATAACTATCCCCCTCAGAAGGGGGGATGGAAAAAATCATGCTGATCTTATTTACTGCCGTATATGAATTTATTTTTTGAAACAAAACAAAATCTGAAAAGTATTTTAACATACCGATACTACAAAAAAATAGCCCTTTAGAGGGTTAATTTATATCATATGTTCAATCTCTATTTGCTCTGAAGCTTACATTGATTAATGCAGCTTTGTCTTTCCATTTGTATTTACCATTTAATTTGCCACAAATGTGATGTTTAGAATCTCCCCACACACACAAAAACAAAAAAAAAAAATCTGTATAGCTTCGAACTTTCTCTCCATTATGTAAGCAAAGTTTTTCATTTTATTTGTTTTGTGATTGATAGATAGTAAGTCACCTGATCTATTAGCCATTGCTTGAAGCATTTTTCAAATTTTTTTCTTATTTTGTGGTTGGTCTTCGTGTTGTACATGATGGTAAAATAGCTTTTATTATCACTAACTTGCACAAGGCATTAGTAAATGTGTAACTAATTTTAGACATGCCATTTCTTGCAACATCAATTATTATATTTCAATGATTATATAATGTTTTATTTTATTATTATTATTATTTATTTATTTTAATTTTGTTTTTGTTAAATTATTATTTTTTAACATATAATTTATTAATGTGTTCATGCTTTACAAAATAATTAGGACCATTTAGAAAAAAATATCATGTAAAGTAAAAATGGATGGAATAAAAAGGTATTAAGAAAAAAATCATCTGATTAATTTGTCTCTTTAGTAAACATTTAAAAGATTAAATAATTTTGTTTCTGGATGCTTTTCCTCTTTTTTAACAAAATTGTTTCTATGCATTGTAGATTCTCCTCATTAAATAAAAATAAATGCTCTTGCCAATTTTTCACAATTTCAAAAAACAATCAAAAGATTTGTGAGATATAACATATGTTTAAAGTGTTACAAATAGCTTTATCAGTGCATAATAACTGAGTATTTTGCACAGATTTGGAAAATCTAAGAAAATACATTTTTTTTCCTGTTGTAGGAACAATTATCTGTGATTTATTGTTTATTTCAAGATTTATCACAGCCCGAGTTCTTAAAATAATTCTGAAAGAAATCTATAGTAAAAGGTGCTATATGTTATGTATTTTAATCATCTGTAATTATAATAAATTTTTAAAAGTTTAGATGATCATACAATATATATAAATAAGGAAAAGATAATTCTAACAGTAATTCCCAGACAAGATTGAAAGTTTTGTCAGGTGTAGGTGTTTAACTTGTTACAAAATAGTACTATAGTAACTGATAAATTGTAATTTTTTGAATGAATTTTTTTATAGTTGCTATAATTTTATATGAATTTTTGAATGTGCTTTATTTTTCTCAAAGGATGAAGAAGTGTATAAGTTCATTAATGAATTATCTTCAGAAGTGCAAAATCGACTCCAAAATATTAACAGCAGAGGAAAATCTCTAACATTGAAGCTCATGGTAAATACTTTGCTTTATAATATTTAATCGAATTATTTAATTTGTGAGAATAATTTACTTTATGGAATCAATGCAATATTATAATGAAAATTAAAGAAATGTTTTCCTATACTAATTCGATTATTATTATATTTGACTTGGGGACCATAAATGATGTCACGCTTTTCCCCCAGATATTTGACCCTCTTTGTCACGCATCACACTATGTTGTGCAAGCATAATGTCACACTTCTTGTTACCCCCTCCCCTCGTCACACTTTGTCACAATTTCATGAATCCCCATCCCCCCCCCCCTCGAAGCGTGACATCATTTATGAATGATCCTTTATCCTGGTAACCATGTTCATCATTTTAATTTTGTTATTTTGTGCCTGTTTCGTGTGTACATTTGCACACATACATTTTTTAAATCCATTTTTTATGATTTTTAAAAAAAATTCTAAAAACCAAAAGAGCCTCACCAACACTAAGTTATGGATTCTTATAAGGTCAGATAAACTTGGAATAGTTATGAAAACTGAAAACAGAGCCGAAAAGTCTGTAAATTTCAAAAAAAAAGGAAGAAGTCTGGATATGCTGGTATTATTGTACACAATTAACTGTTTTTTTTTTTGCAGATTTTTTTTTTCAAAGTGATCAATCAATTTTGTACATTAAATTTTAAATCCAGATTTCGCATAAACTTTTATTCTAGAATATTATCTTAAATAATTGTGCAGTTGTAAAAGTAGTAATCAATTGAGATTTAACTAAATACATATTTTATTTGTGTAGGTTCGTAGACCGGAGGCTCCCATGCAGACTGCGAAGTTTATGGGACATGGGGTTTGCAACAGCATTTCCAAGTCTGTCCTTCTGAAATCGGCCACTTCGGATGCAAACATCATAGGAAAAGAGTGCTGCTCATTGGCTCGCATGCTAAAAATAAAACCTCAAGATTACAGAGGAGTAAGTGTTTTTTTTTTTCACTCCTCTTTTGCTCTGTAGAAATAAGTAATGAGAAATATAGGCAAAAGATCTAACATTGAGAATATTTGTCATACACTACAAGACAGGGGACGATCCAGCATTTTTATCAAGTAGTTTTTTGTGAATTTTAGAAACATTTTTGTGAAAAATCAAAAATCTTTGTAAAAATTCAAATATTTCTGTTAAAATGAAAATATGAACATACAACTACAAAATTTTTTAATATTATTTTTAGCCGCTTATTTAATAAATAATTCTGTAAAAAGTACGATTTAGTACTCTGGAGTTTTGTGAAGGGTTCGTTTTGATTGATTAAAATTTTGTGAAGGGTACATTTTGGTTAATTCAAATTTTGTGTAGGGATCTGAAAATGAACCTGAAATTCTTCTGGCATGACCCTTGCAAGATAACAGTCAAGGCCTGATTTTGTATTTACAACTAATTAGATCCCCTTTGTTGAATATCATTAACTGAGGGGAGGGGGAAAACCTCTCCCATACCATAGATTTGTTTTTTGTAAAAATTTTAGTGTTCAAACATTTTTGCAAAAGTTCATGTCTAAATTCTCCACATTTGACACTGTTTTGAGTGACCCTACTATGCTCAAATTGAAAGGCAAATTCCCCTGTGTAAATAACGTAATTCATGTGTAATCTTGTTATGTTTTTTCACTATGCATACCGTAAAATCCCGAAAGTAACCCAAACTGGCCCCTTAAAAACCAAACTGGCAAATTTCAGATAGGGTTATGATCGAGATTTTCGAAAAAAATTATTTAAAAAAAATGTTTTTAGTATTAATTAAGAGCATCTACTGAAGATAAATAATAAGTATAACTCATTTAAAATTATTTTAAATAATATAAAACAAGATTCAAAAAATAAATAAACAAAAATCTGTCTTATAATTTTTTAATAGAAAATTGATCGCATGGGGATGGAATCTTTGACTGAAGAAAAAATTTAGCACTTAAGTTAGCAGAAATCCCTATAACTTAAATTTAAAACTCATAAAACGCAAATTTGGCATGTTCGAGGCCAGCGCTATATCGGTATTTCGTAATGTGTCGAATCTCAAAACACGACCAAAAATGGCGGACTCACAAGATCAAAGATGGCGGCTAATGAACGAATCAACGCCGAGTAGTACATGAAATTTATTTTTAAGCATATAGACCTTGAATATTTATGAATAAATAAACAAATAAAATAAAACACAAAATACAAAAAGAAATTGGACATATTTAATCTTTAACATAAGAAAATAATACAAAATTTGTTTTAAAATTGTCAGCCATTTGGGGAGGGGGGTTATATTAAGGAATATTGAATGATTCCACTTTCGGCGAGAAAAGGGGGGGGGGTACATTCAATGGTTCAATGGGGGGCTACTTTCGGGATTTTACAGTAATTTTCTTCTGCCTTCTCTTGTCATATCTTTTCAATAATAAACATAGATATTTTATCCAATTTTTTCTTATGTCCTTCTTGGGAATTGTACAGTATAATCAAAAATTTAATTGTTTTTCCTTAAAGATAAATCCCCTAATAATGTAAGAAACCTGGAAACTCTTAACATATATTCAACTAAATATGTTTTACTCCTGCCTATCTATATGATTAATTGATTTGAGAGATGCCAAAACTCTCATATCCCGCATATGAAACTTGTTCCAAATATAAATGAATTTATGCTTAAACGGATAATGTCATTTTTCTTAAAATGGAATTTGGTGGGACCTGCTGTTATTATTCTGGGCACTTCATCATAATTGGCAGGCTTTAAACTTTTCATTGTTCTGCAGCTGTTATTATTATTATTATTATTATTATTACTATGTTTCTAACTTTTTTTTTCTGTTTGTGAATCCCCTCCCCCCGAACAGATTGGTATTCAGATGAGCAAATTGGAATCCAATCAGAAGGATGAAAAAAATTACAATTCACTGGAGAGCTTCCTTCGTCAAGAAAAAAACACAGATGCTGCAGATACTTCAAATCAGGTTAGATATATAAATGAAATATTTTTTAGTTACATTTTTCTTTGACATTACTATAGTCTGTGTAATTAGAGTCGGCGTGTCAAGGTCACACAACTCAACCATTTTCCCTTCTGGTCGTCATGGTTTCTGTGCTAGAAACTTTTTCTCCACTTGGTTTGGCGAACATAAGTAAGTTTGCTGTTTTAGTTATAATAATAATAAACGGATTCAAAACAGATTTATTTCTCAATGGCAAAAATAAATTGCGTCAGATAAAGTAATCAAAATTTTTGAACCAATCTGTCTTATTCTAATATTTTTATGTGTTTCAGAAAGCTATTGTTTTCCTAATTTATCGTATTTTATATTTTGTAAATATTAAAATCTTATCTAAACATTCTTGATTTAATTTATGTGACATTTAATTGCATTTACTTAGCATCAAAAAGAAACAAAAGGAAAATAAATTCTTTCTCATTACTTTTTCTCAATTATTATAATATTTTGAATCGGAGGTGTAGTAATGCAATTGCCTTAACTGCAGTGCAAAAAAAAAATCTGGCGCTGTTATCTTTTCTGCAGCTGCCATGGCAACGCAGTAGGAAACGTGACCTTGATGCGCCTATTCTAATTACACAGACTATAATACTGTTGATGGTTGCAATACACTTTGATAATTTATAGAACCTTCTTTAATTTATCCAAATCGAAATTTTTAAGGTTTCTTTTTTGCCAGTTTTGCTCCTTAGAAATTCCAAAACTTAATTTTTTCAAAAATAATATTGGTATTAGTATCAATATTATTATTATCCCCCCCCCCCCCAAAAAAAAAAAAAAAGAAGGTTATGTTTTCAAAAATTGTTAAAACTTTGATGCACGTGATTGTGTACACAGTTTTTTTTTTTTGCATGTGTTAAATGGTTTGAAATCATGTTACTGAACAGTAAGTAAGTTTACAAGTCTGGAACTCAAGTTCTATTTTATTCCCTACAAATGTACTAACTCTCTTGCTTTTGCATTCCATCTCTGGCCTTTTGCCACCAGAGAAATTTCTTCTAATTTTTAAGGCCTTAATAGACGGCCAAACTTCGTGATTGTCGAGAATGCAGCATAATTTTCTTTTTACTTTTGTTCAGATTAGTAGCAAATTTTGAAAATGTAATGACTGTTAAAGCAAAGACATCAGATTTTTGTTACACCAAAAGTTTTGGTAATGTGTTATTAAAAAATGCTAATGTGGTTGCTCAAGAATCTATATTTATGTCAGTTTTGTTTTCAAAAGCTTTTGCTGGCTGTAATATTATAAGACCAAATGCTACTTATAATTGTGCAAATATCTTTATTTTTGCTCAGAAACATTTAAAGGACCCCTCTATAATCAATTGCTAGACTGAAGAAAGATGTTTCAAATACTGTAGTAAATAATTTTAAACAATAAAAATATTGCACAATTCATGGTTTTAGTTTTAACTTCCCTTTCAGAAATTAATTTAAAAAATGTAAAATGTCTTATAAATTAACTTTTCATCTAAGAACATGTAAATTATCAATTTGTTATAAAGTCTTCAAATGATTTTCTTTGAATATCTTAAAACAATGACCTCTGCTTCTACTTTCTGTGCAAAAGTTTAGCATATCAAGATCTATATCTCTCATAAATTAATACAGTATGGGATCTGGAATTCCAAAATCCGAAAGATTTAAAATTCGGAACTTTTTCAAAAAAATCGGCAGCTGAAAAAAAAAGCTTGTTTTTTGAAGAAAAATCGGGGAATATTATGCACCGTTTTTTTTTTTTTTTTTTGAAAATAGGCATTTTAAAAAGAAGGTAAAAAAATGCATTGGACAGGTTTATGGTCAGAAAAGTGCTGTTTTAAAAAAAGTTATTTCACAATTTTCTAAAACGGGTTTGCCTTTGCTATTAGAGTTTTTATTAATTGTTGCTTTAATTCTGAGTTGATATCGTTAAAGTTTTTTTTTTTTATATTTCTTGTAGTTTTATTATACTTATTTCTTTAATGAGCTCTAATTTTTGCGCAATACAGAACATTCGCAAAATTGAAATTCGGCATTTCTCGACAGTCTGATATTTTATTGTAATTAAGTCTTTACTAAATGGTTAGAGAATATAAATCATATTCTCAGAATTTTATGGAATTCTTTTCTTTTATTGTTTAATTAAACAGGTTAAAATAACATCAGGAAAAGTCTCGATTTTTCGATGTAAGCCGACTCCAACTTTGTTTTTTGTGCTAAATTTTGCGATGTATAGGCGAGTATATACGATAATAAAAAATGCTATAAATGAGCAAAATGCTAATAAAAACTCCCAAAGCAAATTATATGAGCTCTGACGCTACTTTCAAGATGTTTTGAATGAGGACCCGAAATCCGGAAAGATCACGGCCCCAAGCGTTCCGGATTTAAGGTTCCCTACTGTATCTATATTAGTGTAAATTTTATTAATTTATGATATTCATTTTACTTTGTCATTACATAGTATAAATCAATTCTAATGAAATTCAGGGGATAATTAATTATATAAGATAACAAACACATTTTAGAAGAGATTGTGATGCACAAACCTTTGTCTCATAATTTATCCCATTTCAAATGTACTTTTCTTATTTCTTTGTCTGTTTTTTTTATGCCTACAGGAAATATTTGCTCCCAAGAAATTAAAAGAAGCTGCTGATGCACCCCCTAAGGAAAAGAATAGCATCAAAGATTTGTTCTCTAAAAAGGCCCCTGCCCAGAAAATAGTCTCAACATTTGAGGCAAGGATTACTCCTGAGCAGGTACTTTAGTCTCTTGAGGTTGTGATAATACAGGTTTTAAGAACAATTAAAAATCATCTTGAGTTACTATAATTGGAAATTTTGAGACATGGCTGAAGTATTCCGTCTATAGGCGGATTTCTGTCTTTTTTAATAAATAGCTGACAGAAAATGACAGAATATTCAGAACTAAAATACAGTAAAACCTGTAAAGTTAACCACCTGTCTAAGTTGACTACTTTTGTCAGGAACGGAATTAGCCCTATATTATTTAATGTAGGGAAACCTTTGTCACTTGACCACCTGTCTATATTGACCACTTATGCACGCCAAATTTGGGAGGGAGTATTATAAAAAACCCTTTATAAGTTGACCACCTAACTGTTACTAAATTTAATTGTTTATCTATTTTTGCAAAAATTAAAAAACTTAAAATAACTTCTCCAGGATATTTTTTATGGTATAATGTTAGACCCGTATTTGTCTGGATGGATGGAACACCAATATAGTTTGCCTAAACCTCTGTGTAAGTTAACCGTATGGGAAAAATACTATGAGCACTCTTTTGTTCTTTAAATAAGTTTCTTCTCTTTCTTCTAATTGATCTAGCCATTTTGAGAAGTTATGTACAGTATTTTTAGGGAATCTTCACCATCAAATAAGTAAAATTGCATATTTAACTTTATTTTAACTAAGTGTTTTAATTTTAAAGTTGTATGGGACACATTGTAAGTCATTCAGATTAAATTTATCTAATCATATTTTAGAAAGTTGTGAAAAAATATCTACTTACAAATTTTAAAGTAACGTTAATACATGAAATGATATTTTGATTAGTCACAAATGAATAAATGCATAGTGTAATAAATGACCAAAAAAAGAAAAAAAATCTCTACTCTCTATAAGTTGACCACCTGTCTAAGTAGACCACTAAAGTGCTGCACCGCAAGTGGTCAACTTACACAGGTTGCACTGTATGGTATAATATAGATTTCAATGTGGTATAAATGTTTTTTGATACTGCTTCATTTAAAAGCTTAATATGCGATAGTGTTGCTAATCATGATAAATTTAGTATTTTTTGTTAAATACTTAGGAATGGTTTTTAAAATTTTCGCCTCGAGGTTCCAAATTAATTATTAAATATTGTTATTGCTAATATTAATCTAGTTATTATCAGGGGGGAGAATAGATAAATGATTAATATATGCAATATATTAGCAAAGTTTTTAGAAAATGCATGTTTTTGGATGGTTACAGAAATTATTTTTGACTTCCGCTCTTTAAAATCTTTGTATTTTCATCCATGTTTAGAGAGTATTGAGCTTAGCTTTTTCGAGTATAGTATTACGCATTCCATGTGTTGCACAAAAGTCGGAAACTGTTCCATGGTTGCCTCAATAGTACAAACAAGAAATTACTTTCTATTCGATAACATATGTAGCTTGCTTATATTTTTAAGGCAACAAAAATTTTTCCTGTTAGAATCTGAAAAATGTTGGAGAAGAAGTAGGAATGTCATTCCATGCCAACTGAAACCACTACTTGGTTTTGTAAACTTTAAGCAATATTCATGGGTTTGGTACTATTTTGAAGAAAACATATTCAAGTTTATGGATTGAATAGCTATTTTTGAGAACTATGCATAATTGCACTTAAAATTATGAAGAATAAGGGGCCCTTTAGACTCTGATTTCTCCCATCAAAAATGTTGCTTTTTTAAGTAACAAAAACTGTTATAAGTTTAGTGATTTTATCCCTATTTTTTTATATACAGTAAGGTATGTGTGTGCTCTAAGTATATGTGTGCAGTTCATGTTTTCATTCAAAATGTTTTTCTTATTTTTTAAAATTAAAAACTTTCTAGTCATTAATATGTCCCCTCTGTTACAAATTTTTAAATAAGTTTACTTTATTCAAAAAATAAACAAACAATAAACTACAGAAGAGGTATTTACAATAAAATTTATTAGTATAATCATGTTTTGTAATCATGAAGATGGAGTACAGTTTAATTTTAAGGATACTGTAAGGAATGCCCAGAACATCAAAGTTATACTTCGGTTGATCAGCCTTCTTCTACTGATTTAACTGTTGGCAGTTTTGCTATTGTTAAAGTCCAAGGAAAAAAACGACTAGTAAAATTTGATTGCCAAACCATCGAATTAGAGAGGGAAACAGACAATATTCAGGTTGTTTATTTAACACGATCTGGTGGACATGAAACTTTTAAATATAATTACAGTGATGTATCATGGGTTAACATGTCAGATATTATAACTGTGTTACCAACTCCAACTTTAAATAACAGAAGTGCGTTACTTTTGACAGTAGTATATGCACCTAGTATATGCACCAACCAAGTATATGCACTTATTGAAGCTAAATCTATAAGCTGTCCCCTCTGTTACATGTCATGTGCCCTCTGTTACACGTTGTTTTCCACATTTAAATAAAAGGAGTTTTTGATTTCAATATACCAATGCATAATTTTATTAATTTGAAATGTTCAGAGTTTTAAAAAAATGGCAAGTTTTTTAAAAGATCTCCAAGTCACAGAATTTAACATAAATTATAGTACATGTCAAATACTGTTGACATTTTTTGTCCCCTCTGTTACACATACTTTGATTTGATTAAAGAGATCAAATGGGAATGTAATTTCAATGTTGAGTGAAATAATTATACACTGCTACTTAAAATTACAGATTGACCTACTAATTTTTGTCTCTAAACATTTTGTGTATTTTTTTAAAAGAAAAATATGCGTATGATGTCCCCTCTGTTACACTTGGAACTCCACAGGAGTCAAAGTTTATAAAAATAAAATTACACCGAAATGCAAGAAAATTTTTAAAGTTTAGGTAATTTCCAAACACTTTCTTAAGTAATTTCTTACATATTTTCTTCCAACATAGTATAAAACCAACTGGATGCAAATTATGGTTGCAACCAAGGTTGTCCGTTTTTTATCCACCCTGGAAAAAAACAGTCCTGGACAAAATGCCATTTTGTCCACTTTTCATTTTGTAAATTACCAATTCAAAATTTAAAAAAATTTAGAATTTACTACTAATAATAAGAAAATGCAATTAATAGGAGTTCACCTAATTAGATAATTTTTATTTTAAATTCATGGTGCATGCTTTTTCCGAAACTTGAAACAAAAATGTTTAGAATTTTTTTTGTTGCTTAGAATCAGCCCTGATCATCAGTCTGGCAAATGATCCATTGAGCAAAAAAAAAAAAAAGTGGTTCAATTTGCTTTTCTCTGTTAATCCATAAAATACCAGGAAATGATTTGGACAAAAATGACATAAAGCCTCCTTCTTATAGAATTTAATTTTTAACCCTGGTATCTTATCTAAATTATTAATTAGAAATTGAATTCCAAATTTTCAGATAGACCAAAGTGTGCTGGATGCTCTCCCGGAAGACATCAGAAATGAAGTTCTGAAAACATATGGAATCACTGAAAAATCTCATCTTTCAAAGCAATCGACATCACAGAAATCAATTAGCCGAACTCAGAATAAATCTCAACTGACAAACTCCAAAAAATCAGAAAAGCAACTCCCATCGACTTCAAGAGTGCAGGGTACAACTAGTGTAAGTATTGTATGAATCTTAATCTGTTTGATTTTTTTTTAAATAATCCCCTACTTCCTTGTTAAAAGTCAAGCATATGTATACTTAAAAAAAAATGAACAAATCTGGGAACAGTATTTCTACAAAAACTTTTTTTTTACTATTTCCTTTTTTAATAAGAGAAATATAATGTAATAAACAAATATAAAAAGCTTGAAAAAATCAACATTAACTGCACAAATAAAAAAAAAATATAAACGTTTCATGGCTACGAGGAACCCCTTTTTCAGGGCATAAAGTTATGCTTCGTCTATGATGAGCTTTACTCATGTTTTGGGGTTTGTTTCAATCTCGAAATATCTATGCAATCTTTACTGTTTTTTGTGTGTTTGTCGCTTTTTTGTTTAGTATTTTTTGCAAATCTAAGCATTTTCTTTTTATTACAAGCTTGATTTTATAATTCTGCTCACTTTGTATTTTGCTGAAATCATGTATGAAAAAAATTGCATTGTTAAAAATTTTTATGAAGTTTTAATAAACAAAGTGAAAACAATATTAATCTAATGCAGCACTAATTGTGATTTAAAATTTGATCAATTTAATGATACTACATATGCTTTTGAAAGAAAAAACATTACTTACTGAAAATTGTTAATTTTTATGTTAAACATTTTTATTAATGATATTACTCAGAGTATTTCTTAGAACATCAATATTTTTGCTGATGATGTCAAAATCATGGGAATTGTGGACACGGAGGAACAAGTCAATCGGTTTCAAGAGGATTTAAATCAAATTTCTAGGTGGGCAATTAAGTGGGGTATGTCTTTTAATATCGGGAAATGTCAAGTGCTTCATTTTGGTCATGGGAGTAAACATGCAACCTATTATTTACAAGGTTCCGTCATTAGGGAAGCAGAAGCAGTTGTTGATCTAGGAGTATTGATGAGTCACGACTTCAAGTCCAGTCAGCAGTGGAGCATAGCAAGTAACAAAGCTAACAGGATGCTCGGGTTTATCAATAAGGCTATTTCGAACAGGTCTGAGGAAGTTGTATTGCCACTATACAGAAGTTTGGTAAGACCTCATTTGGAGTATGCTGTTCAGTTTTGGTCTCCGTACCTAAAAAAGGGTAGTACCTTATTGGAAAGGGTTCAAAGGGGGGCTACAAGCTTGGTAAGTGGTCTTTCAGACTTAGATTATGAGGTTAGGCTTAAAAGGCTCAATATGTACAGTCTTGAGCAAAGGAGAGTTAGAGGGAACATGATTCAGTTGTTTAAATTCATTAAAATGGGAAATGTTGATGGACTGCAGCTAAGTGCTGAAAGTAGAACCAGAGGTCATTGTTTTAAGCTTTTCAAATCTCAGGCTCATCTTGAAATTAGGAAAAATGACTACCTCAATAGGGTTGTAGGCAGTTGGAACAGTTTATCGGAAGCGACTGTTAACTGCAGTGGGGTAAAAACATTTAAGAAAGCTCTTGATGTCCATTGGGGACTGCTAAATTGACTAGGACCAGCCTAGCTGGGCCCTGAGCCTGTTGCTGGTCGTCACTTTTGTATTTGTATTTGTATTATTCTTAATTTGTATAAATCTTCATATCCCATGCTTTAGTATATATGTATGAAATTTCAGTTGCAGTTGGCTGTCAAAAGAATGTGTACATTCATAAAAAATTAAGATATGATCCATTACAATTATTACATTTACTATCATACTTACTTAAACCAAAATCATGAATAATCCCAGAACATTGACACCAAACATCAAAAATTAATTAATATTTGCATTAAGAATATTTATTTATATGAAAAATACCTCGTATAATTGAAACCCCTTATAACTGTATCAAAAGTACTTAGGCAAAATTACGAAGATATGTGACTGTCCACATTAATTTGGTATCCCATGCTATGTGTAAAGTGTTTGAAGTTTTGATATGTATGGTTGCACACAGCTCATTTTTCTACTCATTAAATTAATGATGCTATTAAAATGATTGTTTAGATTGTGTCTGCATTTAGGAAAGAAACTGTGGTTGTTGAAGAGCCCCCTCCTCCCAGGAAGAAGAAAGCAACATTAGGGGGTGTTGAGGATATCAATGATATCAGGAGCCTGGTGAAAGAATGGATGCAAAGTGTTGAAGGTTAGATTTTAATTTTTGAAACAGAAATAAAACTTAAATTATAGGTTTGAGCGAATCACTCAGGGGGGTTTTTGTTATGATGTCATGCTGTTGGTGAATTTTTGCCAGAGAGAAGATTGTTCACAAAATTTAACCTAGAGGCCCTTTATAAGGGCAGTAGAAAATAATTTCAGAGTAAATTCATCAAATTAATAGCATAAATGAATTTATTTCCTTAAAACCAATACTTAACCGCATATTATTTTAATATGTAACAGTCGAGACCTCTGTTATAATACAGCATTTAACTATTTTTCTACAAAATAAGTGTCTGCAATTCTTGCTCCATACCTAGCGCCAGCTTTATTTAAAAATTTCGTTTTTCGTCTGCACATTCTATTTATTTCATGTTTTTGAAGCAAAACTGCTGTTGTAATAAATTTTAAAAATCTCTCAATTTTTTTAAATTTATTAGCAGCTTAATTTGAAAGCAATACTTACAAAAGTTTAGGTAAATTATTTTCCTACATTTAGTTTTTCTTAAACTTGTAAAATGATTATTCCGGTTTATAAGAGCTTCTAAAATTGAAATCTTCACTAAGTAGTCATTCTTATTGCTATCCTTTAACTGAAATTCAAAATGGTGGACAATGAGACACAGAAACAGCACGCTTTGGGGTCTGAAAGTTTTGATCTGTAGCGATTACAAGTGGACCAGCAATATTATCAATTGGGCAGGTCTTTATTATGACGGAGGCCTCGGTAATAGTAATAAACAAAAATGGCTTTCTGAAAAGTTAAATCAGCTTTATTAAATAAATTTACAGTTGTAATGCACTATAAGCTTAGTAACTTTCCAGCAGGATAGTAAACTATTTATTGCAAATTAAAATCATAAATATATAATTTTAATTTACCAAATTTTTTTAATTTACCATTTTTTTTCCTTCTCCCAAATTTTAGTACTTGGAAATTTTTTAATATTGCTTCAATGTTAGAGACATTTGTAAAAAATAATTGAGTTATTTAGTTCAATGCACTATGTGTGAGTACTATACCATTATTGTATCTTCTGTTGGAAATATGGTTTTCATTTTGGCTTTGTTGTCAGTGCTGTTTAATGTTGGAACCTGAAACTTTTTTACATAGCAAAAGCAAGAAGCTGTTTGTACAAATGTGTACAATGTTTTGCAATTTGCATGTCATAACACATTGATTTTTTCTCTTGCATTAAATGTGACCATGTTAGGAATTGCAAATGTTTTGTTTATGATTGCAATTATTGCATTTTTTCCATACTTTCTTGCACTAAGAAGTAATATATTTAGTAATTAACTTTAACTTCTGCACTAAATAAATAAAATAACATTGGTACTAAAAGTGTTGAATTCAGTTTCTTATTTTCACCTTTTATAGGGATATTGGAAGAGGATGTTGAGCAATTTAAAAGTTATTTGCTGGAGATAGTTGATGAAGATCTCGAAAAGCTAAATCTCATTTTGAAATATTTCTACAGGTAATTTAAATTTAGTATTATGGTTATATATATAAATTTCAAATGCAATTTTTATGATTTTTATTTTATTTAATTAATTTCCATTAAGGGACAGTTCATAAATGATGTCATGCATTTTCCCCATATATTTGACCCCCCTTTGTCACAGGTCACACTATGTTGCATAATCATGTCACACTTCTTGTTACCCCTTCCCCTTGTCACAATTTCACGAACCCCCTCCCCTTGAAGCTGACATCATTTATGAATGATCCCTAAAGAATTTAATTATTTCTTTTAATTAATTTCATTCTTTAATTTAAAGAATTTGTTTTACATTAATTAATTTAATGAATTAATTCTTTTTCATTATTAATTTCTTTAAGCAAATTAAGACTTAATTAATTCTTATTAATTTGATTCTTTTAACTAATTTCTTATTAATTTAATTTTCAGTTTCTTAAAATTTTATTTAATTCTATTCCTTAAAAGGCAATTAATTAATTAAGAGCCATAATGCCTCTTCAAAATTGTATCGCTTTTAACTGACATTCTTCTCAAAAATCTTATGAAGGGAAAGATTGAAAGCTTCATGGAACCTCTGGGTTCCGCGGAACACAATTTCAGATATGTTGTTCTATAGTATGAGCACACAATTTTAGTTGTCCCTTGTTTCAAGAGTAAAATCTCCAAAATTCTCAGTCGACTGAAAGCAGTTTGTAGATGATCCACTTATTACATAACAGAAGTTAATCTGCTTCCTCTATTGTTCACAGGTTGTGCAAAACAGCTGGCGAAAAGTGGCAGGAAGTGTACTTGAAGTGCCTCTCTCATGTACAGAAGAAAATGATTCGCAGTTATGGATCTATGCTTGAAGCAAATTCTCATTTCTAATGTTTTATAATGTTATGAATCTAGTCCAAAACAAAACCATTTTTATATTGTAAATAAAATATATATTTGTACATTAAAAATATTTTATGCTTTTTTTTTTCCTTCTCAAAATCATTTTTTAATTCTCCAGTATCAAATTAGGAGAAATACTGTTAAAATTAATTTATAAAGAGACTGTTCATAAAGGATGTCACGCTTTTTTAACACATATCTGACCTTCCTGTAACAAAATGTCACTCTTCAATGGACCCCTCCCCCCTTGAAGTGTGACATCATTTATGAATGATCCCAAGGGTGCATTTGTAAAAATTTACTGGTAAGAAACAACAATCTTCTCATGAGTTGAGAATTTCATTGGTAGATTTTGTTCATAAAATGAAGAGTATACATGAAGTTCTGTGTAAGCAACCACATTAAAATTGTATTATAGTACTGACAGGGTTCCCATCAAGTCACTTTTTTTTTCATGGGTCACTTAAAGTCACTTTTTGTAGCAAATTGTCACCTAAAATCACCTTTTTTTTGGGGGGGGGGGCATCTCATAAAGTGATATATAACCCCCAAACTTTTCCTATAAACATCAGGAAAAATCCAAATAAAATAGTTTCCACAAAGCCATTTGACGAAGCCAATGAACAGTCTAAAGAGGGCATTAGAAATCAAGATTTTACAGAAATACAGCTTGCTCGGGCAATGATAGAGGGTGCTAAATCTATAAAAGCTGATGAAGATGAGCACAGAGCAAATGGCACATGAAATTGAAAAAAAAGTACAAAAGAGAAAATCTCAAATCACAACATTTTTTCAAAAAAAAACCCAAGACTGATTAAATTGGAACTTTTACAAATTGGGGGGGGGGGGGGGGGCTGCCATTTATATACCAGGGGCGACAGTTCTCTAAATTTTTGAAGCATTCTTTTCTGAGATTTTTATATTAACATTTAAAATTTTTAAGCATTCCTACAGTATTGATTTTCTTTTTTTTTTTTTTTTTTTGCTTTTCAAGGGCTATTCTATCATATCATTTTCATTTTTAGCCTTTGAACAATTTGCAAGTTAAAAACTTTTTGCTACAGGATAAGTAAGCACTTAAAGTATACTTTTCAAGTATTTTACTTTTGGTATCTGTACTTTCTAAATTAGCTTTGGACAAAGGATTATAATCAAAATCATTTCTTGAACAGAATGCATTTAATGTAGCGATTTTCTTGCTTGATTTGACTGGGCATTGACCCTTTTCCTGTTTTTCATGCTTATAATTGATTTTATTTGCTTCTTTAGTTGTCAATCAAAAGATTTTTGTTTTTTACTTGCTGTAAAATATGTAATTTGACATAAATATAAATAATATTCAAATTATCTTTATTTCTGTAGTAATCCCAATGAAAGCAAATTTTGAAATATTAAACTTTTTTTTTTCTTTTGAGCCTTGCACTAGCATGCATTTGAAGTACAGCAAAATCTGTAAAGATGCCCACCTTTGTAAGTTGACCACCTGTTTAAGCTGACCACTTTTTTCAGGAACGGAATCAGCCCTTCACCCTATGTAAGTTGACCACTAAAGTGCTGCACCGCAAGTGGTCAACTTACACAGGTTTTACTGTACTTATTTTTGGGGTTTTAATTTTGGCATCAAAGAATATTCTGAATTACATTTTTTAATAAAGTATTATAATATTCCTTGTATATACATTAAATTTATCCAATTGTTTCAAATATTTTGCATTTGTTCCTCTGATATTCTAAATGTTTTTATTACCAATAGCGCCATTTCACAATATTTTGTCCAGACGTGTAGAGTCCGCAACATGACTTTTTTTTGTTATAACTACGTAACTTAGTTTAGTTGTCACCAAATTTTATTTTCAAATAATGTGTTGAGCACATTCTTTGAAAATAAATTTCAGTGATAATTAAACTTTAAATTATTTAGTTATAACAAAAAAAGTGTCATGTCTACATTTTTCGAAAATACCGTGAAATGGCCCTTTAATTAACTTTATTTTTGTGATCAAACATTTTAAATAATTTTTCTTGTTTCACACATTAAAAAATAAAGTTTATTCTGTAAATTGCTAGCATAATCGGTCCCCCTGGCATATATATGTATGGCTGCTTTCGTTTACTTTCTTTCTGTGTCTGATGAAAAACCATTGGTTTTTTTTTAAATGATTTTTTATTTGAGATGATAGTGATGTTTATTTATGGAAGATTAGCTAAGGATTGAACTTTCTGTTCTTTTTAGCCTATTTTCCCAAACAATAAAGTGTGAAAGAAGGCTTAATGTATCGTAAAAATATCATTAAAAATAAAGAAAAGTCAAAGAAGTTTGTAATTAAATAAGGAATGAAAACTGAAAAATTTGAAAGTAGGGTTTTGAGATGGGGGCAAAATGTGTGTCTGTCGGTTCCCCCCCCCCCCCCCCCCCCAATAACTTTTGAGGAAACTGGCCGATTCAAAAGATCTTGGCGAGAACATCGCATTTCCATATTTTACTTTTTCATTTGAACAATTTTTCATTTAATTTTGAACAGTTCAAAAATCTTGACATTAGCGCCTATGGGCAAAAATAAAGCACATTATGTAAGCACTGGGCATATGATACAAGTTCGTACGGACAAGCTTATTGGAAGAAGCTCTTGGTGTGAAATATTTTTTTTGATTTAAACTGTTCAAAACAATTAACATTAGCGCCTATGGGAAATTTCAATCCTATATATATCCTGATCTAGCTGACCAATTCGCTTGGAACAAACTTTAGCGGAAAGATGTTAGGCCAAAGAACATGTACAGATACGTAGTTCAACTTGAACTAAACGAGCCTATTTTTTTATGACATTTGTTGACCGGGATTTTTAAGGATATTTCTCAAGGAATGAATGAATCAATGAATAACTGAATGAGTGAAAGAATGAATAAGTGTACAAATTCATGAACGAGTAAATTAATTAATGAGTAAAAGAATATGTATTAACTGTTGAAAACGGTACATTTGAAGTAATCAAGAACTAGAGCTAATAAAGAATTTAGAGAGAGAGATCGCAAGAGTATAAATCTGAAGTTGGAATGTACGAAAGTAGGCTCGTATAGTTCTAGATGGAACTTTTGCATGTGAAGAAAATAAATGTAATGGTATACTTTTCTATGCTTAAAAATCTATAAAACATCTTTCTACATGTGTTTTAGTGGTAATGCAAAGCTTATTCTCATTTGGTCACTTTTTTTCTAAATGGTCGCTTTTTTCGTATCATATTCTTGGTGGGAACCCTGTACTGAAATTTAAATTTGCAATAATTAAAGCATGTTTTCTCTGGTCATAAATACTCGAATTAATAAATTATGCTCCACTTTTAATAGAAAAGAATGAAAAAAGAGGGGTGGGGATGAAATGATAATTTGGTGATTGCCTAATTTATTTAATTTTGTTCAAACTACAGATATGACAATTTATAACCTTCAATTAGAAAAATTTACCATTAAACTAATTCGTAAACCAGGATATATTTCAAAGCGTAAATTGCGTCATTACAATAATTTATTGATCTAGATTTTAACCCTTGTCTCTGTAGTTCGAAATAGTAAAAATAAGAGACCTTGATTGGTAAAACCAGTCACATTCTCATATTAAATAATTTTTTTTTTAATGATCAAGTGTCTGTGCTTCTAGAGAACAGCATGAAAACAGGGGGAAAAGGGGGGGGGGGGAGGGAAATTTAATAGGTTTTTTCAAGCGCGGCACACATGGACTGAGCAGGGTTGGGAATATACATGAACTACCGCATTAAGCAACTGTGGAAGGGTTTGCCAGAAAGTGAAATTTCTAATTATTAAATTCCACTTTTTACATGTCATCAATATCAGCCAGTTCATGTTTTTATCAGAGTATGAGAGTTGGTCGTTCATGACAGTAAGATTCTTGTCTGGGATAAAATTACTGCAGCATGAACATATACATTGCAGACTGGGGGGGGGGGGGGGGGGGGGGGCAGAGAAATATTACTTTTTATACATTTCATTACTAAAGGAACAGCAGGGGGCTGATTTTAATTTTCATTGACATCTTTTTTTTTTTCATTTTCATCCCTTCTGCTTTAAAATGAAATATTTTTCAGGCATAAATATTAATTAGTTTAACAGATTCTGAGTGGAAAGTGGCGACAAATTTTTTGGACGGCGTATGGGCAGCACTAAGCTTTTTCGCAATGAACAGAGCTCAATAACACAGCAACTAGAATTTTCAAGTGAGATTAATCATTTACGTCACTTGTATAGCTTTACTAGACACAATTTTATTTTCCAACTGTTGTTATAGAAAACTTATGTAGAAATATTTAATCTTGAATTTTTCGTGACAGTTATTGAACACAGGTCATTACCATTACTTCTTTTACATCCTCTCTATTTTGATCTACAAATTATTCATTAGATTTAAAGTCAGGTTGTGAAATTGTTTTATTACAAATCTTATACTTTGATGAATAATATATAGTATAATTACATTTTTTATATTATAGTATGGCAGTACGCTTTATTATTTTGTTTTAAACTACATTGTGTGCGTGATTCTAAAAATAGTAGTGTTCAGCAACTACTTGTCAAAAAGTAGTTACCAACTACTAACTAGTCTAAACAAAACTAGTGGCAACTAGTAGTTAAAAACTGTTCTCCAAAAGTATAATAGTTGGCTACTTTTAAGTATAATTTAGTTGAATTTCCATTTTTAAGCTTGTTCTTGAATATTTAATCCCATATCCCAATAATTCAACTCAATATTATCTTTAATCATAAATACAATTTTTAAGAAATTCCTGTAAAACATCCAAAGCTTGAATATTTCCAAGTAACACTGAACTATTAATATATAAATAGAATATGAATTAAGACAAAACCTTTTTCTCAAAATTTAAACAGATTATTCACAGGTGCGCGGAAAAATTGATTGGTGAAACACTATTTGTTTATTTCCCTTTTTCTTTGAGGCATGAAGAAATTAACCCTTTATAAGGCAGTGGGAAGTATGCTTCCCACGTAATACATCAAGTTATAGATGTTTATAGTGAGTTATTTTACCCTTTCTGATTGGTAGAGCCTTGCAAAGACGTTGGGAAGCATATTTACCACCACATTCATCAATATTCCCATATTAGAACATTCCCCCACCCCCGGCGGGGGGAATCATGTCAATCTTATTTAATGTCTACATGAATTTCTTCTTTGAAACGAACCAAAATCCGAAAAAAAATTTCATATATGGATGCTACAAAAAAATGGCCTTATAAAGGCTAAATTTGTTACGTTTGAAATTTTTTTTTCTTTGTTTGTTTAGTTTGTTGTAAAATAAAGGGGTTTACCCTTAACATGAATTTAAAATTCTCCCTCTGCACAATCCCCATTTATTAACAAAATATCCTTGTAACGTGAATGCTTCGGATTATATTCTTTCAAATTGTGTTTTATGGTATCCCAAATGCATACATGGTATTCGAGTACAGGTAAAGCTTCCCCATAATGAAGATTTGGTCTTTAAATAAAACTTCATTGCGCATGTGCTGGTGTAGGTGCTATTTATTGATTATATTAGAAAGCTTTTCCTAATTTGTGTCAATACTGCAATAAATGATCTTTTATGAGTACTTTTATATTATATACATAATATAAAAAATACATGTGGGAGTAATATTCATAAGCTAAAAATTTAAATAATTTAATGTTTAAAAAAGTTTCTTTTCAAAAAAATAGGTTTAAATTCTTTTTTTCCCAAAAGTAGTTGGGAAAAAACTAATTGAACTAATAGTTAACTAGTTCAAAACAAAAGTAGTTTCAACTAGTAGTTAACTACTACCGAACACCAAAAAATAGCTTCCACGGAATAATAAAGGACATTTACTCTCAAAAGTACAAAAAATTTAATTGCAGAATCATGTTTTTTGTTTTTCTCTTTCTTATCCTTTCCTTTCTTTGAAACTGATTTCATCTTTAAGATACAGTGCTTAAATATATTAGCTGTAACACTCATTCTAATCAGCTGTCATGAGATCATAGAGAAGTGACATCTTATAGTTGATACTATTATAATGTATAAGTATTAGGCCTAAACTATTGTTTTGGAATTTGTCCCTGTATTCCCTTCTAATTAAAAAAAATAATCTATTTTCTTTTCAACTTTTCGATCATTAATATTGATGGGAAGTAATTAAAAAAAAATTTAAGTGAGGGGACAATATTTTTTCATTGTTGCCCATACTCAAATGGAAAGTTATTCTAAACTTAACAGTTTTTCAGTAGGGAATATTGACTACATGTCACGTGATTTCCCTTTTCCCTCATCGGAGACTTAATACAATGTTCGAAATAGCCGCACAGGGCCGGGAACATCAGCTAGTTGAAAATAAATTGAAAGCTACTTTCCAAGAATAACTTTGTACATGGTTTGAGAATGAAGCATATTCAAGTATAACGAAACTTTGTCAGTTGATTTAATATTAACTACAAAAAGTTAGCTGTCCTTACTTGTAAGAGCTAACAAAAATTCCGAAAAATACAATGCATGGATTTGTTGAAAAGTTAAAAACATATAGAGGGGAAAGTATAAAGATTATTTTAAGCATGAGTCATTCTCGTGTGCCAAATGAGGCAAAACACAAAGTTAAGAACACCACAGAACATGAAAGAGAAAAGTTGGGGAAAGAGCAATCAGCACTTGTTCCATTCCTTGAATATTTTGCAAAGTTTCGTAAACTTTATGATATAAGATACAAATGCTTGTCTGAAAGAATCTGGTTTATAATTGGAAATATGAAAGCATACAAACTCTTGAGAGAGCTTAACAAGTGATGAACTTCAATAGCCTATAGCATGAAGAATACGCTACGTAACTTTGTAAATGTTATTTTTTAAAGAAATCAAAACAAAAAACAAGATTCTTAGTTTTATTGATTCTTTAAAATAAAAAAACAATTCATGTCCAACCTTTTCTCAAACTCGCCATTTACTATCAAGACATTGATGTCTGGCTGAATAAATAAAAAAGTCATAAAAATTGTACAAAGCTAGTGGGAAAAAATAAGTCAAATCAAAATCCTAAAACAAATTTACCACAAAATACTTCATATATTATTTTTAAAAGATGTCTTTCTTATCAACAAAGAAGTATTTTCAGGAGACAAGCTATTCATTTATACAAATTCAGTGATACTATCTGCAAGTCGGGAAGATTTGAATACACAACAAGTTTACACTCGATTGAAATAAAAAGCAAATGAACATAGAGTCGATAAAAATTTTCAATTAAAATAATTATAAAAATGCTCATCCTTGCATACTTGCTTCAGTCATCGAGATAAGACTTGGGTTTTCCACTAAGCCTAATCATGGAGAGTCCATGCCTTATCCGGGGTGTGAACCCGAGTGTTTAAAAAAAGTGCTCTTTTCCACTGGAATTTTCATAAACACAAGACAAATGTGCTGGTTTGTAATTGGTTGAAAAAAATCAATGCTCTTTGCTGGTGCAAACACAAATAGAATAAATAGTCCATGAGGCGTGCGATGTGATGACCATGTAGGACCATTAAATGCTATTGGTTTTGCCAGTTAAACTCTATCCATTGATATACAACACTGAATTAAAAACAATTGAAATTTTGATTGAACTACAAAACCCATTTAACCAAAAAAAAATAATGCTCTGATCATACCATTTACTTCATCACATTAAAAAAAAAAAAAAAAAATTTAACTTATATTTGGCAAAGATCATTAAAGACCACAAATCAAGGAATTAGTCGAACAAAAATACGCAGTATTTCCGAACAAACCGGCTCGATTTCATACTTTGAAATCCCAGGTACGAAATATTCCGGCTCCGTTCCCTCAAAGAGGAACCCAAACCACCAAAAAGAAATTCGTTAGAATTACAACACATAAATGGCCCTGCATTCGCTACGTCAATACTTAAATCAGATATTAATAACGGGCCCCAATCAACATCTCGAGGGGTTCGACATTTGCATGAAATGAACGACCCCTCATCACCATATGTCCTCCTCCTCACATGGCACAGAATTTGGACAACAAGAGCATCGATTCCTCCACCACGTAACTTTCTCCTGTGAATAGAAAAGTCTTCTATGGAGAACAATAATTTTTTTTTTTACACATTTGCAGCGGAATGCCGGTCTCGCAGCAAAGGCACAGACATCGAACCCCGCCCGAAGACTGCCGGCAACCCCACTGTGGTTCACACGCGGCGTCCACGGCACTTGAAAAAAGTCCTCGCGTCGCCGTTCGCATCAGAGAACCAGCTCTTTGGGAATTTCCCAGGGAAACTCGGAGCGGCCGAAATGTCCGTAAGCACTTGTCTTGTGGTAGATTGGTTTCTTCAGACCAAGCTCCCTGGAAAAAGCAAAAAAAATAGTCGGCTACATTTCTAAATTATGGAAACGAGGCGATTATATTTCAGAGAACAATTTAAAATTCGTTTCCTAGACAGAATTGATTAATTAAAGGATAAAACCACCTCGTTTCGGCACAAATATCCAAGGAAATTTCCCAGTCTTCTTATCAAGTAGCATAACAAGAAATGTGCTAAAATGCAGCATTTTATTAACTAATATATGTATACTATATATTTTACGGTCGAACCCCGTTAACGAGAACTCCCTCAACGCGAAAAAAATGAATTCCATTCCTCGTCCGATAATCTAAGAACGAGTGCTAAATTAATAACTTAAGACGAAATTGATTTTAACAAAATCCCGCTTAAGACGAAAAACAAAATTTTTCAGTTTGGAAAAAAAAAAAACACAGGTAAATAAAATTTATTCTTCCATTCTGATAGTTGTTTTAAATACTAATTTAGTAAATTTCATATACATTTCCTAATCGAAGTATAATAAAGGTCCAGATTCGCACCCAGCTGTGCACTTTTGCTTTATGATGCATAGGTGGCCACCAAGTTAATCAAGTTTAGTGGCCACTGGCCACTTGCAAAATTTCTGAGTCTTGACCTTTAAAGTATAAATATACTTTTGGTTCTTATGTTTTCTGTATCATAGGAAATAAACATTTTTACTAAATTCAAAATCCTGCAACCATTGTTTAACGCGAAAAATTTTGGCCCCCCCCCCCCCCCCCGACTTGTACTGTATATAGGTTCGACTGTATAGAGATATACTGAAATTTACACTCTGAATGTTTTTCAGAAGGATAGCTTATTTTTTGATAAGAAAAATTAATGGACATGGCAAACATCTTTTATTGTTAGACTTTTATTTATTTAGTTTCTGATACCACCTGAAACCCTGAAATTGTCTTTACAATATTTATAATATTTTCCCATCATTAACCTTTACACAATTAAATTTCATCACTATGATTGGAAATATGAACAATATTTTAAAAAGAAACTTACTTGATAATAATTCCAGGCCTCAAATCGAAGTTTTTCTTCACAATGGCCAACAATTCTTTCTGAGATTTGTCAGACGTACCATAAGATAATACTGTTATGGACAGTGGTTCCGCAATGCCGATAGCGTAGGAGATCTGCAATCAATGATTTGGCATCATTTTACAGAATTAATAATAATCCACTGCAAAAGCAGTTTTGCTACAGCGACAGGAGAGTTCTCCTGATAAAAGGTGCAGATTGGCGGTCGCCACTCGCAACTAAGAAATTTTAATATATTATCCAAAAACCTAGTTCATGACCAAAATGGTGATGCGAGGCTATCTAATAAAACATAAAAATAAGCTAAAAATACAATGTTTTCAATGTAAAAAAGAAAAACTTAAAATCATAAATGCTTTTCACATTTAAAGTTCAAGAAATTTCAATGTTATTTTCAATTAACGTTTTAATAATATCGATTTTCGCTCTCATATTTATGACATTATGATGCTTTATACCTTAATTGGAAATGCGCACTAACGTCTTAACTATTAATGACAATTCAAATATTTTTCTTCAGTTTAATATAATTACTTTAATAAAGGGAAGAGGGAGGATACGAACTTCAAATGAAAGCAACATTATGTTACTTCCACTTTTTTTTCTTTTAATCTTTTAATTATATCATAGTTTCTACATGAATGCTTTTTTAACAAACATTTTAGAAAAGTTTACCATGACATTTTCAAATTATGAGAAACAGTTAAAAAGCTATACATGATTAAAAATATTCAGTAAAGTATTGTTTATTACATCTTTCAAGGAACTTACAGTGAAACCTGTGTAAGTTAACCACTTGTGGTGCAGCACTTAAGTAGTCAACTTATAGAGGGTGAGGGGCGAATTCCGTTCCTGACAAAAGTAGTGAATTCAGACAGGTGGTCAACTTCACAGGTTGTACTGTATATTCAAAATTTTACTGAACTATTGTTTATTGTAAATTTAGTTCCAAGTACAAATTCAAATATATTTTAAGTTTCTTAGGATAGTACTACATTATCATATTCCTCATTTTTCAATGAAAATTAAAAAAAAAAAAAAATTCTGCAAGTTTTGCCCCCTCCTGCCTTGTCCTACAACCCCCAGAGCTGCCAACCTCAAGACTTGAAAAATAGGAGCAGTAGAGGCAAAAAATAGGAGTACAGAAGGATAAAATAGGAGCAAGAAATTGAAAAATTTTCAAATTTTTTAAATACTACCATCACGTTATAGAACAACTAAAATATTTTTTTCCCCATTCACTGTCAAATTATAAGAACTCAATTTAATTAAAACATTCTACATTGAGTAACATAGTAAAGCAGATATACTGGGGGAAAAAATCACGATTTTTTTTATGTATGTGGAAAAGGGAAATACAGGCATTACTTAGATAGTAAAAATGTGATTTGAAAAATATACCCTATCTTATCAGACATGTGACTTACTGAGGATTTTTAAAACAAGATTATTAATGAGACTGTAATATTTAACAATGGTAATCCAAAACTGACATGATCACTAAAACTTAAAGGCAAAAAATCATTTTTTTAAAAAAATTCCTTAAATTGGCGGCGGAAATTTTGATAAAATGACGTCTGTGCAAGTCCTTTACTACAGAAGCTGAAACTAAAAAAGATTTTAAATAATGGTAATCTCAAAGTTATTGATGTCCAAGAGGAAGAATCCGATAGTAAACGAGAGCTAGGAAGTTTTACCGAAGCCGATGCAACCATATTTCGAAATGAGTAAACAATCGGGATAGACCCTGGAAAACGCAAAGAATGAACAAAATGCGTAGATTTTACTCGTAATTTGCAAAATTGGGCAGGTATGTACACAGCTACTTTAAAAAATTTTCATAGGGAACACAGAGAAGTCTTCCAAAATTAAAATTTCATAGAAACGAAATTTTTAATTTCCAAAATTACCGAAAATACGGAATTCCGTCCGTTCTTGAGAGAATCGACATGGGACGAACGAGCAGCATTTTGCTCTGCTCAGATGAAGAAAACTTTTGTTTTCTCTTTATTGAAACGAAAAGTACATTGCGGAGCTTGAAAAAAAAAAAATCGGAGTTTTCTGTAACTTATCGGGTTTTCGGAGTACATAAAACAAATCGGGTAAACTCCGAGAAAATTGGAATACTTGGCAGCTCTGAAACCCCCTTTCCCAACACCTGTCCAGCAAAATAAATTTAAAAAAGGAAACAAAATGTTCAACTGCTTTGGCATTCTAATATTGTGAACCCTGTACCTATGTCAAATTTTTAACAAAGGACAAAGTAGGACAAGTTAATTAGTCAAATGAGATTAATAACATTTGTCTTCTGGGATAAGTCTCTCCAAATTAGGTTAGGAGAACAGAGAAAAATCCAGTGAAGTAGAAATTTGGGAATTTTAGAAAGAGGGAAAACAACAAATAAAACCAAAATGTTTACATATAAATGAATTATTTTAAGATTGTAATGGTCAAGTTATGGAGGAATTGGACTGGTGATATCAATGGGAAAGCGGTTAAAAACAGAATTGACACAACAAATTTATGTATGCCTTGTCGCAGATAAAAAACAATTATCATCAGTTTGTTTTCGTCTCCCATTATTTTTTTTTTTTTTTCGAGATTTTTAGTGTGTTAGAAAGAGCTCTTTTGATAAATTCAGAAATTTCGTGATAAACACAAAAACTTATAAAAATGAAAAGATTACAAAGAATGAATTGAGTGCACTCACCTGAACAAGACAGCGTTTGCAGAGGCCAGCTTTTACCAAGGATTTGGCGACCCATCTCGCAGCATAGGCTGCAGATCTGTCCACTTTGGTTGGATCTTTGCCAGAGAAGGCTCCGCCTCCATGCGCTCCCCAGCCTCCATATGTGTCTACGATAATTTTACGTCCTGTAAGGCCAGCATCACCCTGAAATATAGAGCTAAATTTAAATTTTACTCATAATCCATAAACATCAGCAAGATATTTTAAAACTGACCCAATTATAACATGGCTTCACGAGCAAACACAGCATACTGTAATACAGTCATTGGTTAACTTTGAACCTTTGCAACCACTTCATATTTTTTAGAATATTCGACTTCAAATGAAACTGCAGAACACACCCGTGCTATTCTCCTTGCAAGGTTATAAAACCACTTTTCTCTTTATTTTAGTAAAAAAATTGGCAACACTGTACACAGCTAATTGTATAATTCAATAGTTCTAAAGTTACATCTTGAAAGCTATTATGGAATGCAGATTTAAAGTTGCTGAAAACGTATTATTCTAAGTGCATATCTGTGATTATTTATTTAGTAAAATGTCATATGAATAAAGACTTGAATGATATTCAAAATAAATGTATAGAATGGAATATAGTTCTTTCCAAAGTGCATACTATTATTTTCGTTTTCTTATAACATTTGCTTACAAATTACACATTAAATTGCTGATTAGTACGTATATGAATAAAAATTTTCAAGTGATATTTTTTAAAAATATGAGAATTGATTATGGTATTCACTTTTTTAAGGTATCATTTGATAGTTTTGATGACATAGAGGGATTTTTATGAACCCCAACTCTGTTAAATCCAAAAGTACTTGGGCAAAAGTCAGATTTTAATGTGATTGTTTCAATGGTTGTTTTAATATACTTGTGTGAAAATGAGTGCATTATTTATTTATATAATTTTTTTTAAAAAATTGCCACTTTTTTATTCCCCTAAATAAATAATAAATGGAGCTTTTTGTCCTAAATATTGATGTTTTCCTTTTTCTACCTTATTTTCATGTAGCATTCCATGCAATATCATCAGTTATAGAAAACTTGTGATGTTGTGAAACAAAATATTGCGATAATAATAATTTAACTTTGTGCAAGTAAACAGTAATAGAATTATAATTTCACGTTAATTTAAAGCACAAATGAGCATTAAAACGCAGACATATGTTTTTCGGGATTGCTTGGAATCCCTTTTTCAATGCGACAGGGAACTTCTAGATGCAAAACATCCAAATGAAGCAGACAAAGCAACAAAAACAAAGCTTATATAGCCTAAGAATTAACTGTAAACCAATGAGAATGAAGGCAGTGTGAAGTGGAAGTAGAAGTAGCAGGGAAAGCACCAATAAGAGAGCAACAAACGAATCCAGTTGAAAGTTCAGGAAGTAAAAGGAATATCAATAAAAACAAAGCAAAAAAGACGACGACATACATAAAAATGTGAAAATACATGAAAATTGCAAAAATAATAAAATAAAATACAAAGAATAAAATGGAAATAAAATAAGTACAGAAAATACCAAAACTATCTAAAAAGTTAATGTTTCTAGTTCAATGTTGCATAACTATAATACTTTTATTAAAATAGTTTATTTTACATCATTTTTTCTGACGAGGGTCAAAGTTACCTTGACACTCAGGGTAACTTTGAACCAGGTCAATAATTCCTTTTAAAATATTTTTTGTAATTATTATTTCTTAGTTTTTAATAACTACACAAGACTTTGGGATTTTTTAAAACTTTTATGCCAATAATGACATTAAAATATTAGTGGGACACTTAAGAATAGAGAAATTGTGGTGCAAGTTACCCTGGTTGATTGAACGTTGATAGTCCACAAATTGATTTTATCTCGATATAGCTAATAATTTTGGTTGGATACACGAAATTCACTGGTAGATGTTGAATGATAATATTTTAGCCAACAGCCAAAATTCTTAGTTGAGTATGAAAGTTTATTAAATCATTCTAATTTCAGCATCCCCCCCCCCTCCCTCCTTTTTTATAAATTCTATTTTTTACAGAATATATATATTTCTTGTTCTTTAAATGACTAATCACTTGTCTTAAGACATTAGTTTCTTACATTTTCTTCCAGGCATGTACAGCTTATGCCAGAAAGAAAACTTTAGCAGCAACCAAAAATTTTCAAAAAAAGCAAAATGTGAATTGTTTAAATATAGAACAGATAGTGCAGATTGAAAATATAGAATAGATACCATCAGAACCAAGTCTTATCACAAATCATAGATTTTCAGATAAAGAAAGCAAAAGAGAATTCCCTATGCAAAAGTAGTACATATGTTTCTTGGTATATATTATGTAATGTATGTTTAGACCAGCTGCTATGAAAGCCTCCTATGAAGATATAATGTTACAAATTCAGGATTCTCTCCCCCCCCCCCTACTCCCATACAAACTGCTAATTTTATATAGTGGTTAAATATCCGACAACCCAATGATTCAACGTACAGAACTAATTTTTGCTAGCTATTAAAAACACAGCATTTAATTAAAGCACAAAATAGCAATAATAAATTAGACAAGTTTTGGAATTATAAGAACACCTTTTCACAATGAAAAGACATCAGACAAGAGTGCTTGAAGTTTTGAAAATTATATACTTGCTAACTTTTGAAAATTGGAATCGGTAAAACTTTGACGTGAAAGTAATTATTTCATCGAATCACTATTAACATTTGTAATTTACAAAATATCAAGTTATATATGCTACAATACCTAAACTTTTCAGAGTTGTCTAACATCACTGCAGCTTAGAATTTGAATTATTTCAAGAACTACTTGCGTTTGGTGTAAATAGACGAGCCTAAACAAAGAAGTAAAGTGGGAAGAAAAAAAAAAAAAAAATTAAGTGGAGAAACTTTCTTTGGAGTACAAAAGCTTCATTAAGAATTTCATTTGTATTTCTAAAACTTCTTTAGGAAATACATAACTGGATGGGAATTTTCGAGTGGGTGATGCAAAAACAGAAGATAAAATATATGAAGGAAGGAAAATAATGGCGAAGACTAAATTATATGATATCCATCGATATTTCCAGACTCACACGGAAAATTAAACCCAGCAAGTTTTAGAATAGCGGATGCAATCGGATTTCGAAATGCAGAAAAATGAGAAGTGTGTAAGTGCGTAAAAAGCAGATACAGTCGACGCTCGTTATAACGACCACACATTATAAAGACCATTCCATTATAACGACCAGTGGTAAAAGTCCCAGCTTTATCCCTATAAACTCTATGTTAATTTACTTTCGGCATAACGACCGTTTTGTAATGTCTAATCCAATACAGCGACCGCATTTAGTGGACACTATTTCTGGTATTTTTCCAAATAGAGCATGTTTCTAAATTTTTAACTGCAAATGACCTTGGTTTTTACGGACAGGCTTCATAATAGAGTCTTCAGAGTTCAGTCCAACTATGACAGGGGTGGGGTGTGGGGGGGGGGGGGATTATCTCTCATCACAGTACGGAAAGAATAGAAGGGGAGAAAACGGGGAATTTCTGGATTTCTTAGGAAAAAGAGTTGACAGATGTATTAGTAGTTGGTCGTTTGAATCCGGGGTTTTCCAGTAGTCGATTCTCTCAAATAAGAGTAGTCATGCTGTTGCGCTAGGTGTCATGTCACCTCAGAAGTTCTGCTTCTAGAAATGTGTATGTAATTTTTGTTCCTATATTTTCTACTTTAAAATCTGTTTAATATTTTGCCCCGATAGTTTTTTTTTTTTATAATTCCAATGACAAAAAAATAATTTAAGCGTTTAGTTGTAATCTTTGAAACATTACCAATTTTAATGGAACTACAAACATGCATGATGCTTGTATATTTTTTTAAAGAGAATTCTACCTCTTATAGCGACCACTCGATATAAAGACCTTTCTGGCATGGTTCTAGGTCGAGGCCAGATTAGCGCGTCACGAGCTGGTCGAGCGTGTAACGACTTATTCCACGGAATCCCAAAGTGGGCAAAGGCTAAAGAAATAGGGACCTCTTGATTACTTTTTCCAGGGACTTTGGGGGAATCAGTACCTAAATATGAGCCTTCCTAGAGGGACTCCCTATAGAACCCCCGGTATGGATGACTGCTTCACCAGGATTTGGAAGTAGGATGCACGTACCTAGGGACATTGCTTTATCCTTCTGCGAACTTCCATCAAGACAGATAGGGTAGGAATCTCTGCCGACCCAAAATCTGCCCAAGAACTGTGGTGTAAACATTGAAATTTACAATTAAATTGTCATTAGGAATTTGATATGGGAATAACCTTATTGTTAAAAAAAAAGGAATTAGTCTTTTTTTAATTTTATGATTTATTTTGAGGTTACTTTGCATAAGTATAATTTAAATTAAAAGTGTCTTAATTATCTGCATGTTCTGTTTTACTGTTGCAGCCATGATAGCTTACTTTAGCAAATCTTTTATTAATTTAAAATATTGTTCACATTTACATTTTATCTGGTCACTTTTGAATGTTTGGGATAGTATAGTTATATCGTGAGCAAACTATTTATTAATAATAATTAGAAATATTGTTCACATTTACAAGTCGGCACTGAAGTAAGTATAGTTATATCGTGACACTAAAATATAATAACTTGAAGCAAAAAGTCCACGAAAACCACAACTGCCCAAGAATCATTCAGGTAAAAGGCATGAATTAAATACACAAAAACTAAGAAAACTAAGTGTCTTTAAAAATAATGATTATTTTTCAATATAACCATTACAACTCAGAAAAACTCTAAAATCCCACAAACTGCTTGGTGCCATGGTTTGCGAGTTAACTGCAGAACGGTAAGAAAAAATAAATGCCTTTGTGCTACAAATTAAAATTGAAAAAAAAAAAAAAAAAGAAAAAAAAAAAAAACAATTTCAGAACAAATTTTGCAAAAAAAAAAAAAAAAAAACCACACAGTTTCAAGGAACTCCTATTTCAATAGGAAAGAAATGATCTTCTACATGAAACAGTTTGCAGTGTTTTCGAGGTAGGAGATCCACTTCTTTTGCATTGAAAAGGAATCCTTGTAACCTTCAACCATATGACTGCATTTTTGGGCTGCTTTTCTAAAATAATATATTACAGTAAAATGTTGAAAAGTCTTGTGGCTGTCGCTGTAATTACATCCACATTATGCATGTATGTTAGATGCCAATGAAAATTTTAAACATAAACATTTGAAAAAGAAAACAATATTCTAAAGAGCACACATTAATTAATAATCATTAGAATACGCAAATGTATTACACTAGTAAAAAATCTGATCATAAAACTTCTTCAGTAGCGTAAGTAGCTATATTCAAAGTAACTTGAGCTATATGCTTACTTGTGTCTTGGAATCTGGTCCAGCCCAGGAGAAAGTTCCATTTTTTCTGAGAGCGGCTAGCCTCGCATTCAGTTTGTGGGCAAGGACAACCGTCAAAGGCATACACTCTTCTGTTTCATCTGTGGCATAACCAAACATCAAGCCCTACAAACAAAAATTACAAATGTAAAACACTTATACATACATGTGATTCGTCAAAAACGCAAAAAAAAAAAAAATTATAAAAGTATTTTGCTGTTTTATCAATCAGTTGTGTTCAATTGAAAAAGAAGTCGACGACATAATTACCTGAAGCATACACCAATAAGTTGAACTTAAAAATTCCACAGGTATAGTTTTAAAAAACCAGAGTAATATTTGCATGCTTTACTTTTTATTTTAGCATTTTTAAACATGAAAAATAAATAACGTGTTAAGAGCTGCTTCCATTTACTTTGATTAATGATTGTTTAGTATTTATGCATACCTTCATATCTTTAAATGTTTAATTTTATGATTACATTTTCAAAATTAAGATGTCCATTAAAATAAAAATAAATTTTATATATTTACATTGAGGTTTGAATTAATAAACAGTGGAAAGGAAAAAAGTGACTTTTGCAAGGGATATAGAGATTGGAAAACAAAAAGAATACAAGGGTTCTTTTTATTTTTAACAAAATACAATTATAAAAGCAGAATTCAGTTTATCAGATGAAGGAAGCTTAATTAAATACAAACAACTTATTTTTATATGGGAACTACATTAAATACTTTTTTAAAATAAAAGTAACTTAAAAGCCAGTTTGTAATCAATTAAGAGATGAATTACGTGATTAATTTTTAAACAAAATCACATTTTTAATCACATGAATGAATTACATGATTAATTTTTAAACAAAGAAAGAGCAAAAAGCAAGGTAGAAAAGAAGCGCACATGAAGATAAATGATTTTAAGTAATACATAAAAGAAATATTTACTTGATCTCCGGCACCAATTTCATCTTCCGATTTGTTCTGGTGCACCCCAGACGCGATCTCAGGACTCTGTTGCTCGATCGCAACCAGAACATTACAGGTTTTGTAGTCGAATCCTGCAGATAAAACAGGAAAATTCACCACTTCTTACAATGCAAGTTGTTATAATTCTCAGGTTATCTTAAAATTTATATGCTTGTACAGTTTTGCACTAAAACATTGATTCGTGCAGTTCAAATGTATATACAATTTGTACACTTATGTGTGCTAACAATTTCACTTTTAACTTTTACCATACATTATTGCACAATTTAACGAGAACCAACATATGCAACTTTCACTCTGAATTAAATCCAAACATTACAGGATTTGTCAATGCATCAGACGTTACAATTTTAAATTGATTTGCCTTATTAGAACAGACTTAAAACATTTCTCAATATTTGCAATAATATATCACAAATGCATTTTTTAAAAACATTTTAATAATTATTACGAGATTAAAAAATTGGCAACTGAAAAACATGAAAGAGAAGAATTGTACTTTCATTGTACAGCACAGCCTGTGACTATTTTGAAATTGTATGACAAATAAAACTAAACTGAGTATATAACAGGTACAAAAAAATTGTACCTGTTGTAAAACTTGACACCAAAAAAACGGTGCAAACTGTATTACAGTTTGCAAGACCAGTTATACATCTAAGTCTTTTTTAGCTTTCCTTGCCTTAACCACCTTTTAAGGGAACTACAAATCATTCTGAATTAACATGAAACAATCTCAAAATATTCAAACCAGTTAATTTTTTCCGTAATTTGTGTAATAATTTTTGATCTATATTCACCTTTGTTGCAGTTATCATAACCAATGTTTTTCACTGTATTCCTGACTATTTTCTGATAGTCCACGTGGGCTGTAGAAGTTATCTCCCCGAAGATCATCACCATTCCAGTCTTTGCAGCAGTTTCTGAAAAAAAAAAAAAAAACTTAAGTTTATTTCTGGCATCCAAGTAGGAGATCAACAAAGCTGTGAAAACATGCACAAAACTAACAAAATGAAGAAACATAAAAAGGCCATTAGTTTGAAAATTTTGATTTTTATGTTCCTTCTTTACTTTATGATTCATACACAGGGATGGATACAACAGGCACAAAGGGTGAGACTACTTTTAGAACACAGGTTAAAGAGGAAATAAACATAAAATTTTAATTTTGGCTTTTTATGCATTTTACATAGCTTGAATATTCGCTCACACAGGGTTCCCAATCTCATCTCTAAGTCAAATTTAAGGCCTTTTTAAGGCCACATGTAACTTTTCTAGGGCCACATTACATATAACATTTAGAATGACTTTTCTTTGAAGAAATAAGAATGATATCGTATGTCAAATGAATATAGTCAAATGTTCAACACTGAAATTAACTTAAAAAAATTAATAATAATAAGAATTCATGAAATGACATTAAAACTTTGCTATCACAACTAAGGAACTAATTTTTTCCCTCCAATGGATTTTAACGTACATTTAATGCATCTTTATGCACGATCAATTCATTGTTATGAATAAATGCTTTCCTCAGAATGATGATGAAGCAGCAACATGAACATCTCGCTGAATTAAATCTTTACATAAGTAAACTTTTTCAAATTGTATCATTACTTTTACAAATTTTATCATTATTTAAATTTAAAGATTTATTCCTTTAATAGTTATATTTCCTTCAGAACATTATGCTTAGCTAACTTTTCAATCTATAAACCACAACCAGATTTTATTTTGCCTCGAACAACATTTCTCAGCATATAATCTGCAGTGCCGCAGTGTATTATCCAAATAATGTATGTCTTATAATTATGCCTTTTATACATGTAAATCCATGCAACTAAAAATTTTGAAAGAGTAAAAACATATATTACGCAAATTTTGCAAAAGATTTTGAGGCTGCAATGAACCCCTTTTTTCAATGCAGAAAACGTGCGCTTCTAGGTAAAAGCATCCAACTGAAGATGTATCCGTTTATTGCCTTAAATCACGCTTTATCTGCTCAGAAGCACGACTTAAAATAAATGTCTTTTTCCTTATAAAAACAAGCTTTTAAACCATTATAAAGCAAGCAATAGCAATGTCTTGGATCAATGTTCTTCCTGAAGGCAGATTATTTTTTAAATAATTTAAGCATTGCATTTTAATAAGGCTACAATAATGAATACCAACATGATCGTCGAAAGTTTGGTTAAGTTAAAGATAAGGGAAAAATGCCGACTGTAGGTATGTTTCTTCACATTCTTTTTTATTTTCCCCATAACATAAGATTTCTCAAGCAATTTCATGGTATCCTTGATTTCTCTGTGACCACTTAGCCTCTGAGATAATTTGTAAAATTCCAGAACGATCGTAACATCAAATGAAAATTCACTTAGAATAGAAAATTCACTTAAAATAGAAAATCCATACAAGTTTGCCACTGTGCAGATGTAAAAATATACATGTATATACCAATACATGTAGATTTTCATCCCATTTACAAGTTTTGAAAAATCCATGTCATGAATGAATTAGTGTTAAATGACTATGACTTCTGAGTTGGAAAAGGAAGAGGGAAATAAATTTAAGGCCTCAAAAATACAAATTAGGACCTTTTGAGAGTTTTTGAAAGAAAATAAGGCCTTTTTAGGGGCCCCTAAATCAATTTCCAAATTTAAGGCCTTTTTAGGGACTTTTTAAGGCCGTGGGAGCCTTGTCACTTTCTTGTTTTCTAAAAGTACAAAAAATACATCCGTGGAAACAAGCATTAAGTTTATAAATTTGTATTTTCATATTTTAGAAATGTAAACAGAAAATCAATCTTCAAATTTAATTTCTTCCAAAAATAAGGGTCAAAGGACCAATTTAGTTTGTCTCCTATTATTTGTATCATTCCTATACCCAGGTAATTTACACCACAGTAAATTTGGGTCTGTTTTTGGAACCTTCACAAAATTCTAAGCTTCCCAATCATACTTTTCACACCATTATTCAATATAAAAACGGCAAATAATTACAAAATTTTTTAACACTATATGTTTTAATTTTCTTAAAATTATGTGAATTTTCACAAAAATCTCTTTAAAATTTACAAATAAAATGCTGAACCGACCCCATACCTTGACAATGGTGTGAAATTTCTTTTGACAAAAAATTTGCAAAAAACAACACTTCATCATGTTTTCTTCTTATTGGCTCTGCCACACTAAGTTCAAAATGCATGCCTTAACAGAGCAAAATCAAACTTAAAAAAATTTGAAAAGATTTAAAATAGAACAATTTTGCAACATTTTCTCAAGCAATCAAATTATAACATGACCAATAATTTAGACCGACTTTATATAATTAAAACATCATAAAATAAACATTGAACTAACATGGTTAGTACTCTTTTTCAGAGAGAGAGAGAGAAAACTTACCACAAGCAACTTTTGCATCTGGATCCTGTTCTAGGTATGCATCAAGAATTGCATCACTGACTTGATCACATAGTTTATCTGAAAAATAAACAAAATTTGAAAAGTACGAATTTTATCACAGTCATGTAAATTAAATTTCTAGCCTTTATTTTTAAGATAAAACCAATGAAACAGTAGGACTGACTATTAATTTAAACCCTTTTGCTATTAAAATAAACTGAAGAAAGATTAATAAAATTCTCAATACATTTCAACGAGTTTGAAAATTGCAAGTAAAATTAAAAATATACGCAAAAAAAAACCCTGATCAAATAACTATTACGTTTTAAAAAATAAATAAAAAAATAAATACAAATGCTGGAAAAAAAAAAACTTTGCTTTTTATTTAAGTAGATCAATTTTATTCTTTAAATATGCAGAGAAAAATCAGCCAAACTTTTTTTAAAAAAAGAAAAAAAAATCCTTAGATTATTTAAACATAGAACTAACTGCAATTAAATTAAGTTTTGTCATTGTATAAATATTTTAGCTTTACAATTTAATACGCAATAAGTGTAAAAAAAATTCTTTATGTTTTTTTTTTTAAATTAAATTTTGTTATGAAAAAAAATAAAATTATCATGCACAAAGCATTTAAACTTGTTAAAATATTCTCTTGAGTAAGTTTTTTAGTATTTTTAATTTATTGTGATAAATTTACATTACGCTCAAGAAAAAAAAATGCATTTTAGGAAAAACATCAACACAACTGAAATTTGGAAAAATTTTATGATATAGTATTTTAAAACATAAATTTTAAATTATGAACCGCTTATCAAAGAATTCACTAACATAAAAATCCACCAAGCACATCAGTTTTACAAGCTATTCCATCAAAAAGCAGCAATGTTCTTTTTTAAGGCAATTTATTTTGGAAATTGACATCGGCAGTTTAGAGGCTATATAGGAACAATAAGGATCTTTTGTTACTGAAATCATACTTTCAAATTTATAACATACTTAATAACCATACCAAAATCGGGGGGGGGGGGGGGCAGAGGAAATCCTCAGTCCTTACGGACCTTTCAAAATTTCAATTTACCAAATTGGATCAATCTTAAAATTATTTATTAACTAAACAGCAAAAACAAGTCCAAAATATAAACACCAGGGGCACACCAGACAGAAATTAAGGTCTGTTTTTGGATCCTTCAAAGTTTCAATAAAATAAATCAAAACGGACACTTGGCAAAATTTCAATCAAAGCGGATCCTTCACAAAATTACGAGCTACCAATTAACTTTTTAAAGAATTTATAAAATAAACAGCAAATCATAATAAATTTTTTTATCACTATATGTTTAAATTTTGAATTTTCGCAAAATGATTTTATTTCACAAAAATCTTTTTAAAATGCACAAAAAAATTCTCTTGTTAACAATTTTCTCAGATTAAAGAGACTTTGAGAAGTTCGAGATGCATTTAACAGTACCTAGAAAATCGTGAAACCAAGTTTATGGGATGAAATTAAAATGACTAAACAATCTGTTAACAGGCATTTAACAGAGGAGTTTGATTGTAACGGAATAATTTTTTCGGAAACTACCTTCTCCAGTTCTATTTGGCTCCTAATTAAAAGGATCTAGAAATTTTCCTTATTTTATTACATTTAGAGAACATCCGTCAAGGAACTATCAGAAATTCTACAATGTCCCTCCTCTCAATATCACCATTGTTGAAAAAATAACAACTCTTTACATTTTACTATTAGCTATCACAGAGCCAACAGTAACAGAACTTTCAGAGAAGCTTACAAACAAAATTCTCAGTCTATGGTTTTTTAAGTACCTAAAATAACATTTTACACAGAAAGGAGATTTGAAAATTTTCATGAAACAGCTCTAAATTGCCAAACAAAAGAAAAGACCAAATATTCCCCCAGCCTTGGAGCCGGTTTTATCTCCCTCCAAGTATCGAACAACACAATAAGTTTTCATCAATAATTTATTTTTAAATGAATCGTTGATCAATGTTTTTAAAAACAAACGTGGAAATTTCAAAATTAAAAAAAAAATCACAGCATGACTACGACATTGCAACACCAATGTTGAGAAACAATCTGTCAAAAAAGAGAGACTCATATATGAAGTATTTTTTTTATTAAGTAAAGTACTTAAATTCAATAATGAAAACATAAAATATTGAAGCAAGAGGGTCATAAGCCTGCTACTAAGATAATGCCATAAATTTTACTAACAGCAAATTTATGCTATTAAAATATATTTACAAGGAAAACCTAACTTGCATAAAACATTTTTGAAAGCACAAGTAAATATTCTTTGGGTGCAAATAAAATACAGCTTTAAACAATGTAGGTACTATTCTGTTGGTAACTTAACTATTTCTTTTTCAAACACATTAACTTTCATACAGTTCCACAGCGTAAGAGACTGCATTTTTTAAACATTTTATTCGAGAAAATATAGTTGCTTTGTTCTTTTTCAAACACATTAACTTTCATACAGTTCCACAGCGTAAGAGACTGCATTTTTTAAACATTTTATTCGAGAAAATATAGTTGCTTTGTTCTTTTTCAAACACATTAACTTTCATACAGTTCCACAGCGTAAGAGACTGCAGTTTTTAAACATTTTATTCGAGAAAATATAGTTGCTTTGTTCTTTTTCAAACACATTAACTTTCATACAGTTCCACAGCATAAGAGACTGCATTTTTTAAACATTTTATTCGAGAAAATATAGTTGCTTTGTTCTTTTTCAAACACATTAACTTTCATAGTTCCACAGCGTAAGAGACTGCATTTTTTAAACATTTTATTCGAGAAAATATAGTTGCTTTGTTCTTTTTCAAACAGTTCCACAGCGTAAGAGACTGCAGTTTTTAAACATTTTATTCGAGAAAATATAGTTGCTTTTATTTACTATATTACTGTGTGATGTTTAAATTCAAATTTAATGTTGTAATTCAATTATTGCAGTACTATCCTTATCTCGGGTTTATGTTTATTTACATTGCTCATGTTTATTTACATCATTTAAGCTATAAGTTTTTTCCCCAAGTCTACAAGAAAGCACCGTGACAAATAATTAAAAGCCTACTTCAAACTTTCATAAAGCTTCCTTTTATTTAAATGAGTGTAGGATAATATGGCAAATATAACAAGCAAACTATGTTAAGTAGAAATAGCATCTTTTTTTACTATCACTTCCCCAAAATAAAGACTGTATTTTCAATTAAGTGCATTACACCGGTCTTTTAATTCACGTGCTACCCAAGCCTAACAAAGCGGGGAAATTACAATCAACTTTTAAGTAATAATCAATTCCGGGAAATATACTCAAAAATTAATCAAGTTAATAACTTTGGGGAGTTCTATCGAATAAAACAACAAATTCTGCATAATTACATCATGTACCGGCAACTCACAGAAGAAAAATGGACGCTTTTATAACCACGTGAGTTACGCCGTTATTCACCAAATCGGCTCACGAAAAAACTTGGTTTTTGGCAAAATTATTGGCTTACATACCTGGATGCCCTTCTCCGACAGATTCGGAGGTAAACAAAAATGTGCTCATGCCATTATCCACGCTCTCCACACCATTCCGAATAACGAATTCGCGGTCTTTAGCAGACATCTTCGAGGAGATAGTACATTCACAGCGATGAATGAATGGAAAAGAGACCTATATATTGGAAGCAGTCCAGACAACAGAAATTATTTCGAAACTAAATCTGGCAACAGCGTCTTCGCGCGTCATACTTGATGCCAATTTTATCTCAGCAGATGATAATATAAAGTAGAAATATTTTTATGTTTTGTTGCACTTCTCTTTTTGTGAAAATGTCAATATTTAACATTAGATAGCAATGTTTTCCTACTGATAGCATTATTTTAATAAACATTCTTAATCTTGAGGGATTGTCTAGATATTACGGATTGAATAACGAAAAATAGTTCTGAAAGGGCAAAAACATGTGTTATAGCATGTTTTAATTTTTAAAAAATCGCCTTTACTTGAGAATTTATTTATTTAATTTATAAACTGGTATCCATCTTAACAAATTCGCCTCGCTTGATATGAAACTCGCTTTCGTCACTACGTATAAAACAACCCTCTCTGCCCCTCAAACTGTTCCGTTTTTCTTTTCTTTCTTTACTTTACGTTGTGAAGTTGCCTCACAAGAAAGATTTTTGTTCGTTGCCTGTTCTATCGCTCGGCAGACAAAGTCGTTCAATTTCGTCAAAGTTGAACAACTGCACGGAAATCGATTTCTCCGCAGAGCACCATCAGGCACACTGAATAGGAGAAAACCAGGGGAAAAAACGTCAGACCGATGAGGATTTGACAGTGTTTCGTAGTAACCACTTCAGTTCGTCGTTTATCAAAGCAGCAAAAGCACAGCACCTGGATAAGAGCCCTCTGATGGTTTGATGGAACCTTCTGCTGACGAATATACTGGCCCACACATTGGCCTAGACGATTTTTGACAAATCTAGAAAGTTAGAGAACTCGTGATAGATAAAAAAAAAGTGAATAAGTAAATAAATGAATAAAAATTAAAATGTGCTTCAAAAATAATTGCCGAAATTGAAGTTGATTAGTATCCGGTTTGAACAAGGGTGGATCTAGAAAATCTTCAAGGGGAGGGGCGATTTTGGAAGTCTCGGGGTTCTTTGAAATACATTAAAGGTCACTTAGGAGTATCGACGTAGCATTCCCTTGAATCAGCCCAGGGGGTGGGGGGAGAACGCCCCATCTCCCCCCTTAGATTCGCCGTTGGGTTTGAGCTACTCAATGAATTTTTATTTCGTATGACCGTTACATAACTCTATGAACCGAAAATAACGTCTGCGATAAATTCATCGTTTCCCCAACAATGTACAAGGCACACAATAGAAGATGTAAAATGTTTCTTACTTTATTTGCCATCGTTTAACACACAAGTCGTCATCACTTAAGCACTTTCATTTCTTATGTCAATAAATTGATATCTCTTCTCTTGACAATAAAGCCTTTTCAGCAAAGAGATTTCAAGGTTAACTTTGCGGTAGATGGCAAAATTTTTATGTACTTAATATTTTTCTAAAGTGGCGGGGGAAGGTGGGTGGAGGTCCTGAGAAATTGAAAGTAATTTCTAAAACAGACAGACAGAGACAAAGTTATAAATTTAGAACGCGTCTAAAATAAAGTTTTAAAAGAAACAAATATCATTTTCATTGGTTCACTGAGACCAATGCTCAATTTCTGAAAATTTAGATGCCGGAATACATAGTGCATCCCCACACCCTTCCGTTTTCAAACGTGCGCTCCTCTCCGTAAAAGTCACAAGTTTTAGTTCTTGAAAAGTTGTGATAAATAAAACATGCAATATGGAAGCCATGGCTAAAATGCATAATTGTATGTGTGACATAATTACGACACAATTAATACGATTAATGCGCTATAGGGACCGCCCATAAATGATATCACGCTTTTTTGTCATAGATTTGAGCCCCCTCCCCTTTGTCACAAAACACTGGCGTAGATAAGGGTGGTGTTTTGGGGATGCCCCAACCCCCCCTGAAATGGGAAAATGTGGCTAGAATTTAAGTAATTTTTCTTCTACAACCATGAAATTATTTCACTTTTCCCGAAGAAACCCCCCTGAAATCCGTTTCTAGCTACGCTATTGTTGCAAAATGTCACACTTCAACATTCCCCTAATGCTTGAGACTAAAAACATTTTATGGCGGCCCGTGGCCAGTAAACCCAAAAAAGTTCGCCGCCACTTTGAAACTGTTGGTCGCTACTTTGAACCAAGTTTCAAACTGATCCCCCTCCCCAACCGCGGCTTCATTTTGCTTACATATACCTCAAACTACGCTTTGTCACAAAATTACACAAAGCCCTACTTTTAAAGAAATATAAATTACAAACCTTTTCTAGTCGCTATTTTTGGCAACCGACATAACATATTGTGGTCGCCAAATAAAAATGTATAGTCGCCAATGGCGTGTGGCGACCGCTAGTCTAGACCAGGGGTCTCCAAACTTTCCAGCCTTAGGGCCATATTGATTACTCCAGTAAATTCCAAGGGCCAAAACCATATTATCATTAATTGTTGTCGGTGGTAAAAAGTTGAATCAGTCCACTAGTGGTGTAAAATATGATTACTTTTTTGCCAGATGCCATTAGCGACGGGGAAGCTGATCTGTCCGCGGGCCGGATGTGGCCCGCGGGCCGTAGTTTGGAGACCCCTGGTCTAGACCTTTACATTCCCCCCTCCCCCATTTGTCACATGCCACGCTATGTTGCATTTGCATGGTATCACACTTCTTGTTACCTCTCCCCATCCCCTTGTCACAATTTCACGAGCCCCCGTTCTCCCTCGAAGCGTGACATCACTTATGAATGATCCTTTAGCATATCTCCGTGCGTTCAAATTAATTGTTCAAGTGTGTTCTGTTGCATAAGCGTAGCATCATTAAAATACCCTGTGGTATACATTAAAATATATAATGAAATAAAATTTTTAAAAAATGGAACCTGCCGAACACTGTTCCGGCCGAAATAAAGCACTAAATGGGACCTTTGTGACGCAGAATTTTAATAATAAGTTCATGATGCGGTGAGTTTATTTGTGATTCACTTCATTGTTTTTGTGCACGTGATGTTCATTTTACTCTCGAAAATACGCATTGGATTCAACATTCAACCATTCAACAGGTACAAATTTTACTTCTCCTGATCTCTTTAATCTGCCCCCTTTGCCACCAAATGTCATACTTCAACATTCCCCCTTCGCCCTTTGTCACATGCCACGATATGTTGCATTCGCATGAGGTCTTGTGACCTCCTCCCCTTCCCTTGTCACAATTTCATGAATCCTCTCCCCCCTCGAAGCGGGACATCATTTATGAATGATCCTTTACTTAGGATTTTTTACGTACTTATCTTACTTAGTATAAGTTATGAGTTTTACTAAGAGAAGGAAAAAGAAGAAGGGGGGAAAATCAACGAAAGATAAGGAGTTATAACACCAAACAACGGGGTCCATAGAATGATATAATGCCCTGCCATTTGCCCTTAAACACAATATATAAGAAGAATATTATAGACGCAAAGCAAGGATACTATTTTGTATCTTTTTCTAAGAAGGATAGTACTTTTCTAGAAAGGATACCGATTCTGGATACCATTTATCCAGAAAAATTCCAAATGGCGGGCTTATGTACATGTATAGTACACCTTCAGAGGTCTATCCATCATTTTTTAACAGGGTCCGTTTTTTTGTGAATTTTAGAGATTTTTGTGAAAAACCAAATAATTTTATGAAAATTAAAAATTTAAACATCTAGTGATGAAAAATGATATTATTCTTTGCCGCTTTTATGGTGTAAAAAACGCGATTTGGAAGCTTGGAATTTTGTGAAGGGTCTGTTTTGATTGATTTGAATTTTTTGAAAGGTCCGATTTGATTGATCTGAATTTTTTGAAGGGTCCGATTTGATTGATTTGAATTTTTTGAAGGGTCCGATGAGATTGATTTGTATTTAGTAAGGGGTCCGATGAGATTGATTTGAATTTAGTGAAGGTTCCCAAAAAATGACCCGAATGTCCTCTGGCGCAACCCCTGCTTGTACAGTGTTCTTCTATAAAGATAAGTTACAAATACAGGTATAACATTTCTTTTGGTGTTGTAGTTTAATGAATTACAGTGCAATATAAGAAATTGGTTAGTCAGTTATATAAATACAGAATACAGTACAGAAAAGGAGATTGTAGTACATTTCCTCTGTAAAAAAGCAATTTACTGTTTAACTGGATTTTTTGTAATCCGATCCATGTTCGTTCTCAGTTTGTTGGATTATTAGTTGGATCCCACTGTATGTTTTTCTATACATAGTGTTTCAAAACATATAGTACATGTATGTCTGAAGTCTATATTTCAACACAATGCACAGCATCACAGAGCTAATGGATTGAAGTGGCAAATTTATTTCTGGGTTTAAGTCACCGAAAAATTATCTGTGTTTACAAACTAATTTTTGTCGGAAATTCTAGCTTCGAAAAATACATTCTTATAGCGTTTCAACCCATCTGTGACAGCGACAAAATACGTCTGTCGTACGACTTACTCTGGATGTAAAACTAACAGACATGATTGATTTGTTACAAATAATGTCATTGCGCAATCACAAAATCACGGTCTTCTAATTAAAAATAATATTTGAATGATATAATAAAAATTGCCAATCAGTAGATAAGCTTTTTAGCAACAAGAGGGTGTGATACTTAAATCATGTAGAACCAATGCCGTGTTCTGGATGTGTACGACTAATTTTCTGTCGCTGTCGCAATGGGTGTAAATATGAATTCACCATAAGAAAATGCACTTTATTTGTGCAATGTGGTGGGATATGAGTAAATAAAATAAATAACGGCCAGCCGATGAATTGAGCAGTTCTTTCAGAAACAACACACAGTAGCCAGTCCCATAAAGTTACTTATAGATCATTCATAATATGTTTTGATAGATGTGTATGTTGAAGAAATAGGAATAGCTTCGGAAGCAGAGTTTTGGATCGAAGCAAAATTATTTACTTGTCCGGTGTTTGCTTCGCGGTTAAATTGGTTTTGGTACTGATTATACTGACTGGCTTGTTGAGCGACAGGTGGTTGTTGCTGCTGATAGAGAGAGTATTCCACATTTTGCTGAACGGCAGATGGGTGTTGTTGTTGTTGCTGTTGGTAAGGAGAATATTCCACATTTTGATGAATGACAGATGGGTGTTGTTGCTGTTGGTCGAATGATGCTTGCTGGTTCTGCTGGAATTCAGGTTGTTGATGTACCACAGGAATGTGTAGCTGTTGCTGAATCGGCATCTGATGTTGGAACTCAGGAGACTGCTGGTTTTGAGGTTGTAGAGGGAAGTTCTGTTGTTGAAGTTGTAGATTTTGTTGCTGGGAATGTGTGGTGAACAAGGGAGGTTGTTGTTGTATGGATGGTTGTTTCTGAGGCTGTGTCACTTGCGGAGCCAAATGCTGCATTTTTGTCTGCTGATTTGGCATCATTGGCGTTTGGATATTTTGCTGCATTGGCACTGCCTGCTGATATTTCTGAATTTGGTTCAGGTTTTCTGGATTTAATTGATAGCCTCTGGGAGGGGCTAAGTAGATCTGTCGGTTGTCTGGATAGAATGTCTCTGATGCTGGATCTGGAAATGATGTGGAAGGGTTCTGCGGAACATTTTGATTGGGGTTGTTTTGCTCCTGATTGCGAATAGAATTTGAATTGGAGTGAACTTGAAACGAATTGGATAATTGATTCATAGGCAGTGCATTTTGAACGATGGAGTTTGGAATCTGATAATTGGCGTTAGGTTGCATATTTAGCGTATTTTTAGGGTGTTCATTGGGTGTAAATTGTAAAGATTGTCCCATATTAGGAGATCCAAACTGTTCTGCAGTTTTATCGAATGAAATGACAAATTGCTTGAAAGTGGATTTCTTTGCTTGATTCATTTGATTGTCTGGTACATAGTTGTTTTGGTTCAAATGTCCAATTTGACCAGTGTGACTGAACTGGGACGTTTCTTGTGGAGCTGAACTCTGTTCGAAAGTGGTCGGAATCGGTGTATTCAGAGGAGCTTGAGAATATGAATGATAGTTATTATTCGGCGGATGAGACGCAATAAATTGTTGTGGATGGACATAAGATTGCTGACCATTTTGCTGCACCGCATGTGTCGGATAAATGTTTTGAGGTGCATCATGTCCAGAAATCTGCGTATTACCAGCGAAGAAACGATTGCTGTCAGGAATGTATTGATTTGTATTTTCTTGATGAATCACTTGAAAGGCATTTTGCTGTTGGATGTTAGACGATATGTCATTGCCATTGTTATGTGCTAACATGTTTGACTCGGGTTCCATTTTCGGAAATCCTGAAGCCTGATTAGACTTTTTGGGCTGACGGTCATTTCCCATCGATGGATTATCATCAAAAATCACGCCATTTTGGCTGAAAATTTGGTTTCCGTTGATGGGGACAACGGAAAAGTTTCGATATTCCGTCAGCGATGGAATTTGCAGATTATTGTAAGCTTGATTGATTGCTGATTGAACTTGAATTTTTCCAGTATTCAGACTCTGTACATTCATCATAGGGACTAAGTTTAGGTTTTGAAGCGCGTGACTCGGAAAAGGAAGGTATGCAATTTTCACGAATGGTTGTATTTTATGGTCAGCAGCAACTTTCTGTTGATTCTCTTGATGAAATCTGAGATCTAATAACTGGTAATTTTTGCCACTTCCAGGTGACTGTTGCTGGTCTTGGTTGATCTTCGCTGATAAGAACCCCGTGTTCATGGTTTCTTGTGGATGAATGCGTTTGAAAAAAGGGAGAGATAAAACTGAGCTTCCCTTGTGCAACGGAAGGAACAATGTTCGAATCATTATGTTCGAATCTCCTGAATTCCACGACTGGCTCAATGCTTTGCTCGCAGCAAAGATCAATAGGATTAATATGACCTGCAATAAAATAAATATTTATTAAAAATACATGACGTTATGCAGAGTCATTCCATTTCAAATCAGGGAGACATGCCTGAAACAGGTCACATAACCACCCCAATTTTTGAAAAAAATTACAGTAGTTACAACTGAGGGACATATAAGTATTCCAACAGGATTTTGCAAGAAAGTTTTTTTTTTTCTCCAGTAACAAATTCAGAGCAAAATTGGCCGTTTTCAAAAAATCAGCAAAACATTCACTTTAAAATGACCACTATTTCGAGAGTATTAGACCGATTCGAATAACTTTTTTTCTATAAATAATTAAAGAACGGTATTTTAATTGGGCACGATTTTTTAGAATTTTGTTGGCTTTATTGTTAAAGAAAAAAATAGTTTCGAGGCGCACAAATTGCATTTTCATTGATTTTATGTTTCTTTTTTTTTCGTATAAAAAACTTTTTTTCCCAACGAAATGGAGATTGCAATCTAAAGCCCTATTTATGGAAGTTTTATACCACATTTTATTAAGCGTGTATACCACCCGAAACTTTAAAATACAAACTTTTCAAAAATTGCAATTTTTGAGGTGTGATTGATTACTCATCATTAATTAATCTCTGTAAGATGAAGAGTCTCTGTAAATGACTTTATTATAAGAAAAATCATATTTTATATAAATTTGTACCTATTCCATTTTGAAATTCTGTTTTTGAGATATATTTTTTAAATTCAACTCTACGTTTTATTTTCTTATACGTTTGCGTGTTCAGAAACTGAAAACATGTGGTTGGTTTAAAACATTTTCTATTTAAATAATGATTAGAAATTGATGAAATATACCACCTAATCTTATAAGAGATTGAATTTGAATTTAAGCAGTTAATTTCGATAAAATATAGTCTAACTTTCATTTTTTAAATTTCTCCTGTCCCTACTGCATTTGTAAAAGGTCGTTTTACATTTTGTATATTAAATTAATGTGGAAACTAAAAAAATATATTTCTGTTAAAATGAAAAATAAACATAAGTAAACTACCAATTGTAGAAAAAAAAAACTGTAATTTGTATTTTTACGTGGATCGTTCATTTTACTCATATTAAAGCGGGTACTGAGTCAGGCATAAAAAGTGATGTTCTTTCTCATTTAAGATACTATTCTTATGTGTTGATATCACTGATGTATTCTGGATAATGTTGTCTATACTAGGCATTTCGTGGAATTGGGTATTGCTTTTGTTTAATCAGGTGAAAAGAAAACTCGTCTCTTTTGTTGCATACGGACGTTGTCGACTCGGGCGAGGGCCAGTTGCACTCCCCACTCACCTGTCAATCAAAGAAAAAGGGTCAGTTGCCCTCAAAGTATTTGTTATCAGCAAACTGACGAAGGTCAGTCGCACTCCCCACTCCTCTTGTCACCGGGGGGGGGGGGGAGGAAAGATAATCTCTTTATCATACCTATAAGAGGGGCTCTTTCTCTGACCAATAAAAGGGGTTGTTAAACTTGTATATTGCGGAATTTTTCGTTAGTGCATTTATACTTGTACCCGTGTAGGTCATTCTTTTGAAAGTTGCTAAAATGGAATCTATGCTAAGTGAAAAAAAAAACGCAAGTTAGTTGTTTTAGCAGGCTACAAATTTTATAAAGACCGCGAGACAAGTAAAGGCTGGAAGTGGAGAGGCCCTAATCATGCTGTGCATTTGCACAGCAAAAGTATTTGCATAAAAATGCTGCAGTGAATTTGAAATCGGAATTGCATCACAGTTATGAGGCGAGTAAAAACTTACACAGAGTTGTAGTCAAGTTGAAGTAAAATTATTTAAAACACGCATTATCGTGAGGCGGACAGGTGTGCAATCCCAGGGGAACAGTATAATCCTCCATGAAAGGGGAAGGGGATTGAGGGCAACTCGGTCGCTCAGAATTTGGGCGGTGAGGGCAACTCGACCCTTTTGCGTTATCTTGAGGGCAACTGACCCATCCGCGGTGACGGGCGGCGACTCAAGTTCCGAATGGGACTCTCTGATGCGAGCGGCATCATCTGTATTCCGTTCGGTGTTATGTTTCATTTTACATGGGCTGTTCTCGTCAAAGTAAACTTTAAGAGTTACTTTTCATTATGATTCAGCAACTCTGAGGCTTCGGGAATTTCACCAGAGAAACAAGAAGTTCCGTCTAGAACTATACGAGCCTACCTTCCCATACACATTAATATCAAATCAATAATCTAGCTATCTTTCTCTCTTTCTCATTTAGCTTTAGTTCTTAATTGCTTCAAACATACCTTTTTCAATGGTTTATACATATTTACTCACTCATTCATGTATTCATTCAAATTCACTCACTCAATTATTCTTTCATTCATTCGGAAAAATCTGTAAAAATCCGGATGAAAAAGTTTCATGGAAAAATATGCTCGTTTAGTTCGGGAGGAACTTCGTGGTATGTACAATGCACATATGTATCATTCATTTGTACATTGTGCATAGCCATTCATTCATTTTTCATTTAGTTAATCATTCATTCATTTACTCATTCATTTTTTTCATTCATTCGGAAACATCCGTAAAAACCCAGGTGAAAAAGTTTCATGGGAAAATATGCTCATTTAGTTAGGGAGGAACTTTGTGGTATGTACAATGTACATATGTATCATTCATTTGTACATTGTACACACACTTTCATTCATTTTTCATTTATTTATTCATTCATTCATTTACTCATTCATGTATTTATTCCCTCATTTCTTTAATTTTTCAGTTATTCAACTTATTCACTCATTCATTTCATCATTCATTCATTCAAAAATATCCTTTAAAATTTCGATCAAATCATTTCAGAGGACAAAAGGCTTGTTTAGTTCTGGCTGAACATCGTATGTGTACATGTTTCACGTCATAACATCTTTCCGATAAAGTTTGTTCCAAGCAAATCCTTCTGTTAGATCAGGATTTATATAGTGGATTGAAATCTCCCCGTAGGCGCTAATGCTAAATTTTTTTTTGAACTGTTCAAAAATGAACGAAAATTGTTCAAACCAAAAAATACTTCACGCTGAGAGCTCCTTCCAATACGTTTGTTCATAGGAACTTGGATCTTGTACCCAGAGTTTACATAATTTGCTTGATTTTCGCCCATAGGCGCTAATGTTAAAATTTTTTGAACTGTTTGAAATTAAACGAAAAATTGTTCAAATCAAAAAGTAAAATTTAGAAATGAGATGTCGTTACCGAGATCTTTCGAATGCAAAAAAAAAAAAAAAAAATTAAAAAAAAATATCTTTCGAATCGGACAATTCATTCAAAAGTTATTATTGGGGGAGGGGGGACAGATCGACAGACATACATTTTCCCCATCTCAAAACCGCCTACTTTCAAATTTTTATTTTTCAACAATTTATGCAATTACTTAACTTATTTTTTGACTTTTCTAACTTTTAACGATATTTTTACGATACATTAAGCCTCTTTTCTTTCTTTTGTTCTTTTTTTTACTGTTGCGGGAAAGTTGCCTAATATATATATATAAAGTTTTTTTGGATCAACAGAGGAAAAGTTTCGACAGAATGTGAAGGTAATATTTAAACGGAAGTGACGTCATATTCGCCTTGGCAGATATTGCTTTAATTAACAGCGATCTGGAGCGGAGCAGGAGTGAAGAAATTTGTTGGGATCCATTACTCCGATTTGTTTTTTACTTTTTCAAATTTTTGTCATCTAAAAAATTATTTAACAAAAAAAAGAGATAAAAAATATTATTTGTTGAAATGATTCGGTGCACGCAGTGGAACTGAACCCTAGCCGGAGCAATTATTTACAAGTCGGAGCGGAGCAATTCAAAAAACATCCCTGTCAATTACGCTCGAGATCCCTGTTAATAAGTCCACAACTATGAGTTGTTTAACGAAATGTCAGATAGGTAAAATTTTTGAAATTTGACATGTTTCCCTAATAAACCCCATGCCAAACCATTGTCTAGATTTTTATCCAACGAGATCAGTCTTTCCAAAATCAGTCTAGTGCAAACTAAAAAGTATGGGTATTTAAATGTTGTTACTCTAAGGAACTCTTTCCTTCTAATGAGGCTGCGCACGGTCACTAACCTTTGTTGGCGTAGTGCATTCCCCGGAAACCGGCATCCGTTTTTGAAGTTGCATCTCTATCGGCGGATGCCAATACCACTTGAGAATTTTAACTCTCAGTTTCCCCGAGATGGCGGCACTTGAACTCTAAATGATGCGAAACTGCACTAGAAATTTAATTTAGCTGAGAATATCCAAGAAAATAAGGAACTGGCTATCTGTTATTATTTATTTATTGCACACTCCATTTACTTATTGTAAATTCAGCTTCAGTTTTCAGACACCAACAAAAATATTAAATTTCTGAATTTGAAAAAAGAAAGAAAGGAAAAGTAAATAAATCGTGCCATTCCCTGCATTTACTATGCTTTATAGCTTTATAGTTGTAGGAAAGTGTCTAAGAGTTCATAAGAAAACTGAAAATTCATTTTGAAAAATGATGTATGTTGGAAGCATAATTCTAACGCAAGTTTTTTAACTTGGAATTTCAAGCAGTAATGAAGCATAAGGATGTCAAGTTTTCTTATTTCGCAACTCAGTTTTGATAATATTGGAGTAGCATACCTTTTTTTAAAGAATGTAGAGAAATTTATGAAGATAACTTGCGATTAAAATACATTCTACAAAAATATGCTATTGCGATATTTTCCTCAATATTAAACAATCAAAAATACAAACGACAAGACTTCAGTTTTTTTTTTAGGAATATATTTGTTTTTGGAAAGTGATTTTTTTTTTACTATAAATTATAATTTTATGAACATATACTAGATGATACATTTTTTGCAATTCACATTTGAATAAACGAATTCCTACTTGGAAGGAGAATTTGAATACATGAATGTCAGAATAATTCTTTATGATGAAAAAAAATATATAGAACACCAAAAATAGCGGTAGGAAGATTTAATTTGAAATTTATGTATCCAAATTCTCTCCTGTAGTAACTTATGCATTCAAACATGAATTGTAACATTTTGAATGATCAAGTATGTGATTTGATCACCAAATGATTCTTTATAGCAAAAAAAAAAAAAAAAAAAATGACTACAATTGTTCTTTTGGAAGAACGTTATGTTTGAAAAATAAGTAGTATTTGTCTTTTGATTGGAAAGTCTTGGCTTGATATTTCTTCGTTGGGAAAATTAATAATGAATATAATATAAAACTCATTGTGAAAAAGGGTTTGTTGCCATTAAGCAGTCATATTAAAAGTAATTATAATAAGAGTTTGAGTGAAGGCTTCTCTGAAACAAGGAAATTAAAACTGAGAATAGTGTATGGATTTGTAGTACCGGTATATTAAAATATTTTCCGTATTTTGAATGATTTCAAAAAAGAAATTCATATAGGACATTATATAATATTGACATGATTTTTTCACCCCGCCATTGAAGGGGGGAAGGGGGGGGGGTGATAGCTTAAATATTTGAATATTGATCCATATGGTGGTAAATATACTTTCCAGTCTTTGCAAGGTTCTACCAATCAGAAAGGGTAAGAAAACTTACTATAAACATCTATAACTTGATGAATTCCCACCGCCCTAGAAAGTGTTAACGGTATTTTCCTTGCCATATTATTTTCTTTTATTGAATACTTAATTATTGGCTACTTTTTTGACCAATCCTTATTTATTTTCTTTAGAAATTTCCCATTCGTTTTTACGATTTTAGGTCTTAAAACTAGTTTCTCTTGCGTTATTATAAGCAGCGTATTGGATGTGACAGAAAATCCATCCCACCCTTTGCAATTTTTTTTTTTTAATTTTTATTATCTGTATGAAGCATACGTTTATGCTTGAAAAATATTCGTTAGATAGTTGCAAGTAGTTTTATTTATTGAAATAAAATATGTAAAATTTATCATAGTGGTAAATTAAGTTTTCATTGGTAATTGCGCCGAACTTGGAGTCATTTTTGTAACTATTATGTTTGGGCAACAGAAAAAAAAATGTTTAGAATGCGCAAACGAGACAAAAATGGTTTTAGGGTTTCTTTTCTTTTAAGTGGTATATGAGAAGTTAGTTTCTTAGTGTGCGCTTCCGTGCTAATAAAAGTATTTTATTGCTTACGTTTTTTCTCGTTATGAGATTCTATTGCGTGTTTTGAGTTCTGTTGAATGAAAAAATAGTTCTAAAACCTTTTGTGTAGCTGCAATTTATGAGAAGAACATATAATAGAGCAGTATTTCCCAAACTATGGGTCGCGACCCACTGGTAGGTCGCGAGCGATTATTGAGTGGAGAGGCCCTAATCATGCTGTGCATTTGCACAGCAAAAGTATTTGCATAAAAATGCTGCAGTGAATTTGAAATCGGAATTGCATCACAGTTATGAGGCGAGTAAAAACTTACACAGAGTTGTAGTCAAGTTGAAGTAAAATTATTTAAAACACGCATTATCGTGAGGCGGACAGGTGTGCAATCCCAGGGGAACAGTATAATCCTCCATGAAAGGGGAAGGGGATTGAGGGCAACTCGGTCGCTCAGAATTTGGGCGGTGAGGGCAACTCGACCCTTTTGCGTTATCTTGAGGGCAACTGACCCATCCGCGGTGACGGGCGGCGACTCAAGTTCCGAATGGGACTCTCTGATGCGAGCGGCATCATCTGTATTCCGTTCGGTGTTATGTTTCATTTTACATGGGCTGTTCTCGTCAAAGTAAACTTTAAGAGTTACTTTTCATTATGATTCAGCAACTCTGAGGCTTCGGGAATTTCACCAGAGAAACAAGAAGTTCCGTCTAGAACTATACGAGCCTACCTTCCCATACACATTAATATCAAATCAATAATCTAGCTATCTTTCTCTCTTTCTCATTTAGCTTTAGTTCTTAATTGCTTCAAACATACCTTTTTCAATGGTTTATACATATTTACTCACTCATTCATGTATTCATTCAAATTCACTCACTCAATTATTCTTTCATTCATTCGGAAAAATCTGTAAAAATCCGGATGAAAAAGTTTCATGGAAAAATATGCTCGTTTAGTTCGGGAGGAACTTCGTGGTATGTACAATGCACATATGTATCATTCATTTGTACATTGTGCATAGCCATTCATTCATTTTTCATTTAGTTAATCATTCATTCATTTACTCATTCATTTTTTTCATTCATTCGGAAACATCCGTAAAAACCCAGGTGAAAAAGTTTCATGGGAAAATATGCTCATTTAGTTAGGGAGGAACTTTGTGGTATGTACAATGTACATATGTATCATTCATTTGTACATTGTACACACACTTTCATTCATTTTTCATTTATTTATTCATTCATTCATTTACTCATTCATGTATTTATTCCCTCATTTCTTTAATTTTTCAGTTATTCAACTTATTCACTCATTCATTTCATCATTCATTCATTCAAAAATATCCTTTAAAATTTCGATCAAATCATTTCAGAGGACAAAAGGCTTGTTTAGTTCTGGCTGAACATCGTATGTGTACATGTTTCACGTCATAACATCTTTCCGATAAAGTTTGTTCCAAGCAAATCCTTCTGTTAGATCAGGATTTATATAGTGGATTGAAATCTCCCCGTAGGCGCTAATGCTAAATTTTTTTTTGAACTGTTCAAAAATGAACGAAAATTGTTCAAACCAAAAAATACTTCACGCTGAGAGCTCCTTCCAATACGTTTGTTCATAGGAACTTGGATCTTGTACCCAGAGTTTACATAATTTGCTTGATTTTCGCCCATAGGCGCTAATGTTAAAATTTTTTGAACTGTTTGAAATTAAACGAAAAATTGTTCAAATCAAAAAGTAAAATTTAGAAATGAGATGTCGTTACCGAGATCTTTCGAATGCAAAAAAAAAAAAAAAAAATTAAAAAAAAATATCTTTCGAATCGGACAATTCATTCAAAAGTTATTATTGGGGGAGGGGGGACAGATCGACAGACATACATTTTCCCCATCTCAAAACCGCCTACTTTCAAATTTTTATTTTTCAACAATTTATGCAATTACTTAACTTATTTTTTGACTTTTCTAACTTTTAACGATATTTTTACGATACATTAAGCCTCTTTTCTTTCTTTTGTTCTTTTTTTTACTGTTGCGGGAAAGTTGCCTAATATATATATATAAAGTTTTTTTGGATCAACAGAGGAAAAGTTTCGACAGAATGTGAAGGTAATATTTAAACGGAAGTGACGTCATATTCGCCTTGGCAGATATTGCTTTAATTAACAGCGATCTGGAGCGGAGCAGGAGTGAAGAAATTTGTTGGGATCCATTACTCCGATTTGTTTTTTACTTTTTCAAATTTTTGTCATCTAAAAAATTATTTAACAAAAAAAAGAGATAAAAAATATTATTTGTTGAAATGATTCGGTGCACGCAGTGGAACTGAACCCTAGCCGGAGCAATTATTTACAAGTCGGAGCGGAGCAATTCAAAAAACATCCCTGTCAATTACGCTCGAGATCCCTGTTAATAAGTCCACAACTATGAGTTGTTTAACGAAATGTCAGATAGGTAAAATTTTTGAAATTTGACATGTTTCCCTAATAAACCCCATGCCAAACCATTGTCTAGATTTTTATCCAACGAGATCAGTCTTTCCAAAATCAGTCTAGTGCAAACTAAAAAGTATGGGTATTTAAATGTTGTTACTCTAAGGAACTCTTTCCTTCTAATGAGGCTGCGCACGGTCACTAACCTTTGTTGGCGTAGTGCATTCCCCGGAAACCGGCATCCGTTTTTGAAGTTGCATCTCTATCGGCGGATGCCAATACCACTTGAGAATTTTAACTCTCAGTTTCCCCGAGATGGCGGCACTTGAACTCTAAATGATGCGAAACTGCACTAGAAATTTAATTTAGCTGAGAATATCCAAGAAAATAAGGAACTGGCTATCTGTTATTATTTATTTATTGCACACTCCATTTACTTATTGTAAATTCAGCTTCAGTTTTCAGACACCAACAAAAATATTAAATTTCTGAATTTGAAAAAAGAAAGAAAGGAAAAGTAAATAAATCGTGCCATTCCCTGCATTTACTATGCTTTATAGCTTTATAGTTGTAGGAAAGTGTCTAAGAGTTCATAAGAAAACTGAAAATTCATTTTGAAAAATGATGTATGTTGGAAGCATAATTCTAACGCAAGTTTTTTAACTTGGAATTTCAAGCAGTAATGAAGCATAAGGATGTCAAGTTTTCTTATTTCGCAACTCAGTTTTGATAATATTGGAGTAGCATACCTTTTTTTAAAGAATGTAGAGAAATTTATGAAGATAACTTGCGATTAAAATACATTCTACAAAAATATGCTATTGCGATATTTTCCTCAATATTAAACAATCAAAAATACAAACGACAAGACTTCAGTTTTTTTTTTAGGAATATATTTGTTTTTGGAAAGTGATTTTTTTTTTACTATAAATTATAATTTTATGAACATATACTAGATGATACATTTTTTGCAATTCACATTTGAATAAACGAATTCCTACTTGGAAGGAGAATTTGAATACATGAATGTCAGAATAATTCTTTATGATGAAAAAAAATATATAGAACACCAAAAATAGCGGTAGGAAGATTTAATTTGAAATTTATGTATCCAAATTCTCTCCTGTAGTAACTTATGCATTCAAACATGAATTGTAACATTTTGAATGATCAAGTATGTGATTTGATCACCAAATGATTCTTTATAGCAAAAAAAAAAAAAAAATGACTACAATTGTTCTTTTGGAAGAACGTTATGTTTGAAAAATAAGTAGTATTTGTCTTTTGATTGGAAAGTCTTGGCTTGATATTTCTTCGTTGGGAAAATTAATAATGAATATAATATAAAACTCATTGTGAAAAAGGGTTTGTTGCCATTAAGCAGTCATATTAAAAGTAATTATAATAAGAGTTTGAGTGAAGGCTTCTCTGAAACAAGGAAATTAAAACTGAGAATAGTGTATGGATTTGTAGTACCGGTATATTAAAATATTTTCCGTATTTTGAATGATTTCAAAAAAGAAATTCATATAGGACATTATATAATATTGACATGATTTTTTCACCCCGCCATTGAAGGGGGGAAGGGGGGGGGGTGATAGCTTAAATATTTGAATATTGATCCATATGGTGGTAAATATACTTTCCAGTCTTTGCAAGGTTCTACCAATCAGAAAGGGTAAGAAAACTTACTATAAACATCTATAACTTGATGAATTCCCACCGCCCTAGAAAGTGTTAACGGTATTTTCCTTGCCATATTATTTTCTTTTATTGAATACTTAATTATTGGCTACTTTTTTGACCAATCCTTATTTATTTTCTTTAGAAATTTCCCATTCGTTTTTACGATTTTAGGTCTTAAAACTAGTTTCTCTTGCGTTATTATAAGCAGCGTATTGGATGTGACAGAAAATCCATCCCACCCTTTGCAATTTTTTTTTTTTAATTTTTATTATCTGTATGAAGCATACGTTTATGCTTGAAAAATATTCGTTAGATAGTTGCAAGTAGTTTTATTTATTGAAATAAAATATGTAAAATTTATCATAGTGGTAAATTAAGTTTTCATTGGTAATTGCGCCGAACTTGGAGTCATTTTTGTAACTATTATGTTTGGGCAACAGAAAAAAAAATGTTTAGAATGCGCAAACGAGACAAAAATGGTTTTAGGGTTTCTTTTCTTTTAAGTGGTATATGAGAAGTTAGTTTCTTAGTGTGCGCTTCCGTGCTAATAAAAGTATTTTATTGCTTACGTTTTTTCTCGTTATGAGATTCTATTGCGTGTTTTGAGTTCTGTTGAATGAAAAAATAGTTCTAAAACCTTTTGTGTAGCTGCAATTTATGAGAAGAACATATAATAGAGCAGTATTTCCCAAACTATGGGTCGCGACCCACTGGTAGGTCGCGAGCGATTATTGAGTGGGCCCTCGCTACTGTGCACATGAATTTAAAAAAAATAGGAAATTTGCGAATAAAAGTAGCTAAAGTTGAAGTTGATGCTGAAACTTGGATAAAGATAAATAAGAAACAAATACATCCTTACCATTGAAATAACTTTGCATAAAAACCTTACAGGTGTAGGTATTTAAGTAATAAAAAAATATTTTAGTTGCATTTCTTATTTCAAGTCTTGCATTCATATTGGTAACATTAATTTTTTTTTTAAAGTTCAACTAGAACAGCTAATAAGATAGCATTAAGTAGATCCGCAACTAGCAACTAGGGGATCTGAGCATTACCCATATTTATGTGCTCTTTTCTCTTAAGTCAGCTAAGAGGTGGGTCCCACAAGATTTTAAATTTTTGCTAGATGGGTCGGAGCCCAGTCAACTTTGGGAACCACTGTAATAGAGCATATTGTAAAATATATTTATAAATGCTGTTTCGAGCTGTAAGGAGCTCCTTTTCTTAATGCAAAAAAGTGTTGAGTTTCCAGACCCAAAACACACACATACACACACACACACACAAAAAGCTTAATCCCGAAACACTTACGTATACTGTAACAAAGGTCAGTTGATTTCCTTGCGGTTGACACTGCGCCGGAGGAAAAACAACTTTTACGGAATTTTTAAATTATTTTTATTAGGAATTTACATACCTTTGTGTAAAAACTAAATGGAGTGTGTAAAGGGACAAAATACAACATTAACGCGCATTACAGTGAGGACATTTTAAATACTTAATATCTCACAAGACGCAAGGACAACCCAGGATCAAACCCCAAGTAGAGTTTTTGTGCGAAAAATTAAAAGTAGGCCCTTATAGTGTTTGCTAAGATGGATTACAAAATCATTCTGGCAGCTTAAAATTACGAACTTCATAAAAGAAGGAAACAACAAATATTTTTTGTATTTGTTGGCAATTCATATAAGTATTAACAGTAGAAAGAAAATATTTTGCATAAATATTACTACACGTACGTTAGGGTTTCCTGGAACCCCAACTATCCATTAACCCTTTCATTACCCGAGAAAGGTCAACGCGCTTAACCTCTTCACTACCTCGGTCCACATATGTGGACCTTCGCTTCTGAGCTTCTGAAAATACGCTATGAAAAAATTTGCAGTTCTTCCCTCACTGTTACAATCGTGAATGTTGACCTTTTCTGGTGATTCCAATAGTATTGAGCACTTGTAAGTAATGTGGGTAGAATTCCACACCACAGAGGTTATATTTAAAAAAATGAAGACGGATCAGCATGCCCGAAAATATAAGTACAGTCATTAAAGGGTAATATTGAACCATGAGGTCAATTTGAACCACGTCATATTTTTAGTACACTTGACTTAATTTAAAATGAAGAGTAGAAAACTGATTTTATAACTTATTTAGCTGAGTGCTGTACTGGACCTTCTAGTTTCTTTCTTTTAGTCAAATATACTAAAAGATACAATGTGGTTCAAAGCTATCCCCCATGGTTCAAAGTTATCCTGAATGACAGTATAATTATTGTAATAATTTAGTTATTAAAAAAACCATTTTTTTCCCTTTTGACTTAGTAGTCATGTCATCTGTATGAACTTTTTAATTTATATTGACCGAATATTTGAAGCGAACACAATCAAAAACATGCAGGTACACATGTGTACCTTCATATATTGTACGAAATAATGACTGTGATAATATTCATGGGAAATACCATTGCACTATGAATAGTTAATTTTGTATCTCTTTAGAAACATTTTAAGTTAGTATTTTAGTCTAATGTTTAGTGTTTAGGTAAAATTAATAACACTTGATTTCTGTATATTTTTATAATTTAAAGTTTTGAATTTAAGAATTAGATATTTTTTGTATCATTAATGATTATACATTATAAAAAAAATACCCACTTCTTAATATGTAATTATTTATTTTGCATTGTTGCATAATAAAATAGCTTTGAAATTAATATTTAATGCAGTATTTGCATTATTTTTATAATAACAAACTGTGTAATAAAAGTTCGTAAAACAAATTCTGTAATTTTTGGAAATAAAAAGTCATTATTTTACTTGACCAATATGCATGTCTGCATCTAATTTAGGTGCTATTTATCATTTGGAATACTTAAATAGTTCTACTTAGTCAAAACCTGATGTACACATATGCATACCTAATATTATTTGCCCCTTTATCAGTAAAATTTTTTCTTTGTTTGTCTTATTATGTCTATTGGAGTTAAAATAGAAATTTAGAGCTGTTAATTTTTTTTTTGTAGCATCCCTATATATATATATATAAATATATCACTTGACGTGGTCCAGTTACGATTAAATTTTGCGGTACGATACGAAACATTGACATCATGCAAACACAAATCAGGGCAAAACGATATTTAAAAACTTGTTTAATGATTAGCATAGAAAAGTAACTTGTATGTAACATTTGTACTTATGATCGTAACTTACAGGATTTTAACAAATTTGTTTCTATTTCTTAAAAAGTATTTCCATTCATAATTCAATTTTTAATTTCCGATTCTTTGGAGTGGCAGCACCTTAGTTTGTTTATATCGAGCGAGATTTTCTTAAGCCTTTCGAATTTTAAAGCGTTTTTTACGGTTTTAAAATAGTTAATTTCCGATTCTTTGGAGTGGCAACTCCTTAGTTTGTTTATATCGAGCGAGATTTTCTTAAGCCTTTCGAATTTTTAAGCGTTTTTTAACGGTTTTAAAATGGTTAATTTCCTATTCTTTGGAGTGGCAACACCTTAGTTTTTTTTATATCGAGCGATCTTTTCTTAAGCCTTTCGAATTTTAAAGCGTTTTTTACGGTTTTAAAGTGATTAATTTCCGATTCTTTGGAGTGGTAACACCTTAGTTTGTTTATATCGAGCGATCTTTTCTTAAGCCTTTCGAATTTTTAAGCGTTTTTTACGGTTTTAAAGTGGTTAATTCCCGATGGCAACACCTTAGTTTGCTTACATCCAGCGATCATTCTCATGTTTACGAATTTAAAATGGTTAATTTCCGATTCTTTGAATTTTTGCCGTAGATGTTCTGCGCGAAATCAGCTAGTTATTTCATACTTCAGTAGTGAAGAGGTGACGAGTAAAAAGTTTGGGAAACGCTGCGGCAAATTACAAAGATTTAAAAAAGTTTCAAAGTACTTTTCCAAGCTAAATACTAAGTTGAAAAAGAATAGTTGAAAGCAGAACTCACCTGCATGATTTCGGAAACCCAATCGAACAAATGAGTTCCTCGGGAACGATGGAATGAGTTTTAAGCAACCACCGCTCCTCCTTGTCCACTCGGGGGTCAAGTGCAAGGTCAACTGCGTGAGGGCCGCCGAAAACATATTTCTCCCCACAAACTTCCTCCAACTTTCGACCAGATGATGGAAATTGAGAGAGGAAACTATCCTTGTGGGTCAGTGGAACGTGGAGCATCCCAACCACCTGCATTTCAGAATGTCGAACTTGAAGAAGGGTTGATTTCTGATGACGCTTGGCTCCTACAATGACTAGAGTCCCACCACGAACCCTATTAACCTGCTAGCTAATAGATGGCTTTCCTCTAAGTCCATTCTTTCGCCGGGACCATTAGGAACTTTCTCAACATTTTCACTCATTTGAGGTAATTTGATTATCTTCTGCAGTTTCTCGTTGATGGGAGAGGGGTCAATACCCTTTGGATAGTGGACATTCTTGAGATGGTTTACATCAGATTAATACCATGTAAGACTAACATGGCAAAACACTATTTCTGGTTCATTTTCGGTATAAATTTTTTAAAAAACCTAATAAATTTTGGCAGAGTAGTCGAGAGGGGGTGTCAGGCATGGCCGATTCACGGAGCCCGGCATTTGCCCGGGCATCGGAGTAATGCAAGCGTAATAGGGGCCACGGACTGTGCCAAAACTGACATGGGGCTACCTCAGCTCTCCGCGGCCCCAAATTTCGATGTGCTTATACATCTCTACATCAATTTTTAAATATCGGAGGAATTTCAGTCTTCCGAAGAAATAAAATTTTGAAGCATCATGTAAAAGCATTCTGTGACAGACTGACAAACGTGTCCATTTTTTGTCATGTCAGTCACGGGATCGTTTTAAATAATACATAATTCAAAATATTTATTTATTAAACTAAAATTCTCCCACTACTTTTGAAATAATCATGAAGGTATGTAAGCACACTAAAACTTGTTAAATTATTTTGATATTTAAGCTAAATGACCCGGTAGTTCACACAGTTAAGAAAATTTTCGTACTCTTTTAAGGGGGAAAAATTTTTTTCAAGGGACTTGCATCAATATTTGCATATTTAGCTTAATCGCCAACTATTTCCCTAAGAATTAATTACCTATAAAATGTCATTTGATGAAACATTAGGATTTTTACGTCAAATTTACTAAACGCTTCATTTGTATCTATAGTGGACATTTATAAGACACGTATTTGCATGAGTAGTGAACAGAAATTAATATCATCTATTTTATGCTGTTAACTCGGAGAAATAATTTAAAAAAGGACTAAGGGACCATTCATAAATGATGTCACGCTTTTTTCCCATATATTTTCTCCAAATCCCTAACCTTCTTATGGATCGGCTTTAGTAAAGAGCAGCAAATGTGACCGTTGTGGAGGCAGCCATTAAATATTATGATCCATGTACTTACATAGATGCTCCACGCCAACTTTAGTTCTATTAACCAGCACTAGGAATCGTTCGCTGTAGGTTCTGATCATTTCATTCAAGTTTAATGTTATATTCACTTATTTTAGGAGCTTAAAGATCTAAGTGTCCACTACCGGGTCATTTACCTTAGTACTTGAAATGAATCTTCAATCTTTTCTCTCTTCCGAAACTCTTCTCACAATTCTGATCTCAGAAAACTGACAGTTAAGTATAAATTAAAATTCACAGGCATATTTTTAGTCATGCTTACAGCAATGAATTGCTGTGTAAGTATTCTTTTCAAAAATTTGTTTAACTATAAGGTTTGGTTTAATCTTCCATCAAAAGACTAGACTCTGGGCAATAATTCACGTTTTATTTACTCCGCAGTTTTCGAACAAATTCCTTCAGACGTAGTTCTTTGTCAGCTTCAGAATAATGTTAAAATTTAGAAAATCAGATAATTTTTGCTATTTTTTATAGTACCGAAACAAATGTTTAAATTAGATTTTTTTTTTCTTTAAATAAAGAACACCTTTCGAATGGAACTTCTTGTCTTACTTTACTCAGTGCATATTGAATTCTGTCTCAAATTTCTTCCCAATCCGTAAATTGGTGTGGCCTTATAGCGAAAATGCAAACATACTCACAAATGAGCTCTTTTATGTATGCATAAATAACTGATGAAATACGTCATAATTAAATGCCCAATTTTCATGAGAAGATTATTTGTTTTGGCAATATTCTCAATCATTTGCATAATCAATAAATACTATTTGAGTTCCTGTTCGAAGATACAACCCCGCGGTGATTTCTTCCCATATCGTAAACAGGAAGCTCTGCGAAAGGAGCAGATGGGAATCTATTAACGCCATCAGGCGGAGAGATGGAGGAATTATTTCTCACGTTGCACACGTTGCCACGTTGGGGCGCACGTTAATCGTCGCCTGTGTTTTGATCACGATTCCAAATAAATAATAAACTCATTTCTGATCGGCCAATTCCTGCCTCGTGCAAGCTTTCTTGTTTGATAAATAGAGAGAGTGGTTGGATGAAACATTTCCCTCTCTTTTGCTGATAAAAAGTTCAAATTCAAACGTTTCATGAACTTTGTTCATGTCAATATAAAGCAGCGGTTCCCAATCTTTATTTTCCGCGTACCACCATTTCTATGGCAAACCATTTTGCGTACCACTGCCAATATAATTTTATTGTATAGAACAGCGGTTCCCAAACTGTGGTACGAGAAGCCTCTCTAGGTGGTACGCGTGTAGGGGGAAAATCTATTTATAATCTATTAATCTTCTACTCTATAAAATAAAGTTATATAGTAGTGGTACGCAAAATGGTTCGCAAGAAAATAGTGGTACGCGGAAAAAAAAGATTGGAAACCGCTGGTATAGAATATAACACAAATAGATCACAGATAAATTTTTTTGTTTGCATCACCTGGAGAGGCTTTGCGTACCACTAATGGTACGCGCACCACAGTTTGGGAACCACTGATTTAAAGGATTTTCTAATTGGAAATAAAACTTCTAAGGGATCATTCATAAATGATGTCACGCTTCGAGGGGGGAGGGGGGGTTCATGAAATTGTGACAAGGGGAGGGGAGGGGGTAACAAGAAGTGTGACATCATGAATTGTGCAACATAGCGTGACGCGTGACAACGGGGGGAGGGGGGGGGGGTCCGCTGAAGTATGAAATATTGTGACAAAGGGGAAAGGAGGTCAAATATATGGGAAAAAAGCATGACGTCATTTATGAACGGCCCCTAATATGAGAGGAATGGTCGGGGTAATCTAGTGGTTAGGGGGGGGTGGAGAACTTGGGAGGGGCGCAGAACCATGATCCGGATTAGGGATACATCTGATGTTGATTTTGCAGGATATCGGATGTTCTTTGTCCCTTGCCCGACGGATTCGCACCGAACATCCGGATCTGATGTTTGAGAACTTGTAATTCCATACACTAAATTTAACGTACCATGGCCGTGGTAGCCTAATGGTTAGGATGTCAAACTTCCAACTGTAAGATTGGGTGTTCGATACCCGACTCGCTGAAGACCCCCCATGTACACTCGGGGATACGTGCATGTAAAATCCGTGAGCCCTGAAGTCCCGAGGCAGTTCCGAGGATACCCGGAGGTACGAAGAATTGCCCTTCCCTTCACCCGCAGGTCAAAAAAGGAATGAGGCGGATTCGTGGTGGCCCCATCTGGTGTCATCCAAATACATATTGAGCCAAGTCGTACTTCCACCCAGTGGCGTACGCAAGGGGGGGGGATAGGGGTTTAAACCCCCCTTGAGCCCTAAATAATAGTGCTTTATTATATACTCGAATTTCTTTTAGTAGTTTCAGAAAATTATGAACCCCCTCCCCCCCTTGAAAAAAATTCTGCGTACGCCTCTGCTTCCACCGGAGAGTAAAAAAACGATTTGCAGTTGTATAAAACGTATAATTGGAAAGGGTTGTAAGTGACAGAAAATAATGGTACATTGAGAGTAACTATGTAGGGTATATACTTTACTTTCATTTACAAGGGATTAGGATTTAATCGCCCTCATTTCAACCCCTAAGTGCAGTTACGTCATTGTTTCTCTAAAAATTGTTCGTTGTTCTAGAAGACACAATATGTCGTTCTACAGTTACGTCCATGTTCCCCTGTGTAAGGGATGTGTTTCTGATATTGTCTATGGAATTATTTGTATTTGACACATTTTTGCAGTTACGTCATTGTTCTTCCACAACGGCGATATGAAAGGAATGCTTATCGCCACCGTTTATGACGGAAATAACAGACTTGCTATGTATATCAGGGATCTAGAGCAACTACGTTTTTGAGTTTGTTCCGCTCCAACTTCTAAGTACTTGCTCCGACACCCCACACTCCGATTAGTTGTCTTAGAAATCAAATAATTCATTGCTTTTCTTTTATAAATTTATTAATGGAACTGCATAATTATAAATGTGATTTATACACCATTTATTTATTAATAAAAATACATATAATGTTTTATAAGCACTGTTGCAAGATAAATTATGTTCCCCCCCCCCCCAAAAAAAAAAAAAAAAAAATATAAAGAAAAATGATATTTATTTTTTTAAGCTTATGAATGTAATTCCAAAAAAATAAATAAATAAAATAATAAGTAGTGGAGCACAAGAATTTTCTTTGCTCCAGCTCTGCTCTCGTTTTGGGCAAAATCTCGTTGCTCCACTGTTACATGCTTCTGCTCCCCGCGCCGCTCCAGATCCCTGACAGGGATATGGAGCAGCAACTTTTTTTGAGTTGCATGAACTTGCTGCACTGCTACATGCTTCTGCTCCCCATCCCTCACAGGGATCTGGAGCAGCAATTTTTTTGAGTTGCTATACTGTGACTACTGAATACTTACTTTGGCTCTCTTTCAGCTACGCTCCATGCTTTAAATAATTATAATATATTATATATTTTATCACTTTTTTTAAGTTAATTAATTTTTTTAAATGATAAAAAGATTAAAAATGCCTAAAAAAATCGGAGCACAAGACTACAACAAAATTTTTTGCTCCGACTCCGCTCCAGTTTGGAGTAAAATCTCGTTGCTCCACTGCTGCTTGCTCCTGCTTCACCTGCTCCAGATCCTTGTGTGCCACAATGAATCGATGCAGCAGTTAATTTGACTCGCGACAAATTCCCATTACGTTAAATTAATTTTTGCAATGAATTGACGCACAGCAAATGGATGCCAAACCATGAAAAGGGAAGGGGAGGGGTAAACAAATTAGAAGACGAAAAAAAGTTCGTAATTAGGAACCCCAAGCCCATATTCACCCTGTCCGAGCAATCGAGGAAATGTAGTAAGGTTACGGTTACAGGAAACGGCCTTGATTGATGGATCTGAGTTATTGTTTGTTAGTTTGAAGCGTGGGTCATTGGGCCACTTCGATCTCTAGCAGTTTTTTGCAGAGTCTCCACCGATGAAAGACAACATACTAGATGAATAATGACTTAATCTTTTTTTTTTTCTAAAAATGTTTGTAAGCTTTATATTAAATACAGTCGAGTCCCATTATAACGGAGCCCTTTGGTTCTAGTAGAACAATTCGCTATGAAGAAAATTTTGTTGTGTGGTTATATTGGGAGATTAGAGATTTTTGCAGTTATGTAAGGGAATATTTCGAACTTTTTAGTAGATGCGACAATTCTAAAAGTATTTAATTATAACTTTGAATTAAAAATGAAGTTATACATATGTATAAATACATATCACTGATCTAGTTCAATCGGGGACACCGCGATTATCTCTCTTTGACTGGGCCTGGAACAAAGGAGGAGTGAAAATCACTAAGCTATGGTTCGGGTAGGGGCCGGCGCGATTATCTCTCTCTGTTTGACTTGGCCTGAAACAAGGGAAAAGCGAAAATCAATGAGATAATCGCGACGTCCTTACCCCGAACCATGGCTTTGTGATTTTCTCTTCTCCCTTGTTCCAGGCCCATTCAAAGAGAGATATTATTGTGACGGTCCCGGTTCAATGCTGAAATACGCTTTAAAAATTTCTAAGTGGTTCTTTTTGAAACTAAATTTTAATGCAGAGCTTGAAACAACGGTGGGAGACCAATACGATGCTCAAATTTCAATTTTCTTTGGTAGATTATTTTCTGAATTATAGCTCGGAACATAAAGGTTTAAATGCGTTTATCTCAAAATAGCACTTTTCATGTGTCGTAAACTTAGCCAGTAATAAAATCAACGTAAAATTAAGCACAAAATTTGTATTATTGCAGACACGTGTTTCGAGGTTACAAAGAATTATTTTTTTTTTACCTTGTAGTACAAAGGTTAACATTTTATTTAAGAGACAGTAATATATGTATAATATTTTAATAAATTTGTTAAAAATGTATTGATTTTTATTCCATAAATAAAATGTTTAAAAGTGAAGACATTAAACCAATTCAGGGAAGTAATTGTTTGTACTTATGTTTATTTTACTTGAAAAATTTTGGTGTTTTACATTGCATGGAAGTGAATTGGTCACCTGAAAATTTGTACCTTTCTTCACAAATGATAAAAATTGAAAAGATAGAAATCTGAAAAATTTATCCTGAATGATTTATTATGTACCCTATACAACGTTAAAAGTAAAGTACTTAGTTAAAATAATGGTAAATATATCTTATTAATTATGTAAGTTTCTTAAAGATATCAAAGATTTCCTAAAAAATACATATTTTTTAAAAATAGCTACATCAGGTAAGAAGAGACTTTCATCAGGAAAGAAGAAACTTTTATAAAATAGTGCTTTTAGTCGTTTTCCCATATGGTTAACTTACAACGAAATTTAGGGAACTTTATATTGCTGTTTCATCCAACCAGACGAATACTGGTCTAACATTATAGCATAAAAATCCTGGAGAAGCTATTTTAGTTTTTTTAATCTTTTCAAAAAGAGATAAGCAAATAAATATAGTAATAATTAGTCGGTCAATTCACAAAGGGGTTCTTACAACACTCCCACCCAAATGTGGCGCACTTAAATTGGTCAACATAGACAGGTAGTCAAATGAGGTGTTCAAGTTACAAAGGTTTCCCTACATTATATAATATTGGGCTAATTCCGTTCTGGACAAAACTGGTCAACGTAGACAGGTGGTCAACTTACAGAGGTGGTCAATTTAACAGGCTTTACTGAATGTGGGAATCCTCTAGTTTCCGAAGCTATATCTCGTGATTCAAGGTATCCAACTACGCTTAAAACTTCAATTTTGGTACAAATCACTCAATTTTTTTTTTTGCTGTGGTAAAATATAACCTTTCAGAATTTTAAATATGTTTTTCTTTTGTCTCTACGACATTTAAAAGGAAAGTTGCAGCAGTTTAAATTATAGCACCACCTTTCAAAATGCACTGCTTCTTCCTAGCGTGCCTCTAATAATAAGAGTGACGACAACGGATTTTACCAGGTTTAACTTTTTACCAACGCGCCTGCGCATCGCCGCTTTTACAGCGCCTCTTGGCGATGCGCAGGCGCTGTGGTACAAATATGGCGGCGGTGAGAATGCGCTGTAGCCGTTGTCATCACTCTTACTACTTGAGGCTCACTACTTCTTCCCACTTTAAACGTGTTTTTCTCAGAACTGTTTTCGATAAATACGGATACTACGAAGATGATCCCCCGTATGGTGGCCGGGGATGATAGAATAGCCCAGCGTAGTTATGCGTGTCGTAAGAGGCTACTAAAATAGCAACATCCGATCCGGGTGACGTAAGGCTTGCTTTGTAGCATGACTATGGCCCCGGGTCAGTAAAGCAGGTCGGCAAAGCTCTGCCAGCCCAGCCCCTATGGCTGGTGCTGGTTGTCAGTTTGTCAGGGAGTTTGTGGGAGGTTCTAAGGAGGACAGCGCCACGGTCGCACCCCCTCATACTGGGGGGTAGTCTGAGATAACCGAAAAGGTTCAGTCAGTATGGCCGTGGTTAGCATTGAGCACTACGAAGATGATTTCTTAAAAAGTTCTTAACATATTTGGATGAAATTCAGAAGAAATGTTTTTTACGGTATTTACTATAATATTCTGATTTGAATAAATTTCACCGGTTTTGTGCTGATATTGAGCTTTAAAGGTAATTAAAATATCTCGAAAATTTAATAAAAATTGTTTCGAAGCATCATAACTTTTTACTGAATGTAAATAAAAGCTAAGATTGTTCATTCCCTAGTCTAGTCTATAAGAAATGTGAATCATACAAAAATATTCGAGTAGATGCAATTTTGTAAAAATTAGAGCATTATTTAAAAATGCTAAATTTTACTAAAATGTCTTGAATTTTTTCAATTTTTGAAAAAATATATTTATGTATGTGTTTTTAAAGTGCGTTTTCAATAATTATGATGTTAATTAAATCTAAAAATATTAAGACTTAAAATGATTTTGTTGCTTTAAAAAAAACGTTCTCCGAACGAATTTGATACCTCAAGCCAGTGATGGCGAACCTATGACCCGTGGGTCAGATGCTGACCTACGAAAGATTTTTAACTGACCCAAGATTGCAAGACAGCCATTTGTTTGCTTACGCGGGTTTAGTTAGATTTTTTTATTCATGTGGATAATTTGAATTTTTTCAAGCACTGCATTGACACAAAAGCAATTTAAATGCTACCTATAACCTTCAGTTAGATCAGCGGTTCCCAAACTGTGGTACGCGAAGCCTCTCCAAGTGGTACGCGTGTAGGTCAAAAAATGAAGCGAAATACTGGAGTAGAATGGCATTGCGTTGGTTTCTGCTCTGGTTCTGCTTGGGCAATGACAAGAAAACACGGAAGAGATTTTCAGAAAATTAAATATATTTTATACATTTCATATCTTTTGTTTTATATACAGCTTTATTTCAATACACGCTTTTCTTTTTCTTAATAACTATCAAAAATTGTATAATTTATATTACCTAGTCGCCCTAGTATTTTTCTATAATCTAATAGTACTCTATTGTATGTAATAAATCTATACTCGTAGTGGTACGCAAATGGTTTGCAAGAAAAAGGGTGGTACGTGAAAAAAAAAAAAAAGATTGGGAACCTCTGAGTTATACACTGTTAAAACTGGATACTTAAAAATAAGAAAAATGTACTCATTTTTGAGTACTTCACGTTCTTATAATAGCTCCGAGTACTTAACTCTTAAATTTGAGAAATCCACGTTCTCATTTTTTTGAGTACGCTCAGGGGCTCGAATATGAGTATGTATCAAAACACATACTCATATTTTTGAGTGCATACCTGACTCGAATATGAGTATGCATCAAAACACACATACTCATATTTTTGAGTACATACCGGCTTTACACCGCAATGCAAAACTATACTTACGTTTCTGTCTTATTTTTTTAGGAATTCCTAAAAATCAACATTAACGGTGCCGCAAATTAAATTTACGGTCACTCGCTAACTGCTGACCATTGGGATTACTCTCTTTATTTTCATCATGGTAATAACATAGCACTTTGTATAACATATTGAATAACATAGGAATAATAACATAATTCAGTAACATATAGTATCACCATAATAATAACAATATACAAAAATCTGTACAAAAATATTGAACATCAAGATTTATATCAATTAAGCTATAAATCTCATGTTCAATTATAGATTGGCTTTGCATACACATGTGAAACAATATGTCATTTAAGATATACTGCTCAAATGCATATGCAAAGTTACGCATTGAAGCATAATAATAAATATAACGTTTCAATGCATATTAAAAACACCCCGTCGGATAGGATTATCCCCGAAATCTCTATTACCCTAACAAATAATTACCCTAACATGGAAAAACCTAACATAAAAAACCTACCTAGTAAAATATCCTAACATGTAAAAACCTAAATTGTAAAATACCCTAACAATATAAAAAAAAGTGAAAAAGTGAGCGAAAATGCAAAAAACGTAAAAGTTCAGGTAATTAGCTCCGTGTCTTCTTCTTGATCAACATTGAGTTTCTAACAAAAAGTACAAATAATCAATATCGAAATAATAGGCTGCTTAAAGGCAGTTCTTAGGGTTAAGATAAAATTAATACTCAATAATAGTCAGTACTTCGCATTTTTAATACAATACTTTATAAAAAAAATAGTAATAACTGTATAAATCATTTAATAGATTAAAAATTAAATTTAGAATGCCTGAAATATAAGTACACAAATTTAGCATTAAAATATCTGAATAATGTTGAAATACAAAAATTTTAATAACAGATTTTTGGGCAAGTTATATCAGTCAGTAAGCATACATATTACTTATACATGAGCACTTAGAGAAATACTCGTATGTTTGCATTCAAAGGAAATTAACACAATAAAACAGATTACACAAGTGTAAATAGTTCAGTTTTAATTTTAAAACTTCTTTAATGTAAAAATTGTTTTCCGGATATGCAAAGGAAGAAAAAAAAGGAATGGTTGGCACTTACGTTATATGCTGCTCAGCAAATGCAAAGTTTTTAAAATATGGAAGTATCAATTACAACCTTGCATGTTCCGTAAAGTACAAAAGATATTGCAAATATGCAAATTATGCTAATTTTAGATTATAATTTTTCACATAATTTTAAAAATTATTGGAATATTATTTCTGTTTTGAACAACTGATTTAATAAATTATTATTTAATAGAGTAAAATGCTTTATACCATAAAATTCATCTAGTTATGCCCGAAAAGATTGAAATTTTATAGCTGCTTTAATTTAAGTAAGCTTATGTTTTTATATTTAACCGACGGAATTCAATATTCAATTTCATATTGCATGTTCGGTTTATTTGAAAAAAATAAATAAATAAAAGATTATTTGAATATATTCTTAATTATTAATGAAAACAAATATTACTACATATTGCTTAGTCCACAGACAAGAAAAGTTTGTTAATTTATTATTGTTAATGGATTCAAGTTTTTCCAGTCAATTCTACTTACATGAAACACAAAAAAAAAATTATAAATATAGAAGAAATGATGAGAAACTGTTTTTGAAATTCACAAGCAAAACACGTGCAAAAGATATTAGCTAAGAATTAGGCAATGGAATTTGATTAAATAA